>CM067326.1:3410000-4010000 GCA_034376525.1 Nicotiana benthamiana
ATAAAACTTATTTTCCCCACATTTGTCCCCTAATTCTTCATATAAACGACCAAACGTTGCGGTCTCTCTTAGCTTTCTTATACCACTCAATGTTACCCTCTTCCCCCCCCCCCCCCCCATTTATGTCCCCTCCCCTCCCCCTATTTATGCTCTCTACAAGCTTCAATATACCATTGTTTTAGCTTCAACTTTCTCTTGACCCTATTCATTCCACCATCAATCCCCTTTGTGACCACCATATTAAACCTTCAAGACCCCTAATAAGTCTCTCACTGCTTGTCTAATATAGTTCGTTCACACCCCAACTACTCCTCTAGGCCCCATAGCCAGCAACTTCTCCCTCAACTCCTGGGCCTTGTCCTTGGTCAATGCACCCCAACTGACCCTAGGTAGACCAGACATAAACCTTCTCCTCCTTGTCCACCTGATCTCTAGATCCATAACAAAAAGCCTATGCTGAATCGTAAGATTCTCACTGGGGATGACCTTGCAATTCGCACAGAAATCTCTATCGCATTTCATGAGGAGTTGATAAATAGCCGGACATATTCATTTTTTTAGTTATATACATTAATTATACATAATTATACACATATAATATATAAATTATGCATATATACCCCCACCATTTAATTTTAGTTTAAGTGGTTTAATTGGCAGTTATTTAAATTAATTCTTCTTCTTTTACATGGTCATCAGATCAATCTTTTAGCGAACACATTTTTATACTCGTATTCGTAAAGCTACATTAAAATCCATCTATTTTTCATGTTCGAGAGGGCATTGAATATTATAATTATTACATTGGCTATAAAAATGCATTAAAGGATGATCAGTTGGTGTATTATCTTTTAATTGATAAAGCTACAAGTTTTTTTCTCTCCTCCCACTTCTTGCATTTTATAAGGGCATTTGCATATATGCTCGCTTTTTGGGAAACGTTTTTACTTGTGTCTGCTTTACAAAAAAAAATACAAACATACCCACTTCTTTGTATAACTTTAGCATATGAGGCTGAAGTAGCAAAGGCAATTACACAAAACTTCAGTATTCTAGTAGACGGGCCTGAAGTAGCAAGTATGTTGAACCAAGTGTGCTGAAGTTTTTGTTTGTAATTGCTGAACTTAAACATAGTAGCTGAAGTTTTGTTCTCTATTTTCTGAAGTTTTTGTTTGTAATTGCTGAACTTAAGCATAATAGCTGAAGTTTTGTTCTCTATTTGCTGAAGTTTTTGTTTGTAATTGCACTAAATAAGCTGAAGTTTTTCTTGTTCTGGATTCATTAGTTTTGTCATAAAGCTTTTTCAAAAACTTCAGCAGAAGATGCTGAAGTTACTTAATTCAATTATAAATACATTAGCACTAAATAAGTTTTCTGCCCTGGATAAGCTTTTTCAAAAACTTCAGCAAAAGATGCTGAAGTTATTTAGTTCATTTGTAAAAACTTCAGCACCAAATAAGCTGAAGTTTTTTTTTTATCCTGGATTCATTAGTTTTTTTGCATAAAGCTTTTTCAAAAACTTCAGCAGAAGATGCTGAAGTTATTTAGTTCTTTTGTAAAAGCTTTAGCACTATATAAGCTCAAGTTTTAGAAAAAGCTTTCTAACATACTAGATAAATAATCAGATTGCCAACAGTATCTAATTCATAAATTTTAAAAATAATAAATGTGAAAAGAACAAAATTATCATGAAAAGAAACACTAAGTGTGACCTTAAACTTCTCGTACGTGGAAATATTCACAAATTATTGTGTATTAACTTACGTAATTATTTATAATTTATTTTTAAATAATCTGATAAACATACTTATGGCAATCATTCCATGAACCGAAGTTTCATAATAGCACCAAAAACATCAAAAGAAAGAAGAAGAAGCAGAAGAAGAAGAAAAAGAAGAAGAAGAAGAAGGAGGAGGAGGAGGAGAAGGAAAAAGGGGTTGAAGTTGTATAAAAAGTGAGTACAAGTTAAAAAAATTTTAAAAAATAAGTATAGGTTAAATAGGGGCGACCAAATAGAGCGCCCCGTACAATATTTACTTTTATATGATAAGCTACTAGGCTAAGCTTTCTAATTTAGGAAAAAAGAAACTGTTGTTTGCAATTGATATTAACTGAAGCATTCTTTGTAAAAATTGTGTGAGGTAGTTACTTTTTAAAGTGATATTTACGTTTTATTCAGCATTTTTAATGCTTAGCGATAGTAGCCTGGCTTATTATAATTAATATGAAAAAATTGTATTACCCTTTTTATACCGATCATTACGACGAGGACTTCTTCGGTTGAAACTTTTATTGAACTCCGGTTAAGAAATATTAAAGAAGTGTGTTTGAAGGGAATTGCAATCCTTCAGTATTTGTTCAAGCGATGTTCTTAATCTTGAATTCTCTAGTCAGAGCTCATTGACTTCTGCTATGGCCGGCTTAAATTCATCATGAACTAGTCTCATAGACGGCGGCACAAGTCCTGAATTTAGAATTACAAGTTCAAAAGTTAAGGACACTTGATCCTGAACTTAAACTAATAAGCTCAAAAGTTAAGGACAACATATCCTAAACTTACAGTTACAAATTCAAAATTTAAGGATAATAAGTCCTAAAGTCCTTAACTTAGAGTAATAAGCTCAAAAGTTAAGGACAATAGGTCCTGAACTTAGGCTAACAAGCCCAAAAGTTAAGGACAATAGGTCTTGAACTTAGACTAACAAGTTCAAAAGTTAAGGACAATTGGTCTTGAACTTAGACTAACAAGCTCAAAAGTTAAGGACATTTGGTCTTGAACTTAAACTAACAAGATCAAAAGTTAAGGACAATAGGTCCTGAACTTAGACTTACAAGTTCAAAAGTTAAGAACAAGTAGTCCTTAACTTAGAGTCACAAGCACATAAATTAATGACAGGTGGTCTTGAACTTCGAGTTTCAAGTTCAAATGTTAAGGACATGTAGTCCTGAAGTTCTGAACTTAGAGTTGCAAGTTCAAAAGTTCAAGACACTTGGTCCTGAACTTTATGAGCAGAAGGGTGTTTTCGTTCGAGCAAGTAAAATTTATTAAAGTAGTAACTAAAAATTAAAAATATTTTAAATAATGACTTAAAAGTAAATACATATATTATTAGTAACTAACCGTACACTTTCTCGGCATTCTTTAGCAATCTGCAATGGTTTTGGGCCTAAAATACATGAGATAAAGTAATTCGCAAAAAGTCTATTAGCTTTCAAACCCGAAGTCCTATAGCCCGGCCCAATCCCTCTCAATAGACGTCCAATTAGCTTTCAAACCCAAAGTCCAACAACCCGGGCCGACTCACTGGGCAGCCAGTTGAAAGGCCCGAACCTGAAACCACACTCTGCGAACTTCTGATTTTCCAAACGTGGATCCAGAATCAAGAATCCTAACTGAAATTGGGAATTCTTTGGTTGTGATTATTCGAGATAACAACAAAATGGATGCAAAAGCATTGGCAAAGTCGAAGAGAGCTCATTCATTGCATCTAAATAAGAAGCATAATCCACATCATGCATTTAAGGCTTCTTCCGCTGGTTCTGGTGCTTCTACTACCGGCGATAAGAAACCTACTGGCAAGCAAGTTAAGGAAAAACCTAAATCGAAGCTCCCTTCGAATTGGGATCGGTATGAAGAAGAATATGCTTTTGATTCTGAAAATGTACCCCAGGGAGGTGCAAATAAGGCAAGTGATGTGGTCGTGCCGAGAAGTAAAGGAGCAGATTATGCGTATTTGCTTTCCGAGGCTCAGGCTCAGTTTCAACATTCTTCTGAGAGTATTCCTTTATATGATGATGTTTTAGATGGTAATGCTTTGTCCCAGAACTTTTATATATGCATACTGCTTTTTGGGCATGACTCAGAGCAGTCTCACGCATGTTTAGATTCAGAAACATAGTTATAAAAGTGATGTTCAATAATTCAATAATGAATTATTATCTTGGCTGTACTAGTTTACCATCTCAATGTAATGCTTGATTATGTGAAGGTTTGTCTTCAATTTTATTGCAACTTAAATTCATTGCTCAGTTATTGTTGTTACACGACGAAATTTTGGGCAGACTCCCGTATTTCAAGTCTTTCTATGGCTCTGCCAGTATAGAAATTTCCTTTTGCAAAGTTATAGTGCACTGACTAAATATCTTTTAGACTTTTATCAGGGGCTTGGTGAATTACTCTCTGCCAAAGGGCAAAGCAAGTTGTCATGGATAGCGGATGACAATTTTGCAATGGAAGATAAGGCACCTCCTCCGACTAAGGTGATTTTTCTGATCTCAATCCATGGGTCTTTGGTCTTATTTTCTGCTGTTATTTTCTGGAATTATAAGGACAGAAATTTGGGATGCTGATACCATTCTTTTATTACAATTAATCTCTGTTTTCAATGCCACAAACATTTAGGTTAGGCTAGAAACTTCTATTACAATAGTTTTGTTCTTGATTCTATTGTTTTAATAGAAAAACTGTGGGAAGGAACAAATGAACTGTAATCTTTCTTGTAAACAAGCAATTTATTCCTCAAACAACACTTCATTATATCTACAGTGATAAGAACTTAGCTCGACATTAATCATGGGATCCACATTATATGGATAAATCAAGTGAAGTATCTAAGTCACATAGATTTGCCATGTTTCACCATAAGCCAAAAATAGAGGAATTTGTATTTGAGCCTATGTACTGGTTCAGCTCGTCCTCCGAAACAATTCTGATTCATCTCCTTCTAGATTAACCCAAAATATATATACAGACAGAAACTGTGCTTCCCCGAGGGCTTTTGTTCAGTGGTAAGGAAGCACAATACGTTATGTGGGGATTGAGCGCACATCACGGGTTTGAACGCTGCAGCTGATAGAAGCCTGATACTATGTGTAAGTAGGGTAGAGAAGTGGACCCATGCTCCCCATGTGTTTTAAACTTGTGACTAAGGTCAGTCCAGCTAACACAGGGTTTTGGTTATTTAAAAGAAAATAATTTATATTCCATACATCTGCTTTATTTTCCACCCGCTTTTCTTAGCCGCTTAAAACGGTACTCTACACGAACATTGCATAATCAAGTTAAATCCACAAAGCCAAAGGTATAAACGCATAGCTGATTTGCCAATATGGCAGGAACACAGATTAATGTGTTCCTCATGACTTTTACGTTGATAACATCGGTTACAAATGGGAAGATTTTCTTAGCAAACCTATAAATATACCAAAATTTTGTAAGATGCTTTAAAACTCCTTTAAGTGAATTCAAGTTGATAGAAGTGACTAAAAATATCCATAAAATCGGGTGTATGAAGAGCATCCATGAAATCTTTCTTAATCACTTAACCAGTATTTTTTATAAAATGCATTGTGTCTCCATATGAACTTGGGGTTTTATCACCATCATGAACATTTGCTAACTCATTCATTTCTTTTTCACTGAATGGTTTTTGGAGCCACACTCTGCCTCCCTCATGTAGAATTGGTAAATTACCATTTTTAAAAAGTAGCCGCCACTCGGCAATGCTCCTCCAGTTGAAACCATAATATCTTCTCGCTTATGAGTCATACCTATAAGATCAGTGAAAATCTTCCTTCACTTTCAGCTTATCTATATGATTGTATTTCTTTGTATATTTTTCGATTTCTAAAAAAGGTTGATGCTTCTGTCTCCTTTATTTTTTGGAGAAAGATTTCTATCTCCTTATTTCTTGGCAATACATCTGGACTTTCATCTCCAAGATATCTCAGTTACCTCCAGAAACTCCTTCAACTTTCTTTTTGTTTCCAACTCTGACGAACTTCTTTGGTCCAGCCTTGTCCATGTCTTGCAACTCGTTCGGTATATGAACATTCTTCTTGTGGGCTGCCATAAACATTCCTATTCCACAAGTGGAGAATTTGGATGAACTGCTATAATAATCTTAGAAGGAGGATTAAGTAATTAGGGTGCATATGTATGCCTTATACTCCAAAATTTTAAGGACTGAAATGTCACGTATGTCCTAGTTTGTTAACTAGAAGCAAATTGTTGGGCGGACATCGTAGTACCCACTATGACCTTATGGTAGCGGGTGTGTGCTTAGTGTTAAGTTTTCCATATTGGCTGAAATGGTGGGATATTGTCTCCTTATATGGTTTTGGGCAACCTCACTTCATGCACTAGCTTTTGTGATCGAGTTAGGCACAACATCTAATCTATTTTCATGACATGGTATCACTCTCAGAGCCAGATTTATGCTCGTTCTTGGTTTACGCAAGGGTGTGCTCCAAATGTCCAGTCATATGTGTGCGGCAGGCATTTTCCACATTGGTTGTAGAATGGGTTGTTGTCCTCATTTAATGAGCTAGCTTTCAGGATTGAGTTAAGCCTAAGGTTAGTATTAGTATATACTCTCTCTGCTTCTATTTATGTGAATCTATTGTTAGTATTACTATATACTCCCTTAGCTTCTATTTGTATGAATCTATTTTACTGGACATATAGGGTAAGAAGGAAAAGAGAAAACTTTTGAAACTTGTGGTCTTAAATATGTCATAGCATTTATAAAACTTTTGAAACTTGTGTTTTAGATATGCGATAAAACTTGTATCGCTGTAAAAGCTTGTCATAACGGGTAAAATGCAAAATTTAAGTTAATTGTTTCCAAATTTAGATGGTCATTCTTTTTGGAATGGACTGTAAAGGAAATAGATTCATATAAATTAGAATGATGGGGGTATACTTATATATTGTTCTGCTGTTTATTTAGAACTAAGGAGGATGGGCCTTGGCGCAATGATGTGTGTCTACATAAGCCAAAAGGCAGTCGGTTCAATTACACCCATTGGCCCCTGTTGCCTTCGTCCATGTGCATTATCTTTGCTATTCTTTGTTGTAAGGTCATCTAAGCCCTAGATTTTTGGCTTTAGCGTGGTTAAAGAAAAGCCACGCTGGAGATTTCCAGTGAGAAGCATAATCTTTAGCTGATTGTTAGTTGTTATAGATCTTTCCTGCTGTATCATTATTAAGTTGTGACGATTCTAATGAGTAGTACAATCTTGAGATAATCATTACATAGTTTTCCTGCTGTCATTTTAAATTGTAACGATCTAATTTTTTTTTCTCATTTGGTAAGATTTTATTAAAAAACAGTGTCAAATTGATACTGGGGGGCTAAGAAAAAAAGTAAGCTAGGCTTGATTTCATCAAAGTCCTAAATATTCTAGCAAGTCTAGCACATCATGCAAATTAAAAATAGTTTTCCCATCCTTCCAGGAATACAAATAATACATGCAATTGAATTTTACAATCTGAATTTGTTTCTTCGTGCCTTTTAAAACGATCTAATTTAAAAGTCTTAAGCTGTTAGATGGGGGATACTTTTATCTTTTATTTTGATCTTGAATAAGACTCCTCAAGTGTAGGCTGATTTTCTTGAGCCAAGAACATGAAAATGTTTTTGTTTATGGGTGGTGTCGTGGTGATGAGATTTGAACCCAAGCTCTAATACCAAAAGATCTAAGTATCCAACTCAAAAATTAAGACACTCGATGAAGTACCCTAGACGTTTTGAAAACTATTTGGATGCGTTTTTGCTCCCTACGTATGACATATATAACCTAACATCCTCCAGCACGTATAATCTGATTCTGGAATCCAGACATGGACTTTAATGGGGACTCACGAGGCATTAGAATGGGCTTGCAAAATATGGCTTTTCATACCATGTGAACTAATATGAGCACCCAACCCAAAAGGCATAGAATGACTTTTATACAACAATGTGGGGCAACTATTTAACAAAACAATTTCCTTATTTGAATTTCCATCAATTTAAGAATACCAGTGTCAGTGTTGTCAAAGGCGTGGTTAATGCATGCTGAAGCCCTAAAGAGAGGCTCAAAACATGTTGAGCGCTTTGCCTCGCTTAGCAGGTGCTTTAGTGTTGTCATCAAGGCTCTAAGGCATATTTTTCCTTGCCAATGAGCATAATCTCGAAGAGGCGATACTAAACAATTGATATTTCACTTTATCATTAATTTTCTTTAATTTTTTTGTCCATATATTTGGTATTCATACTTATAGATATTAGTCTTGGACTACACATACATATTTGTCGTTTTTCTCCATTTGCGCCTTTCTTCATTAAAGCCCACGCTTTATTTGCGCTTTGCGCTTAAAGCCTCAATAGACCTTAGAGCTTTTTTTGCGCTTTTCGTCTTTGATAACACTGACTAGTGTCAGACCATATAGACCTCTGGCAAGGTTAACATTAAGAATTTTACTTTTATCTTTGCAAGTCACCAAGACTTCTTCCTTAATCCATCTAAATAGGTGGTTGGTCAGTCTCAGACCCTGCTGATTCATTGGAAGCAAATTGAAACTGAAGCTGTAGCATGAAGAAGAGGTGTATCTGCATAACCTCCTAAATCAAGCTATGATTGAATAAAATCCACTCCTTTACCGTATGGCTTTGTAACATGTACCTTTTGCTACACTAATATTTTCCAATTAAATCCATAGATGACTCCTCTGTATGCATAAGTTAGCTATGCTTTATTAGATTTACTAACAGTTAATGTACCTGCCTTATAAATTAAGTGCAAATTCTATCATTCTTTCAATGGACTGTCAAATGAGACATGCTTTATGTGTTTTGGCTCGATCAGTTGACAGTAAGATTATCCACCGATGAAGGCAAGAAAGTTGTTTACATGCAAGATGCTTGCTCACTAGCTACTCCTGATGATGTGATGTGTATTGGCGTGCACTATTGCCTGTGTTGATAGCCAGATGCTTGACTACCATGTGGTTAAACTCGATGATAACTATGCCACTCTTATATTTGCAGGCATCATTTCTTTCACTTGACCTGCATGCTCTTTCAGAGCAGCTTGAAAGAGCAAGTCTATCAGAGAGGCTTTTCATTGAACCAGATCTTCTTCCTTTGGAACCAGTATGTACTTTTATCTATGATTTCCTTCTATGTTATATCTCCCAAAATTTAATGTTGGTTAATGGTTAGATATGCTGGAAACATGAGACCTCTCATTTAATTGAGATGCGGCAATGTCTGTTCATAGAAAAGTCCTGCATTAGTATATATGATGCAGATGAATCATCAAAAGATATATGGTTTCCTCTCCAGCTACTCCAAAAAATTTATCATGTTACTGCTTCAGTGTGCTAAAATAGCATTAAATGATTTCTCGTCTTATATAGCATATATATAGTTAGCGACAAGTGTTCCATTATTGAGATTTTTTTTTGTAAGGCTTTATATTCTAGTCAATCTCCTCTATACCCTGCAAGATAACCTTGTTTTCTATGTTTAGTCGTTTTGAGATGTCAGCAATACCTTTTCTGTTGGTTAGAATGTGCTGCAGTCACACAATGCCTTTCTAAACTATCGTTTTAAGTTGAATGCAGCATTACCTCATTTCTTCTTTTTCATTCTGTAGTTTGTGTTGGACACTAAAATTTTGGCTGTTGTCATATTTAATGACTGTGTATGGTTACTGCTTGAGGCCGTCTTGATGTTTGTAACTCCACGCTGTCCATTGTAAATCCAAAGAAGTAGAGATTTACATCATATATAGAGTATACTATAGTTCAGAATAATCTGTATCTTTCTCGGCCACTCTAGCTAGGATAATCAAGTACTTTATAGTTCAGAATATTCAATAAGTATGTAAAATTTTATTTTGTGAATTCCTGTGGGATGTCTTTGTAGTATCTCGTAATCTAGTCTAATATATTGCATAACTGGCAGTGCATCGAGGCGTCGCAAGCAGCAGCTGAAGAGAAACGTCAAGGGGGTCTATCTTCAAGCAAGAGTTCAACCGCGGAAAAATATTCCAATTCATTGACCTCCACTAGTGTCTATGAAGGCAACAAAAACAGACATCAGCATTCTGAATTCTCGCATCTGGGCACCACAACCAGCAGCAGTTGGCATCCAACTTCAGCTGATGAGCCCTCTAACCCTTTGAGTGCTTATGGGGATGAGGCTGGGAAATCTGAAGGAGCTGGAATAAATGATTCACTACTGTGTGCTTCAGAATTATAGACGAGTTCTGTTGCAAAGAAATCGTCTGCATTTAAGGCAACAGTTGCAGAAGCGGAGCTTGACATGCTTCTTGATTCAGTCAGTGAGATTGAAATTTTTGAATCCACTAATGCAATTGATCAGTCTAGTCCTTCTTGCTCCATGGCACAAGCAGGAACACAAACTCCGTTATCAGAAGGGACTTCATCTAGGTTGGAGGACTCCAGCCAGCCCAAGAGAGACCATGATTTGGCTAAACCTGCAATATCAGATCTCAGTCTGGATGATTCACTGGATGACCTTCTCAGAGAAACATCCACTGTAACTAACAAAAACGATGGTTTGCCTATTCAGGTAAACTCCACTGCTGGTTATACACCCTCTGCTTCTCAACCTGTCTCCAAGTCTAAAATTATGGATGATTTTGATTCATGGTTTGACACATTGTAATGTGTAACTGAACCTCATCCTTTGGGAAATTTTTCCGTGTACTCAAATCACAGCACAAAATGTCAAATTCTGATTTTCAGCGCTTCTACAACTCGTATTAAATGTCCGATTTGGTCAACTGAAGCTGCGATACCAAAGTAAATTCTGGTTTGGTGTTAATATGGTGAGACCGCTTCCACATATATAGCAGCACCTAACTAATAATTTGATTGTCTAAAAGTTAATGGATAAAGATGATCCTAAAGGTCGAGACCACTTCCACATATATGTAGTCAAATTGTGGAATCCACGGCGATTTCCTTTTCCTTTTTCTTGACAAGAGGGGTTGCTCTAATGGTAAGCAACCTTCACTTTCAACCGAGAGGTTGTGAGTTCGAGTTTCCCCAAGAGCAAGGGTGGGAAGTTCTTTGAGGGAAGGATGCTGGGGGTATATTTGGAAACAGCCTCTCTACCCTAGGGTAGGGGTAAGGTCTGCGTACACACTACCCTTCCCAAACTCCACTTAGTGGGATTATATTTTGTTGTTGTTGTTGTTTGAGAATGAAAAACCAGAGTGTGAAGAAATGTTTTGAATTAAGCACCACCTTATGTTTACCCACTTGATCCTTTCTAATTAAACCCTGTATGTAGAAATTGGAGTGGTCTACAACAGTGATGATCCACATATTCCAATTCCAATTAGTTGTAATAAACATCAGTAATTATTTTGTTAGACCCGGTTTCATCCCATTCCATTATTGAATAATTTGAAAATAATCAATTGGAATGAAAAGAGCCAATTACAAGTAGATCGGGTGTGTTTTGTACGACGAAGTATTTTTCTCGAAAATATTTTAATGAGGAAGTTATTTTATAGTGTCTGGTATAGCCAAAGTCATATTTTGAGGAAAACATTTTCACTTGTCTTAGAGGAAAGGCACAATATTTGTTACTGAAAAATATTTTATAATTTACTTTCCAATTTACTAATGAGAGTGTGTGTATATATATATATATTCCATTCACCAATCAAGCATGAAAAGTAGTTTTCACTCCATATGGCTTCGTCATACCAAACAAACTATTCGCTGCAACCTTTGAATTCTGAAGATAGAGATGGAAGATTTGGTGAGATCAAAGTAAGGGTCATTCTCCCCAATTATCTTATGTTTGTTAGGTTTTCTTTTCTTTCTCTTTGTTTTATTTTATAGTTTGACAGACGGCGTTGTGGAAAAATGAAATACATGCAGTGGTTTAATAGCGTATTTGGCAAAAGCGTTTTCTTTTTGGTTTGGGGGGTGGGGGGGGGGGGGGGGGGTGAGGGGCAAATGTGATTTTTGGGCCCAAAGTGCTTTCAGCCAAAAATTGAGGTATTTCGTTAATAGAAAAAGGTATTTTTAAGAAGAAATAGAAATAGAAATAGTTTTTGAGAATCAGAAAAAAAAATATTGTGCTTTTCAAAAATACTAACTATTTCTCATCAAAAAAAATTTTTAAAAATACTTTTGGAAAAACACTTTTCAAAAGATAAGCTGATTTTAAAAATTTGGCCAAACAGGCTATATGAGGGGGACTCGAAAAGAAGCACTATTCATTAGTCAACAACTCAAACAAATACAAGTAATTAGGAAATTTTAGATCAAATAATATAACCTGCAACCACCATTCTCTTGGCTTTTTTCTCAGTAACAATAACAACAACAATTACCCCATATAGTCCCACAAAGTGGAGTCTGGGAAGTATAATATATAGACAGTCCTTACTCTTATCGAAAGGACAGAGAGGTTGTTTCCAATGAAAGCGAAGGAAAGGAAAAACAAAAACAAAAGATCCAAATCTCAATATCACAAGTTCACAGTTTAGAAGCCATTACTAACAAACTGAATTTTTATATGCAACCTTCAAGTTTATTAAGTAAAATGCACGGCACCAATCAAGGCGAAGGCTTAAACACAAATCCAACGCCCCAATTTTCCCTTAACTAATCTAGCCCCAAATTTTATAATTGAAATTATCCGTAATTAATTTATACAACAACAACTACGCCTTAACTTGATCCCGAGGATTTATCTCTCTATTTAAGCTACCATAATTAATTTGTACTCCGTTCAACATTCCACATCTGCCGAGTTTGATTTATTTGGCAACGGCCAAAAAGGAAAAATAAAAAGAAAAAAGAATTTAACTTCAACAATTAGTCGAAATTACTAGTAGCAGAAACAAAATAGGAAAGAAAAAAAGAAAAAGAAAATCAAAGCCACAAAGCTCCAACTTGTTTCAGTACAGGAGTCAACTCGCCAGTAATATGAGCTGCCATAATCCGATCTAAACCTCCAAACAATTCTCCTCCGACAAACACCGCCGGAAACTGCAAACGACCACCCTCTTTCCGATCATCACTGCCGTCGGCGACAATATTCTCCAGCTCATCAATAACCTCATTTTCATCTTGTTCCTCAATGTCATAAATAGCAGGATTGGCTCCTAAACACTGCAACAAACGTTTGACAACATGGCTCATACAACAACCTCGTCGACCAACAACTATAACAGCGTTGTCTTTAACCATATTCTTCAATTCCTCTTTTGAACCTTTAACATACATAGAAGTACTACTGCTGCTGCTGCTGGTACTATGATTCATTTTGGGATCTTTTAAAGTTAAAGGTAAACATGATGACTTGTAAGGAAGTGCTTGTTGCATGGTAAAAAACGTAACAATAATAATAATAATAAGAATTAAGGAGAAGTAGAAGAAGAAAGAGATTGTAGCTATGATTTTCTATAGTAGGTTTTTTCTTGGCGTAGCTTAGATGTTGTACATAGAGATATATAAGATATATCTTGGATGTGTATAGTTGTAGGTAGGGAGGGTGGGGCTAATAAGGTGGTGGGTGTCAATGGCAGTTACGATATATTACGCGTAACATAATAAGGTTGTGGCTTACGTTAAAATATGTCATCACTTGCCTATGCTATGTATCTAATTAAGTGTGGGTACCATTTGCTTACATTATCCTTAGGCAACCCTGATTATGACCTCTATTGTCGGTTTTATATATATATTCTGTATCGGACAAGAGGGGTTACTCTGATGGTAAGCAACTCCCACTTCCAATCGAGAGGTTGTGAGTTCGAGTCTTCCCAAGAGCAAGGTGGGAAGTTCTTGGAGGGAAGGATGCCGGAGGTCTATTTCGAAACAGTCTCTCTACCCAAGGGCAGGGTAAGGTTTGCGTACACATTACCCTCCCAGACCCCACTAAGTGAGATTATACTGAGTTGTTGTTGTATATATATTCTGTATCGGCTGCAAAATTGATGAAACTTATACATATGGATATAGTAAAAACTCAAGGAAATATTACTGGTTTAACTTCTATGAACTAAAAATATAAAAGAATCTCATAATAAATAATAAAACTGGCAACCCGTTACAATAGGTTTGGATTACACTGATTGTATAATAGTTCGTTACACCATCAATTTATAAAACATTTATGTCATTCATAAATGAGAAATTATAATTAGTGCCACTATCTCTATAGGGATTGACTAAAATTTGCAATAATCTATCGATATTAGTATTGTGTAGTCGCGCTTTCAGTTGAAGTTCTGATGCGGGATGACATTATAGATAAACTAATTAATAAAATTTGGTTGACGTATTAATTACTTTTGGATGACTATTTAGCCAATCTATACTTGATAAGAAATGGTTGGCCTAATCTCATATTCTCATGGACAAAGGCAATTACTAAGTTAGGCCATTTACTGATTTACCCTTTAATTTACCCATTCAAATTCAAATGTGATTACCCCATCTGTTATCTATCTTTAGATAAGGATGATTTATTATGGAGACAAAACAATCTACTATAATCAGTTAAATGAATTTAAAAAATAAATAAGTCTATTATATTTGGATGTTTGTATAGAGTAATGCATTTAATTTTTTCCCCATAACTTGAATATTGATTTCTTAATTTCTTAATGTAGTATTATATTTTTTCAAATAACATAAAAGTATTAAGACTTTATTACTCAATTAAAAATAGGTAGAGAATGTTTAAGATACGATAGTCAACATTGTTAAAAAGTTGGTTGGATAGCTTAAAGAAATATGATATCAGGCATGAAATACCCAATAAGTAGGCATAAAAAATTGGAAACAAATCATGCATTTAACTGTTTATTAGTTCTACAAAGCATTATGTTGCATCATTCCTTGATGTCAGTTATTTCGTTTTTATCTCTTTATTGGCTTGTTTTGTTGTAGATTCCAGTTTGTAACACTTCTCTAATTTTGGCTTTCCCCTTATTTCTCTTTGTCAATAAACTACTGGTATTTGATTGAACATATTTTAAAAAAAAATATTGAAACTATATAGTCTAAAATTACCATAAATATTAACGTGTTTATAGAGCATCTCATTAGGGATAGAATAAGAAATTTAAGGCGAAATAATTTCTAACAAGAAAGTAAGATATTTTTTCGGTACCAAAAAGATACACATAAAATTGAGATATATATTATGAAATAAAGTAAAGACAAGAACAATAATGCAAGAACAATAGCAATAGAGAGAAGAGTAGAGAGAGTTCTTCTTATTGAGTTGATTGGAGTACCAAGGGATGATTTACAATGGTAGAGGGCACCTCTATTTATAGGGGAGAGGAAGATTTAGCTACCACTAATAGAACTCTAAAATCTCTCTAATTAAATACATTAAAGACATTCACCTTAAATAGAAGTGTAAGAATCTTCTATTTCATAACACTCCCCCTTGAATGTCTATTCAATGATGTGCCTCATAAAACCTTAAAACCAAAACCCAATGGGAAAAATTAAAGTAAGGAAAAAGAGTACACATGTTTGAATATGCGCCTATTGGTTGCCTCGTTAAAAACCTTGCAAGGAAAACCCAGTGGGACAAAACCTTGTAAGGGAAAAAGAGTGCAACGCGCATTAACTCCCCCTAATGAGTACATCAATTTATATCCTTGAGCATATGCATTCCAATCTTGTGCATCATCTTCAAAACGATCTTTGGTGGACGTTTGATAAATCAACCATATTAACTTGAATAATATTCCGCACCTTGAAATCATCATTCTTGATAGATATGAACATCTTCATATAATGTCGTGGAATAACTCTTCAATATCTCCATAGATGCATTCTCAAATCCATCATGCTTATAGTTATGGCAAGATTCATATGTACACAAATTGTACTTAGGATGCGGTACTTCAGGACCAAGAATTGCATATGCTTCAAGCAACTTAAATCTTTCAAGTTAAGTCATATAAGTCGCATAATAGACTTTAGCTGCATATCAAGTTTTCATGTCATGCTAAACAAATAAGATATCGAAAATTGACTATACATACCTTTGCCTTTATACTTTCAAGCATATGAACTATAGGTTCAAAGCTACATGTCTTTCATATGGAATCAATTCTTCTTGAATTGTATCTCTTCTATTTAGTTACTTTCTTTGAGTCAGCAAATGCGTATAGCATGCTTTGCAATATGTTGCAATTGAATTATCCCTTTTATGAACTTCAGGTTCATATCATGATATTCGGGGATTTACATATACAAATGATAATTCATCCCATGTAACCTTTTCTCAAGTGTTTATCATGTCTCCCCCTCATGTTAGTAAAGCTAACTTGTTTCCTCAACTTTGGGAAATCATCTTTGTGCATTATGTCAATATACATAGCACCTTAATAATAAGATGAAATAATTTGGTTCCTGACCCTGAACCATTTGTGAGGGGAGAATATACTCTCGTATACAACTTATATCAAACTGATATATATATAACTTAGTTCTCATAAGAAACAGTTTAGCTATTAAGTGGAAGCACTCAATAATTATCTTGCTAAACCAACTTTGATATAAACCAACTTATCAAGATGAACTGTCTTGAGTAGAGAATCTGGAAACTATGCTCGAAGTTAGATTACTGAGCGATTTACCTCGCAAGCACTGCCAGGCTGCGGGTTAATAACAATGGCGCATGTAACCATATCATAGATGCATCATATGTGGTATACATGGCAGGTGAATGGGCCCATATTCACCTTTGATATTTCCAGAATTTAGGGGCTTCAACCCGAACTCTTTAGTTGGTCAGTTCATTACTGAGAACAAGAACTTTCTAGTTCTTTGATATTCACCTATGTGAATTTGCACATCATACTTCAAATGAGATGGCTAACACGAATGTCAACTGACTAAATTATCAATATTGGTAAACTTCAAATTTACACCATGACATGTGCACTTATCAATAAACTTCGGGTTTATTATGACATGGGCTTTATACCAATAGATATCCACTTTATTGTGGCATTCTTTCTTTTGTGTAGTACAAACTGGAGAACAAAGCGGGTAGCTTTTCATATACAAATTACCCCGCTACAAGTTGTAGTAATAGGAGAATCAAAGCCTTCCTTTATTTATAGTCTCAATATCATCAATCGCCTTCGCGTGTACTTTTGGAAACTGAATAAGTTTCTTTGAGACTTACTACTGCACAATACTCAATTGTGTTTCTCCAACATAGTAATAATTGGCTCTTCGAGAGCTCTCAATTAACTTTGTACTACCACAGGTTCATCAACATCCGTGTGGTGAATATCTTTCTTAAAGAGAAAGTTATACCATTATGGTCATGTCAAACTTATATGCAAGATATGTTTCTTGCATTATCGTTGTCCTTTAATGGTCATATTTCCAGAATACTTTGGCGTACAATAGGTACGCGACCAACGATCATTCATGCCATATATCATCTCAAACCTCCTTCTAGGGGTGAGGGTGGTATCATCTCAAGCCTCCTTCTAGGAGTGAGTGTGGTATATTCAATACCAATTTCATGTTCATATTCTTCCAACATTGAATATGTATTTGTGAATCACATTCACTTCGAGGATATGTGATTTTGTTATCCTTTTCAAATCTATAAATGCTTCAGGCATTTGATTTGCTATTCTTTGCAAATGGATAATCTTTTGTGCCTCTTTCTTTCAAATAGATGTATGTGGATCAAGATGAGATAATGATGCATTTTTCCACAAAATTTCCCGTTTGGTTTCACCAACTTCTCCCCCTAATTTTGGGAAAAGTGTCTCATCAAATTGACAGTCTGCAAATAGTGCAGTGAACAAATCTCCTGTCAATGTTTCGAGGTAGCGAATAATGGAGGACGCATCAAACTCAACATATATTCCTAACCTCCTTTGCAAACCCATTTTGGTGCGGGATGGCGGTGCTACAGGCACATATACTGCGCATCCAAAGCTTCTTAAATGGGAAATATTGGATTCATGACCCAAAACCAATTGCAATGGGGAATATTTGTGTCAATTCGTCAGTCAGAGACGAACTAGCATTGCTGCATGCAACATGGCGTGACCCCAAACCGAAGTGGGCAGCCGACGAACTAGCATTGCTTCATGCAAAATGGCGTGACCCCAAACCGAAGTGGGCAGCCGACAAACTAGTATTGTTGCATGCAAAATGGCGTGAACCCAAGTCGAAGCGGGCAGCCGACAAACTAGCATTGTTGCATTCAAAATGGCGTGAACCCAAACCGAAATGGGCAGCCTCGTTTTCATGAAGAATTCAAGATTATTCTCATCTATTGTCTCAATATGATATCCATTTTGAATGATATCTTTAAAATTCAACAAGTCCTTCTTAGACTTGGGGGAGAACATTGCATTCTCTATGATTAACGTCATGCCTTTGGGCAGAGTTACAATTGCTCTTCCGGAGCCTTCAATCAATTTACTACTTCCATAGATTGTAGTAATGTTTGCCTTACACAATTACTCTTCTTTTCTTTGAGTATTGTATGTGTAGTACATGAATCAACTAGGCAAATACTTTTACAATTGGACGTTGGTCCAAGTTCGCTTTGTGAGATATCCATATTTGCTATCCCATAGTTTAACATACAAAAGAAATACACGAACATAAGAATAAACAAGTTCAATTCTTTTGTGTCACATAATATTTTCAAAATCTGCTACTAACAGTTGGCTAACAAAATTAGATATGTTATCCATAATCAATTCCTTTGCAGTTTGAAAATTTCAGCGTTTTTCATAAGACAATCGATTATTAAATACACACAATCGATTGTTTGAACATAGACAATCGATTGTTAGACATACACAATCGATTATTTGTTATTTTTGAAAAACTTCAGATCACACTGTTTAAGACAATCGATTGTTATTCATAGACAATCGATTGTTGGCTATTTTTGAAAAATTTCAGACCTCACTGTTTCAAGACAATCGATTGTTATTCATAGACAATCGATTGTTGGCTATTTTTGAAAAATTCCAGACCTCTGTTTCAAGACAATCGATTGTTAGCCAAAGACAATCGATTGTTGATCAATTGTTTTTCAACTTTAATGCGAAAATAGTTGATAATCGACTAGTTTTTCAGGCTAGTCGATTACCCCCACTGGAAAATAAAAGTTTTATTGATATTTGAACATATTGAAGATATTCTAAAGAACTACTGCTAACATTGCTTTATGAACTAACTAATACAAATAAGTAGAACAAAATCAAATAACTCCATCTTCTTTCATCATGGATCCATCGCCGATTAGGTGGTCTATTTTTCCATCGGGGTGCTTAAAGAAGTCTGCCACATTCAAGTTGTCGTCAGAGACAAAATTCGTTATGGGGCGTTTACTCTTTCGAGATGCTTGGTAAAGGTCAACCATACGGCAATCCTTTGACCAGTGCCCGTTTCCACCGCAACGATAATATATCGTTTATAAACTATTTGCTTTCGGATTCTTATCGTATCGTGCTTGTGGCAGAGTGACCAACTTCATGTTGTCATCTCTCTTCTTTAAGCCTTTCCACAAGATGGGTGAATCCTTGATGTTGAGATATTCAATATTCAAACTTTCATCAAGGTGATGGCGCAAGAAAATCAAGGCCTTCATACAGTTTCAAACCTTCATTAAGGTAATGGCGCATGAAAATCAAGGCCTTAGCATAGTTTTGGGTAGATGCACTATTTCTGTCTTTAATGGCGTCTCCAAGACCCATAGCATCTAAGTGGATTTCATCATCCTACACCCATGTCATATAGTTCTTGCCCGAAATTTCGAGGGCAACGAACTTTCTTTTCATATGACACAATTACATCAAGAGCGTGTTCATACTTACGGGCTCTATTACAATTATCACATTCACTTCAGGGAATGGATCAAAATCATGTGCTTTACACAAGCTGCTACCACATTCTCTAAAGGGAATGGAGCAAATTCAATTGGACGGAATTCTTTGTCACGTCCACAATCATACATGAATTTAATCATGGCAGGACATAGAGATTTTACCACTTCGTGTGATTATAATTTCTCACAAACTCCATTCGAGTTATAAAACTTTGTATATAAAATTTATAGAATTCCAAGAATTTGAAAAGGAAAAGTAAATTACTTACCTTTAAAGTATACCAAATATATTTTCAATATTTTCTTCCTTTCTTCCTTTCCTTTCTTTCTTTCCTTTTTTTTCACGTTTTTCTTTCTTTTCTTTTTCCTTTTGCTTTCCAGAGAAAGTTTTCTGTTTCTCTCTTTGTTTTTCGTTTCCCTTTTTTTTTCTTTTCTTTCTTCACTCTTTCTTTGAAGAAAAACCTTGCACAAACAAAAGTTAAGACAATCGAAAATTTCAATTGGTTAGAGACTCGTGCTGATAACGTATTATGAAATAAAGTAAAGACAAGAACAATAATGCAAGAACAATAGCAATAGAGAGAAGAGTAGAGAGAGTTCTTCTTATTGAGTTGATTGGAGTACCAAGGGATGATTTACAATGGTAGAGGGCACCTCTATTTATAGGGGAGAGGAAGATTTAGCTACCACTAATAGAACTCTAAAATCTCTCTAATTAAATACATTAAAGACATTCACCTTAAATAGAAGTGTAAGAATCTTCTATTTCATAACAATATAAGAGTATTCTTTGAATTAATCTTCCGATTATCCGATAAGCAAGAGGTATAAGCTACAATTAATTCTTGGTTGGCCGTCTTCCTTTTTACTTGGGAACAAAAATAAATTTTAGTAATGTGGAACTCAAATAATGTGCTTTTAAATTTTTTTAGTAAAAGACTTTGCAGTTTTTTGTAAAAATTATTTCTCGACAAACACTAAGAATTAATATTATTTTGATTTTTAAGAAAAGATAAAATCTGCTTTTAGATAGTTTTCCAGTTTTTACCAAAACTGATGTTTGATTGAGAGTTTTGCAAACAAATCTTATCTGAAATCTGTGCAGTTTGTTTTATCGTCATAATAATGTTTGTAGAGAAACTTTAGATTATACATAGGTCGTGATTACGGGCGAAATCAGAAAATTTAATAATAATATTTAAATTTTGAATACTCTTTTTGTTATAATCCAAACAGGAGGGCTATTACTAGTATCCAGCTATACTTCCGAGCATCAATATATATTTTATCTAACTTTCTTTATTATCTTTTAGGGCCGACGAGATCAATATAAATGGTAGACATGGATTATGGACAACCAACAATAAAATATGATGACATGAACATACATAACATGGGATGATCAGACAATCAAGAAACTATATATATACGGTATGAGCTACCACGCTACCATGAAAGATTATACAATAAAATTCAGCTGACAAGGCATACCAAACTATACATGAGTCGACACATGTTTATGAGCCTCTAAAGGAATATAAGTGCTGCAACATTGCTGGAACAAGGCCCCGACATACCCATAATATCTATAACAAAAATGCTACCAAGATCACGGCAAGTCCGAAGAAGGGATCTCGCCAATCACCGCTGAATTGGACAGCCTACTGTGGTGGGGGAGCGGCGCCTGCCTGCCTATCAAGACTAGTAGCACGACATGCAGTATCTACAAATAAAAGGATGTCAGTATGAATAAAGTATTGAATATATAAGGTGGGGAACTATAAGTATGAACAATAATGTAAGAAGGGATAGAGAATATATAACCTATAACATCTGGGTACCTCTGAGGACTACTGACATGCAATGCATGATACATATGTATATATACATAAACTTTTAAAACATACGCCTCTAGGGGCATCATCATCATCATATTGTACCCAGCCATAATAGGCTCAGTAAAAATATACCCACCCATCATAAGGCTCGGTAAAATCATACCCGGTTATGTGGAGCTTGGTAAAACCCAACTGATTAGTGGTTATACAATAGGTATCTTACCCGGCCGACTATAGCGCGTCTCGGTAGAGTAAAACGGATACATATATATAATGCATGCTCGACTCATGAAATCACGTTCTAAACCTTTCGGAGTGACGTATGGTCGGTATCCTCTGTACACATTATTAGGACTAAATCTTCACTATGAACCTTATCAGAATTGGGAAGTACCAACAACATTAATAACATAAGAATAAGAGAAGCAACATCAATATTAATCGTTTCATAAGAGGGGAAACAATGCAAGTGCTGCTAGCTTATAAAAGTAGAGTATATTTGGAAGCTTGTTCATTACATTATGTATAGTAGGAGTCGTGCAAAAGAAGGAAAGGGATAGCCTCACATACCTTGTATATACTGCCCAACCTCAAGCTATGCAAATATCACAACTCCTTAATCGACAATAGGAGAAATGACACTATCGTTAATGTTTAAGCGTCCTAACTATTATGTAGCAATCAAAACCTATTTTACAATAAAACGGACAACACTTCCCCTATTTATATGACTTCCTAAAAGTGAAAATAATCATCAAACAGCCCAAACAACATCAATGTTATTTATATTGAACCTCTCAAAATAGTCCACCAACCGATAACATTACTACCAAGCCTTTCGATATATATTTCACAAGTTATAGCTTCAATGACTTAGCCGCAACTTGGATAATCTTAAATACATATAGAGTAAGAGTTTCCTTAAATTTAGACAGAAAGAACAACTCCAATTTGACCTTAATTGTCTATAAAAAATCCCTCTAATGCTGTTACAAAAAAAAAATGAAACTAGCAATCAATTAGGTTTTTTGGTACCAGAATCACTTTAGAAGGATTAAAATCACCTGGGGTTGATATTAAGAACTTGAGGGAGTATGTATAGAACATCAATCCCTGAAAAAAACCTTCCACACGACCTGGAACAACACAAAAATGAGCAACAACAAGAGGAATAAGAAATTTACTAGCGCGACGGGATTCTCAACACTTAATTTGTGTTGTTTGCCCTTTGTTTGGGTTTTAATTCTTGAGAGAACCTTTAGAGCATGTTACTAATGTTCTAAATTCTGAATGTCTTGAAATGAAATGACTTAAAACGGGTTGGAGGCATTATATATATATATATATATATATATATATATATATATATATATATATATATATATATATATATATATATATATATATATATATATATATATATATATATATATATATATATATATATATATATATATATATATATATATATACACACACACACACACACACACATTCAAAACTCATAAACCGCCTAAATGGGCCCCATAGAAAGGTGCTTGGCGCAATCTCGCAAAAATGCGTATATATCTCTACTCCAAGATCGTATCGACGAACGGTTTAATGCGTTGGAGACTACATTCATAGATCTTCATATTGGTGGGTAGATCATCCCATAATTATAAGTAAATTGGGAGAAAATATTAGTAATATTTTGACCTAATGTTAAAAATTATGAACCTAAGTTATGACAACTTTTGTCGACTTTTGTCTCATAACTGATTTTATTTCAAGACTTATGATACGGTTATTATATGATTCAAAAACCTTAAAATATGACCTCTTGAGTGTATTAATTACCTCTAGGTTTACTCGGACATACGATTTATAACATCCTTGATTCGTTTAACTTCTAATACTTGTTAATCACCCTTATACACCATTGTATCACTTAAGACCAATAGGATTAACTTCTTATCATATCAAAGATAATTCCTTCTTGGATTTATGTTAAATAACATATGGCATGAACTAACGCGTGTGGATATGGGTTGTAACACCCTCCCCCCTTAGGAATATTCATCCTTGAATGTAAGGGTTCATGGGGAGTTTAAATCATCGTGGATTTCGACCGACTTTCTCCCATAAATAGAGGATGAATTTGCAAGAAGTTAACTCAATTTATGGACTTACAAGGGTATACAAAGCATTATGGACATGCATATTATCTGCATATTACCATTTTGTACTAAGGAAGAGTATTCTCAAGCTATTGCATACCTCACAGAGTTGTTCCACCTTCTAATGCATCCTGCATTCCCCTAGCATCCTGTTATATTTATTCTAGAACAAGTAAGGGTATCTAGACTTCATATCCTCTTCTACTTCCTATGTTATTTCTTCCATATTCTTGTTCCTCCACAATACTTTGACGGAAGTTGCATCTTTTATTCTCAGCTTGCGGACTTGTCGATCTAATATAGCCACTGGCACTTCTTGATATAATAGATCCTCTATAACTTGTACATATTTGATAGGGACGACTCGAGAAGGATCTCCAATACATTTCCTCAACATAGATATATGGAATACCGGATGGGCAAATTCCTATTCAGATGGCAATTCTAACTCATAAGCAACATGTCTAATTCGTCAAAGCATTTTAGACAGACCGATATATCTTGGACTTAGCTTACCTTTCTTCCTAAAATGCATAACACCCTTCATTGGTCAGATCCTTTGGAAAACCCAATAACCAACTTCAAACTCCAGATCATGATGTCGGACATCGAAATAAGACTTTTGCCTGCTTTATGCCGTCCTCTATTTTTCCTGTATCACCTTTACCTTCTCAATGGCTTGGTGAATCAAATCTGGCTCATATAATTCTGTTTCACCGACTTCGAATTATCCAACTGGTAATTTACATCTCCTCCCATATAATTCCTCGTATGGGGTATTTTAATACTAGAATGATAGCTATTACTGTAGGCGAATTTTATGAGTGGAAGATGGTCATCCCAATTTCCCTTAAAATCTAGAACACATGCTTGTAGCATATCTTCGGGTGTCTGAATGGTATGTTCAGCCTGTCCGTCAGTCTGCGGATGAAATACAGTGCTGGGATTCACTTGTGTGCCTAAACCCTTCTAAAAATACCTCCAAAAGCTAGTCGTAAATTGAGCTCCTTGATCTGATATGATAGATACCGGCACACCATGAAGCCTAACAATCTCCTTAATATACAACTTTGTATAATCTTCAGCTGTGTAAGTAACATAACTGGCAGAAAATGGGTACATTTTGTAAGTCGATTAATTATCACCTAGATGGAGTCAAACTTATGATAAGAGCAAGGTAATACAATAATGAAGTCCATATTAATCACATCCCATTTTTAGGTCGGAATCTCTATATTCTAAAGCAATCCACTAGGTTTCTGATGTTCTATCTTTACTTTTTGACATTTGGGACACTAGGCTACAAATTTTGCAATAGACTTCTTCATGTTATCCCACCAATACTTCTCCTTGATATCATGATACATCTTTGTCGAGCCGGGATGGATGGAATATCAGGATTGATGAATCTTATTCATAATCTTCTCTCGCAAACCTTGCCACATAGGCATACATAATCGGCCCTGGTATCTCAATGACCCATCTCCACCGAACTAAAAGCCATAATTTTACACTAGTGAATGCTCTCTCTCAATCGTACTAAGATGGGATCTTCATATTGCCGTGCTTCTACCTCAACTACCAAAGATGATTCCGATGTATTCTGTACAGTAACACCTCCGTCATCAGAGTCTAACAATATGATTCTCATACTGACTAGCTGATGAAGTTCTTTAGTCATCCCCTATCTACCCGCTTCAATGTGTACTGAGCTTCCATTGACTTACAAATGAGAGCATCTACCACAACATTGGCTTTACCGGATGATACAATATCTCGACGTCATAGTCTTTTAGTAATCCAAGCCGCCTACGCTGCCTCAAATTCAATTCTTTCTACTTGAAGATATACTGTAAACTCTTCTGATTTGTGTAGATGCCAACATGGATGCCGTATAAGTAGTGGCGCCATATCTTTAAAGCATATATATTACTGCAGTCAATTCCAAATCATGGATTGGATAATTCTTTTCAAGCTTCTTCAATTGTCTTGATGCATAAGCAATCACCTTCCCACGCTGCATCAATACGCACCCCAAACATATACTTGAGGCATCACAATATACCACAAAACCTTCTGTTCCTTCAGGAAGAGTGAGCATTGGTGAAAATTTCAATTGATTCTTCAGCTCCTGAAAACTACATTCACAAGTGTCAGACCACTGGAACTTGGTAGCCTTCTGTGTTAACTTATTTAATGGTGCTGATATAAAGGAAAACCCTTCTACAAACCACCTATAATATCCTGCTAGCCCCAGGAAGTTGCATACTTCTGATGGTGTTATAGGTCTTGGCCAAATCTTTACTTCATCGATCTTCTGAGTGTCGACACTAATACCCTCGTCAGATATCACACGGACAAGGAATGCTACTGAGTTTAGCCAGAGTTCACATTTGGAGAGCTTAGCATATAACTTACGATCCTGAAGTGTCTGTAATACTATCCGCAAGTGGCCCGCATGTTGCGCCTCTGAACAAGAATACACCACAATGGCATCAATGAATACAATCATGGACACATCAAGATGGGGCCTGAATACAATATTTATGAGATCCATAAAAGTTGCTGGGGCATTTGTTAGCCTAAACGACATCACCAAGAACTCAAAGTGCCCATATCTTGTCCGGAAGGCCGTCTTTGGAATATCCTTCTCCTTAACCCTCACCTGATGAACGTAAGCTAGGGGTGTTCATTGGGCGGATTGGGCGGCTTTTTACTCTAACGGTTTGGCTTAACGGTTATCAGCTTTTAAATGTATTCATCCGTTAGCCACCCGATAAGATATCGGGCGGATTGGTATCGGGTTAGCTCTTATCGGGCGGTTACTGGGCGGTTTATCGGTTTAATACCTAAGGGCTCAAATGTATTCTGTCCGCACACTGCATTCAATTTATAATGCAAGGCTGCAAGCTCAGTAGCTCACGCCTCAGAAGATGAGCTGCGCTATCACCTTGGCTTGACTGGTATCACTACTGGCAAGGGTAAGGTGAGTGTTGCTGATTCTAGTGTTCGTCCCTTGGAGGTGTTTATGTGCAGTATTGTACGTAAAATGGGGTATGGTGATGGCTTTAAGTGGGTTTCTCAATATATAAAGTAGTTTACGCTACCAGAAGTTGAAACAGATTGTGTCCTCGTTTATGCTTTTCGTACAACTATTTTTTCCCGTCTGGAAAAGGTAGAACCTGTTCATTTGTTCTCAAACTGTTGAGATCTTTTAGTGCTTATAATTTGTATGCGTTGAACATCTACTTAGTGTGATGAGAAGCTATTTATTGTTGCCCTGTAAAATTTACCATGGCTGAATTTTCAAAACTCCATATTATTATTCCAATTCTTAGTTACTCATGCTTATTCGCTTTTGGTGTAGCAGTTGTCCTCCTGATAATATTTTTTATCTGTATAGAAGTGTAATGTTTTTTCCTTTTCAGAAATCAGAGTAATGCTCAAACTGTTTGATTTCATTCGGTGCATGCATTTGGTCTACTTGATGGCAAAAGACTCATACACGTAACTTGTTCAAGTGCTTAAATATCTAGGATTTGCTCTTTCGCTCATAAATCCCAGCTCATCTTCTGAGGCAGCAAAATAAATTTTATATATATATATATATATATATTCTTAACGGGTTAACGGATTACCCGTTAAGAAAATTGAATAATCCGCCCCCAATCCGATAAGCCGTTAATAAAAAAATTTTAATCCGTTCCCCGTCTGTTAAGCCGTTAAGCCGTTACCATTAAGCCATTAAGCTTCGGTTCGGTTCGGTTTTCGGTTTCAGATCGGTTTTGAACACCCCTAACATAAGCCAATCCTGGCAAAATACTTGGCACCCTGGAGTGGGTCAAATAGGTTGTCAATTCTTGGAAGTGGATACCTGTTCTTTATAGTAAACTTATTCAACTATCGATAGTCGATACACATCCGTAACGACCCATCTTTCTCCTTATGAATAGGACTGGTGCACCCCAATGTGACGTGCTAGGCCTAAATCCAACAAGTTCTTCAACAACACCTTCGACTCTCGCAACTCTGACGGGGCCATTCTGTATGAAGGGATAGAGATCGGTTGAGTGTAGGCAACACATCAACGCTAAACTCAATCTCCCTTTCAGGAGGAAGGCATAGGAGCTCACCTAGAAAAACATTTGGAAACTCATTAACCATGGGATTGATTGTAGAGTAGGTGGCTTCACCTCCGCATCCCTAACGCGAACGAGATGATAAATGTAATGTTTTGAGATCATTTCCTTGCCTTAAGATAAGAAATAAACCTACCTTTCGGTGTAGCAATGTTCCCCTTCCATTCAATGATGAGTTCATTAGGAAATTGAAACCTAACCATCTTCATACGGAAGTCAACATTTGCATAGCATGAGGCCAACCTGTCCATTCCCATTATCACATCAAAATCAACCAGTTCTAACTCAAATAAATTCGCTGAGGTTTGACGAGTACAAATCATCATAGCGCTACCTCTATATACCCTTCTAGCAATCATAGAATCTCCTATCGGAGTAGATACTGCAAGGGTTTTACTTGTCAATTCAGGTTCAATGCCAAATTTAGTAGCCACAAAGGGTGTAACATATGATAATGTAGATCCCGGATCAATCAGCGGGTACACATCATAAGAAAACACTGACAATATATCTTAACACCATTTGGATATGACTCGAGATCCTATCGACCTAATAGAGAATAGGTTCGATTTTGAGCACCACTCGAACTCCGCACTGCACCTCTACATATACCACGACCTGTCGACTGCTGAAAACCCCCAGCTGGAGGTCGAACTGATGAGGAAGAACTAGACACAGAACTAGTCGGTTGAGCCATACCATCACCTCCTCTATTAGGACAATCCCGCATCATATGGCCAGGATGTCCTAATCACAATGTGGTATTAGGGGTCTCGTCTGACTAGTATCCCTGCGATGTTGCGAGCCTGACGGCCGCGAACTCTGACCTGGACCAATATAGGTAATCGATCATATCGAGGCCTCTAAAACTATAGAGGAGCACTAGCTACAGGTGCTGCCGAACTCCTTAAAGACTGGGGCCTGACGCTGCCTCTAAAGTCATCAGAATACCCTGCAAATATCACCTCTTATGCTAGCCCCTATCTTGCTCCCTATCTGGCCTCGACTGGCGTATACGATCCTCTAGGGTCTGGCATAAGACTAAATACGGGAAATATCCATGCCCTCCACCAAAGAGGCTGTCATGCAATCATTTATCAGATATGGTCCCAACCCGTTCATGAACAGGTGCACCCTATCACTCATCTCGTCCACCATATGGGGAGCATACCTTGCCAAAGAATCAAACTGCATACTATACCCTCGCACACTCATATTACCTTGTCGAAGGTTCAAGAACTTATCAGCTCTAACTCGTCGTATCTCAACTGGCAAGTAGTGACAAAGAAAGGCCTCTGAAAATTCCTTCCACATAGTTGGAGGAGCCTTCAGACCTCAGGATCTCTCCCAACTATCATACTAGAAAATTGCTAAATCCTTTAACCAATAAGAAGCCAACTCTACTGCCTCTGTGTCACTAGCATGCATAACACGGAGTGTACGATGAACCTGGTAAATAGAAGTCTGCGGATCCTCCCTAGGGTCTGATCTGATAAACACTGGAGGGTCTAAATTAATAAAATCACGAACTCTCGTACTAACTGGTTTATCAGCAGCACATGTATTGTGTCTTTGAGCCTGAGCAGCTAACAAGCTAGTCAACAAATAAAAAGCACTCCGTATATCCTGGACTGTAGTGCCAGAAGAAGGAACTAGAGGTGTTGGGTGCCTCCTAATATCCTCTGGAGGAGATGGAGTAGATGAGGTATGAGAGTGTCACTCTGAGCCTCACTTTCACCTGCTCTGGCTTGGGGCACCTGACTAATACCCTCTCCCGCTATTGTGTCAAGCCGTCTACTAATTGTTTGCTTCCTAGTCGAAGGCATCACTAAAAGAAAATAAGGTGAATATTAGAGATAAACACTTACGACTCAACTCTACGCACGATCTAGATTCAACGAAAAGGTAACTACCCTAGAATTCATGTAGCCTCCTGATTATAAATGTGGCGTGCTACACATCTATAATCAAGACTCTACTAGACACGGCTTATAGACAACCCCTAGGACATACTTTCTCTTATACCAAGTTTCTCATGACCCAAACTGGAGGGCCATGACTAGCACTCATCCATACTTGCCGAGCACCAACGTACATTTTGTCTAACATTCTTTATTATCTTTTAGGG
The DNA here is from genome assembly GCA_034376525.1 of Nicotiana benthamiana. Taxonomy (NCBI): domain Eukaryota; kingdom Viridiplantae; phylum Streptophyta; class Magnoliopsida; order Solanales; family Solanaceae; genus Nicotiana; species Nicotiana benthamiana. The sequence continues at coordinate 3,439,932 of CM067326.1, forward strand.
CCGACGAGATCAATATAAATGGTGGATATGGATCATCAACAACCAACAATAAAATATGATGGCATGAATATACATAACATGGGATGACCAGACAACCGAGAAAATATATATAAGATACAAGCTACCACGCTACCATGAAAGATTATACAATAAAAACCAGCTGACAAGGCATACCAAACTATACATGAGTCGACACCTATCTATGATCCTCTAAAGGAACATAAGTGCTGCAACATTACCGTAACAGGGCCCCGACATACCCATAATATCTATAAAAAATACATATCAAGACCACGCCAAGTCCGAAGATGGGATCTCGCCAATCACCGTTGAACTGGATAGCCTACTGTGGTAGGGAAGCGGCGCCTGCCTATATATCAAGTCCCGCAACACAACATGCAGCGTCCACAAATAAAAGGACGTCAGTACGAATAAAGTACTGAGTATGTAAGGTAGGGAATCATAAGTACAAACAATAATGTAAGAAGGGATAGAGAATATACAACCTGTAACATTTTGGTACCTCTGAGGGCTACTGACATGCAATGCAAGATACATATGTATATATACATAAACTTTTAAAACATACGCCTCTGTAGGCATCATCATCATCCTATCATACCCGGCCATAATAGGCTCGGTAAAAATATACCCGACTATCATAAGGCTCGATAGAATTGTACCCTGCTATATGGAGCTCGATAACTGATCAGTAGTTGCACAATAGGTGACGTACCTGGCCGACTATAGCGTGGCTCCGTAGAGCAAAATAGATACATATACTCGACTCATGGATTTATGTTCTAAGCCTTACGGAGTGACGTAAGGTTGGTATTATCTGTACAAGTTATTAGGACTAACTCTTCACTATGAACCTTATAGGAATCAGGAAGTACCATTAATATTGATAACATAAAAATAAGAGTAGCAACATCAATATTAATCATTCCATAAGAGTGGAAACAATACAAATACTGCTAGCTTCTAAGAGTAGAGTATACTTGGAAGCTCGTTTATACAATTATGTACAGTCGGACTCGTGCAAAAGAAGGAAAGGGATAGCCTCACATACCTTGCATATACTGCCCAATCTCAAGCTATGCAAATGTCACGACTCCTTACTCTAAAATAGGAGAAATGACACTATCGTTAATGTTTAAGCATCCTAACTATTATGTACCAATCACAACCTATTTTACAATAAAATGGAAAACACCTCCTCTATTTATATGACTTCCCACAAGTGAAAACAATCACCAAACAACCCAAACAACATTAATTTTAATCATATTGAACCTCCTAAAACAGTCCACCAACCGATAACATTATTACCAAGCCTTTCGATATATATTTCACAAGTTCTAGCTTCAATGACTTAGCCGCAACTTGGATAATCTTAAATACATATAGAGTAAGACGATCCTTACCTTTAGACAGAAAAAAAATAACTCCAATTTCACCTTAATTGTCCATTAAATATCCCTCCAATGCTGCTATGACAACAAGGAAGCGAAACTAGCAATCAATTAGGGTTTTTCGGTACTAGAATCACTTTAGAATGATTGAATTCACCTAGGGTTGATATTAAAAACTTGAGGGAGTATTTATAGAACATCAACCCCTAAAAATAACTTTCCACACGGACCTGGATCAACGAAAAATTGAGCAACAATAAGAAAAACAAGAAACTTACTAGCGTCACGAGATTCCTGACACTTGATTTTTGTTGTTTGCCCTTTTTTTGAGTCTTGAATCTTGAGAGAACCTTTAGAGGATGTTCCTAGGGTTCTAAGGTCTGAATATAGTGAAATTAAATGACTTAAAACGGGTTGGAGGTATCATATATATATTCAAAAGTCCTAAACCACCTAAGTGGGCCCCATAGAGAGGTGCTTGGCGCATTCTCGCGAAAACATGAATATATCTCTACTCCAAGATCGTGTCGACGAACGGTTTAATGCGTTAGAAACTAGACTCATACATCTTCAATTTGGTGGGTAGATCACCCCATATTTCTAAGTAAATTGGGAGAAAAGCTTAGTAATATTTGACCTAATGTTTAAGTAAAATTATGAACCTAAGTTGTGATAACTTTTGTCCTCATAACTCGTTTGACTTCAAGACTTACGATACGGATATTATACGATTCAAATACCTTAAAACATGACCGCTTGAGTGTATTAGTCACCTCTAGGTTTACCCGAAAATACGGGTTACAACATCCTTGATTCGTTTAACTTCTAATACTTGTTATTCACTCATATACACCTTTGTATCACTTAAGATCAATAGGATTAACTTCTTATCATCTCAAAGATAATTTCTTGTTGGATTTATGTTAACTAACATATGGCATGAACTAACGCGTGTGGATATGAATTGTAACATTGTGTCAGTGGGCTGGGCTATGCAAGGGTATTCAAACTCTGTTTTTAATCAATAACAAGTACTAATATTTTACCTTATACATATAATTAATTTTTTGACGAAGACGTCGTATAATTTTTTAACAAAAAGTGATTAATTAATCATCCTTGGGACAATATAGCTTCGCATGTAATTATGACGAGATGAATACGATCGCTCCTCCTTGAATCAAAAATTTCATATTAATTTTTCGGAATGAAAACATTCTGATATGAAGAATCTCATTCATAAAATTCTAATATATATATCAGACAGTAGCCAAGAAGAAACTTCGGAGTGTTAATACGTCTTCATCAATTGGGTTATGATGATTTTGTGCGAAACAAGGAATGTCGAATCTACTCTTTTGAGGCTTTGACTCTATGAAAAAGAATTTCGCAATAATTTTCTCATTTAAGGAATTTAAAAGGAAAAAAAAATGTGTAGACATTAGAAGCACATGGAGCGTGACGTAAACAGGTAGAGAAAAGGGATAATCGATAAGCGGACGGTGCGCAATGAGAACGTCATCTAAACGACACAGTTTATCAGGAAAACATATGTAATAGTCGACGTCAGCACTTATGGGATGACATAAGCAATAGATAGGATCTAGAGGTGGGATGGGTCCCACAACGTGGCCTTGACAATGTCTCTCCAAAATAATTATAAAAATAACGTGACGTACGACGTAGCTGATGACGTGGACGTGACCACTAAAACAAAACAGTGTCCCCCACATAACCCGGATGTCCGTTTGTTCTCTGCTACTATTTCATAATTTTACTTGCTAAATTTAATTGTCATAGAAAAAAGTTTTTACCATTAATTAAAAATCTCTGACTCGAACTTAATTTCTTTTTTCTTAGCATCGAGCTAAATTTTTAATCCTTAAGAGTTGGGGTATAATTAATAGAATTCTTTTACACTTATAGCTTGTTTGGAGGGTTGTTATATATTATTTCATAATATATCGTATCGTATTGTATTGTATTATATTATATCGTTTGGTGAATATAATATTTAGGTAGATTGTGTCGTTTTGCCGTCGTTTTATGGTATCACGAACCGGCAATATAATGAATAAACTTGCAATATTATAAAAAAATTATGAGATAGTATATAAAAATACAGGGTACATGATAAGATAAAATTATTTAATCATAATAAATGGTGAGATTAAGAGAAAAATACAAGGAAACGATGCGACCACACTAATAATACGATATAATAAAATTTAAGTAACAAGCAAAACAATATTATATTTTAAGTAACAATACGATACGGTACAACATATAACAACCATCCAAATAAGCTGTTAACTGAACATAAGAAGTGCTTCCACCTTTAACAAGCTTTACACAGCAAAAATAGAAGTAGATCTAGAATTTAAAGGGTGTTTGACTAAGCTTATAAGTTGGCCAAACTAGTTTATAAACACTTTTTGACTTATTTACGCGTTTGGTAAAGCTAAAAGTGCTTATAAGCTAAGTGCATATAAGTCAAAAATAAGCCAAAAGCCATAAGTTGGTCACTCCCAACTTATAATTTTTTAGCTAATAAGAACTTTAAGTTTATCCAAGATTTTTACTATTTTATTCTTAAAATATTCATTTCTAGAATAAAACTCCTACATCGACACTCAATGCCACAAATGTTTTGTCATATTTAGGTTTATTTTTTGCCGAGAAACTTTATCAGTTTATTAATTATTATAACTTATGATTACATGTATATCATAGAAATTATCTTATCTAATCACAATTGTATTTACAATAAAATGACAAATAGAATATTTCGTATTTATCAATCTGAAATTTAAAGTTTTAAAGAAATTACGCCCTTATAAATGTAAACATTTCGAAGGTTATTTAAATTATTTTAACAGAAAAAGAACTTATCAATATTTTTTTATCAAATACTGCAGGAACTTATTATCAATTTCAACACTTGTACCCAAGCATGTAACTACTTATTCATTAAATCTATTTCAGCACTTAAAAGTGCTTTTCACCACATAATGCTTATCGACTACTTCAAATCAACTAATCCAAACGAGCTCTTAAAATTTTATGCATTTCTACAAAAAATTTAAGTTAATATATAATAATAACAGGATTAACAGACTGGGGTTCAAGCTATATATTGTTATACATTTAATGAATTTTTCAATACAAATTACCGAATCTAGAAAAAATTATTGAGTTGACGAGAACCCATGACTAGGGCTGTGCACATATCAGATTGGATTTAGCATATTTTGGATTCAAATTTCGAATTCTAGAAAATTCAATCCGAATCCGATCCAAATTATATCGGATCGAATTTTAAAGTTTAGATCAGATCGAATTTTGGATCGTATTATTGTGCCTCAAAGTTGCAAACTAATATGTATATGTTCTTTGTAAAAGCGGCAATGCATTAAGAAAAATCCATGTTTATGCAATTTTGAGAATACTATGGTAACAATATAGCTAAATCTAGCAATCGTAAAAGTAATAATTTAGAGAAAGACGTGAAAGAAGTACTGACTATCTGAAATTAAAATATAGTATTTACACATTGGCTAATAATTTCTGATTTTGAATCGGATCGGATTAAAATATACCAATCCGAGTCCGATCCGAAATTCAAAATTTTAATAAATACAATCTGAAATCCAAAATTGAATAGATCGGTTTAGATTTCGACTATCCGATTCGAATGAATAAACCTACTCGTGATTGATGCACTAAATTCCCTCTAAGCACAAATATAAATTACTTGCGACCCCAAGGTGCAGGGGTAGATCTACCTTGTCGAATAGGGGCGGCACGTCACCCGCACGCTTTTGCAAAAGTTCGTAGTAATAAATATATTGATATCTTTAAAAAAATAGTTTTACATATCAACACGCTTTTGCAAAAATTCGTAGTAATAAGCCTGTTATATATATATATATATATATATATATATATATATATATATATATATATATATATATATATATATATATATATATATAAAGTGGCACCCAAATTACACAAATTGCATATGAGTGCTATGGTTTTGCGTTGCTTTTGAAGTCTCTAATGTAGCGCGCGGATCCGGAACAATTTCTTTCGAGGCGTAGTTTTAAAGTTCTAAGTAATGTATAGTTTCTCTCTTTTTATTGATACAGCATTAATTTATATATTGGAATATAATTTGAGCAGTATCATTTGCTGGCTTTTGAAAAACATGTCTTGATTAATGGAGGCTTTAAGTTGATTCTCATATATTGGATAACTTCACAATTTTGGCTTTGGAAATAATTATCGTGTAACACAACAGTTAAATTGGAAAAATAACCCAAGAAGAATGATCAATTAATCAAATCAAACAAAAATTATATAGTAATTAAGCTACTCTTAAGAAAATTTTCTAATTGCAGGCGTATTTTTCTTTTTCCATTTTCAATTAAGATGTTGTGAGTTTGAATCTCCCCAAGAGTAAGGTGTGAAGTGTTTGGAGGGAAGAATGCTGATGATCTATTTGGAAACAGCCTCTCTATCCCACGATAGGGGTAAGGTCTGCGTACACACTACCCTCCCCAGACCACACTAAGTGAGATTATACTGGATTGTTATTGTTGTTTAATCTAGAAATTTTTGTAAATCAAGCTTAAAAAAGTTGAACTAAATATTTAAAGTTTATAACTTTAAAATTTTGGCTTGAAAATAATTGTCATGTAACATAACAATGAAATTGAAAAAATTAACCTAAGAATAATTATCAATTAATCAAATCAAACAAAAATTATATAGTAATTAAGTTACTCTTTAAGAAAATTTTCTAATTGCAGGTGTACCTTCATGAAATATTTTTTTGTACTTTTATCTAGTAAATAATAAATCAAGCGTAAAAAACTTGAACTAAAATCGAACTTATTTTTCTATTTTAAATAAAAGATCTAGCTGGATTAATAAAAAATTAACTGAATCATCCATTCTTTCCATTCGATCTTTTTATGTATATATATATATAAAAGCACCCGCAACTTTCAAATCTTGGATCAGTCTCTGCGCACACTAAATACTGATATAAAACCAAAAAATTTTCTTTCTAAAAATCTTGCTTATATATAGATACATTAACAAATTAACTACACATAACTTTTTAACGTGATACATAAACATAAATTAAATTCTTAGGCATGAGATGTTATAGATACTCCTTTCTCAGTGAAGCTTTATCATACTTCTATTTCTAGACTAGAATTGTGTTCGTTCTAAGAACATGTACTTCCAACGGGATAGTCTAGTGGTACGTACTACGTAATAGACCAATTTAGTTGTATTATTGAAAATTAGAATACGGTATTTATTAAGTACTTCTTTTCAATTAATGTTTTCAATTCCCATATTAATTTTCGGGAAATGACTTAAAGTATTTTTATCGTTTGTTAAATAGTTTACAAATACCCTCTATCCATTTATTCGTCCAAAAAACAGACAACGTTAAATTATTAATCTTACACCCACATCTAACGACAAGAACTTGTGAACTTTTAATTTAATATTGTGGTGAATTTTTACTGGACCACGTGACAATTAAGGATTGAAATAAAAAAGAAATCAATCTTATTTGAACCACTTACCTGATTGGACCCTAGATTTGTAACCTGGGTCGTAAAATTACATTAACACCACCGAATACCCGAGTTCTTCTTAAAGTAAGCTTTGATCGAAATTCTGTTTTAGTTAAACAAATTGGTTCCGTTATAAGAAATCTGATAATCTACCTTTCTTAATTTATTTGTCGTCACATCAACCATGTTAAATGTTAATGACAACAACCAAGGAAACCGTCAACTCCAGGAGAATCCACAAGATGATCATACCCCGATCTCTTCCCCACAAAACTCTCCTTGACGGTCTAAAGAAGAAGCTCCCGATGGATCTCAATCAAATGCAAATGTTCAATTTGAAAACGATGAGGCTATCAACGAATCTTTGCAAAAGTTAATCGCTCAATAGGTCAGCAAAGCTCTGTAGGTTTTCGTTGGCCAGTTAGTGGTTGCACCACCAACACCAACCCCAAATAACGACACTTTGGAGAACCCTCGCTCCGGACTTGTTAACTCGGGCAATGGTGGAATCCCCAGCGAGTCACGAGATGGAGAACCATGTAACCTAGTCAATTCTGATTTACAAAATTTAGTATTAACCTTGCAGAAACAGCTTAAGGAGCAAAGTGATCGAATTAAGCAAATACCTGAAGTACCGCCTGTAATCAAAGGAATAGATATGGATATATATTCATAACAGCCTTGGAAGCCAAATGCTGCTCCTCTCCCAATTATAAAGAAATTCAAAATGCCCGATATTCCTAAATACGATGGAACAACTGATCCACGAGACCACGTGACTACATTTACAACTGGCGTAAAAGGCAATGACTTGACCAAACAAGAAATTAAATCAGTATTGCCCAAAATATTCGGTGAAACACTCACCAAGGGAGCATTAATATAGTATTTTTCTTTTACTCTAAAATTCTATAAATTCTTTTGCTAAGCTTGCAGATTTATTTATCAAAGCACATTTGGGAGCTCAAAAACTCAAAAAAAGAATGAAAGTTTTTTTCAAAATAAAGCAAGGAGATTCAGAATTGCTTAGAGTTAGACAGATTCCAGTGTGAAAGGATGACGTTTCCACCCGTACTTGATAACTGGGAAGCTATGGCATTTACCAGCAATTTAAATGAGAAGAGTTCGGAGGCCACGAGACGACTCAAGGAAAGCCTATGAGAATTTCCAGTAACAACTTGGAACGATGTTTACAATAGATACAACACGAAGTTGTGGATAGAAGAAGATACTATTGCCTAGCTTCAAAAGGAAGAGAGGGTTTCAATGCGTAAAAGACTCACTGTCGAAGCAATATAACTCAAGATACGATCATTGGTCGAGAGAATCAGGTTCATCATCAAGGTTCAGGAGAGATTGGGACACGCGGGAGATGCACGGTGATGATATAAGCTTTAAGACGATGATTGGCGGTTAGAGTTTCAGTGTAAGTACTTCAGAGTTAGTATCAGTATTAAGAAACATGGGTGATAAGGTGTGGTGACCAAAGGAAATGAGATCAAATCCAAATAGGCACAATCCTAATCACTTGTGCGAGTTCCACATTCCATAACTCACATTTCACATTGTTCCCATTTTCAACATTTACGTTTTCACTTAAGATCATTGTCGCATGCAAAAGCAATTTAAGTCATAAGCATAGAGAGGAATACGTCAAGTTTGGCATATTAGTTCCAAAGTAACCTTGGCATGACATATAGGAATTTAACACATAGATCACGTTCTCTACACATCTTCCATTTACAAACAATAATATATTAAACACATGAAGAAGTACCTACCACATACAATTTCACAACGTCAATTCATTTAACATAACAAGTACTACGTCAAATTAAGTTTCAAACTTACAACATTTGCACGGGCACCATGGAAGCTTAATTTCTAAGAGGAGGGGGTTTTATCCATGCATACCTCAAAGAGCTTTCCCTTAAGTTTTTAGAATACACCAAGACCTCTAGCAATAATAACCTATAAGGAAATAACGTAAATCAATTAATAATTAGAAATATTACCCATGGTGTAACTCTATTAGGAATTTCATCAAACACCTAATCATGTGAAATAGATTACAAGGTTCTACAACAAAAATTCCTTCTTCTCTCATCCAATTTCATCAAGAACTACCTAAAATAGTTCATTAATCTCAAATATTATAGCTTAGCGACACAAACACGGCCTATTTCTAACCCCACAATATATTCTTAAACTCATAATCTCATATATGAAATATTAGAAGTAGGACTTATTCCGAAGATAGTGAGCTAGAGATTAGCATGCTTGATTCTTGAGGGTTTGTGTAAGATTGATGATTAGGAGGCTAGGTTCCCTCTTTAACTCTCTAAAATGCTCTCACCTCTCTCTAGATTTAGCATAAAATAGTCCCAAATGAAGCCCCAAAGCTTATTTTTCACAATGGGTTCGGATATAAAAATTTCAAAAAATGACCCCCAAAGTCAATTATGTGGTGCAAATATGCTATAGCATAATCGAAATGTGGGCATCAACAATACTAATCTCACCATTACAAACACTACATTATCATAAGGATACCTAGACATGAATTGCACATTTCTAAATCATAATACCTAGAGGGTACCTTTCAAATCAAAACCAGCTGCTATACAATCAAGAGAAAATAACTTATTTCCACAATACTCTCGGCCTTCAATGTGGCCTGTTATACTTACAGGCTTTGCCATAACACATTCACGGAAACAACCCTAACCTCCAAACTTATATAACAAGGATGACAACTAGATACCTCACATAAGCTAACTATCCATTAACTTCACCTTCAATAATTTCCATTGGAATGATATACAAAGGATATCTAACTACCTTCTTAGACATAGACACGTGAAAACACAAAATATTTTGGGGAACAACTATGGGAAAATTCATACTCCTAGTGAGGCCTAATGTGAACTACAATTATTCCACCTTCATTATCAATTCACATAACATCTTTAGAGGAAAAATATTGAGAATAAACCATTCACATTCCTAAACTCTAAATCTCTACGCGAACACCCACACTAAGCCTTTGATGACCTTCAACAATTACTCTAAGATGTGCTATCATAAATTGACCATAAAATTACCTATCGAATATATGTGGTCACACGGTGAAGCTTCCTCTTTGACTTGTTTGAACCTTCAATACCCAATGGATTTAATATAATGAGGAACAAAAGAGTTCAAGATCATGCTGGAATTATTCATGAATCTATTAATATGCTGAGTAGAGTACTTCATGAGTTTATATGCTAAGAGATACAGAGATTACTACTAACAATATTGACATGGTTAATCATTATGAAGACACCAATTATTAGACAAACAAGGCATATGGGTAACTCGTACATTGGAAATAGGAACCATTAAGGAGGAATATTCAAGAACGTGACCCGGTCTTCTTCCGAAGTGTAGGGAAAATCCGTTTATCAAGAATGAGAATATTATAGCACCTTGAATACGATATGGATTTCAAAATACATGAAGTTGAATTTCACTCTTAACATTGACTGACAGAAGGATTCTATGTGACAAGCCCACGAGGATGAAAAGAATTTGAATACTTATGAGATTATCATATTTCAAATAGCTTAACCTTTCCTGATAATTGATCCTATATGAGAGAACTAAAGATATGAAAACTTGGCTTCCAAATCAATCTGCTCATGATATGTGTAAAAATCTGAAGGCATCTAATCTCAACCTTTCATGAGTGAAACCACATAGCTAGGAAATCTGAATATTGGGACGAAATAATTTATTGGTTAGAGGGGTTCTAATATTTAACATGATGCTCAGAGGAGAAAGACAAAAAACACCCCTATCCACCTAGGGAGGTGGAATACCAAGGGTAGCAAAACTCCCTGCACATGACAATGACATAGTCAATGATTCTAGAAATCGAGTGTGTAAAGACAGTGGAACCCAATGAGATAGTATAAAATAGTAATGGAAGGACTACATATGTTCATGATGAGTTCTCCATGAATTTTGACTTGAGAACTACCTGGATGCTAATGAAAGACATAAAAACATGAGAAGTAGGCATTGTGCCATGATAACCCCCAAAGGTGCATTAGATCTTAGCGGAGAGACTATTAAGGGTCCTTATGAGAAAGGAAGTGTTATAGTGACACATAGAAGGGAAACTAACATTCTCTCGTGGTTATCAAACACGTGTTGGGCAAACTAGTAAAATGAATTCACTAACTAAGGAACATAATTAACACATGTTGTGGAGGTATAAGGAGAAAGTAAATATTTGACACGAGCTGGACATGCTTCTGCTATATCAACTCCTAGACTGCAATACACAACCACATCACGGGCAGCCACAATACTAGGAATAAAGATAGATTCCTACCGAGGAATGATCTAAGTAGACATGAAAGTCATACTAATATGGGCAAACAGAAGATCTTCTTGTGACAGATTCGTAAAATCTCAAATTTCTTATAAGTTCTATACAGACAAGCAACCACTTCATTTGATATGTACACATATGACAGGAGGTGGCATATTCTCTCATGTTAGTAGACAGTGAAAAGTTTTCATGATGATACTTACAAGAGGGTAGAGTTACTATTCAAAGCATAGAAGCCATATACACCAGTGAGAAAAAGAGTGACTCGAGAAGGATCGCAACACTGGGATGCTTTACATGGAACTGGACACCACATATGTAAACGTTACGACGATGCATGTATAGACATAAGTGAGTAGATGTTGTCCATTTAAATAAAACATTTCTGTAAGGAATTCATCGGGAATAGTCCCTTGTTGAGAATTTAGGAAAAGCAAGTGGGAAATATCAATCCTAGAGTTATAACTCAATTGAAGGACATACTTATGTAACTTAATTCCACAAAAGGGGTGTAAATAAGAGAATGTGTGATAGAGTGGATTTACGAATAATACGTCTCGTTCAAAGAGTAGGTGCATGCAATGTTTTGTTATTTAGACTCTTGTTAAGACCACCCCCATCACGCCCAGATCTCTGGAGCGTGGACAACATAAATGGGGGCCCAACATCGGTAACAATAATTGGGATGGGCCTGGCTCTGATACCATGAAAACATGCAGAGAATCAGAGAAAATTTAGAGAGAGAAAGTAGAGAGAAGGAGGGTCATTTGGCTTATGACCGAGTCTTCTTCGAGACTCTTCTATTCTCTCCTCCTTCTCTCTACTTTCTCTCTCTAAATTTTCTCCGATTCTCTGCATATATATATATATATATATATATATATATATATAGATATATATATATATATATATATATATATATATATATATATATATATATATATATATATATATATATATATATATATATACAGGCTCCCAATACAGGTTTACGTATATAATAAGGAAATGTATGTGGCATTCAGAATGACGTACTAATGGGTCACTTACTTGGTGACTCAAGGTTGGCAGGGCAGTGCCTTAACTGATGCACCCTAACTCCACATCTATAACATACACTGGTAACATACTGATATACTACATGATTTGGGGGTGCAGTGACATAAATAGGAATAAAGGTACTCCCCTTAGCAACAAGTTCTATCAATCCCTCTACGGCTCATTACATTATCCTAACAAACTCTTGCGCAATCTCCCTCGGACTCAATGGCTAGGTCATTCCCTTTTTACTGCTTCAAACTTGTGGATTGTGGTATCAAGATTACTCATCTTGGGAATAATACATAGCAAGGAAATTAGCTCCCCATCTTGAGCTCTCTTGCACGATCTGGAGTATCAAAGAAGGGTGAAATTCCTAAATGTCCGAATAGCCTCCAACTTATAGATGTGGTCGACTACATACCGATAATAAGGACTATACTAGACACGACTCCGAGATATCCTAGGACACTTTAAAGCCTTAGGCTCTAATACCAAGTTTGTCATGCCCCAAAAATCGAGGAGCACGACCGACGCTCAACCGAGTAAACCCAACTGAGCAAGCGTATAAAGTTTCATTATACCCAAACTAATTCATGAATAAAGTTTGATTATCAGAATATTTCAAGTTTTATAAATCTATGTCAAATATCAAATTTCTAACTCAATTCCTAATTATCAAACACCACCCACAACATGTCTACGAAGCGTCTAAACACAAGTCAAGAGTGATGTAATTTGGTAATTCCGGTAACAAGGCACTAGCTATACCTCAAAATACAAAGTATATGATAAACAAATGAAACAAGACCCTGAAGCGAAGTGGGGCTCACCAAGTCAGCTGAAAGGATGATGCGGTGCTAGCTGCGACTAACACTGCATGCTATAGAAACACCTACATCCATTTAAAGACGTAACTCCCCCAGCAAAAAGGACGTTAGTGCCATTGAATAGAACTAGTATGTATAACTAAACACCATCAAGTTAGAAAGAACAACCATACAAGAGTAATAGAAATCATATGGACAATAAAGATTAAAATAAGCACCACATCAACAATATAAGAGGTTAACATAGTTGTCACACCTCCTTTTTGACTACTACAACCCGGCGAAGGACGTAGATAAGAGAGTTTTCCCAATTAAAGGACAATCGAGACGAGATTCAATTTTGAGAGAATTTCAGAGTTTCCACTTGGGAGATTTTGAGAGAATTTCAGAGTTTAACATTAAAAGAATGACTCTTTTTACAGTCTGCGAATCAGAAATCCGGGTAAGGGATTCTGTTAACTCGGGAGAAGGTGTTAGCAATTCCTGAGTTCCGTGGTTCTATAACGGTCACTCAACTGTTATATTTGGCTTAAATTATCTGATTTTAGAATATGTTTTAACTTATGTGCTTTTTAACTTTAAATCGATTTCATTATTATTATTTTTAAGGAAAATTACAACGCCGTCAAAACGTGTCGCGAACCACGTCATATAAATGCACCCGTGGTTTTGACACGTTCTAACGTTGTTGGAATTTGGATTTGGGTCACATAAATGCACACCCGAATTTAGGAAAGTAATGTTATTAAGCGCGCACCTAGAGCAGCTACGCATTATTAACTTTGCGAGAGGCCGTGAAAATTTGCTAAACGGCCCGTCTCGAGTTCTAAGTATAAACAAGATTAATTAAAATGGGGGCCATGCAATATTCATTTTTGTTTGGCATGGAGCGCCCCAATTATAATTTAAAGTAGAACTACATTTGGAGGACCGTAAACTTTCAAACTGTTTTTATAATATTTAAGGAAAATCAAGGTTATTAAAAGCATATCGCAAGCCACGTCACATGAGATGCGTGTGGTTCTTGCATTATTTAACCTTGTTTGGAATTGGAGCCGGGCCACATGAAATGCACCCAGTGACTCCTTTAATCTAATCACGTAGTTCAGTTGATGAATAGCAACCCAATATCTATATTGTGACACCATCATGTCCAGCTATATCCAATCCGAATAAATAGATGAACAAGTTTATATAATGTTCCTTCACTCAATTATCACCAAGCAGGATTAAAAATCAATACTTTGCAATAGGTAACTTATTGGAAACAATACAAATATGATAATGCAATCAGAAGAGACAAATGAAGAAACAAACAAACATATTTCATATAAATTAACTGGAGAAACAAAATGCATAGTCAACAATGTATGATCAGAGCAAAACCAGAATGACAACGAAGTAAATGAACCTTACACTGAATCTTCACGCGGAAAAACTAAATTAATCACCGGACCAAGAACAGAAACCTCGATGGAACTACGATCCAAACCTCGACACTCGTTGGAACCAATAACGTTACTACTACACTGATAGAGATACTAGAACTACGGCCACACAACACACGCGAAGGGATGCCGACGAACTGATTCTGGCCAAACTCAGCACAAAAATATTAAAAAATCCATAACCTGTTAGATCTACACCCATCTGACATAGAAGTAGAGCATGTGGGAACAATGTTGATGAGACAGTGGACTGTTTTCTACTCGTTCATCATCGACGATGCGACTCCGACGATACAAAAATAGTAGAGGGTGGAGGAAGGAAAAGAAACAGCGGCAATAAGGGATATCAGCAAATTCTCCGGTGATGACTGCTGTGTGCGTGTGTGGTCTTCGGAGTTGTGGTGGTGACAAATGGAGGTGGACATGGGATCATTTTTTCGATGTGGAGATGGGCGACTGGCTGATTTTGTGAGGTTGGGGTGGCGGCTCTTGGTTGCGTGGATTCCTCTAGGGTTCAACTAGGATGTTTCATGGTAGAAGATGAGGTCTGATGGGTGGGAGAAGAGTTGAAGAAGCTGCGCGACTGGTTTCCGGCGAGGGTCGTTTGGGTTGAAGTTGCAGAGAACGTTGGAGATGGTCCTTATTGTGTCTTCTGCGCAGATGCACTAAATTTTTTCAGGCGTACCCCTGTTCTGTATTGTGTGTGTTTCTCTATTGTATATGTATCGTGTGTATAGGTGTGCATCAGTTGGAACTTCCTCCAGAAGAAGCAAAGCTGCACATCTTTCTTCTTCCAGCCTGTATATGTATTGTGTGTAGTGTATTTGTGTATTAGCTCTAGGTTTTGTTTTAGGTGGGGGTTGGGTCGGGAGATGGGCTAGTTTAAATGAAGAATGGGTAATGAAGAAATTTCTGCTCACTTATCACATGGCCCAATTTAGAATTTGCTTTTCAATTTCCTTCTTTTTTTTGTATTAGTTAATTAAAAAAAACCTAAACTAAATTCCTATATCAATTCCAATTGTAAAATTAATCTAATTACCTAACTGTGTAAAAATGATCATTTTTTGCGATTTTTGATTAATAATACAATTAACTCAATGTAATTAATTCCTAAATGTAAATTGAACCTAAGGTGGTATAAAATTAAAATGTGACACTTTTTCTGGCTTTTCTAGGATTTTAAAAATATTAAAAATGTATGAAATACAACTAAATAAAGAAAAATTCCTAAAATTAATAAAAAATTATTTTGGTCTATTTTTAGGAGTTATTTTCATGTAGGGCAAAAATCATGTGCTCACAGCTACCCCTCTCTGCGAAGAAACAAGAAGAGTTTTCGTGCAAAGATAAGTGAGAAAATATGAGCGATTTTTGCCCGTTTGAATACTCCATGGGAAGCATTTTGAAAAGCTTGACCGCACCCTACTTCAGAGGTTTCCCACACATCCTCGGCTAAAGAGGAACCAGGCCAGTGTAGTTCAGGAGTGAGTGAGATGAAGGAGTATGCCAAGATGAAGATCCGGTCGAGGTGACGTTCCGCCGAGGTTCCGGTCCGCTGTCCAGTTATTATATCAAAATCAAAAGAATTAAAAAGACTAGCTAAACCTGTCAACTACGAGTTACAAGATTCCTATCTATAAGTCTTCTGAAGCTTGATCTTGAGTCTCGAGTGGTTCTTCATTCCGACTTTAGATTTCAACCTTGATGCTTGTTATGTGCAGGTACTAGCTTGTTCTTCTTCAGCTTTTCCTAATGAAGACCGCACATGTAGTGCTTGCGACCTCAACCATGCATTGAGAAATTCACTTCTTTCATCTGCTTTTATTTGGATTAACTTCCTGCTTGCCTTCCTTTTTCTTTTTTCTTTTCTTTATTGTAACTAACTTTTGTTGATTACCTCGGACTGTTGACTTGCATTCTTGCCAAGAGCTTCTTTTGTTGCTGACTTGAATCATAGTCTGAGGTGTTTTCCCTTTCTCCACGTGGATGCCTAATTGCTGAACTCGAATTGTGTTCCCTTGTTCTCCAGGCGGGCGCCTGATTACCGAAGCTTGCATAAAACTGAAATGTATTCCCATGTTCTACAGGTGGGTGCCTGATTACAAAAACTTGACACTTGAAAAATATTTCCTTGTTCTATAGGTGGGCGCCTGATTGCCAAAACATGAAATTTTAAATGATATTCCCTTGTCTTCATGTGGGTGCCTGATTATCAAAACTTGACTTTTGAAAAATATTCCCTTGTTCTACAAGTAGGCGCCTGATTACAACAACTTGAATTTTTAAAAAATATTCCCTTGTTCTATAGGTGGCGCTGACTATCAAAACTTGAATTTTTGAAAAATATTCCCTTGTTCTATAGGTGGGCACCTGATTACAAAAACATGAAAATTTGAAAAATATTTTGAAAAATATTCCCTTGTTCTACAGGTGGGTGCCTGATTATCAAAACTTGAATTTTGAAAAATATTCCCTTGTTCTCCAGGTGGGCGCCTGATTACCACAACTTGAAAATTTGAAAAGTTTTCCCTTGTTCTCCAGCTGGGCGCCTGATTTCCAAAACTTGAAATTTTGAAAAATATTCCATTGTTCTCCAGGTGGGTGCCTGATTGCTAAAACTTGACATTTGAAAGATATTCCCTTGTTCTACAGGTGGGCGCATGATTTTCAAGACTTTAAATTTTGAAAAATATTTCCTTGTTCTACGGGTGGGCATCTGATTACCAAAACTTAAAATTTTGAAAATATTCCCTTGTTCTTCAGGTGGGCGCCTGATTGTTAATACTTAAAATTTTAAAAAATATTCCCTTGTTCTTCAGGTAGGCGCTAGATTGTCAAAAACATGAATTTTGAAAAATATTCCCTTGTTCTCCAGGTGGGCGCATGATTACCCAAACTTGAAATTTTGAAAAATATTTCCTTGTTCTCCAGGTGGGCGCCTGATTACCAAAACTTTAAATTGTGAAAATATTCCCTTGTTCTCAAGGTGGGTGCCTGATTACCAAAGCTTGAAATTTTGAAAATATTCCCTTGTTCTACAGGTGGGCAACTGATTATCAAAACTTGAAATTTTAAAAAATATTCCCTTGTTCTACAGGTGGGTGCCTGATTACCAAAAACTTGAAATTTTTTAAAAAATATTCCCTTGTTCTACATGTGGGCGCCTGATTATCAAAACTTAAATTTTGAAATTCCGTTGTTCTTCAGGTGGGCGCCCAATTGTCAAAAATTGGAAATTTTGGAAAATATACTCTTGTTCTACAGGTGGGCGCCTGACTACAAAACTCGAATTTTGAAAAATATTCCCTTGTTCTACAGATGGGCACCTGATTATCAAGACTTGTATTTTTGAAAGTATTCCTTTGTTCTACAGGTGGGTACTTGATTACAAAAACTTGAATTTTTAAAAAATATTCCCTTGTTTTACAGGTGGGCGCCTGATTATCAAAACTTGAATTTTTGAAAAATATTCCCTTAGTCTACAGGTGGGCGCCTGATTACAAAAACTTGAAATTTTGAAAACTATTCCCTTATTCTACAGGTGGACGCCTGATTATCAAAACTTGAATTTTGAAAAATATTCCCTTGTTCTCCAGGTGGGCTGATTACCCAAACTTGTAAATCTGAAAAATATTCCCTTGTTCTCCAAGTGGGCGCCTGATTGCTAAAACTTGACATTTGAAAGATATTCCCTTGTTCTACATGTGGGCGCTTGATTTCCAAGACTTTACATTTTGAAAAATATTCCCTTTTTCTACGGTTGGGCGCCTGATTTTAAAACTTAAAATCTTGAAAACTATTCCCTTATTCTAAAGGTGGGCGCCTGATTACCCAAACCTGAAATATTTGAAAAAAATTCCTTTGTTCACCAGGTGAGCGACTGATCGCAAAAGCTTGAATTTTGAAAATATTTCCTTATTCTCCAGGTGGGCGTCTGATTGCAAAAACTTGAATTTTGAAAAAGATTCCCTTGTTCTTCAGGTGGGTGCCTGATTGCAAAAACTTGAATTTTTTAAAAAAAGATTCCCTTGCTCTCCAGGTGGGTGCATGATTGAAAAAACTTGAACTTTGAAAAATATTCCCTTATTCTCCAGTGGGCGCTTGATTGCAAAAACTTGAATTATGAAAAATATTCCCTTGTTCTACATGTGGGCGCCTGATTAGCAAGACTTGAAATTTTGAATAATATTTCCTTGTTCTATAGGTGGGCGCCTGATTACCAAACTTTGAAATTTTGAAACCTGAAAAATGTTCCCTGAGACCGTTGCCTATGTACCTGATCACAACAGAACAAACAAAACACCAAAATTCTTCCTGCCACAATTTGGTGCTGGGCGGATCCGTAAGTGTTAATCAAATTCCCTTACCAAATATCTCTAAATCTAAGCTAAGTCCCATTATCCAGGAGGGTCCTGACAATTCTTAACTGATGACAACTTTAAGACTATGTTATTTTGCTCAAAAGGTATTATTTTCCACTATGCCTTGTTGTGAGTTGTATCTGCTGGGGGCTGTTGATTAAAACTACTTTTCATTATCCAGGCGGGTCCTGACAACTCTTAATTAGATGACAGAATGTGACTGCTGGGGGTTAGTATTTAAGGCTACGTCCCATTATTCATGAGGGTCCTGATAACTCTTATTGACTCTTGCTGGGGAAGTATCTAAGCTAAATCCTATTTTTCAGGAGGGTCCTGATGACTCTTGCTGATTCTTGTTGGGGAAATATCTAATCTAATTCCCATTTTTCAGGAGGGTCCTGATGACTCTGGTTGACTCTTGTTGGGCAAATATCTAATCTAAGTCCCATTTTTCAGGAGGGTCCTGATGACTCTTGTTGACTCTTGTTTGGGAAATGTCTAATCTAATTCCCATTTTTCAAGAGGGTCCTGATAACTCTTGTAGGGGAAATATCTAATGTAAGTCCCATTTTACAGGAGGGTCCTGATGACTCTTATTGACTCTTGCCGACTCTTGTTAGGGAAATATCTAATCTAAGTCCCATTTTTCAGGAGGGTTCTGAAGACTCTTATTGACTCTGGTTGGGGAAGTATTTGGGCTTGACCATGACACCCGGCTGTTTGTGTCCTAAGCTAAGTCCCATTTTTCAGGAGGGTCCTGACAACTCTTAACTGAATCCCACTTCAACATGCAAGTCATTTTATGCCCTTTGCTATCCATGATTATCTCTAACCTTAAATAAGTCCCATTTTCAAGGAGGGTCCTGAGGATTTCAACTTAAATGCCAAATCTAATTTCTGGTTGTTTCTGCTAGTGATTATTGTCCAGGAGGGTTTCTACGACTCTTACTGGTGAAGGTATTGGTGCTTGCCCATGTTACCCGTACCTTTGTGAGTTCCAAACTGCTTTCCATCTCAACCTCCATGCTTATTTTAAATCTCAAAAGTTTGTCCCCTTGTGCTCTTTGCTGGGGAGGGTGTTTATGACGGACTATGTCGCTTTTTAGTTTTAACTGAGTCCCACTTCTAGGTGGTCCCTAAAATTTCGATCATACCTGCCGTGTGCCTGCTTTCCCCTGCGGATGGCCTCTCTTAGGCTCTTCTAGAATATTTCTGCCCTTGTGTCAATCAAATAAAACTAGTCAGTTTGAAAAGTGGTGGTTAGTTTGCGGCATTGTTGTTGGAAGCGGCCTCCTCACTGTCATGTTCTGTAGTGTTCAAATTTCCATGTTGATGATGAGTTGCCTCAGTTGGTTGGCGGACCCCCGAACCTTTATGGATTTTCTTTTCTCGCCCATTACAGTATTAAATTCCTAACCCTTTTGCCATAATCCTTGCACCTTTCCCGAAATTAACAAGTCAATGTATTATGCTTGGCTGACCCTCTGACCCTTGTGGCTTTACTTTGTTACTCATCTTTGTGTTACATTTCCGAGCCTTTGCTAAAATCCCTACACTCTTTCCTGAGATCACCTGGTCTGTTTATGATGTTTGGATGGCCTTGGACCTTTGTGTCTTTACTTTTCTTCCCACCTTCTGTTGCACTTCTGCCCCTTTGCCAGAAATCTTTATTCCCTTCCCCGACGATTGATGAGTTGATGTATCATGCTGGGTCAAACCTCGTGTCCTTTCCCATCTTGGTATTGCGATCTGACTCTTTTGCCAGAAACCTTGCGTCCTTTCTGAGATTACCCGGTCACTGTGTTATGCTCGGCTGACCCCTGAGCCTTGTGGCTTTATTCTGTTTCCCATCTTTGTATTTCCACGGTAACTTTGATTTTACCTTGAAAGACATTTCTTGCTTATTGGCTAACCAATTTCTCTGTCACTCTTATCGCAGAAAATACCCCTTCTCCATTCAGACCCCATATCCTCGATTCGTTGCATTGCTTATGAACTGACATCTCCCAATCTTTCGTGTTTCATATGCCCCCCCAAAGCACGTCCGTTGCCCCCACTCTTTGTGTATGTTGTTTCCGTTGGCTTAAACCACTGGCCTTGACCTTGAGGTCTGTTGCTCCTTCACTTGTCATGATGATTGATTTTCCTTTGAAGACCATGTTTGCCCCTTAACTAACCACTTCCTTTGTAAACCTTGACCTAGAAAATACCTCTTCTCATTCGAACCCAATACCTTCCATCTATTGCATTGTTCCTGAACTGACATATGCCAAACCAATGTGTTTCACCTGATTCCCAAAGCATATTTGCCAGCCACATTGTACATGATGTTCGTTCATGACCCAAATCACTGGCTCTGACCTTGAGGTCTACATGCTCTATCGCTAGCTATTATACCTTTGATTTCTTCTTGGAACACTTTTTATCCATTCACCTCAGCCCTTATTCTGTTGCATTGTCCATGAATTGCTACCAAGCCTTTGTATTTCAAACTAATCCTGAAGCATGTTGATTGTTACCAGCTCAGTGTTCCTGTTGTTCTTTCCTAACTTATGCTGCTTTGATATGACAAACAGGTCCCCTTTTGTGCAATTGGAAAGTTGGTGGCAGATTTTGAAGTCATTTCTCACTTGATTTGACCCGACAAACTCAAGATGAGGGAATAAACAAGACAAGAGGAATAGGGTAGAGGACAAGGAAAGGAGATGATTCCTAACAAAAACCTAAAAAGTAGAAACCTATAAAATGCGAGTACCAACTCTAATGACCATGACATGCACCTGCGGCCCATTCTGTTAGGCAAATCTAATGTTCAACCCTTGTTGTACCCCCCAGACCGTGAAGCTGGGCTTCGATGCTCCCATTATCCAATATGATTCTCAATCCTTATTTGACTTGTAGCGCCTAAAGGGTTTTCACCATCAAGCCTCTCTCATTTTGTTCTTTTCTCTCAGCTTACGGTCGCCTTAAGGTGCCAGTGAGGGTTTGAACCAATAAGACTCTCTCATTTTTTATTTCTCTTAGCTCTTGTCGCCTTACAATGCCCATGAGAGTTTTCACCAGTAAGACTCTCTCATTTTTATTATCTTTCTTGCTTGGACCGGAGTGTTGCCCCTAACATGAATTACCTCTACTTGCTCAACTTGGCATCTCTTGAATATTGATCAGAAGGTCTTTCTTTGGACCATAACGTGGGCTTTTGGATAGGCTTAGAAAAAGGGCATCGCTCAAACCAATTCAAATGGGTTTAAAACTACAACTTTCGGAATCAGATTTCTTACAACAACCACAACTTCTGCCCCAGTTTCTTGCTTGGGGGCTTTTGGATTTTTATTTTGATGAGACCGAATCGTGAGGCTGCCTACGTATCCTTAAAAGGATTCAAGTCAAACGTAGTTCATGACGATTCCTTGTTTTTGTTGTTGTTTGTCTGTTTTCCTTTTTTTTCTTTGTTTATCTTTTGTTCCTTTTCTTTTCTTTGTTTTGTTTTCTTTCTCTTTTCTTTTTCTTTTCCTCTTCTCTGTTTTCTCTTTTTCTTTTCTTGTTTTTCTTTTTTTTCTTTTCTTTTGTTTTCATTCTTTTCGTTCTTTTCCTTTCACTGCTTTCTCACACTTGCATTGCTGACTTTTGTTACCGGTTCCAAAAGAGGGGTATGAAAGAAAATAATTAAAGCTCAAAGGGATTTGCAAATGATAAAGTGTTTATATAGCAGAATAAAATTCCTTCGTCATTCCAATTTTCAAAATATGCCAAGACAAACAAGTACAATCAGTCGAAGGAATCGTACATAATATCTCATGACTGCGTCAGCTTTGATAGCCATTTCTACACATTTCCCTTCCTCATATGTCAAATATAGTGAACTATTTGACTACACTCCAGCTACAAAAAATGGTCTTGGCCACTTTGGTAAACTTGCTTTTAGGATTTCTTCATGTTCTATCTGCCCGTGTTTCGCGTGGTTCGGGCTTCAAAGGATCTCAAAGAGTCCAAATCTGTTCTTATTTCCCTCAAGTGTCTCTATTGCCTTACGAGTAATCTGTTAAGACCAGGCCTGGGGTTATGCATGCATGTCATGTCATTAAAGCCAACAGAGGAAAGAATTATAAAAAGAAAAGAAAACTAAACCAAAAGACTAGAAATAGTGGAAAGTAGAAAATTGCATTAGACAGATTGTGAAAGAGCTTGGCCAACAAAACAAGCAAAAAGACTGGAGTTAAAACCCCGGAACGAACCTAGACGATACTAAATAAAACTAAGAAAAATAAAAGGATAGAAGGGTTTGAATCGCAAGACAATATTCAGATTACAACCCTAAAAATAACCCGGACAACAGAAATGACAACAAAATAAACCACCAAAACTCCTCTCTGGCTGACCAAGAAATGGAGCGTCTTCCCAATTACCATCACAACATATTAGCCACTAGGTTCCACATCAACAACACTAGGCACTTCACAAGACTTCGTCACAGTGTTCTTAACAGATTTTTTTGGGTTCCTTTCACCGGCTCGTTTTGAAGATCAACCTCTGATAGCGCTGAAAGCATAGTAGCAATCGTACCTCCGAAGCTCCCTGAAGAACTCTCACATTCCAACATGTGCATCTCATTATGCACAGGCGATGGATTTTGGCTAGTGTCTGCTGCATCCGTATTTTGCACGGCAATGTCACCTGCATCAATAAGCTTCTCAATTGATTTCTTTATTCTCCAGCACTTCTCTATGCCATGCCCCGAGGCATTTGAGCAATATACGCACCTTGAGAAACATCAAACTTTTTTGTTAGAGGGTTTGAAATTTTTATCTGAATCGGCTTCAACATGTCCAATTGCTTCAACCATTGGAATTAACTTGCATATGATACTCAGATAGGGGTGAAAACCTTTTCTTTTTCCAGTAGCCTCTCATTCTTACATGCTTGGCTGGGCTGGAAACCTAATCCATGAGGTTTTCGGTATGCTCGTGTGGGTGGATAAGCATTTTGTGGAGCTGAGTATGGGGAAAGCGATGTGCAATTTTTTGAGTTATGTGGAGAGAAGCAACGTTGGCAAGGATCAACTAGTACGCAAGGATATCCACGAGGACGATGTCAAGGCTGAAAATGTTGATCTTCTTTTCCATTTCTCATTTTTTCGCCGAAGCTTACTTGGATGTTCTGAATGTCTTTCGAACCACTCATGATTTTGCCTGACTCGATTCCCTCTTCTACTTGCATCCCCATTTTTAACACACCATTGAAAGGTTTTCCTAAAGCCGGGATCAAATAACTGAAGTAGGTGGGCTCCTGGGCTTGTAGGAATGGCTCGACCATTTCATTTTCACCAATCGAGGTACTGACTCGAGAAGCTTGTGCCCTCCATCTGGGCCTAAACTCCCTAAAGCTTTCCTGCGACTTTTTTTTCATTTTAGATAGGGAAGCGCGGTCTGGGGTAACACTGGATTTGCATTGAAAGTATCGAATAAAATCTTGAGCCATGTCACCCAATGTAGGCGATTTATCGATATGTTGATGAGTGTACCAGTCCAAAGCTGCTCCAGTCAGGCTCTTGCTGAAATATGCTATCAACAGGTTATCTTTCTCTCCAACGCCTCTCATTTCACTGCAATAAACCCTCAGGTGGGCTACCGGATCTCCATACCCGTCGTAAAAGTTAAATTTTGGTACTTTGAACCCTGCGGGTAGGCGAAAGTCAGGGGATACCAATAGTTCTTCGCAAGCCATATTACCCTGGTCTCGCATTCCTTGCTTGTTCTTCAAGGGCTGTCTTATACCTTCCAGCCATTGGGGTATTTCATTCCGCCATTCTTTTCCTGTTTACTTTTCATTCTTAACATGAGGCTCATCCTGCAAGCTCTGCTTGTACGAGTTAGGAACCTTGTAGGCCACCTCTGCGGGATAGTATCAGATATCATGAGCTCTGAGTAAATATTCATTGTTGGGGATAGTTGGAGAGGAAGTGATGGAGCTACTGGGGTGGTTGGGAAAACTGTAATAAGCAGGGGAATTTGCAGGGTATGGAGGATTATTTGGAACCATGACCGGAGTTTGGAGAAAGGTAGCATCTAAGCAGCTGGGTGGTGGGGTGGTGGTGCTGTCCTAGTCATCCAATCCTTATACATTTCTGCCATGTATTGTCTCAACCTTTGTACCTCTTCAATTAACCCACTGTTCTGGTCAACCAACTGCTTTCGGGCCCTGGTATCGACCAACCCAGTTTTTTGTTGTCTGCCATTGCCTTTGACTTTGTGTTGTAGGGGAGAGTTACTACTTTAAAAATCACAAACCAACCACCCTTCTATTATGAGTATAACAAATGAAGTCATTATATTAGTGTTAGGGCATTAAACAACTAAAACTATCACATTGTGTGCAATGCACCTAATCACAGTTACCGGTTCCAACATGATTTCAGGGGTATGAAGGTCATATGGCATCATCCAATTTGTTCATTTCAACCTCTCTTTGTTTTCTTTTCTGGCACTTGCTTGATCATTTTCCTTCCTCTTTTTCTATTTATCACTCTTTTCTTTCCTCTAATTTTCATGTCCCATAATTACACCCTTTTTTTCTTTTCTCTTTCGTTTTCTTCTTTTTTTTTTATATCTTTTTTTAATAAAACAAAATGATTCGATCGAATCCTATGTAGGTTGCCTACGTATCATGACCCATCATGAATCAGATCTTTGTCTAGTTCTAGAAGATCGAGAATGGAGCAAATAAACTAACTCATTTTTTGTTTATTTTATACAACTCAAACCATGAAAGCTCTAAGAAACAAAAAACAAAAACATGTTTTTTTTTTCTTTTTTTTGAAAATCAACTTGAAACCATTTCAATACCACCAAAATCATATGGTGCTAAGCAACAAAGATACAAATCCAACCTTATCTAACTAACCCTTTTTTAAAGATAATCTACTAGCTGACGGCAAAATCATTTACAAAAGATGGTCACACATGCAAAAACTTATCAATTCTGCAGTTCTGGACAACCTCAACTGACAAAGTTGCATCCTCAATGCACTTCAAGCAATTTCCATAAACATGTGCAAACCTCAACAAATCACACAAAAAGTAGTAATCCCCAAAAAGTTTTTCTTTTTCATTCTTCACTTTCTACTTTTTTTTCTTCTTTTCCATCATATTTTAATTTGTTTTATGGACAATCCAAAGTAACAAAAACTAAAGATTAAATACTACTAAATTAAAATAGCAAAAATCGGACAGAAAAATATAGTAACTATATTTAAAAAATTAACTACTACTATTACTAAGTATTTCCTAAAGCCTACAACTAACAAAAATCACTATACTAGATAGTATTCCAAAGAATATAACTCTTTTTGTAGTTTTGTTTCATTTTTTTAGATTTTCTTAAATAAACCAACTACAAAGTGAAATAAAGACTAAAATATCGAGATTAAACTTAATAAATATATTTACATGCTAGAAAGTGATTGAAAATCCAAATAACACGGTTGTAACTTTACTGCTAATTGAAACTCAGCAACTGTGCAAGGTCAAACTCAAAATGTAATTAAAACTTAGAACCAAGAAAAATATAACTCTAAAGATTCACATTTATAGCCTGCTGGACCAACTAACACCAAACTAAACTAGCAGCAACAAACAAAGTAACTTTAAGCAATATTTTTCAGCCTGTAATTCCCTACTAACTGAATCACCAAAACATTTGTAATCAACTGAATTCAACTATGCAGAAAAATCAGCTTGCACTCACTAGACAACTGGTGCAAAAGTGCAAATTTTCAAGGTTGTTTCAACAACCTTCAATAAAAGTCCAAAACACTTTTATTTGAGTTGAAAATTCTTCAAACAAGTTCTAATATCCAACCTAGTTTCAGGTTTACAAAATGTTGAACAAAAATATAAATAATGCTTAGGAAACTTGTATTACATCAACAACTTTCATTTAAATGCAAATTTCTAGAATTCAGACAACCTGGCAGGTTCGCTATTTGATTGCTTCTCAAAACTCAAACTTCAGCAACACCTTGAGCACTAAATTCAACAGCAATAAACATAGAAATTTTCAGCCCAGAATGACGACCTCAACTGTAGAAACAAAGCATTAGAATCACAACAATATTGAGTAAGACTAACCACAAGTACAACTGAATAGTACAAGATCTGCTTGAAAAAAAAAACTCAAAACTTTAATTTCAATAATGTATTGTTGGCATATAAACTGAAGCAACCGCAGTTGAGTTAAATGAAGCTAAAACTTTTATAAAATTCCCTCAACTGTTAAGAAAAACTATGGTAACAACAATCAATTGAAGAAATGTAAAAATCTCCATTGTTGAGTGAAAAATGAACAATGCAGGGCTGTGGACATCAAGTTTGAAATTCTTTTCAGCAACGGAAAACAAGTAGAAAATTATTTTCTAGCAAACATGCAACTTCTGTCAGCAGATTCTAACCAATTGGACAATAGTTTATGTAGCAAGAGCACTCAATTCAACAGGGAGAACATTTTTAGAAGTAAAAACTAGTTTTCAAGCTATCGTTGCTAAACTCGAGCACAATCTCTACAGATACTAATTTTCGGCAGATTAAGCTTACTGTATGCTCAACGAAATCACAATTCAAGCTGCTCAATCTTTAGTCCAACTGAATCCCCTCTATTAAACTCAACAATAACAACAACTATTAAAAACCAGTGGTAACAAGTTCAAACTAGGAGAATTTCAGCTATCGTTTACTCCAAAAACTTCAAAAAAGTGGCAAACTTCAACAAGACAAGATTCAGAACTCCACAGTCTTAGCACAAAGATAATTGGTGTTCAATGCAGGATTATTTTTCAAACATCGGCCCACGAACAACTCATAGGTTAATTAAAATCACAATGCTCCAACAAACAAAGACTGATCTCAACAGAACTTTTACCAGCATAAAAGAAGTTTGAAAAGAGAATTCCAAGTTGAACTCTAAGAATTTCAATAGTAGAGTTCATTGAAACAACTCATTTCACACAATTTCCGACAAGCAACTTCTGAATTATAAAACTAACCTATGTGGCTAAAAGTAGCTAGAAGTGCAAAATCTGGCTATGATCCCGCAGAGCCAAGAATCAAAGATTTACGAGGAAAAACACACGCTATGTGGGTTGCCTACCTATCATGCCCTGAAAGACGAGAATCGAGTTTATGTAGTTCGGGCAAATAGGATAAGGGCAAGAATTAAAAAAAAACAGCTAATTTTTAAAGAACCCATTTTCTTTTGTCTCTTTTTTGAAAAAAAAGATGAAGCATGTAAACTCTTTTTGGATTTTTTCTTTTTTTTTGATTTTCAGGAAATAATCAAAAGTGCGAAATATTTTTTAAATTTTTCACTTATCCTTTTTCTTTAAATAAAAAATAACAAAAACATAACTAAATACTACTTGCTTTATTTTTGCACTTCACCCTCTTTTTTTTTTCATTGTTTTTCTCTTTTTTTTTCCATTTTTTCATTTACCCCAACTATTATTGGTCCGCCAAATTACCCTTTCACCCTTGAAAAATGCAACACGTGGCATATAAAATGCATTAGGATGGTCTTTTAAATTGGGTACACCTGTCCTAGACGGACCCAACCCTTGTATTGAGTCCCCTAAGTCAAATGCATGATGTAGATAAGCGTTCCTACTAGGGATCCGGCATGGAGTCAATTCTAGGTTAAAAACCTGAGTAAGTGTGCTAGGCAGTGTACTCGAGCGGACAACTCGAGTCGATCAGGGGGCTACGTACCGGGAACCGAAAGGCCATCCGGCTTTGTAACTTGTCCGAGCTCTTTCATATTTCAGGGTATGACACTAACAAAATTGGGAGTCTAAACCAGTAAGCCCTTCCCCGGAGGTGAGAAGAGAAGGATTTCGTAGCAGTTTATATATACAATTCAGATAATATGAAAGCGGTGAAAGCATTATTTTGCACGTTAAGCCAACATGTGAAATCAAATAATAAAGAAATCAAAATTCAACAATTGTTCTAAGCTTGAATTCATGAACCCTGAACCAGAGATTTTGGACACCTTCCCCAGTAGAGTCGCCAGAGCTGTCACACCTCCTTTTTGGCTACTACAACCTTGCGAAGGGTGTAGATAAGGGAGTTTTTTCAATTAAAGGACAATCAAGACGAGATTCAATTTTGAGAGAATTTCAGAGTCGCCACATGGGAGATTTATGGTGTCCCAAGTCACCAGTTAGAATCCCGAATCGAAGAAAAGCATGACTCTATTTACAGTCCGCGAATCCGAAATCCGCGTAAGGAATTCTGTTAACCCGGGAAAAGGTGTTAGGTATTCCCGAGTTTCGTGGTTCTAGCGCGATCGCTCAACTATTATATTTGGCTTAAATTATCTGATTTTAGAACATGTTTTATCTTATGTACCTTTTAACTTTAAACCGCTTTCATTATTATTGTTTTTTAAGGAAAATTACAACACCGTCAAAACGTACCGCCGACCACGTCACATAAATGCACCCGTGATTTTGACACATTCTAACGTTGTTGGGATTTGGATTTGGGTCACATAAATGTGCACCCTAATTTAGGAAAGAAATGTTATTAAGCACGCACCTAGATCAGCTACGCATTATTAACTTTGCGAGAGGCTGTGAAAATTCGCTAAACGGCTCGTCTCGAGTTCTAAGTATAAACAAGATTAATTAAAACGAGGGCCATGCAATATTCATTTTTGTTTGGCATGGAGCGCGCCAATTATAATTTGAAAGAGAACTACATTTGGAGGACCGTAAACTTTCAAACTGTTTTATTTTATTTAAGGAAAATCAAGTTTATTTACAACATATCGCAAGCCACGTCACATGAAATGCGCCCGTGGTTCACAACCAGCATTATTTAACGGTGTTTGGAATTAGAGCTGGGCCACATGAATTGCACCCACTGACTCCTTTAATCTAATCACGAAGTTCACTTGATGAATAGCAACCCAATATCTATATTGTGACATCATCATGTCCAGCTATATCCAATCCGAATAAACATATGAACATGTATAAATAATATTCCTTCACTCAATTATCACCAAGCAGGATTAGAAATCAATACCGTGCAATAGGTAACTTAATGGAAACAGTACAAACATGATAACGCAATCAGAAGAGACAAATAAAGAAACAACAAACATATTTCATATAATATAACTGGAGAAATAAAATGCATAGTCAACAGTATATGATCAAAGCAAAACCAGAATGAGAATGAAGTAAATGAACCTTACACAGATTCTTCACGCGGAAAAATGAAATTAATCACTGTACCAAGAATGAAAACCTCGACGGAACTACGATCCAAACCTCGAAACTCGTTGGAACCAATGACGTTACTACTATAACGATGGAGATACTAGAACTACGGCTATACGACACACACGAAGGGATGCCGACGAACTGATTTTGGCCAAACTCAGCACAAAAACGTTACAAAATCCATAACCTGTTAGATCTACACCTATCCGCCATAGAAGTAGAGCATGTGGGAACAATGGTGATGAGGCAGTGTACTATTTTCTACTCATTCATCATCGATGATGTGACTACGACGATACAAAAATAGTAGAGGGTGGAGGAAGGGAAATAAACAGCGGCGATGAGGGATATCAACAACTACTCCGGTGAGACTGCTGTGTACGTGTGTGGTTGTCGGAGTTGTGGTGGTGACAAATGGAGGTGGACATGGGATTGGTTTTTTGTTGTGGAGATGGGCGACTCACTGATTTTGTGAGGTCGGTGTGGCGGCTGTTGGTTGCGTGGAGTTCTCTAGGGTTTAGCTAGCGTGTTGCAAGGTTGAAGATGAGGTCTGATGGGTTGGAGAAGAGTTGAAGAAGCTGCCCGACTGGTTTCCGGTGAGGGTCGTTTGGGTTGAAGTTGTAGAGAACACTGGAGATGGTCCTTGAATCTAAGGTGATATAAAATTAAAATGTGACACTTTTTATGGCTTTTCTATGATTTTTAAAAAAATTAAAAATGTATGAAATGCAACTAAATAAAGAAAAATTCCTAAAATTAATAAAAAATTATTTTGGTATGTTTTTAGGAGTTATTTTCATGTAAAGAAAAAATCACATGCTCACAATAGTTTTCACACAGTTTCTAAAATTTCAGATTGGAGCATCCCACATTGTTGCATCATTATCCACATTGCCACTGCTTCTTTGAGCGGAGTCCGATCACGGCCCGATCAGCTAAGCCGTCTCCCCGAGACGTTACTATTATTTCATTCTCACTTTCCAATTTCAATCATAAATACATTACAACCATGTGTATATATCATGGCGTCCGATCACGGCTCGATCGGCTAAGCCGTCTCCCCGAGACGTTACCATTTTCCATTATTCATCTCACTCCAATCTTTGGTTATACATGTATTGGTTCACTGGCACTTGGGGCCATAATATCCACATTCCATAACTCACATTTCACATTGTTCTTATTTTCAACATTTACTTTTTCACTTAAGATTATAGGCACATACAAAAGAAATTTAAGTCATAAGCATAGAGAGGAATTCGTCAAGTTTGGCATATTAGTCCCAAAGTAACCTTGGCATGACATATAAGCATTTAACAAATAGATCACGTTCTCTACACATCTTTCATTTACAAACAACATCACATTAAACACCCGAAGAAGTAGCTACCACATACATTTTCACAACGTCAATTCATTTAACATAACAAGTACTACGTCAATCAAGTTTCAAACTTACAACATTTGCACGGGCACCATGGAAGCTTAATTTTTAAGAGGAGGGGGTTTTAGCCATGCATACCTCAAAGAGCTTTCCCTTAAGTTTTTAGAATATACCAACACCTAACAATCTATAAGAAAATAATGGAAATTGATTAATAATTAGGAAGATTACTCATGGTGTAACTCTCTTAGAAATTTTATCAAACACCTAATCATGTGAAATAGACTACAAAGTTCTACAATGGAAGTTCCTTCTTCCCTCATCCAATTTCATCAAGAACTACCCAAAATAGTTCATTATTGCCATATACTATAGCTTAGTGACACATGCATGCCCTATTTCTAACCACAGAATATATTCTTGAACTCATAATCTCATATATGAAATATTATAAGCAGGACTTACCGGGAAGATAGTGAGCTAGAGATTAGCATGCTTGATTCTTGAGAGTTTGTGCAAGATTGATGATTAGGAGGATAGGTTCCATATTTATCTCTCTAAAATGCTCTCATTTCTCTCTAGATTTAGTATTAAATAGTCCTAAATAAAGCCCCAAAGCTTATTTATCAAAGTGGGTTCAAATACAAAAATTTCAAAAAATGACCTCCGAAGTCAATTATGTGGTGCAATTATACTATAGAATAATCGAAATGTGGGACAAATTCTTGCAGCATAATCATTAAGCTACAACATAATCAACATGAGACAACATAATGTTTTGCCCGACACTGCTTCGTTATGCGAAGCATATGCAGTTTGCATAGTCGTCTTGCAATTGCAAAATTGGTCGCAAATCTAGCCTTTGGTAATTTGATCATAACTTTGTGTAGGAATATCCAAATGACGAACGATCTGAATAGTTAGAAATTAGACTCTAAGAACTTTCATTTGATAGGTTTTACATTATACAAAAGTGCTGCGGAAGCAAATAAAATAAAGTTTGAACAATAATATATATATATATATATATATATATATATATATATATATACACACACACACACACTGACACACACACACTAGTTCAAAGTGTGGATTTGTGCAAACTCATTTAGAATTTTAGCCTATTATGAAATTTCCGATTTGGCTTAGACTTAGGCCTCGCATTTGACTCCACATTACTTATTTATATGACATATACACTTATATACCAAATCCAATCGATGCCCATAATGTTAATAGCACAGAAAATATTATAATTTGCCTATATGGCACCACGAAATCCTAATTTACTTAGCGAAATTTTTGGGGCCTTAAAGTAAAATAGCAATTGCAGAATCTAGTTAAGGATGCTACAGCACAAACCTGGACTGAAGATGGGCAAAAAGATGTGAATTCACGACCTTATTTCATCCAAGAACTAGAAGAAAATGAAAATATTAAAACCACGATTGAAGAATTAGAAGCTGTAGAACTATTTGTATAAATGCCTGAGAGGATAGTATATATTTGAGCCAACTTAAGCCACAAAATGAAATGTAAGTTGATTGAATATTTTAAAACTAACTTGGATTTTTTTGCCTAGTCCCATTCTAAGATGACAGGGATACCCTCAGAGGTAATGACTCACAAGTTAAATGAAGATCGATCATATCCACCCATCAAACTAAAGAAGAGAAAATGTTAGTCTTTCAACAATCAGGTGATTCAACATGGGGTCATAAAACTATTAAAAATAGGCTCTATTCATGAGGTAAAGTACCCTAATTGGTTAGCTAATACTGTTGTGGCACCATAAAAGAACGGCAAATGGCGAGTTTGTGTAGACTATACCGACCTTAACAAAGCTTGTCCCAAAAATTCTTTTCCATTATCACATATAGATCAACTAATTGATGCTATTGCAGGACATGAATTGTTAAGATTTTTAGATGCATATTCGGGGTATAATCAGATCAACATAGATCCCTTAGATGCAGAAAAAACTTCAATTATAACATACAAGGGGACTTATTGTTATAAATTAATGCCCTTTGGCCTGAAAATCGCTGGTGCCAGGTATAAAAGGCAGGTGACCACGTTGTTTCAGGAACACCAAGGAAAAACTATGGAAGTCTACATAGATGATATGCTCGTCAAATCTCAACAGTGGAGGGATCATATACATCATTTGTCTTATACATTTCAGATCTTACGAAAGTGAAATATGAATCTAAATCCTGAGAAATGTGCATTTGGCATCTCATCAGGTAAGTTTTTGGATTTTCTTGTTTCTAACCGTGGTATTAAAGTAAATCTTGCGCAGATTCATGCCATTGAAGAAATTCGTGACATGCTTACAAGTAAGAAAGAGGTGCAGAGACTAACTGGAAGAATTGCATCCTTGGAAAGATTTATTTCTAAGTCGTCAAAAAATGTCGTAAATTCTTTTCAGCCCTTAAAAAGCATGATCAGCATGCCTCAGACCTTCTCAAATAGATTATGTATTGAGAGTAATACACGAGGGACATTGTATAAATTGTACAGGAGGAATGTCTCTAGTAAAAACCATGATTAGAACATGCTATTATTGGCCTAAAATTGAAGAAGAAGTAGAATATTTTGTGGCTAAATGTATAATATACATAGACCCTAGAGACAAAACATCCTCTTCCTCGTACCCATCGTCTCCGCCGACCCTTCGCCTCACCGCCGCTGGTCGAAAATTGTCGCCGCCTGCGGTGAAGCTCCAAACTCACCCAAAAATACACCATTGAACCACCTCTTCCTCCTCTTTCCAATGCCCTAAAAATCATTCCTCAAACTTTGGCCCAGGTTCTCGAATCTTCAAAAATGTGAACTCCGCCTCCGCCGCCTAAGGCGGCGCCACCACCAAACAACCCCAAAATTACACCACACAAACCCCTTGCCTCCCTTTCCATGAATCTATAACAAATAACCCTCAAACATGACCAGATTTTGTCAAATATTAAATCAAAGAATCCGGTCCAAAACTCAACTCTTGCAAATCCAAAAAAATTCACACCCTGTAATGTCCTCGACCCCATCTTATTGAATCTCCTACTAATCCCGTTCAAACCCAACCATAACCCTTCGAATTTTTGAATTTACGGTTCACACTCGAGGTCCAGAAGAATTTTTGCCTGGTTCAAGTGGTCAAAGGATTCATGAAACCATAAGATAGGCTTACAACATTGTTCGTGTGATTAAAACTGAAAGACCAGATTGGAACTAGTAAGTTATGTTCTTAATTTTTTCTTTTTGTTCTTTGTTTCTTGGTCATCATGGTTTCTACTCGATTCTTTTCAATTTTGTTTATAGTTAGTCGGGTCCTACTCCCTTTTTGTTTTGATTTTTAGTTTTAATGAAACCCCAGCATGTCATAGGATTAATTTAGAGCTTTTTGTGATTATGTTTTCATTGTAACTATATAACTCCTGTTCGTTATTTAGTCAGTATTGAGGTCTTTAATTTTGCTTCCATTAATCAGTTTGTGTGTGATAGTTTTGTTTGCTTTTGATCTTGTGTAAAACAATTGGTGTAGTTTCAGTCTATTTTTTTTAAAAACATTTAATCTCAAGATAATTAGGATATATTCCCAGATGATAATCAGACTGGGATTGGTTATGGTTTAAATGTTCCTATTGCCTTGATTAATCAACTATAGTCAAATTCTGACCAACATGATAAGAACTAGAGTGTAATTGGTTGGGTTAAGTGATTGAGGAAAAAGAATAAGGGTAATAGGGGTATTTGGATATTGGAAAGTAAACCCCTGGAACCTTCTAGTTGAAGGTTCAAAAACTAAAATTCTGGTAATATGATGATAAGACTTGAGGCACAAGCCAGAAAATGATTGACTAAGTGAACAATTCTAAGAAATAAGAAAGGGACTAATGGGAAACATAAATAAAAGGGTTTCCCTAAGGCTTTGTCTATGAAAAGGAACCCTAGCGCCTTCATTTACACGTTTGGATACAATATGAAACCTTTAAAAATTCCCAGAAAGTTTGGAGTCTAGAAAATCCAAAAAATTCCTAAAATTTTCCAGAAATCCAAAATTCTCCATAGGCTTAGAGTTCTGGAACTCTGTTGTTCTATTTGGATATTTCTTCAATTTAATTTCAAGCTATAGCCATTAATAGGAATGCTCAAGAGGAAAATGACTTGAAACACATGAAATTGAGGGGTTGAAATGGCATAAGTCTGGATAGGTCCAATTTTGAGTGGGTTTGAAGTTCAAATAGGGTTATTTTGGTTTGTTATTGGTGCCCATTGTGGAAACTTTCTCTCCTAGCTTATGTGCTAATCGATCCCTTGGTGTTTCCTGTTGAGTTGATCACTGCTGGTGACCTAAAATTCCTGCTGACTTCCCTTTCTTTTATTTGCATTTCAAATTCCAGGTACATTTCTCAAGCCCGCTCATGTAGAAAACTAGTTTGAGATGTGAAATGAAGCTTAATGCACTTAAGCATTTTAGATCTGCTGTATAAATTTCGAGTGGCCATTTGATTTGTTTAAATATTCAATGTATATAACTCTAAGACTATGCTTGAGTGTTTGAATCA
Organism: Nicotiana benthamiana; assembly: GCA_034376525.1. Lineage (NCBI taxonomy): Eukaryota > Viridiplantae > Streptophyta > Magnoliopsida > Solanales > Solanaceae > Nicotiana > Nicotiana benthamiana. Next base: position 3,476,238 of record CM067326.1, read on the forward strand.
TTTAGACTATACATTTTAGATCATTTTGACTATTAGCAGTATGAAATATCTTATTTAGTAATGGTAGATTGCTTAGTTTCTCATGCTTAATTAAATAGTAGAGATAATATGTGTGCACGTATTCAGATTTGTATAGATAAGTTTATCAGTTGGATTTAAATTTGATTTTTAGCATATGGATCCTGAATTTGATAACGCATGCTTTAAGATTCAGAAGTTGTGTATTTACTATGCTAGACATTTTGGAGTGTTAAAATGACAGAACACAGATATTAACAAAAATAATTTGTAATGGCTGTAGCGTTGTAATTTCTAGAACGAAATATTTGATCCATGACTAGCATTAATGCTGTTTTCTCTAGTTTCTGGGCTCAAATGCCGGGCCCAAATGATTATTGCTGAGATCTGCATAAAATATTGCATCTCCTAAGCTTGTTTATTGGATAATAAGCCCAAATGCAAAACCAGTAAATAAAACATGCTAAGGATATGGATGCTGAAAGTGTTTCAACTTAATACGATGATGTAATGGTTTCCGTGGTAGGTCATTAACACGTGAATTAACTAGGGCTTCTCCTTTTATTTTAGAGATGACACAAAATAGAAAATCGTAGCTCCTTTAAGTTGCCCTTTTAAAAAACAAAATAGGTGCGCCACGCTAAACAAAATCATACACGGTTTGGCCCTTTTTAATTATATTAAGATATTTAGAGATTTTGGACATGCCGTATAGCAAACTTCACGGCTTCCCGCAGAGACAATAACACGTTAGTCACATTAGGCGCGTCTTTAGTAATTTTATCTCCATAAATTACGGGTGTGCATTTATGTAACCCAAATCTATGTCTCGATGACGTTGGAATATGTCAAAAACAATGTGTGCATTTATTTGATGTGGTTCACGATATGTTTTAGCGACATAGCAAATTCCCTTAAAAAACATTAAGAGCGGTATAAATATCAAAATTGCTTTTTTAGGATAAACATGTGTAAAATTAGGATTTTAGCCATTTATAATAGTTTAAGCGACCGTGCTAGAACCACGGGATCCGGGGGTGCCTAACACCTTCCCTCGGGTCAACAAAATTCCTTACCTAGAATTTCTGGTTCGCAGACTCCATTTGGGCAGTCAAAAAATTCCTCGATTTGGGATTCTATATAAACCGGTGACTTGGGACACCAAAAGTCAAACCTATCCCAAGTGGAAACTCTAATAAATAAATAGTCCCATTTTGAATAATGTCACTTTAATTGGAAAAATTCCCTTATACGTTTATCCTCCGGGGTAGCCGCGTAAAAAGGGAGGTGTGATAGCTCTGGCGACTCTGCTGGGGATCGAACCCAGATTCTCTGGTTCAGGGTTCAAGAATTCGAGCTTAGTATAACTGTTATATTTGGCTTTATCTGATTTCACTAGATGTTCCATGCTATAGGGGCTAAATGCTTTACCGCTTTGATATTGGATGAATTGTACCTATAAACTACTACGAAACCCTTCACTTCTCACCTCCGGGGATGTGCTCACTGGTTGAGACTCCCTATATGTTAGTGTCATACCTAAAAATAAAAAAGAGGTCAAACAAGTTACTAAGCCAGATGGCCTTTTGGTTCCCGGTACATAGCCCCCCTCCTTGGCTCGAGTTGTCCGCTCGAGTGCACAGTCTTAACTCCATACCAAGTTTTTAACTTAGAATAACTTGACCTCATGCTGGATCTCTAGTAGTAACTCTTATTTGCATCATGCATTCGGCTTAGGGGGACTCAACACATGGTTTGGGTCTATCTAGGACAGGTGACCCGAAATAAAAGACCATCTTGATGCATTTTATGTGCTACTTGCGCATTTACTTGCTTTGGATTCGCATGTTGACCGGGTTGTGAATAAGGAGAGAAAATTGAGAAAATAGCAGTAATAGGGCTAAATGGGGGTAACCATTCGTCTTGTAAAAACAATTCTCAAATAACACCGAAATGCTGTCGAATTTTCGAAAAATAAAACAACCAAAAAAAACAAAAGAAAAGAGGATTTTCAATACTGTTTTGGTTTTGATAAATTGTTTTGCCCAAACTATGCCGGTTTGATTCTCGTCAGGTACAAGATATGTAGGCAACCCTTGTCAGGTCCAACCTCCTGTTCGCAAAATAACCTAAACACGGAAAAATAATTGGCCAATTTTACTTATTTTTTAAATAAATCGGTGATGCCGCTACTGCCAGAAATACCCTAATGTTACTGAAAGGGAAGCCGGAAGGCGTACTTCGCACAAATGGCCACCCTTGAGTCTTATTTTGGCTGGTGAACGAGCACAACCTTAAAATTTTCCTTTGGAAGTGCAGAAAGGCCGTATTCGCAAAACTGGGCCCTGATTTTGAGAAAGAGGTCAGGTTTAATGTTTTGTGGAGTTAAGTAGAACAAAATTTGAGATATTAATTTGGTCTAATAAATATGCACAATGAGCATGAAGCAGTATTTGCCGATAACATTCATGAACAAAATTCCCTTGGAGCTACACATGTGGTGGAATGACTTGGGGGAAGCGGGGCAGAACATGGTCAACATGCATTTGGGAGAACTTACTGGGTTGCTGAAAATTAAACCGAGGGGAGATATCGTAAAAGCATTGATCATATTTTGGGACCCGGCTCACAATGTTTTCCATTTCTCGGATATTGAACTCACACCGATATTGGTGGAAATAACTGGATATATTGGGACCCCTACGATTCCCCTGAGGCATCAATACCTGATTGCGTCAAGAGCCCTCACCGTGCACAAGTTCCTGGATTCCTTGAAAATCAATAGAAATGTTCATAACCCAGACCTGCCAGCCGGCTTCTGTACCCCGTAGTTTATATATCAGAGGTACGGGCATATAAGGGGATTATATAACCCGAAAAACCATATTTGTAGCAAAGGAAACTAACTCAAATGGGAGGAGCATTGATTTTTTGTATTCATGGTTTTCTTCTTGGGTCTTGTGGTGTTTCTGCAGAAGGATGGAAATATTGATGTACGGATAGCAAGGGTCGTTAGCGCTTTAGTAACTCAGACCAAGAGCACCCTCGCTCCTATGATCTTATCCGAGATCTTCCGTTTTCTCACCGCCTGTAGAGCGGGAGGAGACTTCTTGAAGTATGTAACCTGTTGATACAAATATGGATGATCGAGCATTTATGCCACCGGCCTCGGTTCATGAATTATGGGTCACCAACAAAGAGCTGCATAGAAGAATTCTGCAATAGGGTTGATGGGTTTAGGTTACCTGAGGGTGTCACAGAATCGGTGTCGCATCTCTGGGTTGTCACGGCAAATCAAGTAGAATGGATGTTTGGGTGGCTCCCCGTGATGAAATTGTGTATATGCCAGCTATCGGGCCTCATTTGCTTCTGATGGGTCTCCGAAGTATCCAACCCTACGCTCCATGCAGAGTACTAAGGCAATTAGGTAGATGCCAAATGATTCCCAGGGATAAGGATATTAGCCGCCATGTGGTTGAGATTAGCCCTAACGGTCAATTCCTTGAAGTCTTTGTGCGTCAAATCTGGAGCGAATGTCAATACTTGGCAGCGGGTACCCGAGTACCCAACATATCTAAAGGCGAGGTTGCATCGGGATACATTTCTTGGTACAAAAAAGAAATCGAGCTCGGAAGGCCAGCGAAAAGACCACATCTCCAAGAATTTGTTGAAATGTCACAAGAGCAATGGGATTGGCTAGCCAAGGAAAATGAATACAGGGCTACCATCGGAAGATTGGAAAAGCAAGTCAAAGAGCTGATATTTGAAAATGGTTTGCAAGCCGCAACAAATGAGGGTGAAAAGAAAAGATTAACCAAAGAAAATGAGACGTTGCGAGACCAAATCTAGAAAATGAAAGCAGCTACGGAAAATCCTCCCAGGAGTGAGAAGGATGAAAAACTCATAGACAATTTGAGGCGAAAGGTAACCGAGTATGGATTTGACTTGAATAAGGCGGAAGGAGAAATATCCGGGGTTCAAAAACAATTAGCTAAAAGCGCGGAGGAACAAGCCTGCATCATTGAGCAATTAAAAGAAGAGCACAACGATGAGGTTGCAGGGCTAAAACAGAGGGTCATCATGGTTGTTGAACAAAGTGGCCAAGCGAGTCGGGAACTTCAAAGCCGAGAGAGAACATTGTTATGCAGCGATAGCAAGGATGGAGATGGATTTGCGGCAATTCTAGGAACTGAATCAGGTAGCAGAGCGAACTCTAGAGGCAAGGGCCGAGCAAATTGGGCATTTGTTGCAAGAAAAGGGTGTCATTAGGGAAAGGGTTCGGGCGATTGCAGACTACATCACCACAAAGTGCAACTATTGCGGGGATATGACAAGATCCATGTCTTTGCCACCGCCATGACCTTTGTTCGGCAAGTGATGGAGGACCTTTACCACCTCCAAGAGTTTAGCATGCAAGCCTGTGATAAGGCCGAATGATGCCCCACGAGCTCCAGGAGCAGTTGAAGTCTTAATGTATTCATGATTTCTGAAAATTGTATTTTCCTTAAAAGAGTCTGTTAGTTTGCATTTTCTTTTTACGCATTATTACTCTTCGAGTCTTTAGTTCTTATTATGCCTAAGTCTGTTTGTTGCCTTTTTAACATTCCTAGTCTTTGTAACCAAAGTTTGTCTTTATAAGGATTGAAAATTCCCAAAAAAAAATCTTGTTAGAGCCCTTCTTTCTGGAAACGGCGAATCGGGTATTTTATGCTTAATGCATTCTACCTTGTGCTTAACACATTTCTATGAACTACGCTCCATCTGATTCATGTGGGCCATGATATGCAAGAAATCTTCATAAGATTCGACCACAATTAAATAAAATTAAAATAAGAGAGAAAGTGAATGAAATAGGAAAGAGGGAGAGAGTAAGGCTAAAGTAAAGGGGCTTCGCCAATACAGAAATAAATGCCGGGATGACACATGCGACCATTGCAAACATATAGACACCCGATAACTGTATAGGTGCATCATACCCAACGTGCGATTCCCTGTCTGTTATCTGTCTCAAACTAATCGTTTGTTTGCTGTAATTCCAGTCTCAGGCTTTTTCAAATAGTGGTTGGTTCGTGGTAAACTGGCATCACATCGAAATTTTACCATATCAAAAGGAAGCTCAGAAATTTCATCTGAAATGACTTTGCCGGCAGTTCCCATCTCAGAGGATAGCCCGATTGCAGGGATCTCGGCCTCAGAATATGCGGTAGCTGAATAAAATAGGATCTTTCAACTTAGAGTCATGGAGATGTGGGATGATTAGACGAATGGAAAAGCGCCTTCGAGTGCCATTCCTGGATGTCCTGAGCTATTCCGAAGGTTGGGGGGGGGGGGTACTTCCACTGTCCCCATTAGCCACCCAAACGTCCTCTTGGGATAGCCTACCATACGAGCCAACTTTTTTGGAACAACTTCTGAAGCCTGACCTCAGGCGTTCACCTCTGGATTAGTTCCTAATATTTTTACGACTCCCCTATGTGCAGCCACCATACAGCCTGCAGTGCCAAGACCCATGTTCAATCTGACGGCTTTCACATTTCAAACTCCCAATTACCAAACTCATCCTCCCTCATACCCCACATACACTTATCCGCAACCAGCTTATGAGCTCATACCAGTGCATGATAAAATTCCTAAAATGCTTGAACAAGATGAGATAGCAAGAAGGATGAAAAGCCTTGAGCAGAGCTTCAAAAACATGCAGGGCTTGAATTGGCAAAAGAGCGTTTCCTAGACATATCTGTGCATGTTCCCGTATGTACATCTTCCCCTGGGATTTAAAATGCCGATGTTTGAAAAGTATGATGGTCATGGAGACCCCATTTGTCATCTGAAAAAGTACTGCAACCAATTGCGTGGGGCAGGCGGAAAAATAGAATTGTTACAGGTATACTTCGGAGAGAGTTTGGTAGGCATCGCTTCTGAATGGTACATGGACCAAGATGTCACACGATGGCATATCTGGGATGATCTTGCCCGAGATTTCGTAAGGCAATTCCAGTATAACAATGACATTGCACCAGACAGAAATTCTTTGGCTAACTTGAAAAAGAAGCCTTCAAAGAGTTTTAGAGAATATGCTATCAAGTGGCGCGAACAGGCGTCAAGAGTAAAGCCGCCCATTGACGAGATAGAGATGGTCCTTGTCTCTCTCCAGGCCCAAGAAGCAGATTATTTTCAAAATATGATGTCAGCAATGGGCAAACCTTTCACGGAAGCAATCAAGATCGGCGAGATGGTAGAAAATAGTTTGAAACAAAGAGAATTCTGAGTCAGTCAGTCATAAGGGAAACCTCCCAAGCCATCAAAGGCGGGGCAGGAGGAGTCGCAACAAACAAAAAGAAAGTTGAAGCTTCAATGGCAGCCTCCGGTATGAGAAGACATCATGCTCAGAGGCCCATATTCTCGGAAAGGACCTCTCAACACTACTATCCCCATCAAGACATGCATTATGCTCCCCAACCTTATGCAGTTATGAATGCCCATCCATTTTCTCGACCAAAACAACAGGTCAACAGAAACCAAGCCCCAAGAAATCAGCCTCCCCAATACCACTATAATCCTCGCCCTCCCCAAAACAATTTCCGTCCCAAAGAGCTGCCCAGAAGGCAAAACTTTACACCAATAGGGGAGTCTTATTCCAGCTTATTCCCAAAACTGGTCCAGATAGACTCTTGTAGCCCATGCCCCCGAACAGACTGAGTAACCTTCTTACCAACGGTGTGTACGCTATGCTTATCATTCAGGAGCCGAAGGGCACGACACCGAAAATTGTTGGACTCTAAATCGAGCCGTGGAGGACTAATAGAACAAAGAAAAATAGTGTTGAGAGATGAAGATGTCCCGAATGTGACTAATAACCCGTTACCGGCTCACAACAACGGGCCTGTCATCGGGATGATTAGCGAGGACAAAGAATTTGACCCTGCTTTGAAAGCCATAATAGCCATTGCTGATGCAGAAAGAAAGCCAAAGGTTACCCCTAAAAAGGTCGAAGAAAAGGAAATGAGTGAAGCCAAGAACTCGAAAGCAGAAAAGAAGGTTGAAGCTTAAATTGAGACGGCACACTCAAGGTAACCGTCCTTTGCATCCCACGAGGTCGTCAAGAAACACATCCAACTCAGAGTCCCCCAAGAAGATTTGAGTTGAACGATATGATGTACGTACCCAAGGGAGCCTATGTGGTGCAGGGATCGATTAAACTGCCAAGGCTGAATAATCCTGTGGTAATCGGTCACGCGCCTCAGAGGCCAATGACAGACCCCTCTGCAGTCTCGTGGAACTGTCAAGAAACAATAATAACATACAAAGGCAAAGAAATTACCGGGGAAACTCAAGAAGGCCACCCCGTAAAGTAATATTTGAACCTGGAAGAGGTGAATAGTGCAACCAAAAGGCGATTCCCACCTAAAAGGCATGTAAATGCTGAAGAGGCGGAGGCCTTCTTTCAGAAGATGAAAATGCCGGACTATGAGGCAGTGGACCAGCTCCGAAAGTCATCCGAGCAAGTCTCTTTACTATTATTGCTAATGGATTCTCTATAGCACCAGAAGGTGTTAGCCAAAACTTTTAATGAGGCCTACGTGTCGGCTCAAATCTCCATGGAACAACTAGAGAAAATGGCGAAAAGATTCTTCTCTGTTAACTAGATTACATTTAGCAAGAATGATTTGCCTCCAGAAGGAGCCGCCCACAACAAAGCCCTTCATCTCATCGTCAAATGCGAAGGCTACTACGTCAAAAGAGTAATGGAAAATTGAGGCTCTGGGGTGGACCTACGGCTGCTATCAACATTGGAAAGAATGGGAATCATGACGGAGAGGACCGCCCCAGCAATATGTGTGTACGAGATTTTGATGGAATTAAAAGAGACACGATAAGAGAAATTGACTTGGTATTGGCCATTGGTCTGGTCAATTTTCAGGTAACATTTCAAGTATTATATATGGACACATCCTACAACTACCTCCTATGAAGACCATGGATTCATGCTGCAGGAGCTGTGCCTTCTACTCTGTACCAAATGCTGAAATTTGAACATGAGAACTAGGAAATTGTGGTCCATGGAGAAAACGAACAGTCAATCTACCGCGATCCCTCCGTCCCCTGCCTCGAAGCTAAAGAAGGAAGTTAGCATATAGTTTACCAAGCTTTTGAAAGTGTGGTAGTTGATCAACACGAAGAAGGCAAACCATGTTCCCAGCCTTTCCTCTCCAATGCCTCAATCATGGTGGCAAGAGAAATGATACATCAAGGATTTAAGCCAGGTAAGGGACTTGGAAGTTTTCAACAAGGTATAACTATGCCAATCGCTTTGCCTACCGTAGAGAAGATTTTTGGGCTAGGCTTCCACCCAACATCAGAGGATATAACCTGGCCAACCGCAAAAGGCGTCATGGATGGGCTCTACCTCAACCTCTACCCCACTTGTACAAAACGTTTTTGAAGCCAACGTACAGTGATGAAGAAGAAGACGAGACCTTCACAACGTAGGAAATTGAAGAGATATGTGGAGCAATGAGGAAATTATTGTATGAAGCCAACATGGTCCAGCTTGGAGAAGGCTCGAGCACTGCTGAGGTGCTCTACATGGGACCGAATGCCAAATTGCAAAATTGGAAGGCCACGCCTTTCCCAGTCTGGCAGGAGGCCCGGTAGCCCTGCCTTGCCATCATTTCTTGCATCACGAGTTATTTCAGGGTGTAACTCGGGTGTTTTTTCCTTTAGTATTTTGACCTTTAAATTTCAAATGTAAACCATGTTATCTTACAATTTCCAAGAAATGAAATCAATATTTCATCGTCTACACTCCTCTATTCTTCTGATTTTTGCTATTATTCTTCTATTTTTATCTTTTCTTTCAGTTCCAATAATGCAACTTTAAATAATATGACATGCTCGCGAACTTCATGCCCCAACCTGAACATGCCGCCTATTTGTGAAATAATGAACCAAGATCCGGAGTATGATGAAGAAGAGGCTTTTATGGAAATCCACCGAGAGACGGAACATTTTGAAAATAAATCTAAGACGAATTTAAATGATACCGAACCGGTTAACTTGGGTGGTCCCGGTGAAACCAGGGAAACTAAAATAAGCATCCATGCGAATAAGGAAATCTGGGACTCACTGGTTCAACTTCTTTTTGAGTTCAAAGATGTGTTTGCTTTGTCTTACGACAATATGCCTGGGCTGAGTGTTGATTTGGTGGTTCATAACTTGCCCACATACCCCGAATGCCCTCCAGTCCAACAAAAACAAAGAAAGTTCAAACCTGATATCAGTGATAAGATCAAAGAGGAGATCACAAAGCAGTTAGAGGCGGGAGTAATCCGAGTGGTTCGATACACCACATGGTTGGTCAATGTGGTCCCGGTACCAAAGAGAGATAGGAAAACCCGAGTTTGGGTAGAGTACAGAGATTTGAGCAAGGCGAGTCCCAAAGACAAATTCCATTTGTCTAACATCCACATCCTTGTTGACAACTGTGCAAAACACGAGATACAATCCTTTGTAGATTGCTATACAGGATACCACCAAGTGTTGATGGATGAGGAAGATGCTGAGAACTGCTTTTACCACACCTTGGGGGACTTATTGCCACAGGGTTATGCCTTTTGGTTTAAAGATAACTGGGGAAACATATGAGGGCTATGACCACTATTTTCCATGACATGATGCATCAGGAGATAGAAGTATGTGTGGCCGACGTGATTATCAAGTCCAAGACTCAGGGCGACCATGTACGGGACATAAGAAAGTTCTTTGAAAGGCTTCGCAAGTATGATTTGAAATTAAATCCAGCCAAGTATGCATTCGGGGTCCCATCAGGCAAACTTCTCGGGTTCATTTTCAGCCGAAGAGGCTTTGAGCTGGATCCAACCAAGATAAAATCCATTCGAGAGCTACCTTCTCCAAAAACCAAGAAGGATTTAATGAGCCTGTTGGGAAGACTGAATTACATCAGCCGATTCATCCCCCAGCTAACTTTTACATGTGAGCTCATATTCAGACTATTGAAAAAGGACGCAACAATTAAATGGACCAATGAGTGTCAAGAAGCGTTTGACATAATCAAAGATTGCCTGTCCAACCCACAAGTCTTGGTCCCGCCGGAACCAGAAAGGCCATTGTTTCTTTATTTGACAGTCCTTGAGAACTCTTTTGGTTGCATTCTTGGGCAGCATGACGCCATGGGAAAGAAGTAGCAAGCCATCTATTACTTGAGCAAGAAGTTTACCAGTTACGAGGCCAAATAGACATTGTTAGAAAGAACCTGTTGTGCATTAACCCGGGTGGCCCAAAATCTGAGGCATTACTTGCAAGCCCACACTACCTACCTTATAACCAGGCTGGACCCATTGAGGTATATATTCCAAACACCGATGCCCACAGGGCGATTGGCGAAATGGAAAAATCCTTCTCACTGAGTTCGACATAGTCTATGTCACTCGTACTGCAATGAAGGCTCAAGCTTTAGGGGACAATCTAGCCGAGAATACAGTTGATGATGAATATCAACCTTCGAATACCTATTTCCCTGTTTGGAAAATGTTTTTCGATGGAGCTGTAAATGCGAGATGCATAGGAAATGGGGCAATTTTAATCTCACCCACTGGTCAACATTACCCGGCTACAGCAAGGCTCCAGTTTTTTCTGCACCAACAATACACCTGAATATGAGGCTTGCATCATGGGCATGAATATGGTCATTGACCAAGACGTCGAGGAATTATTAATCATGGGGGATTCAGATTTGATCATCCGGCAGGCCCAAGGAGAGTGGGAGACAAGAGATGTCAAACTCAACCCTATCAACAACATGTGGAGGATCTCAGCAAACGGTTAAAGTCGGTACAATTCAGATACATTCCTCGCTGTTACAATGAGTTAGCAGATGCACTCGCAACTCTAGCTTCCATGTTGCCGTACCCTGGAAAAGCCTACATCGATCCTTTGGAAGTCCAAATCAAGTAAAGGCATGGATATTGTAATGCGACCGAGGCAGAATCCAGCACCCAGCCCTAGTATTATGATATTAAGAAATTTCTGAAAACACAGGAATATCCCGAGCAGGCTACTGGGGAGCAAAAGAAAACCATCCGATGGCACGCGAGTAGTTTCTTTTTGAGTGGTGATACCTTATACAAGAGGACCCCATATTTCAACTTGCTAAGATGTGTCGACGCCGAGAAAGCTGAGAGAATTATGCATGGAGTACACGCAGGAGTGTGGGGGCCTCATATGAATGGGTATGTACTGGCAAAGAAAATAATTCGGGCAGGGTATTACTGGATGACCATGGAAAAAGATTGTTTCAGCTTCGTTCAGAAATGTCATCAATGTCAGGTACACGGTGATTTAGTTCATGCACCGCCAAGCGAATTACATCCTATGTCAGCACCTTGTCCATTTGCTGCTTGGGGGATGGATGTCATTAGGCCCATCGAGCCAAAAGCCTCAAATGGATATAGATTCATATTGGTTGCAATTGACTACTTCACAAAGTTGGTCGAAGCCGTCACACTTAAATCCGTTACCAAGAAAACCGTGGTAGACTTTGTGCATTCCAACATCAATTGTCGCTTCGATATTCCCGCAACCATCATTACGGACAATGTGGCTAATCTGAATAGTCGACTGATGGGAGAAGTATGTGAACAGTTCAAGATAACACATAGAAACTCCACTCCTGGCATCGAAGCGGCTAACAAAAACATCAAGAAGATTTTGAGAAAAATGATTCAAACCTCAAGACAATGGCATGAAAAGTTGTCTTTTGCACTGCTTGGATATCGCACCACAATGCGCACATCGGTAGGGGAAACATATTTAGTGGTCTATGGGACTGAAGTTGTCATACCCGTAGAGGTAGAAATCCCTTTGCTCCGGATAATTGTCGAAGCAGAAATTGTGGATAGCAAGTAGGTTAAGACTCGGTTGGAGCAGTTGTTCTTAATTGATGAAAAACGAATGACCGCGATTTGTCACGGGCAACTGTACCAACAAAGAATGGCCCGCGCCTAGAACAAGAAAGTGCGCCCCAGGAATTTCGAAGTCGGACAGCTTGTATTGAGGCGTATTCTCCCTCACCATTAGGAAGCTAAAGGAAAGTTTGCTCCGAACTGGAAAGGTTCATACATTATCAGAAAGATACTGCCCTAAAGAGCATTATACTTGGGTAACGTTGAAGGAGACGAGCACGAGGCGGCAGTGAATGCAGATGCAGTAAAAAGGTATTACATTTGAACTCCTTAGCGCAATGATTCAAGGCCGGTTGAAATGACGAAGGCTTTTCTTTCTCGCTACTCTAAACACTACCAATCCTTCGCAAACCCCTTGAGCCAATTACATTTCTTCGTTCACCCTCTTTGGAACCTAAACATGCTATTCAGAAAAAAGAGATGGAAAATGAATGAAAAAAAAGAAGAAATAAGAAATAGAAAAAAAAAAGAAAAGAACAAAAAAAGGAAAAAAAGGAAAAAAGAGAAAAAGAAAAAAAGAAGAAGAAAGAAGCAAAAATGAATGAATGAAGACAAAAACAAATAACAACCAAATTAGTTTAGGAAACACTTCCTGAACTATGTCTGACTTGATTCCGAAAGGATACGTAGGCAGCCTCTCCCTAAGGTTCAGTCATATCAAAATAAAACCCCAGTTCCCCAAAAGTAAAACTGGGGCAGAGATGTAATGGTTCGTCCATAAACCCGCCATAATGGTTCTAAAGTTGTAAATTTCCATCCCATTTCCTTTACCCAAGAGCCTGGCCCAAGTCCTTCCGATCAATTGGCCAAAGCAGGGACGTGACAAACACCATTGTTGGGATTTGGCACAATTCAAATTGAGAGAAGTAAAATGAGAGAGTCTTATCAGTGAAAACCTTCGGGCACCATAAGGCAACACTGTGTAGAGAAAATAAAATGAGAGAGTCTGTTTAGTGAAAACTCGTAAAAGAGCACTATCGGGTGACGGGAGAAGAGAAATGAGAGAGGCCGATTGGCGAAAACCCGCAAAGGGCACCGTCGCTCGAAAAGAGGAAATATCACCATCCGAGCCCAAGAAAGCTTCCATGGTTATTGATTGATTGAAATATGGGTCACAAGAAGCAGAAATGGATTCGGGCCGGGCATCTAGTCCAAGAAACATGTCATTCCAATTAAAGTCGGCACACACCCCAGATAAGTCCTTCCTTTATCTCCGAAAGGGATACTTTTCTCTAAATCCATATGTTTTCTCTTGTTGTTTCCCCTACTCCCTTTCAGCTTAACTTTGATTTCATGACTATTCCGCAAGAGAAGGTGGTAAGACCGGTCTCACGGGGCTTCTCCCGGCAAGAACCAAAAGAAATATTCAGTATCAGCGGATGCATTTAGCCAATCTCGGCTGACCATGACGGCTGACGCTTCAAAAGTAGGAAAGTGGAAAGAAAAGAAATTTAAAGTCAAAAGCCCACAAAGGTAAATGAAGATTGGAAAGGTTAAGCCTGAGCGGGCTAATTGTCTCCACAAAAGTTCTCAAAAGGCATGCCCTGAAGTGGAAATTGAGACAAAGAAATCATAATTAAGGGCCGATAAAGGTGAAGCAAATTTGAAAGATGAGGTCCCCCAACCAACCTACGAGGCAAAGTCTGGAGAGTCAAAGGTTTTTCCAACAGAAATGAGGCTGGGATCAAGAAAATCAAGGCCGCAAACCAATCACTGTTGGAACAAACAAATTGTGTTTTGATTGAAAATTTGAAACAGGCGTAAACCAAAGCAATGGAGACAAATGGCAATTGCAATCAAAGGAACGGCACAAGGTCTAAGAATAGAGTTGCACCAACGATCAACAAAAAGGGAAGTTCTCTTTACATCTTTTCCTGCAGTGATAGCATAGGAATCTGATCGCTAACTCCTTCCCCAGATTTAGGGCCATATCCCTAGTTTTTCCCAGCACAACTTGTGGACCTCCTTGGCATAACCCGAGGAACACACTCCACTCTCCGCAGCATAGACTGAGAAATTTCTTTCTTTCATTCCCCGTAATAACCCGAGGGCTCCTCTCTCCCTCCCCAGCATAACCTGAGGAACCTTTTCTTCTCTCCGTCCCAAACATAACCTGAGGGCCCCTCTTTTCCCTTTATTCCCCAGGATAATCTGAGCACTAAATCCCTTCTATCCCTAGCATAACCTAAGGGTATTTCCTTTCTCTCTCTATCCCCAACATAGCCATAAGGACTTCTGTGGCCTTTCATTCCCCACCTTTCCCCATCATAACCTGAGGGTCTTTCTCATTTCCTCCCCAATAGGAATCTTTCCTTTCAAATCCCGGCATAACACGTGGACTTCCCTAGCATAACCTATGAGTTTTTTTTTCAATCCCAGCATAACCCGCGGATTCCCCTTCCATAACCCAGGAATCTTTCCTTTCCAATCCCGGCATAACCCGCAGATTCCTCTGGCATAACCTAGGAATCTTTCCCTTCTAATCCCTGCATAACCCGTGGATTTCCCTAGCATAACCTAGGAGTCTTTTGTTTCAATCTCGGCATAACCCGCGGATTTCCCTAGCATGACCTAGGAGTTTTCTTTCAAATACCGGCATAACCTGCGGATCTACCTAGCATAACCTTGGAGTTTTCTTTCAAATCCCAGCATAATCCGTGGATCTCCCTAGAATAACCTAGGAGTTTTCTTTCAAATCCCAACATAACCCGCAGATCTCCCTAGCGTAAACTAGGAGTTTTCTTTCAAATACTGGCATAACCCGTGGATTTCCTATATAACCTAGGAAGTTTCTCTTTCCAATCCCGGCATAACCCGTAGATTCCCCTGGCATAACCCAGGAATCTTGCCTTTCAAATTCCAGCATAACCCGTGGATTTCCCTAGCATAACCTAGAAACTTTCTTTTTTAATCCTGGCATAACCCGCGGATCCCATGGCATAACCCAGGAGCCTTCTCTTTTTCAATCCCGGTACAACCCGTGGACTTTCTCCTCTTTCCTCAGCAGAGACATTTTACTCCTATTCCGACATAACCCGCGGATTCTCCTCTCACCCCAGCAGGGACATGTCTCTTTTCCGGCATAACCCAATTCGCCAACATAACCTGGTAATCTCCCAAAAAAATAATATCGCTTTTATTGTTTTCAACAGGAATAGTTTAGACATGTGCTGCAAATAACTCACGAAATTTTCCTAGTGAAAGCTGGGGCAAAAAATTTCATTCGTTTGTTGGTTTTGATGGTCAAACAGGTTTTACCATAGGGCACACGATTTGAGATTACCGAAACTGTGAATCTCAATTCAGGACAAAGGAAAAGAAGAAGAGAACAAAAGGAAACAAATCCAGGATGGTTGAAAATAAGATGTGAATTGTCCGGGTTTGATTCAAAATACAAGTCGTGCATGTCCCAGCTGATTTCAATGCTGAAGAAAGAACCGAAACCTACAGCTTACGAGCATCAAGATTCTGATTGAAGTCTGTAGCGAATCCAGCAAAGACTCAAGATCAAGTTTTCAAGAGAATTATAGATAGGAATCTTGTAACTCATAATTGATAGGCATAGCTAGCTTAGTCTTGATTCCCTTTTTGGTGTAATAAGAGGTCAGCAAGAAGTAGCATCAGAATCAGCAGTGAAATCACAGCTCATGGTAGTCCCAGCTACCAAACACCCCAGAACTACACTGACATGATTCCTTTATAGCCAAGGATATGTAGGCAACCTTTGAAGCGGCGTTCGGTCAAACAGTTTTCAAAATGCTTCTCTTGGAGTGTTGAGGAGGCAAATATCCCTCATGTCACTCATTTATCTTTGACTGAAAACCCTTCGTGTTTCCGGGCAAAGAGGGGCAGCTGTGAGCATGTGATTTTTGCCTCGCTAAATTACTCCTACAGAATTCTTAAAACTAGGATTTTTCCTTTTATTATGTGATTTTTAGGATTTAATTACGTATTTTTGTGTGTATTTGTGTTTGTGTGTGCATGATAAGCCATAAAAAATACAAAAAAATTTCATGAGCTTTTGGGATGAGATTTTTACATTATTTTTAGACTAATTAGTAATTAGGCTTTTTACAAAATATAAAAATAACAAAGAAACTTTGATTGGTTTGGTTTTGATTTAAATTTCCTTTAAGGTAATAGTAGTTTAATTGCAATTGGGTAGATTGAATAAAATTTTCAGATTTAATTTTAGTTTGATTTTTAATTGAAACAATAAATAAGTAATGGATAAATTAAAAAGAATTAAAGAAAAAAAGGTATAAAGTAGGCTGGCCTGATATTGGGCCAAAGCTTGGTTGTGGCCCAAACCAAGACCCTCCCCACCCGTCCAGACCACCCATAAACCGACCCAAACCCGTCCCCAACCCGGTCTCTCATTAGAGACTCGCCAAAACGATGTCGTTTTGGGGCACATGATCTCAGCCGTTCATACATTATCATCCAACAGGCCCTGGTACAATCTTGAATATTAAATAAAACTCTCCCTATCCATTGCAAACCCTAGAGACAAAACATCCTCTTCCCTGTACCCATCATCTCCGCCGACCCTCCGCCTCATCGCTGCCAGCCAAAAATCATCGCCGCCGGAGGCGAAGCTCCTAACTCACCCAAAAATACACCACTGAACCACCTCTTCCTCCTCTTGCCAATGCCGTGAAAATCATTCCTCAAACTTTGGCCCAGCTTCTCGAATCTTCAAAAATGTGAACGCCGCCTCCGCCTCCTACGGCAGCGCCACCACCAAAAAACCCCAAAATTATACCACACAACCCCCTGGCCACCCTCTCCAAGAACCTATAACCAATAACCCTCAAAGAAGACCAGATTATTTAAAATATTAAATCAAAGAATCCGGTGCAAATCTCAACGCTTCCAAATCCAACCAAATTCTTATCCTGTAATGTCCTTGACCGAATCTTACCGAATCTCCAACTAATCCCGTTCAAACCTAACCAGAACCCTTCAAATTTTCGAATTTATGGTTCACACTCGAGGTCCAGAAGAATTTTCGCCTGGTTTAAGTGGTCAAAGCATTCATGCAGCCATAAGATATGCATATAACATTGCTCGTGTGATTAAAGCTGAAAGACCAGATTGGAACTAGTAACTTGTGTTCTTAATTTTTTTTTGTTCTTCGTTTCTTGGTCATCATGGTTACTATTTGGTTCTTTTCAATTTTGTTTAGAGTTAATCAGGTCCTACTTGTTTTTCTTTTGATTTGTACTTTTAGTGAAACCACAACATGTCTTAGGATTAATTTAGAGTTTTTTGTGATTACGTTCTGATTGTAATCATATAACCCCTGTTCAATATTTAGTGAGTATTGAGGTCTTCAATTTTTCTTCCATTAATCAGTTTGTGTGTGATGGTTTTGTTTGCTTTTGATCTTGGGTAAAATAATTGGTGTAGTTTCAGTCTATTTTTTTAAAAACATTTCATCTCAGGATAATTAGGATATATTCCCAGATGATAATCAGATTGGGATTGGTTATGGTTTAATCGTTCCAATTGCCTTGATTAATCAACTATAGTCAAATTCTGACCAACATGATAAGAACTAGAGTGTAATTGGTTGGGTTAAGTAATTAATGTAGAAAATCACTCTATCTATGATATGTGCGCTTTGGTTGTATGAGCATGATTTTCAGGTATAGGTTTTGATGAATGACAAACAATGAAGTCAAGCGTCAAACAACGATATAATATGACAAACAATCAAATGGCGAGAAGCATACTGATGACGGAATTGCATGAACAAGCCAAAGTCGAGCCAAAGATTTCAAGACCGAAAACCCAAGACGTAGGTCGTTTGGTAGAACCAATGTAAGAACAACGCTTAAGTTATCTCGTCTTTTGGCTCAACATTAGGTCATCATAAGCATGCATAATTTATCATAAACATGCATCTTTTGATTTGTATTTTAATCAAAATGGTTTTTAAACATGTCTTTTAAATCTGGACCTAAACAATCGATTATATGCTCGTTACAATCGATTGTGTTTTTCAAAATAGCAAACAATCGATTATACAGTTTTAACAATCGATTGTATTAAGAAAGTGTGATCTGAAGTTTTTCAAAATAGCAAACAATCGATTATATACTTCTAACAATCGATTGTATTGAGACAGTACTTAAACTGAATTTTTCAATCAGCTAAATAATCGACTATATGGTTTTAACAATCGATTATAATCAGAATAATCGATTATGGTTTTTATACAATCGATTATATCTAGACCGTTCCCACAGAATCCTAAATTGATTTTTGAATGTTGAAGAACAATCGATAATACAGGTTTTACAATCGATTGTTTCCCTTAAAATCAGGAGTTTGTCTTTTAAACGGTCCTCAAACAATCGATTGTGTAGGTCAGACAATCGATTGTATGAGCAAAAATTCAGGAATTTTATTTGTCAATTAAGCAACGGTCAGCACCATTTTTCACCTATAAAATGAGGTCTTTTGAGCTGCTTTTAAACACACAACTCCTCCATACATTGATATACATATTGATCATTTTGAAGCATCTTTTTAGAGCTTTTGTTGAGACATTTGATAGACAACTTTGTGTTGTTCACAGAGCTAAAATTGTATCTCTTTATGTACTCTTTTGAGAGAGTGCTTGTGTAAAAGAGAGTTGTTTGAGAAGAACATATCTTCTCATTTGTCGGGTTTGCTAAGTACCCAAAGTCTTAGTGGTTGAAGTCTTGGGGTGAGGTATCCTCAAGCAAGTGAAGTCTTAAGGTGCGGTATCCTTGAGCAACTGTAACGGTTTGTTAAGCACCCGTAAGCTTGACGAAGATAGTGGAATCTCGAGAGAGTCTCTCGGGGACTGGACTAGCCACGGGTTGTGGTGAACCATGATAAAATAAGGTGTGTTCTTTCTTGATTATTTCAATTACCGTATTTACTTATTCCTGCAATTTTAAATTCCGCAATATTTCAATATTCTCGTGCCTCACTATTCACCCCCCTCCCCTCTAGTGAACGGCATAAATACTAACAATTGGTATCAGAGCCTAACTCTCTGAAAGCCTTAACCGGTTGAGAGCGATATATATTTTTTTTGAGAAAATTGAACGCAGGAATAATGAGCGAAGGACAATCCCCCACTTGCCCTCCACTATTTGACGGAACAAACTATACATATTGGAAAGAGCGGATGAGTATCTTCCTCAAAGCAAACAGTTTTCGTTTGTGGCAAATCATCAAAAACGGTGAACCAATGCCGACAAAGAAAGTTGGAGAAACCACGATTCCAAAGAAGGAAGATGAATATGATGCCGAGGACATCAAGAAAGTTGAAAATAATGCAAGGGCCATCTATGTATTATATTGTGTGGTGAATCCGGATGACTATCAAAAAATCTTTTGCTGCACAACTGCCAAGGAGATGTGGGATAAACTCGAGATCATTTATGAAGGTACGCCTCAAGCCGAGAATCCAAAATTGATTTTCTAACACATAAATATGAAATATTTAAAATGGAGAAGGAACCCATTGGTATTATGTTTGAACGATTTTTAAGAATCGTCAACGATCTCCATGCTCTCGGGAAAGTTTACACGAACAAAGATCTTGTTCGAAAAGTCCTACGGAGTCTCACTCCCGAATGGCGTTCCAAAGACAATGCAATCCAAGAGTCGATGGAATTCACAGATATCACAATTGATGGACTAAGAGGTAACCTCGAAACTTATGATAGCACAATTCTTAACCCTAATCTTAGAAGTAATTCAAATTTTGCCTTCAAAGCCTCATCCTCTAAACGAGAAGAGGTAAGTGATTCGAAAAGGGATGATGATAATATTTCAAATGATATAATTGAAAAGTCTTGTAAGTCTATGAAGAAGGACAAGAAAAAGAAGAAACACCATAGGCGCGTATCACGGGATTCGAACAGCTCAGGCGATGAAACCGCCGCATTGTGTCTCATGGCAAACGAAGAAGAAGAGGTAAGTACATCTAACTCTCACTCGTTTGAAGAATTACAAAATGCCTATGATAAATTGTATAGTGAATTTGTTAATGCTTCCAAAATGATAAAAGATTTGGAGAAAACACTTTCTTTGCAAGAAACAGATTTTCAGAAAACACTTTCTTTACAAGAAAAAGATTTTGAAAAATCCTCTTCTTTGAAAGAAATAGATTTTGAAAAATTGACTAATGAAAATGGTGTTCTTAAAAGTAAAATTGAAGTTTTAGAAAAAGAAAATAAATTTTTGGAAAATGACATTGTTGATTTTAAAAATAAGATCAAGGAATTGAATGAAGCCTCTTCAATTGATAAATGCTCAAATTGTTCTTCTTGTAGTTCTTTAAAAATAGAGAACATAGAACTTAGGAACGCACTAGAAAAACGTAGTGTTGATAGTCCTAAAATTGAAGTTGTTAAAAAGGATGAAAGTAATGAGGTTGGTCAATCTAGAAAGAATTCTAGGAACCTCACTAATGAGTCTAAGATTAATTGTTTTAGACCACCTAGAAACAACTCTAGGACTTTTGTTAATAAGTCTAGAATGAAAAATTTTAGACCACCTAGAAATGAGTCTAGGAATTTCAACGATTCTAGGAAAAACAAATTTAGATCACCTAGAACGCATTTGGATCAACCTAGACATATGCACAATCCTAATGTTATATGTCACTATTGTAATCGGGTAGGACACATTGCACCCGTCTGTTTTGCTAAACATAGAGATTTTATGTGTTGATTATGATTATTATTATCCTAACCCCCAAGGACCCAAAAGAAGTTGGGTAACAAAAACCTATTTTTAGGTTCTTTTTGCAGGTGTGCTTGAAGACTACAATATTGTAGTGGATGCACCAAGCACGAAACCTAAATGCATTAAGGGGGAACGTCGGTTAGTTATCATATTTTGAATAAAAACGTAATAGTTAATATGTGCTAATAATCAATATTATCTTTGTTTGATGCATGTCTTAGTAAGTTCTTTTTGAATAACAATTAGTATCAATTAGTTTTAAAATAAATGATTGATTTATGTTTTGATGAATATTCTTAGTTTAAAATAACAATTGGCATAGTTGAGAAAAATGACCGTTATTATTAGTATGCCATTTACTAACATTTGATATGATCTTGTTTATAACGATTGGTATCGTCAATGGTTTAAATAATTTTTGGTATAGTCTTTTTGCTAATGCCAAAAGGGGGAAGAATATATGCATGCCTTAATTGAGGGGGAATATTCAATTAAAGGGGAATTATATTGAATTGATTATATTGAATTATTGGTTGCATAAATTGTATGTTGAGATATAGCATGAATTTAGGAAGAATTCAATATGCATATCTTCCGTTGTTTGTCATTATCAAAAAGGGGGAAATTGTAGAAAATCACTCTATCTATGATATGTGCGCTTTGGTTGTATGAGCATGATTTTCAGGTATAGGTTTTGATGAATGAAAAACAATGAAGTCAAGCGTCAAACAACGATATAATATGACAAACAATCAAATGGCGAGAAGCATACTGATGACGGAATTGCATGAACAAGCCAAAGTCGAGCCAAAGAGTTCAAGACCGAAGACCCAAGACGTAGGTCGTTTGGTAGAACCAATGTAAGAACAACGCTTAAGTTATCTCGTCTTTTGGCTCAACATTAGGTCATCATAAACATGCATAATTTATCATAAACATGCATCTTTTGATTTCTATTTTAATCAAAATGGTTTTTAAACATGTCTTTTAAATCTGGACCTAAACAATCGATTATATGCTCGTTACAATCGATTGTGTTTTTCAAAATAGCAAACAATCGATTATAAAGTTTTAACAATCGATTGTATTAAGACAGTGTGATATGAATTTTTCAAAATAGCAAACAATCGATTATATACTTCTAACAATCGATTGTATTGAGACAGTACTTAAACTGAATTTTTCAATCAGCTAAATAATCGACTATATGTTTTTAACAATCGACTGTAATCAGAATAATCGATTATGGTTTTTATACAATCGATTATATTCAGACCGCTCCCACAGAATCCTAAATTGATTTTTGAACGTTGAAGAACAATCGATTATACAGGTTTTACATCGATTGTTTCCCTTAATATCAGGAGTCTGTCTTTTGAACGGTCCTCAAACAATCGATTGTGTAGGTCAGACAATCGATTGTATGAGCAAAAATTCAGGGATTTTATTTGTCAATTAAGCAACGGTCAGCACCATTTTTCACCTATAAAATGAGGTCTTTTGAGCTTCTTTTAAACACACAACTCCTCCATACATTGATATACATATTGATCATTTTGAAGCATCTTTTTAGAGCTTTTGTTGAGACATTTGATAGACAACTTTGTGTTGTTCATAGAGCTAAAATTGTATCTCTTTATCTACTCTTCTGAGAGAGTGCTTGTGTAAAAGAGAGTTGTTTGAGAAGAACATATCTTCTCATTTGTCGGGTTTGCTAAGTACCCAAAGTCTTAGTGGTTGAAGTCTTGGGGTGAGGTATCCTCAAGCAAGTGAAGTCTTAATGTGCGGTATCCTTGAGCAACTGTAACGGTTTGTTAAGCACCCGTAAGCTTGACGAAGATAGTGGAATCTCGAGAGAGTCTCTCGGGGACTGAACTAGCCATGGGTTGTGGTGAACCAGGATAAAATACGGTGTGTTCTTTCTTGATTATTTCAATTACCGTATTTACTTATTCCTGCAATTTTAAATTCCACAATATTTCAATATTCTCGTGCCTCACTATTCACTTCCCCCCCCCCCCCAATGAACGGCATAAATACTAACAATTGAGGGGAAAGGATAAGGGTAATAGGGGTATTTAGATATTGGAATCTTGCAGTAAACCCCTGGAACCTTCTAGTTGGAGGTTCAAAAACTAAAATTCTGGTAATATGATGATAAGACTTAAGTGACAAGCCAGAAAATGAGGGACTAAGTGAACAATTCTATGAAATAAGAAAGGGACTAATGGAAAATAAAAAGGGTTTCCCTAAGGCTTTGGCTGTAAAAAGGCACTCTAGTGCCTTCATTTACAAGTTTGGATACAATATGAAACCTTTAAAATTCCCAGAAAGTTTGGAGTCTAAAAATTCCTAAACTTTTCCAAAATATCAAAATTCCCCATAGGCTCAGAGTTCTGGAACTCTGTTGTTCTATTTGAATATTTCTTCAAGTTAATTTCAAGCTTAGCCATTAATAGGAATGCTCAAGAGGAAAATGATTTGAAACACATGAAATTAAGGGGTTGAAATGGTATAAGTCTAGATCGGTCCAATTTTGAGTGGGTTTGAATTCGAATAGGGTTATTTTAGTCTGTTATTGGTGCCAATTGTGGAAACTTTCTCCCCTAGCTTATGTGTTAATCGATCCCTGGGTGTTTCCTTTTGAGTAGATCACTGCGGGTTTGTTTTCAACTGCTGGTGACCTAAAATTGCTGCTGACTTCCCTTTCTTTTTATTTGTATTTCAAATTCCCGGTACATTTCTCAAACCCGATCATGTAGAAAACCAGTTTGAGATGTGAAATGATGCTTGCCACACTTAAGCATTTTAGATCTGGTGTTTAAATTTTGAGTGGCCATTTGATTTGTTTAAATATTCAATGTAAATAACTCTAAGACTATGCTGGACTGTTTGAATCATTTGGACTGTACATTTTAGATCATTTTGACTATTAGTAGGATGAAATATCTTATTTAGTAATGGTAGATTGCTTAGTTTCTCATGCTTAGTTAAATTGTAGTGATAATATGTGTGCACGTATTCAGATTTGTATAGATAAGTTTATCACTTGGATTTAAATTTGATTTTTAGCATATGGATCCTGAATTTAATGACTCATGCTTTAAAATTCAGAAGTTGTGTATTTACCATGCTAGACATTTTGGAGTGTTAAAATGACACAACACAGATATTAACAAAAAAAATTTGTAATGATTGTAGCGTTGTAATTTCTGGAACTCAATCTTCGATCCATGACTAGCATTAATGTTGTTTTCTCCAGTTTTTGGGCTCAAATGTCGGGCCTAAATGATTATAGCTGAGATCCGCATAAAATATTGGATCTCCTGGGCTTGTTTTCTGAATAATAAGCCCAAATGCAAAACCAGTAAATAAAACATGACGACGATATGCATGCTGAAAGTGTTTCAATTTAATACGACGATGCAATAGTTTCTGTGGTAGGTCATTAACACGTGAATTAACTAGGGCTTCTCCGTTTATTTTAGAGACGACACATAATAGAAAATCGTAGCTCCTTTAGGTTGCCCTTATAAAAAACAAAAGAGGTGCGCCACGCTAAACAAAATCATACACTACGTGGCCCTTTTAATTATATGAAGATATTTAGAGATTCGGTACATGCCGCTTAACGCACTTCACGGCTTCCAGCAAAAATAATAACACGTTAGTCTCATTAGGTACAGCTTTAATAATTTTATCTCCATAAACATCGGGTGTGCATTTATGTAGCCCAAGTCTAAGTCTCGATGACAGTGGAATATGTCAAAAACTACGTGCGCATTTATGTTACTTAGTTCACGATATGTTTTAGCAACGTCGCAAATTCCCTTAAAAAATATTAAAAGCGGTATAAATATTAAAATTGTGTTTTTAGGATGAACATGTATAACATCAAGATTTAGCCATTTATAATAGGTTAAGCGACTGTGTTAGAACCACGGGATCTGCGGGTGCCTAACACCTTCCCTCGGGTCAACAGAATTCCTTACCTAGAATTTCTTGTTTGCAGGCTCCATTTGGGCAGTCGAAAAAGTTCCTCGATTTGGGATTCTAAAAAAATCGGTGACTTGAGACACCAAAAGCCAAACATATCTCAAGTGGAGACTCTAATAAATAAATAGTCCCATTTCGAATAATGTCACTTTAATTGAAAAAACTCCCTTATATGTTTATCCTTCAGGGTAGCCGCGTAAAAAGGGAGGTGTGATAGTATTTTATTTCTTTTTTGAAAATTTGTTGTAAAGAAAACAATTGCAAAAAAGTTGTAGAAGTTGTTTAAACACATGTAAATATGTGATTTAAACTTGACAAAGTTCAAATGAAAACTTTATCAAAGTTATTTCAAGAAACATGTGTGTTCCTATTACTTTTATCGTATATTTATACCATTATGAAGTTGAGACGTTTTCTACATTAAGTGTCAAAAATAAAAGAGCCCTCTTTTATAAAAATCATGTGTGATTTAAATATCCACGAATTTAATAAAACATTTTATGAAATAGAAATGCAAAAAAGGGTAAAACATAAATCCACCAATTAATTAACAGGTCTTTAAATATAAAAGGCAAAGTCGAGCAAAATAAAAGCTCAAATTAACTAAGTTTAAACAGAAAAAACTTATTAAATATTAAAATAGGTATACTAAGTTTGGGGACTTATCGTTTTGTCATTTATGCAAAAATGCCCCGCAAAGGTCTATGGACTTATCATTTCTCAAAGTCTAAACCCCCAAATGGGGCCGAGGGTTATAACCACATTTCACAAAAAAAGAGAAGTGACACATCATAAACTTTTCACTGAGGGGTTGAAGTAGAACCTAAAATAGGGTCAGGAGCAATAGAAGGTTAGAGATAGCTTGAAGGAGCTGGAGCATCCACCTACCCATATCATCTTCAATTTACTCGGGAATATCACCATGGGAGAGGGAAAATATTGGTTTTGCTGAGTTTGTTCGATAGTCTCTTTTATTTTAACTAACTCAGTATCCAAATTAAAGCCCTCCTAGCTAACGTCTATCAAGGTATCATGGCGTGTGTCTAAAATTGCCCAGCTCACTTCAATTGCAGTCTTGTCCTCAAGAATCTCGTAATCTTTCTTCCATTAGTCAATCTCGTCTTTAAGCTTTTCATTCTCAGCGAGGGTAGAATCATAGGAAGCTTGCAAAGGCACGAGTGAACTCTCTAAAAAACTAACCTTGGTGGAAGACTCACGAAGATCTTCCGGGGTATGAGAAAGTGTTTGCACAAGTTCACAGACATAAGCTTCTTTCTTACTCAACAAAGCCTTCAGTTCTCTAATTTCTTCGCTGCTTCGGAAAAGTGCTCGAAGAAAGATGTTTTAATAAATCTTTATAAGCTTGACTTGAGCATGCCTTCTCGACTGCTAATTCTGAGTTTAAAACCTTCAATTGCTGCTCCAAGGTATGCTTACTCTCTTTTAACACTTCCATGTCAATTTGGAGACTTTCGTACTACTCCATCCAGTTGTTCGCTCCAACTCGATAGTCGTGCATTAATTGCTCTATGTGGAAAACACTCTTCATCATCTCTATGCCAACTAGATTGATCTAAAAAAGAAAAAAAGAGTGGCGGGGGTGGTAAGAACATGAAATAAAAATAATGATGTAAAGTTCATAAAAAAGAGTACATTTAAAGAAGATTGCATTATGTCGTTCATCAAAGTCAAAGAGTTATGACTCTCAAACTTGGCTTTCTCAACTGCACCAATCAAAGTTTCAATCTCACGTCAGCCCGACCTGATTTCCATAAGAGGTTACCATCGGCAGGAACCTCGATGGTAACTTGCCTCATAGCTTCACCCCTACTTGAGGAATCAACCTCAGTATGACGGGCATTTGTAGGAGGAACTGTAGAAGGAGTCAAAACAACATGGGGAGGAACACTGACAATGGAGGTCACA
Source organism: Nicotiana benthamiana (assembly GCA_034376525.1). Lineage (NCBI taxonomy): Eukaryota > Viridiplantae > Streptophyta > Magnoliopsida > Solanales > Solanaceae > Nicotiana > Nicotiana benthamiana. The sequence continues at coordinate 3,502,895 of CM067326.1, forward strand.
AGTGGCAAAGAAGGTGTCACAGGAGCAGACATGGAAAAAGAGGCAAAGGACGCTTCATCATAGATGGGCCAAAACTTTCATTATCAAAGCCACGAGCAAAAATCAGAGCGATATCATCACGAGCAGTCGCAAGAGTATCATCACGAACAGCCGCGGGAGTATCATCATCAGAAATCACCTAGGCAGCTTCAACAGGCTCAACAAGAGGAACAAAATGAGGGGGAGATGCTTCATCATCTGAAATAATACATCTTCTAGCTCGTGGCCTTCTTATCAAAGAGTCCCCATCTTTCTCTTCTTCTTCAGAGTATTGTTTAGTGGTAGCTTTCCTTTTCAAAGAAGAACCCGGGATTATCACTTAGGCCCTTTCCAAAGAAATTTTGGAAGCTACAACGGCCTCAGCACTTTTACCACGAATGGAAAATCCTGACAAAAAGAAGGATCAAAATAATTCTAAAGAAAGAAGTGAATAAATTTATAAAGGATTAAAGAAACTCTTACCGTGAGTTTTCACTTTCCAACCAAACCGATGAGAATTGTTTTTCCAAGATCTATCTTCCAGCGGAGCAACATATAATAACTTTTCTACCCAATCACGGAAATTGGGAATCTCATCCACAATTCCCATGGTTGCTAAAAAAGAAAAAGGAGAAAAGCGAAAAGGACAACCATCTAAATTAAGAGGAAAAAAAGCACGGAAAAGTAATAAAAGAAAACTCACGTGCAAAATTCCATTCTCAGGGAATGGAATATTCTCTTCACCCATTAAACCAATAGTGGGGACATCAACAAACATGGGGTACCAACCACAGTCCTTATTATCCTCTGGGCTAACCAAAACTCTTTTGCTTCTAGCAGCTAAAGTAAAAGTTACTTGACGGAAGACTTTCGGGAGAATAGAGATGAATTAAATGGGAGAAAGTAAAAGTCACAGTAGTCATACCGGCCAAATGCCTCAAACAAGCAACAACCCTCCATACAATAGGGCCAATTTGTCCTAAATAGACATAGGAAAAACGATAAAATTCGATGATTACAGGAGCAATAGGAGTGGAACTTGTCGAAGGAAGAGAAGGGCCTCGTGAAGATGGAAACCCTAAACTACGAAATCTACCTCATCTCCTGCTTCTAACAGGAGCAAGAGGAAGGTTATCAACGATGGGGACTCTCCTAGGGTTAGGGTTTTGACGAAGATATAGTAGTTCGAGGAAGAAAAAAACAAGAATTAAATATTTTAAATACTTTTTGTGATAAAGACAAAGATAATTATATTTATACTTGGAAGCAACTGTCAAAGGAAAATGTGCAATGATGGAAACGTTATAATGAGAACTGTCATTTCGTAATTGGTGAAACCGTAAGAAAGCCTTAAAAGTGTTGAAAAGTTTCAGAAACCAGAAGATACCACATGTTGCAGACATTAAATGGAAGTGACAAATAAAGCGTCAGTTCCAGAGAAGAATTAATGACGGAAAACATTCCCGCTTTAATAAACTTCACTTTCCAAATATTCTATTGATAAATAAATGGCAAGTGTGGGGACTATCCGTATTAGAAAAAATTGAGTTCATATGTACAATTGATTGAATAGTGACATGTCATGACACATGGACTGGTAAAAAATAATAATTAGCAAAGAATAGCTAAAGAGGCACGAATTTCAACAGATGCGGGCAGAGATTCAAGAGACTCAATGCTCGGACCTCTTTATGTTCAAAAGTTAGGATAAGAGAATGACTCCGTTAGCAAAAATGGTACCGATACGTATTGTCAGTAACTAATAGGCATTAATTATGGAAAACATTCGAGAATCCGTATTGAATTACAATGATTTTCAATTATAACATTACATTAAATGCCATTAATTGTCTATAATGGTCTTACTATGACAGAAACAAAATGTGTCACCTAGAAATAGCTATAAAAAGGGGAATACTGATTATTTGTAAGGATACGAAATACTATTGGAATATATTAATTTATTCTGCTTTCTACTCAACTATGTTTTACATCATTTATTTCTATTTTTATTTGATTATCAATAATGCGGCTTTTTCTTAAAATAAGCTTTGATCAAAATTCTGATTTTTGATTAATCACCTAATCTAAACTAAAACCAAAAGGATTTGATTATCACTTGCTTTTGGCCTTAATTCCGAGTTTGGGAGGAAAAGATTCTACGGAGTAGCTGCTAATAAAGGTTAAAAGCTATTTAACTTACAACTAGGAAAACCAAGTTAACAATGTTAAATATGAAGTATGTGTATAATATTTGAAGAAGTGATGACAAAAAGTTGTGAAGAATCATTGCAGCCATACGTACGGCACACAGATAGAGAGCCATGATTTTGATTTTATGTGTTTCAGATTTTAAATGATGGATTCAAGTGTTAATAATTGTACAAGGGTAAAATTACCTTATAATAAATGATTGAATGAAAACATGACACGTGAAATCAAAGATATGTAAAAGATGAATCAAATAACAATCAGTAACAAATATAATAACTGCAATTTGACATCTAATAAGCCCCGAAGGGAGCATGGTCAACTAAAGCAAATCGAATATTTGCCAATGGATAGCAGTCAGGTGAAGAATATCTCTAACATTAAGTGGATAGCCATTGTAGATAATATTTATAATCATGGCATGTCGTTACATATTTATCAACGACTCATTTATTGTCATTTAGGTGGGACTTGGTCCTAGCATCTTGTTTTCCTAGATATAACTATAAATAACATGCTCAGCAGCTATTGTAAAACGCGATATTCTTGGAAAAACATATGATGTATTCCATTTTCGCTCTCAATTAAATGACTTTATTTCCTCTTTTATATTATTCTCATTTCTGTCCTAGGAGACGCTGTTCTCGGAGCCAAGCTTGTCATCTTCTTCAATTTTAATTGCTAAATCTTATTTTTAATCTTATTTATTTACCATTTTTGGATCAAATTAGTTTGCTGTCTATAAACTACGTAACAAATTCAACTATATTATTTTACCGGTGAACAATAGATGAGTTCTTAATTTAACGTTTGTATAAATTTCTTAATATAAATATATTATTCAAACAAAAATTACTATATTCAACATGACCATTGCTGAGTTTCTAGTTCCGGCTCTGATGACATATAATTATAACCTGACCTTCATCTCGTGATGCTCGTGATTTCTGCAGTCCAACAATCCAATTATTGCATTAGAGAAGAAAATGACATATTTAATCTCTTACCGCTAACACTTATTAATTCCCTTGATGATGAATAAGAAATGATCGTGCCCCATTCATTTAGTTTCATAAACTGTATTCCATTCACTATGTTTCATAGTATATGTTACCGTTATCATAGGGAAACAAACATTTCTTATGTTTTAGCAGTATCTAAAAGGGTATAATATGTTCATATGGAATGATTGCATGAGAAAGTGATTCGTGATGTGGAAGTTGAAAGACAGTCAGGTCTGAAGGCAACGATCTCGAAGAGGTTGGTATTCATAAAGATGAATTAAATAACCTGTCACCCGCTAGTATTTGATGTAGAATATTCTAAAACATTAAGGGCACGGTCCGCTACAGAGAATATGTCATTCATTGTCTACCGTTACACATTCTTCAATGACCCTCATAATTACCATTTAAGAGGGGTTTGATTCCAGGACCTTGTTCCGTAAGCGCTATTATAAATAGTAAGCTCTACATCCTTTGTAAAGGACATGAATTTTGTAACAAACTAATAATATACTCTACTGAAAAGCTTAACACTATTTTATCATCTTCCTCATTAATATTGTTCTTACTGCCTTCGGAAGCTCTACTCGCGGAACCAAGATTTCTACTGTGTTATCTCGATTTCAAGACTAAGCATTATATTCTTGTCCAATTTATTTATTAATCTGGGATCAAATCAATTCACTTGTTTATAAACCATGTATAAATTTGATTGTACTATTTACGGGTAAATAGTTTGGCGTCCATTGTGGGGCTTAGACAATTGTGTAATTGAGTCGATCCTTGCATATATTACTAACTCATTGGATTATTTGTTCTTAGCAAAACATTATAGAAAATGGCAGATAATGATGTCAAAATAGTACACAACGTTAAGGCCCAAGGAAATCAACCTCAGTACAAAGATTCAAATAATGATACCCGTCACGAGGGGGATGAGGCCACGCCGGTCCACGGGGGCAATATCCGCAACAAATTTGAGGAGCAGCTCTTGATGGTGTCGAAGACGAGCACGTCATTGAAATAGTAAGGATCACGAGAGAGTAGCAAAACTCCATTATAGGCCATATCTCACGACAAGATCAGGTCATCGCGGAACTAAATCAAGCACCGATAAGTGGGGATTTTGAGGTCCGCATAAGGATTTCCGTGGCAGCAAAAGAAATTGCAGACCACTGAATTTCATATGCGGCCACAAATCAAGCAACAAAACCGAACAGGATTTTTAGCAATGTGTGGACTGTACATAAATTGTGTGTCCGCTGAACTGGGAATGTACTGATAAATAATACTAAGTTCATAGAGCGTGTGCAGAAGACCAAGTCCTCACGCCTTACTAAAGTGCAGGCGGCACAAGAATTGTGTAGCCGTAGAAGTTGCTTCACAGTCACAATCCAAAAATGTGCGGTTGCAAAACCCCCTCTTCTATCAGTTGTAGAAATCTACGGACCGCACGTGAAATTGTACATTCGCAGAATCTTTCAAGGGGTATTTTTGTCAGTGAATTTTGGTTTACTATAAATAGACGAGTTTCACAAATTTAGGTCAAATTTTGAAGTTCAAAGCTGCTCTAGCATTTACTTTGCCATTTTAGGTAGTTTATGATTATTTTAGTGTTCAAACATTATATTTCATTATGTTAATCTTTGAATATGAGTATTATTAGCTTTTCTTCTTTATTTTCTTCAATTTCCATTATGAGTAGTTAGATTCTTACTAGGGTTGTGACCCAACTCTAGTGTGTGAATCTTATGGGTATTTTATTTAATACTTGTTTATGATTGGGCGTTGATTATTTAGCTTAGTTTATGCTTCAATTTTAAAATTAATTGTTGCAAGCACCTAAGTTATGGTAACATCCCTAGGCTTTTTACTTATTTGGAAAAACATCAAAACATTCATTTCTTGTTTATTTTCCTTAGATCACAATTGTTATAATAATAGTAGAAGTAGAAATCAAAACTTTATTGTGGAAATAAAAATTTAGTAAGTTCATTCACTCTCATCAAGTGTATACTCCTAACACCCTTATAACTCCCTGTAGATTCGACCCCGACTCATACTTTAGAAATTTATATTGCATACAATCGTATCATATCTCTTATCGAGGTGTTTTATGGACTCATGAATTTTTGGCGTTGTTGCCGAAGAGTTAAAATGGTGTTAGCTACATATTGGCGTTTGTTTTTGGAATATCTTCTTTTTCTTTCGTGTTACTAACCTCTATAAAATAATATTAGGTTCAACTATGGCTGGCAAAAACAATCTCAAAACTATGCCTTTGGGAGATATAAACGTCGAGGATGACCAAGTTGAGGAGGTACCTGTTGAACCGCAAGCCAATAGAAGAGGTCGGGTACCTCATGAGAATGTGCTCGTTCCATCACCATCTCCACCACGAGTGGCTCTACACCAGATATTATCTAATGAATGATATGTTAGTGCAATAGTTCCTTCCCGTAAGAGGGTGGGCAACTTCCAATCACCAGTGTAATGCTCACTTTTCTTGAGCAAGGAGATTTCTTTACCGGTGCTCCAACTCAAAATGCATAGAAATATTTGAAGGAGTTAGTAGACACTTCTTTGGGGAGAAAAATGTCTCTGAGGTTCCCTTGTCTCTATGGTGGAAAGATTTAGATTGGTTGGAACGATTACCGAATCATTCCATTCACACTTGGGATAAGTTGGCATAAAAATTTATTTCTAAGTTCTTATCTCCGGGGTATATGGCTACACTCCAAGATTAGATTTTAGCATTCAAGCAAGAGCCAAATGAACCACTATAAGAGATATTGGAACGCTATAGAATAATTATTAAGGAATGTCCCAACAACGATATGATAGAGAACATGATTTAATAAACTTTATATCATAGGATTAACACAACCAACCAATGTGTAGTGAATCAACTTGCCAATAGGAACTTCATGACTAAGCCTTATGCGGGGGCATGTGATATTTTTGTTGAAATGGCAGAATGTCATTGTCTTGGGAAGCCATTGCCGAATTGGCAACCACCATGACTCAACTAGCAAAGGCAGCCATTGCCGAATTGGCAACTACAATGACTCAACTTGCAAAGGCCAACTAAATCAAGTGCAAAATCCCAAGCAAGTCACTTCCATGGAAGGAGTGAAAATGATGGTGAACAAGAGGAGGACCAAGCGTCCACAAGTGCAAAATTGAGTGGAGAATTATGTGCAAGGAGATGGTAGTTTTGAGCAAGATGATTCCTACAATGAACAAGAAGAGGAGGTGCAACACGTGAACAATTCTCAATGTCCAAGAAACAATCTCCAAGGCCTAATCCAACAACCTTAAAACAATAGAGGCAATTAGAATTCTAACAATAAAGGAAGTTTGAGTGGTGACAACAATCAAGGGAATTGGAATAATAGTAACAATCAAAAAAATTGGGGTGGAAATAGTCAAGGAAATTTGGGGGGGTAACAACCAAGGTGGATGGAACAATAATCAAGACAACCTGGGGTTGGGATTTTAAGGGCCCCCAATGTACCAACAATTGAGCAACCCGCCTACTTATCCTTCCCATGGTTCAAGTTCTTGAAACAATAAGATGGGAAAAATTGAAAATATGTTCAAGAAAATGATGGAAAAGAATGTCGATTCGGATGTCTAACTTGCCTCACACAACACCTCAATCTGCAACTTAGAGGTTCAAATGGGGAAAATCTTTTAAGCATTAAATTCTAGTCCTAAGGGAGCACTACCAAGTGACATGGTAGTAAACCTAAAGGGTGGAACTAACAGGGGACATGCCATGGCCCTTACCACAAGAAGTGGAAGAGGTGGAATGCACCCACCTCATGCCAAAGGCAACTTATTGATGATGATCAAGTGGTTCAAGAAGAGGAAACCCCAAATAATATGGTGCAACCTGATGAGAAAGTTCGGTTTTCATATTTATGGTAGTGTGGAAGTGACTGAAGAGGAGGTGAACCCATCTGAGGATCACAATATTGAAATTTTAGAGCTGATAATGCAAAAGTTTAAGGCACCATTGCCTAAGAATCCACCTCCATACCCTCAAAGACTTGCTAAACAAATTAGTAAAAATCAATTCAAGAAGTTCATTCAAATGATAAAGAGTCTCTAAATCAATGTGCCATTAGTTGAAGCCTTGGAATAAATGCCCAATTATGCAAAGTTTATGAAGGATATCATGACAATGAAGAGGTCAATGAATTTTGAAACTATCAAGGTCACTCATCGATTGAGTGCAATTGTGCATTCAATGGATCCTAAGTTAGAGATTCTAGTGCTTTCACGATTCCTTGTACAATTGGAAGTTCCAAGTTTGCTAAAGCTCTTTGTGATCTTGGGGCAAGTATCAATTTGATGCCCTATTCGATTTTCAAGACTTTGCGAATTGGGCAACCAAGACCTACCTCTATGAGATTGAAAATGGTCAATTGTACTATAAAGAGACCTTTGGGTGTGATTGAATATGTCTTGGTTCGTGTTGATAAATTCATTCTTCCGGCGAATTTTGTCATTCTAGATTGTGAGGTTGATTATGAAGTGCTTGATTATTCTTGGTAGACCTCTCCCTGCTACGGGGAAAGCTCTTTGTGATGTTGAAGTTGGAGAACTTACATTTTGGGTTGGTGAGAAAAAGTGGTATTCCATGTTACAAGTCCATGCGGCAACCAAATAGCAATGAGGTGTGTTATTTTGTGGACTTGGTGACTTATGTTATTGTTGATGAAACAAGTGCTACAATCAATGTTGGTGATATGTTGGGGGCCACCTTGCTCAACTTTGATGAGGAAGATATGGTTAACTTCATGTAATGTGTGAACTCTTTGTAAGGAATCGGGTCGTACAACTATGCACCCCGAAAATTGTCCTTAGATCTTGAACATATGACAACTCCTCCTACAAAGCTTTCTGTTGAAGAGCCTCCTACCTTGGAGTTGAAGCATTGCCTCAACATCTTCGGTATGAAATTGTTGGTCCTTACTCTACTTTACTAATTATACTTTCCTCTTGTTTGATTAACGTGCTAGTAGATTCCACATTGGCGGTGCTACAAAAGAAGAAGAAGGCTATTGGGTGGACATTGGTGGATATTCGGGGGATAAGTCCATACTTTCATAAGATCAAGTTGGAGGATGGCCCCAAACCATCTGTTGAACATCAAATGCGACTCAATGAGGCTATGCAAGAAGTTGTCAAGAAGTAGATTATCAAGTGGTTGGATGCCGGCGATGTATACCCCTTCTCTAATAGTTCTTGGACTTCTCCGATTCAATGTGTACGAAATAAGGGGGGATGATGGTGGTCACCAATAATTAAAATGATTTGATTCTTTCAAGAACGGTGACCAGATGGAGGGTGTGTATGGACTATCGCAAGCTCAACAATGTCATAAGGAAGGATCATTTTCCACTTCCTTTCTTAGATCAAATGCTCAATAGATTGGTTGGCCGTGCTTTTTATTGCTTTCTTGATGGGTATTCGGGCTATAACCAAATACTTATTACTCTAGAAGATCAAGAGAAAACACTTTTTATATGTTCCTATGGTACTTTCGCCTTCAAGAGAATGCCATTTATGTAATGCACTGACTACTTTTTAAGGTGTATGAAGGCTATCTTCACGGACATGGTGGAGGACTACCTTAAAGTTTTCATGGATAACTTATCAGTGGTTGGAGATTCTTTTGATAATTGTCTTGAAAATTTGGAAAAAGTGTTGGTTAGATGTGAAGAAAAAAATTTGGTGCTTAATTTGGAGAAATTGCATTTCATAGTCAAGGAAGGCCAATGGCCACAAAATCTAAAAGAAAAGAATTGAAGTTGACAAAGCAAAGATTAAGGTTATGTCTAAGTTTCCACCTCCAACTTCGGTGAAGGGTGTGCGGAGTTTCTTAGGCAGTGCGAGGTTTTTACTGGCGCTTCATCAAAGACTTCTCTAAGGTGGTAAATCAGTTGTGCAAGGTTCTTGAGAAGGATGCTAAGTTCAACTTCAATGATAATTGCATGAGAGCTTTTGAATTGTTGAAGTTCAAGTGGAAAACTACTCCAATCATCACTGCTCCAAATTGGAGTGTCCCTTTTGAACTCATGTATGATGCAAGTGATGTAGCGGTTAGGGATGTTTTGGGGCAATGCATCATCAAAAAAATTTCATCTCGTATACTATGATATTAAGACCATCAATAGTTCCCAACTCAACTATAATGTTACGGAGAAAGAGCTCCTTGCCATTTTATTTGCAATTGAGAAGTTTTCCATGTACTTGATGGGTGAAAAAGTCGTTGTACACAGATCATGCGACACTTTGTTATCTTATGAACAAAAAGGACTCCAAATCTCGATTTATGAGATGGTTGATCTTGTTGCAAAAGTTTGATATTGACATCCAAGATAGAAAAGGTAGTAAAAAACAAGTGGCAGACCACTTGTCTTGTTTGGAGGAGGATGGAGGCCGCATAACGGCCGCATGATGGCCTTGAAACCAATGACTTCTTCCTTGATGAGAAAATATTGGCAATTTCAATGAAAGAGGTGCAATAGTCTGCATATCTAGAAAATTTTCTTGTATGTGGAATCATTCTAGATGAGTTTTCTTCAAAACAAAGGATGAAGCTCAAACAATATTGTCAAGATTATTATTGGGATTAACAATACCTTTTCTAGATTTGTACCAATGGAGTGATTAGAAGATATGTACCGGAAGAAGAGCTAGGTGAAATTCTTGGGACTTGTCATTCTTCGTCATATGGCGGTCATCATGGTGGAGCAAGAACAGCGGCCAAAGTGCTTAGTTGCAATTTCTATTGGCCTACTCTTTACAAGGATGTAAGTGTGTTAGTGAAAAGATGTGATGAATGCCAACCTGCCGGTGGGATCTCAAAGAAGAATGAAATGCCTCATACAACTAATTTGGAGATTGATATTTTTGATGTGTGGGGTATTGATTTCTTGGGCCCTTTTGTGAGTTCTTGTGGAAACACCTACATCTTGGTCGTGGTTGATTATGTGTCCAAATGGAATGAGGCTGTTGCATTACCTAACAATGAGGCAATAAGTGTGGTGGCTTTCTTGAAGAAGAATAATTTCACAAGGTTTGGTACTCCACGTGCAATTATAAACAATATGGGGTTACACTTTTGCAGCAAGGCTTTCGGCACTTTACTTAGAAAGTATGGTGTTAATCACAAAGTCACAATTCCTTATCACCCAGAAGCTAGTGGGAAAGTGGAAGTCTCCAATTGGGAGATAAAGAGTATCTGTCCATAATAGTAAATGCTTATCGGTCGGATTGGTCCAAAAAGCTTGATGATGCATTATGGGCATCGTAGATGGCTTACAAAACTCCTATCGGAATGTTGCCACACCGGTTGGAGTTTGGAAGTCTTGTCATATTTTGGTGGAACTAGAAAACATGTCCATGCGGGCTCTAAAGAAGTTGAATCTTGATTTGGATGTAACTGCTAACTTGAGGGTTGCACATTTGAATGAATTGGATGAGTTCCGCTACCATGCTTATCAAGTTCGTCCTTGTACAGAAACAAAGATGAAATATCTTCACGATAAATATATTTGGAACAAAGAGTTTAAGGTGAGCGATGTTGTATTGTTGTTTAACTCCAGGTTGAGGATGTTTCCTGGGAAGCTAAAATCTAAATGGTGTGGTCCTTTTGATGTTGCGGGTGTGACACCTTTTTGCGCATTAGACTTGAAGAACAAAAACAATGATATATTTCGGGTCAATGTTCACTAGGTGAAGCACTACCTGGAAAAAGCTGGAGATAGACACATCATGGCAGTCATTCATTTCACTTGACAGTATTCTGTAGTGTGCCACGATGTTTAATCCGGCGCTTCTTGGGAGGCAATCCATTTTTCTTTGCCTTTTTTTGTTTGTACTTAGGTGTTATTTTTGTTCTAACTTGATTTGAAGTGTGCTACAGGGCTGAGTGTGACTTACAAGAATTTTGGACGAAAATATGGCTAAATGTTCTAAAAAATGCAAACCGCAGTTGATTTGTACGGACCACACATATGTTGGCGGCATAGAAAAAGAGCATTGGGCCTGCAAAATTATGTTGTGGACCATACAATCGAGATGATGAAAATTTCCAACTCTTTGAATTTTTAGCCTATTAGTGCGGTGGTCGATCTGCGACCACACATGAAATCTACGGATGCAAATGAAATTGTGCGGACCACAGATGGAAAGATGAGATGAGGCCCCCATGTACAAAGTTCGGACAATACATGAAAATGTACGGCCGCAATCGACCTTCTTCCCCTTAGAAAACGAGTGGTATAAATAGAGGAATAAGGACATTTTTACACTTTTCACTCTCTAAACAAAAAAAAGTGTGCTATGTTGAATTTTCTAGGAAATCTCTATTTGTCCACACATAGACAACTTGATCATTCACTCATTACACTCATTCATTTGGTATGCTTCAATTTCATGTTAATATTTTTTACTTTAGTTTAATTTTTATATTTTTAGTTCTTTCTAGGAAATTTGTCATTAGAGTTCAATTGTGTATTCATGTGGGGAAAAATCTGAACTGGGTGAAATACATGTTCTATGGGGACTAGGTTAGCATAATTTCATATTTCTATGATGTTGCCATGTCAAATTGTGTACGAGATTGAAAACACTGGATAAAAGTCTGATATTACGTAATTTTTGAAATCTGCAGCGCATTTGAAATTGTGCAGCATGAAATGTTCAATTTATGGCAACTTAGTGAAGAAGGGATCTGCTATCGCAAGTTAAAATGTACGGACCGTAAAAATCCAGTTGCGGTTGCACATTAGCCAATTCTTTGTCATCAAAGAGTTGTCATTTCTGAGCTTCAAATATGCAGCCATAAGTTAAAATGTGCGAAGCACAAAAATCTTATCACGGCCGTACATTAGCCAATTTTCTATCATCAGAGAGTTTGCATTTTTGGGTTTTAAAGTTGTAGCCACAAGTTAATTTGTGCAGACCACACTCCAATTTTGTGGCCGCACAACAAAAATGTGCAGTCCACAAGTTCCTATCTGCGGCCGCAAATAAAATTATACGGACTGCAGATCACTATCCCTGCAAGCATTATCTTACTGTGCACCCTCATTGTGTCCCCTTGTTTATTCTTTACTTGCATGACTCCAGTGTATGTTTGAACATTGAATTGCACCTAACAATTTCCTTTGCTTGATACAAATAACGGTTCGATCTAGAGGATGAGGTGAAATTTCGAAAGGGAGAGGTGAATCTTCTCGGGGACGAGGTAAGAGTGCCTTAACCTTTGGCTAGCCAAAGATAATAAGAAATAAAGTAACAGCAGGGAGAGGGAGAGGTGCAGACCTCTCCCAGACCAGCTCATATGTCTCGTCTAGGGAAGTGTTAGAGGGTAACTAAGCCTATGATTAGGAGCAGTCGGTCATACAGTCGAGGCCGCAACAGAGATACCAGCTCAGGGACGAGCCGTCCTCATCTCATTGCACTTTTGAAGGATAAAAGAGCGCTAGTCAGGCTTCTGAACCATCAGCTACACCAGTACCTGAGGCACAAGCCAGTTCATGATATCCACGATGATGGTGGAGGGGGAGATACTACAGCTGCCGACCTTGAAAGATCAAAGAAGAAAGAGGTATGGGAGGACCGCTTTGTCAACCCCATCGCCTTCATCAGCTTCCGTGTATGGTGGCCAGTGAGGTTGATAACTCTTGAGAGACAATTCCTGTTGAAGGATTTGGAGAGGTACAACCCAATTGTTTTGAGATAGTTCAACGAACGCAATTGGTAGATGTTCTTCATCCAAAGTGTAGGGGATGCCAAAGAGTACTTAGTCCGTGAATTCTATGCAAAATGTGTCCCATATTAAAAAGGAGGAAGGTAACCAAAGTACATAACCTCAATGTGAGGTTTGATAAGCATACACTCAACATGTACTTGGGCTTTGAGAATGTTGAACCGAAGAGAATTTGGAGAAGAAAGCAATAAGAGACGAAGTCCGACCTTGGTTAGTTGAGATTCTAGCACCAATAGGGCTACCACCACCATGGATTGCTACAGGGGTTCCTATTCAGTGGAACACTTTGAGTTTTGAGGCAAAGGAGTGGCAGACATTTGTGTGTAGCAGGTTGGATCCCCGCCATAATGAAAAACACCTTCCTATTCCTCGAGTAGTTTTTGTGCTTGGTGTAGACATGTGTCTTTTGACCCTCCCCAAGATCTTTTTTATTTTACCATGTAAATATTTAATTTAGGCTAATACAGCTATTTCAACTATTTTTGACTTCTTTCCTTTATTTTCATCATAAAAATGAAAAATTACAAAAATTATTTTAGCTTACGCATTTTTATAAATTTTAAAATAATAATAATAATAATAGTAATAATAATAGAAAAGTAGTACCGTACCTTTATTTTTTATATAATTTTGAAAACACAAAAATAGTTTCATGTCTTAATATAGTTAGTTTAATCATAAAATTAGTTTTATATTTTTATACTATAATTGTATAATTTTAAAAAGAGAAATTAGTGTTGGGTCGGTTCATCACGTCTTTATGATTTTTGTAATTTTTTTAATCCTTAGCTCAAATTCTTGACCCAATACTCAATACTCATTAAGTCAATCCTATGGACCTTTCTAGACTCTTCTTTGAAACAAAAAAAATAAAAAGACCGTAAGGACTTAACACAAAAAGACCTACGGAACTAATTAACAAATACACAAAAAATATAACCCTAATCCATACCCCAATATAATAATTTCTAACACAAAAAAAGAGGGAGAGAACGCTGGAAAAAGGCTTCAGTTGCCCAATAGCCATAGGAGGACCCTCAGTTAGCCGCAACACACACGAAACAGAGTTAGAAAAACGAGAGAATGGGGAACGAAGGAACGCAGGAAAGAAAAGGAGGAATCTCAGGGAATTTGGGAATTAGAATAGTAAAAAGGGAGGTCATGAAACAGTAGCAATTCTCTAGGCTCAAATCATTAGAATTGATGCAATATAATACACTACCAATCGAAGACTTTCATATTCTTATTTTTCCCAAGTTGATAGAAAAGATTCGCTGAGCTACGATAAAATGTGGACACCGGCATTCCCAAATCTCGATTCTTAAATCTCCAGTCAGCTCTTTGAGTTTTGGCGTTCTATGGGTCGAGTAGAGTTCGAGTTCGTCCGCGAGGTTCGAGGTTCTATCGAGGATGCCGGTCCGGGTTTCTAGTTCGTAACTTGCATGAGGATTGATGTTCTTCTGGTTTGTCCTGCTGAATAAAACGTGGATAGCTACTATTAATGGGCTATGGAGTTTAAATTGACATTCGAAAAGAGCAATTGAGCCATTAATTTAGCTTGAACAAGCTAGTTGGCCCTTTTTCGTTTAATAATTGAGTTGCCAATATAAATTCCAATAGAAAGAAATTTATTAGCTTTAGTTGCTTTAGGTGCGCTATTTAAATAAATTTTCTTAAATTCGGTTGTGCATTTATGTGACTCAATTTAACAACGTTTGATGAAATGTGTCATAGACCACGGGTGCATTTATGTGACGTGGTTCAAGACGTGTTTATATGACGTTGAATCTTTCCCAGAAAATGATAATTGAATAAAAGCGGGTATAAAGTTAACATTGCACCATAGGTTAAAACATGTGTTAAAATCAGATAATGAGCCAAACATAATAGTTGAGCGACCATGCTAGAACCACAGAACTCGAGAATGCCTAACATCTTCTCCCGGGTTAATAGAATTCCTTACCTGGATTTCTGGCTCGCAGACTGTATAACAGAGTCAAACTTTCCTTGATTCAGCATTTTAAACCGGTGACTTAATTATCCCACGTGGCGACTTTGAAATCTTTAAATAAATAAATCTCGTTTCGATTGTCCTTTAGTTAGAAAAACTCCCTTCTACGCCATTCGCGGGGTGTAGAGAAAAAGGAGGTGTGTCACTGGTTACCCAATCAATGTGGGTGTTATGATGTCGGTCAACATCTCAATGATCCCGTGACAGGATGAATCGTCCTACCCGTATCCCAACACTATCATAGAATGTCTTACCGATTCAAAGGTAGAGCCAAGGGATTTCGAAACAAAGGTGAAGAAGAATAAGCCTTTTACTTGGTACTCACTGATGGATGCGAGCAACCCGAAGAAGAAAGTTCAGCCTCCTAACACCACAAGCTAGTTTTATGAGCCTGTAGTGGTAACCCCTAACACAGTTGATATTCCACCACTTCGGATGAGCCTTCTTCTAGTGCCACAACTTTTCCTCCACCATCATCCATAACCACTACCACCGCCCATAGAGTTGCTCAAAATCCCATTCCCACTGCCCCACTATTTGCACTTCGGATCTCCCATACATTGGCAAGTCTCAACAATTGGATACGATAAAGCAATCTGACTTGTCTAGTACTGTTTTAGCCAGTCCATCTCACAAGCACCACATGTTCCTTATAGTATTAAGGAGACATTGAAGAAGATTCTAGAGAATTAGAAGACTATCATGGACACCTTTGTACAGCACAGGTCGGTGATCGATGAGCTATGGAAAGGAAGTGCAAAAAATGAGGAAGTCCCAAGTGAGCAAGAAATCTATAGACAATATATTCTCTCTCTTACTATATATATATATATATATATATATATATATATATATATATATATATATATATATTCATTTTATCTTCAATAGTTTTGTTCATTTGCTTCTTTATCTTTATTTTTGTTTATTAGCTTCTTTATCTGTTCCATACTAGTTCGTGTCTTGTTAAGTAGCTTATCTTTATGTTTTAGTAGATAATAAGCCTTTGATTTTTTAATGCCACAGTTCTTTACAAAGGTAGTTATTGTGTGAACCGGGTGACTCATTCCAGTGATGGATGGCGTGACAACATTCCTAAGGGAATGAGTTCGTTTCTGTGTTTAGGTAATAACACTAGTAATAATGAATAAAAAGGCCTAACTAAGTCATGCTCGAAGATTCAACCATTCTTTAATTGGCACCAACACACTTAACTACGTGCTTATGGTTAGTGATAATATTTTTGAAAGAAATAACTCTAATTAGTGATTTTGTGACTCTTTTTTTGACTTTGGAAATCATCAAGTGGTTTAATTAGACCATAGTGATCTTTTAACTATAATTTGATCCTTGTGGGCCATTGACTCTATCCTCTTTTAGAATCTAGTTGCATAAGAGGTTAGATGAAATGTTGCCAGTCCAAGTATCCATGCAAAGGGTCTAGAACTTTCCTTGAGTGTGTTCCAAGAAGAAATCCTAAGTTTTGATTGGTTTGAGAAATGATTGTAGGCTCTCCTTGGTCCTTTTGTACTTTCTATTGTCAACCAATGTCGTTCAACCCCTTTGAGCCTCTAGCCTTTCTCATTTGATTATGTTATGAGTCATTACATATTTTGTCGTGACCCTCACTTGGCAACTGGACTTTCTTTAACACTCTTTTGAAACAAATAACTTAAAACGATAAGATTGGGGAATAGAGGAGGACTTCGAAAAAAGTATCAAGGCACAAAAAGAGAAAGAAAATGATTTCTATGCAAAGAGAAGGCAAGAATAAAAAAGAACAATAAGAAAAATGCAAAAAGTGAATAAGTAGAAGGGTTAATGAATTCAAAAAGAGGTAATGATCCCAAATATTGAGAAATCAAAAAATAATAAAAAGAATGAATCAAGAAAGAGTGATGTTAAGTCTCTCTAGTTCCCAATGAAAAGAAAGTACCTCTATGAATTGACAATTGTGAATCGAGAAATGAAAGATGGAGTGCTTAAGGAAAGGTGTAACCACTTACCCAAACAATATCCTACCCTAACCCAAAAGCCTTCACTACAACCCAAAAGAATTCCTACATGATTTCAAATCGAGTGAGCTTACAGTAGTGGCAATTTACATGAGGGGCAAGCCTATGGCACTTGAAGTCGTACTTGTGGCATTCTCTTGTGAGATATGAGTGAACTTTCATGAATCTTCAGATTGAGTGCTAATTTATTAAGTGAGCTTAGCAAATGGAAAGTAGAGGAGGAAGAGTTTGGAGTCCACCATACCTATATAGAAAAAGAGTCCTTGATGAGTAAAGTTAATTCTTGAAGCTCAAAGGTCACATTAGAACTATATGTGCATCAATATCGACTGGCCGTTTTGTTGATAATACATAAGTAGTGTGGGTAATTATTGGTCCTAACTGATTTGTGAATGGCTCACCTTTGACTCGCTGAAATGACCTTTAACTTTAGGATGTGAGAATTAATTTATTTGCTTGAGTACAAACAAAGACTTAAGATTGAAGGGGTTGATAAGTGAGGATTTTGACTACTTATTAGCACCTTTTTTCTTTCGTTTTAGTCCGAAAGTATTAATTTGTGTTCCCGAAACTAATAAAACTATGCAGATTATAGGAATGTTGGAAGTTTCGTCTCCATAATAAAATCTGACTCAAAAAGGAGTGTTATGAAGCACAAGGCAATAAAGGGCGGAGAAGCAAAAAAGTGCGGTCCACGGAAGGATTTCTATGCCGTAGAAGAAATTACGGACCGCAGTATATGCAGTCTCAAACCAAGCAACATAATCGAATAAGATTTTTAACAATGTGTGGACCACACATGAATTGTGCGACCGCTGAACTAAGTCTCTACTAACAAATAGATCCATGTTTAGAGTGTGTGCAGATCATCAAGTCCTGACGCCTAATTGAAGTGCGGACCATACAAGAATTGTGCAGGGCAGATTGCTTCGCAGCCGCAATCCAAAAATGTGTGGCTTCTAAACCCACTCTCCTGCCAGGTGAAGAAACCTGCAGACCGCACATGGAATTGTGTGGTCGCAGAACCTCCCGAGCGGTATTTTTGTTAGCAAATTCTGGCTCACTATATATAGACGAGTTTCATAAGTTTAGGTCAACTTTGGAAGTTCAAAGTTGTTGTAGTCGTTACCTTTTTCCATTTTAAGAAGTTTGTTCTTATTTGTTGTTTAAACATTATATTTATCATTTTAATCTTTGATCATAAGTATTATTAGCTATTCTTCTTTATGTTCTTCAATTCTCATTATGAGTAGCTAGATTCTTACTACGGTTGTGACCCAACCCTAGTGTGTAATTTTAAACCCTAGCCTTTCTTGATGTCAAACCAAGTGAGCTTACACTTTGGCAATTTACATAAGTGGAAAGCCTACGATACTTGAAACCGTACTTGTAGCATTCTCTTGTGAGAGATGAGTGAACCTTTCATGAATCTTAAAATTGAGTGCTAATTTCTTGAGTGAGTTTGACAAATGAAAAATAGAGGAGGAATAATTTGGAGTCTACCATGACCTACATGATAGAACAAGAGTCCTTGGTAAGTAAAGTCAATCCTTGAAGCTCAAATGTCACATTAAAACTATATTTGCTTGAATATTGACTTGTCGTCTTATTGATAATACATGAATATTGTGGGTAATTAGTGGTCCCAGCTAATTTGTGACTGGCCCACCTTTGACTCGTTGGAATGACCCTTAGCTTTAGGAGGTAGGAACTATGTTTTTTTTTTCTTGAGGACAAGCAAAAACTTAAGATTGAAAGGGTTGATAAGTGTGGATTTTGACTACTTGTTAGCACCTTTTTTCTTTCGTTTTAGTCAAAAAGAATTAATTTATTTTCCCAAACTAATAAACTATGCAAATTGCAGGAAAAAAGTGTGTAGAAGCAAAAAAGTGTGATCCGTGGAAGGATTTCTACAGTCGTAGAAGAAATTGTGCACCGTAGAATTCCATAAGCTGTTGCAAACCAAGAAACAGAGTCCAACATGATTTTTAGCAATGTACATACCACATATGAATTGTGTGGCCATAGAACTGAATTTGTACTAACAAATAGTTCCATGTTCAGAGAGTGTGCAAAAGATCAAGTCCTGAGATTTAATTGAAAATGCTTCATGGCTGCAATCCAAAAATGTGCACCTGCAAAATCCACGCTCTTGCTAGCTGAAGAAATCTGCGGACCGTACATGGAATTGTGCGGTCGCAGAACCTCCCGAGCAGTATTTTTGATAGCGAATTCTGGCCTACTATAAATAGACAAATTTCATAATTTTAGGTCAACTTTGGAAGTTCAAAGTTGTTGTAGCCGTTACCTTTTGCCATTTTAAGAAGTTTGTCATTATTTATTGTTTAAACATTATATTTTAGCATTTTAATCTTTGATTATGAGTATTATTAGCTTTCCTTCAATTCTCATTATGAGTATCTAGATTCTTACTAGGGTCGTGACCCAACCCCATTGTGTAATTTTAAACCCTAGCCTTTCTTGATTTTAAACCAAGTGATCTTATCTTTTGGCGATTTACATTAGGGAAAAGCCTACGATACTTGAAGCCGTACTTGTGGCATTCTCTTGTGAGAGATGAGTGAACCTTTCATGAATCTTTAGATTGAGTACTAATTTCTTGAGTGATCTTGGCAAATAGAAAATAAAGAAGGAAGAGTTTAGAGTCTACCATGGCCTACATAATAGAACAAGAGTCCTTGATGAGTAAAGTCAATTCTTGAAGCTTAAATGTAACTTTAGAACTATATGTGCATGAATATTGACTTGCCATCTTGTTGATAATACTTGAGTATTGTGGGTAATTATTGGTCCAACCTGATTTATGAATGGCTCACCTTTGACTCGCTGAAATGACCCTTAACTTTAGGAGGTGGGAACTAATTTATTTGCTTGAGGACAAACAAAGACTTAAGATTGAAGGGGTTGATAAGTGGGGATTTTGACTACTTATTAACACCTTTTTCTTTTGTTTTAGTCCAAAAGTATTAATTTTGTGTTCCTGAAAATAATAAAACAATGAAAATGGCAGGAATTTTGGAAGTTTGGTTTCGATGATGAAATCTGACTCAAAAAGGAGTTTTTTGAAGTACAAGGCAATAAATGGCGCAGAAGCAAAAAAGTGCGATCCACGGAAGATTTCTACGGTCGCAAAAAAAATAACGGACCGCAGAATTCTATATGCGGTCACATACCAAGCAACGGAATCCAACAAGATTTTTAGCAATGTGCGGACTACACATGAATAGTGTTGCCGCAAAATTGAGCCGTTACTGAAATATAGTCCCATGTTCAGAGAGTGTGCAGAAGATCAAGTCTTGACGCCTACTTGAAGTGCAAACCATTAAAGAATATTGCAAGCGCAAATGTTGCTTTGTAGCAGCAATCCAAAATTGTGCGACTACAAACCCACTCTCCTGCCAGCTGAAGATATTTGCGGACGGCATCGCAAAACCTCTCGAGCGGTATTTTCGTCAGCAAATTCTGGCCGATTATAAATAGATAAGTTTCATAATTTTAGGTCAACTTTGAAAGTTCAAAGTTGTTGTAGTCATTACCTTTTACGTTTTAGGAAGTTTGTTATTATGTTAGTGTTTAAATATTATATTTCATCATTTTAATCTTTGATTATGAGTATTATTTTCTTTTCTTCTTTATTTTCTTCAATTCGCATTATGAATAGCTAGATTCTTACTAGGATTGTGACCCAACCCTAATGTATAATTTTAAAACATAGATTTTCTTGATTCCACTAGTGGCCATTTACATGAGTGGCAAGTATATGGTACTTGAAGCAGTACTTGTGGCATTCTCTTGTGAGAGATGAGTGAACCTTTTATGAATCTTCAGATTAAGTGATAATTTCTTGAGTGAGCTTGGAAAATGGAAAATAATGAAGGAAGATTTTGGAGCCCACCATGACCTACATGATAGAACAAGAGTCCTTGATTGTAAAGTCAATTCTTGAAGATCAAGTGTCACATTAGAACTTTATGTGAATTAATATTGACTTACCGTCTTGTTGATATTACGTGAGTAGTGTGGGTAATTATTGGTCCCAACTCATTTTTAAATGGCTTAATTTGACTCAATGAGATGACCCTTAACTTTTGGAGGTGGGAACTAATTTATTTGCTTGAAGACAAGCAAAGACTTCATGATTGAAGGGTTGATAAGTGGGGATTATGACTACTTATCATCACCTTTTTTCTTTTGTTTTATTTCGAAAGTACTAATTTGTGTCCTTGAAGCTAATAAAATTATGCAAATTGCAAGAATGTTGGAAGTGTGGTCTCTATGATGAAATCCAACTCAAAAAGAAGTGTTCCGAAGCACAAGGCGATAAAAGGCGCAGAAACAAAAAAGTGCAGTCCACAGAAGGATTTCTATGTCCACAAATGAAATTGCGGACCGCAAAATTTCATATGTGGTTGCAAACCATGAAAGGATATCCAACAAGAGTTTTAGCAATGTGCAGACCCCACATGAATTGTGTGGTCCAGAGAGTAAGTACTGACAAATAGTTCTATGTTCAGAGAGTGTGCAGAAGATCAAGTGTTGACGCCTAATTGAAGTGCATACCGCACAAGAATTGTGCAGGTGCATAAGTTGCTTTGTAGCCGCAATTCAAAAATGTGCGGCTGCAAAACCCACTCTTCTGCAAGATGAAGAAATCCGTGGACTGCACATGGAATTGTGCAGTCAAAAAACCTCCTGAGCGGTATTTTTTCAGCAAATATTGGCTCACTATAAATAGACGAGTTTCATGATCTTAGGTCAATGTTGGAAGTTCAAAAGTTTGTTATTATTTTAGTGTTTAAACATTATATTTAATCTATAATTATGAGTGTTATTAGTTTTTCATCTTTATTTTCTTCTATTCTCATTATGAGTAGCTAGATTCTTATTATGGTTGTGGCCCAACACTAGTATGTCATTTTAAACCCTAGCTTTTCTTGATTTCAAACCGAGTAAGCTTACATTACTGTCGATTTACATGAGGGGGAAGCCTATGGTACTTGAAGTCGTACTTGTGTAATTCTCTTGTGAGATATGAGTGAAACTTTCATGAATCTTCAGATTGAGTGCTAATTTCTTGAGTGAGTTTGACAAATGGAAAATAGAGGAGGAAGAATTTGGAGTCTACCATAACCTACATGATAGAACAAGAGTCCTTGATGAGTAAAGTCAATTCTTGAAGCTCAAATGTCACATTAGAACTATATGTGCATGAATATTGACTTGCCCTCTTGTTGATAATATGTGAGTAGTGTGGGTAATTGTTGGTCCCAAATAATTTGTGAATGGCTCACCTTTGACTCGCTGAAATGACCCTTAACTTTAGGAAGTGGGAACTAATATATTTGCTTGAGGACAGGCAAAGACTTAAGATTGAAGGGGTTGATAAATGGAGATTTTGACTACTTATTAGAATATTTTTTATTTTGTTTTAGTCCAAAAGTTTTAATTTGTGTTCCCGAAACTAATAAAACTATTTAAATAGCAGGAATGTTGGAAGTTTGGTCTCCATGATAAAATCCGATAAAGGGCGCAAATGCAAAAAAGTGCAGTCCGCAAAAGGATTTCTATGGCCGCAGAAGAAATTGCGGACCGTAGAATTCCATATGCGGTCGCAAACCAAGCAATGGAATCCAACAAGATCAATGTGCGGACCACACATGAATTATGCGGTAATAGAACTAAGTATGTACAAACAAATAGTTCCATGTTCATAGAGTGTGCAGATGATAAAGTCCTAACGCCTAATTGAAGTGCGAAACGCACAAGAACTGTGCGGACGCAGAAGTTGCTTTGCTGCTGCAATCCAAAAATGTACGGCTACAAAAGCCACTCTCCTACCAGCTGAAGAAATCTGCAGACCGCACATAGAATTGTGCGGTTGCAGAACCTCCCTAGCGGTATATTTGCTAATGAATTCTGGCCCACTATAAATAGACGAGTTTCAAAATTATAGGTCAACTTTGAATGTTCAAGTTACTGTAGCGGTTCGCTTTTTCCATCTTAATATGTTTGTTATTATTTTAATGTTCAAACATTATATTTCATCATTTTAATCTTTGATTATGAGTATTATTAGCTTTTCTTTTTTTTTTTTCTTCAGTTCTCATTATGAGTAGCTAGATTCTTAATAGGGTTGTGACCTAATCCTATTGTGTAAATCTTGTGGGTATTTAATTTAATGTTTGTGTCAAGACCCAAATCGAAGGGCTGTGACAGGCATTCGGTGCTTTTTACTCTATCGAGTACCAATGTAATGTAACGTTCTCATTACATCAACATGAGTAAATGGGCCAAGAGGGCCGCATGAGGTAACAAGAATAAAACATGATAAAATACTTGCCATAAAATGATCCAATCTGATATACTAACTTATACATATGACATACGAGCCGATTAGACCAAAATAATCACCCATACCCTGAACATAGGTGGACATGGCCATAAAATATATCATATACATGACATATGTCTACAAGCCTCGAAAAGTACATAAACATCATAAGGCCGGGACAGGGTCCAGACATACCAATTGATACATGTTTAAATCATATTAACCTAATAGGTAACTCCGTAGCTAATGGAGTGCACCAAATTTTTCGCTGAGCAGATAGCCTACTTGGAGGACTCTCAACTTGTCTATTGGGACCAGCGGGCGTGAAACATAGCATCCCTAGAAAAAAAAGACATCAGTACAAATAACGTAAAGAGTATGTAAGGAATGAAAATTAATAAACAATAGATATGAAAGAAACATGGAGTAAAAGACTCGACATGTAAGTCTGAATAACTCTGTGAATCATTAATATGTATAATTCCATACATATGCGTATAAATGTCATGTCATGCATAAGTACATGTCTTCATAACATCATCAAGCCTCTGAGGGCATCCCAAAATATCATCTCGGCCACTCGAGGCAAAATCATCAACATATACCAGCTGATCAGGTGGTGGTTCGTATATAACGCTATAAACTTTTCCCATATATCGTATACATATATACACGTATATAATGGCATCTGGTCATGGGTCAATGTACATGTCTATATGAATACGGTGAATGAGAAGTACGTCAATAAAACCTCTCAGAATGTCATAAGAGAATTATACCTTTGAATAACATCATGAAGTAAACTTTTTCAACTTACGTATTTTCTGAGACTCATGAACAGAAGATGTAACAATAGGACACATGAGAATCAAGAACATAGGTCCTCTAATACTTCTATAAATACAGTTATTTATGGAAATTGTGTATTTGCTCGTTCGTTTGTTCGTATAGATCATGACAAAATGAAAGAAGGGATAGCCTTAATATACTTGAACCGATTCTCATGACAATTTCTCTAACACACTTCTTTTGTGAGGAAACATGTAACGACAAAATCGGAGTAAGAAAAAAATCATATGATATTCTTGAGCACCATCTCCTTTAGAATCGCAATTCTTACATTGCTAAGCATTTTAACGAATAATATAAATCCTTGAATTCCATCCATTACTTTGTAGTCTTGTATGAACTTGATGAATTAACTCAAGTTACTATTGAAAAATAGGATCTTTGCTGGAAGCTTTGTAAAGTATTACTATGAAATCTTGTTTGAGAATCCAAAACGTTAATATCACGCCAATGTTACTCACTTAATAATGTAGAAAAACCTCTTAAGATTGTGGGTTGACTCAACTTTATATGATGACTTGGCCAACAATTCTTTCTTGATATGCCACCCCATCTTAATAAATTATGAGTTACCACTTGGGCTTTAATTTGCTGACACATTAGGATGTTAATACTTATCCAAATATACTTAATTACATAGTTAATCTTCCACTAAAAATTTATAATTATTTAATTATTTACATAATTAAGAATTATCTCAAATTACTTAAAATACTACTCACTTTAATCACAATTTATAAATCTTACTATCATGGTCATGTAGTACCTTGTATAACTAGTTCATAAATATGAGGTATTATAACTTAGATCGTAATTTACCCCAAATCAACAAACTTCGACGAAACTCACTTTCTTCAATTTGCCTACACTCGTACCTTCACGAATTTAGTTATAACTTGTTTGAAATAGCATAATAGTTACAATCTCCAAACAATCTTGTCCTTAAACCTATGTAAATTATCTTACGACTAATTCAACATATAAAACTACAGGGTTTAACATCATCGTAATATAATACTGCAGAGTGTAACATCATCATAATATAATACTGCGGAGCATAACATTGACATAATATTGCAGGGCGTAACAGCTTGTTTATTATTGGATGTTGATTATTTGGCTTAGTTCATGCTTCAACTTTGGAATTAATGGTTGCATTTCATGCCTTTTTGACTTAGTCTCTACTTGAGAAAGAGTGATCTAATCTAGGATAACTTGGCTAACAAGGAATTTGGTTAATTGAAAGATTGGTTAGCCTAATTAAGGGTTCAAACTAGAGTTAGTAAGAACCTGACTTGAGCTCATATAAACTATTTTGGTGTATACCATTTGGATTTGAGAAAGTCAAATTGGAAAAAATTACTCTTTGACTGAGAGGTATTGAGTGGGGTAATGTAGAGTTGAGAGCTATAATACACCCCGATGGACAAACAAGTATTAATGTCTTTATCCCATTAGGCGAACACCTAGGTTATGGTCACATCCCTTGGCTTTTTTACTTATTTGAAGAAACACCAAAATTATTTGTTCATTTCTAGTTTGTTTTTTCTTAGCTCACAAAATCAAATCTTTGTTGTGGAAGTGAAAATTTAGTTAGTTCATTCACTCTCATCAAGTGTATCTCTTTAACATCCCTTATAAGTCTTGTGGATTCGACCCCGACTCATAGTTGGATAATTTATATTGCATATAATCGTATCATATCTCTTATCGAGGTGAGTTGTGGACGTCATCAGGTGCTGTCAAGTGCTTCCAACTATGTAAATGGATGAGGTCCAGTTCCTCCCAGTGTTCCTGCAAATTCAATAAGGTGAAGTTAGCTTCGACGGGGCCGGGAAAACAGTAGCGGATCTAGTAACACAACTAAAATGATCCTTCGAAACTGAATTTATGCAGTTTATGAAGGGAAAAAATGACCGAATGGATCAGACAGTGGTTCACCACCTATGTTGAAAGGACTGAACTCAAAAAAATATCCCAGTTATTGTTTAAACCAAGCGTAGCACTAGAGTTGATTCTGAAGCGTTTCAAAATGCAAGATATGTCGAAACATGATGGGACTTCAGATCCTCAGGAACATATCACCGCCAATACAACGGTGGTGAAAGGAAATGATTTAGCTCCGTACAGGATATGGGTCTGTCTTGCCGAAGAAATTAGGGGAGACCATCATGAAGGGGGCACTGACATAGTATTCGCTCTTGCTCGAGCACCCAATTGATTCACTCGAGATGCCTTTATCAAGTACTATTCCAGGGCTAGAAAGGTACATACTCGAAAGGCCGACATAGTCAGCAATGCACAAGGAGAATTTGAATTGCTATTGGAGTTTGTAACTAGATTCCAGAAGGAAATAATGCTGCTACCGACCGTACAGGATGAATGGGCAACAGAAGCATTCACTAAATATGTAAATCCGATAATATCCGACGTTTTCCAAAAATTGAAAACAATGTTTGCTCGAGTTCTAGGCAACTACAAGGACATATATGCACTACCGGTACAAGTCAAAGACAAGAATTAAATATGATCAACTCGGCTTCCGGCATCAATTAAGGGCCGGGACTAGGAAAAGAATAAGGAGAAATTAAATGAGGATTTTGTCATAGTCGATGATCTATAAGAGGCCAGTTTTTGCTCTATGAACGAGCTGAAGGACGCAGAAGAGGTATACGGTCAGTGGAGAGATTCGCTATTGATAGGAGATCATATCTCGACCTGAATAAACGGTATTTCAGGATAAGGAAACATCGGGTTCTCGAGATTCCTCCAACCCCAGTGTTTCTAATACAACTTCAACGTTAGCATACTGCAGCTGGTATTGGCTTTGAGGAACACTAAGGAAGAACGATTCTCGAAGCTAGTGAGATCTGATCCCAGTCAAATGGATCCTAATTTGTGGTGCAAATACCATTAGACTAATGGTCACAGATTGGGGACTACCAATATCTCCGCGAAGATGTGGCAACATTACCGAAAAATGGCCATCTCAGAGAATTCTTGAGTGATCATGCTAAAAGTAATTACGGCCATAATCGCAATAACACGAAGCCTTAGAACGCAGGAGAGGATCCTCCATATCTTACAATCAGCATGATTTTTGAAGGGAATAAGATTAATGGTGTGACATTTTTTAGCTGCAAAAAAGACAAAGGTGTTAGTGACCCGTAGTAATAGACTCCGGGAAGTTGCTGAGGACACTATTACTTCCACGGAGGAAGATGCAGATGGACTGCTGCTGCCACACAACAATGCATTGGAAATCTCTTTAAATGTATTAGATTTTAAAATTAAACGTATTTTAGTGGACCTAGAAAGTTCGGCCAATATTATCCAATGGAGAGTGTTGGAGCAAACCAAGCTCATGGGAAGTATCATTCTGGTCACAAAAATCCTCGTAGGGTTCAACCTAGCGAGCGTGACAACCTGGAGATAGATCATGTTGGGGGTGATAAAGACGACCCTTTTCAAAGTAGTGGACGGTGATATGAGCTATAATATTATCCTGGGGAGACCATGGTTGCACGAGATGAATGTTGTATTATCAATATATCATCAATTATTGAAATTCCCTACTCTTGCGGGAATTAAAAAAATAAGAAGTGACCAACCAGCTGCAAGGGAGATAAATGCTATATCAATTTCTAGTAGCAAAAGGAAGGAGCATGCAGCATAACAATTACAGGAACAGGCGTCTGCCTCCAGCCAAGAAAATAAACTAAGGGGAGGAGCCGTCAGAGTTCTATCAGGTACCAAGATATTTCCAGATACCAAAAGAAACGATGCAACAAGATCCACAGAGGAAGAACTTGAACAAGTCGCATTGTTCAAAGAATTCTTGGAGAGGAAGTTCGAATGTCAAGAGCTAAAATCCAACTAGTTGTGATGACACCTAATCCAACCCGCTAGATAAGCCAATTTAACAATTAAATAGTTCTAATAAAATTAATAAAACAATTAAATAGAAGAGATTATATGAATCTTATACATTTTCCAAGGACTAGTATTATAAATCATGAGCTTCTAAGAATAGAATTTACAAAGCTGGTATTAAGTAAATACATCATCTGTTCGAAAAGTACATAAATAGAGTTTTATAAAACTAAGGTTACCATGAACAAGAGGCAGCTACAACCGGAATGTAGGTACGTCTTCGAATCCAGCTCTCATAGGGCACAAAAACATCAACAGTCAACATCTGCACACAAGGTGAAGAAGTGTAGTATGAGTACAGCTGACCCCATATACTTAATAAGTAACAAGCCTAACCTTAGGTTGAAAGTAGTGACAAGCTAGAACAAAAGTCGAATCCAACACCAATAGCCAACAATAGTTCACAACAACGTATAGCAAATAATAAAAGAAGTAACACAGAGATGAAATGATCATTTTTTTTCATAGTTTTCCAAAAATAGTTCCGCTTTTCAAGAATACCAGTAAAAACCTAACACCTTTACTGAAATTGTCAAAAAATATGATAAGTTTGAAAACTGAGAGTTTTCCCAAAAATCCTTTCAACAGTAAATATGATTGTCGCGTCCCCTTTTTTTCCTCCCTGCAGAGAAAGTTCGTGTTTCGACATTTCATGGGGAAATAACTCTTTTCTTTTTAGGAATTGGGTATTTGAAGAGTCTCCACCTAACGAATTATGGTGCACTAGGGAACCTTGAGCAATGAACTCATGGACTAGTTTGCATTACCAGATATTTAGGGTAAGGGCTCGAAATAACCTTGTGGGAAGGAGTTAGACACCCCTTGTGATCCACAAAGGTGGGTCGCAGCCGAACTTATATGAATCAGTAATTTTGAACAAATATATGGTTCACCACATATTTTGCAAATAAGGGCATGTTTGACATTCTAAGCACATTTATGATTCAAGTAATGAAACAAGCGAAAAGGTTTGAACAGGTTGCACATATATAAAGAGAAATAAATCCATTTAAACATCAGGAGTTGGAAAAGGGTCCTAGGATGGTTAGCTTACATGATCATACCTACACAGTATTCGGTAATCACTCCTAAATAAGGGCCTACACGTGGCATTAGCGTGTAATCATCATATCCTTACGGCCCAATTCTCTCCCTTTGGTCATAGCCTAAAGAGTTCTAGCAACCTTGAAAGATATCCTAGGCGTACATTACCCGTCTCTTCCTTGTGATCCTGAAGGTATTTAGGACCTCTAATTTGGGTAGTTCTAGACCATCCTAAGGTGTTTATAGAAGAAAAGTCTAAGCGTCAACCAAAAAATTAGGATTGCATTAAAGGGGGGAAAAATTAAAGGTTCACATTTTTACCTCCACAAGCAGAAAAAAATAAATGCACGTATCAAACAACCATTTAAGAAGAAATCCTTAGAACATGATGTCTAGGTGAGCTGAGAGTATACAATATTAAATTAGGACCAAAGTGTCAAAGACCTGTTCAACTTGCCTACTGATTTTAGACTTGTTGAATATGAATAATCACATACAACAGAACATGGTTTTACAGTTGCAGAATTTTAATCGACCTATAGGCTTGCCTAGGCGTATAATAATGCTGTCCTATAAGCATGATATCTATTATTGAGTAGGGGTGCAGTAAAACTGTAAACAGTTTCAAACGGGCGATTTAAATCCTATAGGCATACGTTCTACTGACAGTGATTGAGAAACGAGTAGGTTAATTAATCTGATTAAAAAATTCCAGGCGTAAGTTAATGTTAGGCTGATTTTAGATCTTATAGGCATGATTTCTATTAAAGCCGTTTTAATCCTATAGACATGATTTCAAAATAGATAAATTTTAATACATACTGTAAGGAAAACTAAACTTCAATTATTTTTACACCCATTAGGCATGATATCTAATTATAGAGTTGATTTAGATCCTATAGGCATGGCTCCTAAATTGTGTGAAAGTAAAGCATGAAGAATTCACCAAAGCAAGTCATATAGGCATATTATCTAATAAACACAATTTTGAATTGAAATAGATCCCATAGGCATGTTATCTACTCGATTTTACCCACAGTATACAAGTACACATCGTTTTTCACTAATCACCCCAAATGTTTGTTTACAATAATTATTACAGACCCAAACTGAATATAAATTACAAAAATAAAGTAAATTCTAAGCAATAGGGAGCCTGGAATAAGCCCAAATGATTTCCAAGCCTGTTGTAGTCTCACATGCCAAAGTTACATAGCCAATTTCATGTCCATGTGTGTTAGAGTTTCCTAAAGACCTCAAGGATTTCGAACAGTGTTCACACCCAGACTTTCCTCAAATATTAACTGATTATTGTGCAGTATGGAAGTGCTAGCCCTGATATGCCAAAGTTCGGAGATATCTCAAGGGTCTCAAGGAAGTACACATATCATAGGGGCAGAACCTAGTTATCTAAGAGTAAAGTGAGAGTGCTTGACATAGTTTTGAAAAGGTTTTGAAAATTGTACAAAGATGACTTCTAGGAGTGAAAAGGTTTCCTGAAATCAAAAATAGTTTGGTGGTAAAAGACAGTTTGAGAAGAGTACTAAAACTCTTTTGAAAATAGCAGACAATCAACTGGCCATAAAATATCCAGATTCAGAAACGCTCAACAAATAGATCTCACATAGGGATAAAAGGATCGGGGCACATAAGAGTCATATCGGAGGGTACATGGATAGGGTACAAGGAAAACATGTAGTCAACAACTGCATAAAACACTTAGGGTCTTAAAGACTTAGCAGGCTAGTCATGGTTAGTAAATGGTTAAGATAGATCTCATAAATGTAATATAGAAAACTTGACATATCTTGAAAAGGATTAAATATAGAGGCAGGGTCAACCACATACATCAAATGATCACATAATTAAGTGATTAAACAGATATTCACAAACAGGCTGGTGAGGTATCAGATAACTAGGTGAAGTGTAGGCATGGTAATCATACATTGTACAGGACAGAGGTTAGACATGCTAGATAAAGAGTAAGCAGGAAGACTTGTTGAATTCATAGTTGTTGAACTAGTGCAGGGATGAAACACATAGGGCTTGGGTTTCAAAATTTAACTAGAGACATACCAGTTGAAGAAAAGAGTGCAAAATACAAAGCAGATATAGTTCCAATATCTAGCCTTGACTTTCAGCTGGCTAGATCAGTAAGTTTCACAAGTAGCTGAGAAGAAAAGAGAGCTCTAGAGTGTAAGTGTGCTTTTGTATACTAATATTCATCTCTGAAGTGAGAATAGGAGTGATTTTATATAGTAATAAAAAGCTTAGCAAAATAAGATAAGGGATCAATTAAGTAGCAATTAGAGAAATTCAGGGAATCAATCACATGTAAAATTAATAAGTCCTCCATTTTATCAAGGGATAATTAATGGTAAAAGCAAGACAAATACTTAAGGAAGGAAATCAAGTACAGAGTAGGTAATTAGGGGTGAATGCACAAGGATTTCAGTTAAGGAAACAATCAGTAAGAATCAGCAAAATAACAAATAAGGCAAGCGAAAATTAATTAAGGCAAGTAGTTCAATTAAACTGAGTAGAGAGATAAGAATCAAAAGTTTTGTTAAGGAAAGGGATTCAAATCAAATCAAGAAATAAGGACTTCTGAATAATCAAGCGCTCAATCAAAGTGAAAATCACGTAAAGAGTTAGCAAGTCTAGCAGATAAAATAAGGTAAGAAATGAATAGTCAGGATTCGACACATAATTGTAATGAAACAAATAGTTAAATTGACACTGATTCAAGGAGAAAGATATAGGTCTTAACATGAATAATCAGGATGAACACAGACATATAGAATCAGTGAAAGGTCAAGCTAAGAAATTCAGTAGAGGCATATTAGGACAAAAAACTATGAGACATTCAAAAGGCTAAAGAGAAATCACAAGAACCAAGGCAAGAACATAGTCAGTACACCAGTACTCAGAAACAAAACAAAGAATATCAAAACAATTAGGGGATTTTAGTATAAACGAGATAAGGTAAGATAAAACCTAACGAAATCGATTAAAACATATTGGAAACAGAAGATTAAACACTAAAAATTATCAAATGTTTTGAAAAAAAAAAAGAAATTTCCGGAAACCCTAGTTTAGAAAAAATAAAAATCATTCAAAAGTTAGACGATTCTTGTAAAAATCACAAGGTTATTGTAAAAATCATATGAAATAAGTCCAAATCACCTCAGATCTGTACAGATCTAAGAGGATTAGAAGAAAACATTAGGATTTCGAAGAGAACAACTACAGAAATGAAGAAGCAAGCGTAAAAACCTCTAGATTCAAGATGACATAGGAAGATCTTACTCGGAACCACATCGAAATAGCCTGAAACAGGAGAGAAAGGGCAATAGATGCAAGCCAACTAACTCTGGTCCCTCGAGGACCCTGGAGATTGCAATACCAACATGATAGAAGTTACTAGAGGCCTGAGGGGTGGTAAGAACCACCATAGATAGCCATATATGAGTGACAGCGAGGTCCGATTAGGGTTAGGTTTGAGAGTATTTGAGAGAGGAGAGAGATTATAGAGCCGCTGTTTGAGTTAGAATGGCTGGGTTTTCTTTGGGGGGGGGGGGTTGATTAGTTTAATTTAGGAAAGGGGGAATCTAGTCCGCGACCAGGATTTAACGAGAGCTGGTCCGGGCGTGTGCTGGATTTGGGATGGGTAGTTTTAGGTTGAAATTGCATTGGGTATTGGGTCAATTTTAGGGTTATAATTGAATAGAAATTGCTAGGTTTTAAATAGTTAATTCTAACAACAAAATAATTTATATAAATAATAAATGAGTACCAAAAAATATCTTTGTGTACTAAAATGATTTTAAAATATTTATTTAACATTTCAAAAATATAAAATATCATTTTATACATAAATAATATAATTATACATTAGTATATGCTATTATTGCAAAGATGTGCAACTTAGCCTAAAAATGTAAATATAACTACAAAAAATGCACCAAAAATATTTAAACACACCATGTTGGTATATATAATGAATTTAGATGGTTAAATGATCAGAAAAGTAATTTAAAAAATAATTATTGGATATTTATATAAATAAAAAGAGAGAAAATAAATTGATTTAGAGCTTTTAAAAGCATAGAAAAGATTATAAAAATATTTATGCATGCTTATAACTGCATATGTGCTATATATGTATTAAAAGTGCATGAGGAAAAATTAGGTATCAACAATTATATTTCATTTTCTCTCCAGATAGCAAGTGTAAAATACCTCTCGATGCCTATATATCAATTGATAGGAGAAGTCATAAATGACGTGATACCATAAATCATAAGGAAAATACATCTCTATGCATGTATGTCATGTGCATATCAAATGCAATGCAACTCAGTGATAAAACCATATGCATACTCTCAAAGTATCAATTCACTCAGTTCTCACAACCACTCAGTCCTCACAACCACTTAGTTTTACAGCCACTCAATCCTCCCAATCACTCGGCATTCGGCACTCCCACTCAGTAGGTACCTGCGCTCAATGGGGATGTGTACAGAATCCTAAGGGGCTCCGTCATCCCAAGAGTTATAACAAGTAAATCATGGCGTAAATCAGTAAAACATGTTGCGGGCTGCAACCCGATCCCATTAACATCCTTACCATCAGACCCTCAGCCTTACTCAGTTATCAATCTCTCTTGTCTCTCGGGCTCTCAATGTCATGAAAATATCAGCCCAAAAATAATGCTGTGATGTATCAATAAATAGTAACAGAGACTGAGATATGATATGCATATGTGTATGACTGAGTATGTAATGCAATTAAAGCAGATAGCTCAAGAACAGAAATGACCTATGTGGGTCCCAACAGGATAAGCGTGTCGCCTAGACAGGGATTCTAGCATGGATCACAGCTCAATATCTCAAGTATGTTGAAATTTCATGGCTATAAGTAAGATCACGTAACTGCACAATACCACAAAAATAACAGAGGCACAATTCACACGGTGCACGCCCATATGCCTGCCATGTAGCAGGTGAGTCACCTCAAAATCAACCACATAACACATAATTTGGGGTTTCATACCCTCAGCATTAAATTTAGAAGTTTTACTTACCATGAATAAGCCAATTCCAATGTTGAGCAATCCAAGCAATGTTCCAAAAATGCCATCTCGCATACCAACCTCCGAACGACCAAGCTAAAAGCAACTTAAGTACATAGATAATGCTAAAGGAAATAAACCCATCGATAAATGTTGAATCTTAAATCAAAAGCCCAAAATCAAACAAAATTTCCAACAACCCGTTACATAATGAGCCCAACCATACTAGTTTCACTCAAATCCGACTCCAAATCTGTTCAAAACTCAGAAATCTGCTTTATGAAAGTTTAGGCTAAAACCCCTAATTCCTATTTAAAATTCATCAATCAATTGCCAAAAATGAAGATAGCTTCATGGAATGTAATCAAAGACGAGTGTAGAAAACTTACCCTATCTTGTGATGATGATTGCTCCAAAAATTTCCCAATTCTGAAGTCAATAGTTCCATATGTGATAAATATGGCCAACCCTCTAACTTATAGCGTTATGCCTAGCGATTTCCACTTTAGCGGACACCTGAACAACTTCTGCAGCGTCACTTCTGCTGCACGAGCTCTGCTTTTGTGGACTCCAATAGCCAGCTAACCCCTCACACCTGTGGATCTCCATCCTCTTCTATGCAACCGCAAGTGCAAAGACAAACACGCTTCTATGTTAATGATCGCTTATGCATCAGAGCCCTTCGGTTCTGCGAGGCTGCAGATGAGCCCCTAATCCCGCTTCTGTGATCTATTCCAGACAATGCTTCCTTCACTTTTGCGACCAACTGTCCATATTGCGGACTTGCTTTGCGCCTATTCTTTCGCAGATTTGGAAACACCAGAACCAATAGCCTTTAGCAATGCACTATGAAACAAAAATGATCTGAACCTCGTTCGTAACTCACCCGAGCCACTCATGACCCCGTCCAAATATACCAATAAGTCCAATAACATAACAAGTACCTATTCCATGAATCAAATCACACATAACAACATTGAAACAATGAATCGTACCTTAAATAGAACTTAATATACCTGAACTTTTCAATTTACATTAATCGTGCCGAAACATAGCAAATCAATCCGGAATGGATCCAAATTTTGTATACAAGTCCCAAATGACATAGCGAAGCTATTCCAGTTCCTGGAACCATAATTTGAATCCAATATCAAAAAGTCCACTCCCTGTAAACTTTCCAAAATTCCAATGTTTTCCATTTCAAGAAAATTCAACTACTGACAACCAAATCACAATCCGGACACACTCTTGAGTCTAATATCACCCAACGGAGCTAACGTAACCATCAAAACTCCAATCTAAGATCAATTACTAAAAATTCAAACTTGATCAACTCTTTCGATTTAAAGATTTCTAGTTGAGAATCATTCTTTCACATCGATCTTGTATAACGTGAAAACAAAAACTAACAATTGACACAAGTAATAACACATTATATGGAGCTACTCGTGATCGTAAATAATCAAGAAAAGTGCAAATACTCAAAACGACTGGTCAAGTCGTTACATCTACCTAGGGACATGACTAAATCCTGAGTGTAGGTTAGGACTCATAGAATTTCTTAAATTTAGTGTTGAATGTTTTGTGTGGTCGCATGCGGATATGACAAGCATCTCATCGGAAGTGGTTCTGCACAAATTGGGCCTAGATCCTAACATCCCTTCGGTAAGGCAGAAAAAGTGTCTTATTGCTGAGGTTAGAAATAAACTTGTCAAAGAAGAAGTAACTCATTTTCTCGATATCGGTTCAATCCGAGAGGTGAAGTATCCTGACTAGCTAGCTAACGTAGTGGTAGTTCCAAAGAAGAATAATAAATTTTTCATGTGCGTAGATTATAGGATTTAAATAATACATGCCTGAAAGACTCGTTGATGAGTTTATGAGTTTCCTCGATGCTTACTCCGGGCATAACCAAATCAAGATGAACTTGGAGGATCATGAAAAAAATTCATTCATATCAAATATTGGCACATATGGATACAATATGATGCCCTTCGGGCTCGTGAACAAAATGTTTGAAATGCAAATAGGGAAGACCATGGAAGTTTACATAGATGATATGCTGATTAAATCTTTGAACATGGATGATCATCATAAAAACTTGCTAGAAAACTTTGACACAAAAAGGAAGAAAACATGAAGCTTAATCTTTAGAAGTGTGCATTCGGGTCAGCTCTGGTAAGTACTTGGGATTCCTAGTGTCGCAAATGGGGATTAAGGTTAACCCTGATAAAATTAAAGCCATCGAAAACATCCCAAATTATCTGCTAAGCATGAAAGATGTTCAAAGGTTGATAGGGAGACTGGCCGCTTTAAGAATGTTCATTTCCTGATCTTCGGAGAAATGTCGTCATTTCTTTTCAATACTCAAAAATAAGAACAACTTCGAATGGACTCCAAAATGTCAGAAGGCTTTGAAATATTTGAAAAGGTATTTGCCAAGCCCTCCATTACTGTCAAAATCGAAGGAAGGTTTGTTGATCTATTTAGCGGTATCAGAGGTAGCGGCAAGTTCCATTTTAGTCCATGAGGACGAAGGTACGTAATCTCCTAATTATTATGCTAGTAAAATTTTAGCTAGAGTAGAGACTCGCTACCCATATTTGGAAAAATTGTCCTTATCTCTCGTTTTCGCCGCTCGGAAGCTTAGGCCTTATTTCCAATATCATCCGATAGTTGTGGTAACCACTTTTCCATTGAAAAATATTTTTACAAACCTGAACTTTCAGGTAGGCTGTCCAAGTGGGCCGTCAAAATGAATGAAATGATATAGAATATAAACCTAGGACTGCGATTAAGTCATAAGTTTTTGCCAATTTCATTCTAGAAAGACAACCAAATAATCAGCGATGGTGTTGGAATCGACATCACGATTTTGGACCTTGTTCACGGATAGAGCTTCCAATTTGAAGAGGTTCAGGCTCGCAATAGTGCTAACTACACTCTCGATAGAAACCCTATG
Source organism: Nicotiana benthamiana (assembly GCA_034376525.1). Lineage (NCBI taxonomy): Eukaryota > Viridiplantae > Streptophyta > Magnoliopsida > Solanales > Solanaceae > Nicotiana > Nicotiana benthamiana. Next base: position 3,540,161 of record CM067326.1, read on the forward strand.
GCAGGTCATAACAACCATTTCTCTGACTAATAATGAAGCAGAGTATGAAGCTTTGATTGCATACTCGAACTGGTTTGGGGATTGGACTCCAAGGTCATAAAAATCAAATATGACTCCCAATTGGTAGTAAATCAGGTCTATGGGATCTTCGAAGCCAAAGAGGGCAACAGTATGTAGTGAAAGTCTATGCTCTGCTCGCTTGGTTTAGGGAATGATCAATTACGCACATCTCGAGGGAAGAAAATACCGAGGCAGTCACACTAGACAATCTGGGTTCGTTCATCAAAATGAAGGGATTAGATTTTGGTACGGTCGTATAGCTTATGCACTCTGCACTGGATGTAGATAGTTATTACAAGGTAAACGCAACAGTTTGGTCTGGGGCTGAAGAAATGAGATTATTGATTACCTCGAGCATGGAAAATAACTTGAGGATCCCAATGCATCTCGGGCACTGCAGGCTAAAGTAGCTTATTACAATTTCGAGGAAGGACAATTGAATAGGAGATCTGTCCAAGCGTTGGCCCTTTAGTCCGGGAGTTTCTAATACTAACTATGTTATGCGAAAAGCCCACAAAGGGATCTGCGGAAATCGATCAGGCGAGGATTCTTTAGTGCTAAAATTAATTAGGGCAGAACACTACTGGCCGCGGATGGAACAAGACACCAAGACCTATGCTAAAAAATGTGATAAATTTCAACGCGACACAGCATTGGTACATCAATCGGCGGAACCACTACACTCAATTTTCTCACCATGGTCATTCGTGAAATAGGGGATGGTATAGTCGGTCCGCTGTCACCGGCCCTTAGTAAGGTAAGATTTTTTTTAATTTTTTCTGATTATTTTTCTAGTGGGTTGAAGCAGGTCCTTATCAGAAAATCGGCGAGCTTGAAGTGGTCGATTTCTTGTGGGAGAATATAATTTGCAGATTTAGGATACCAAAGAGATATCTTGCTACAACAGGCCATAATTTATAGGTGCAAAGGTCAAAAAATTCCTTGAAGACCAAATAATTAAAAGGATCACATCATCACCCTATCACTTGAGCGGTCAAGCATAATCAACAAACAAGGTGATTATACAAAATCACAAAAAGAGATAGGAAGAAGCCAAAGGAAAATGGCCCAAAGAGCTAGTAGGAGTACTATGGATGTACCGAACAATAGCCAAATCGAGTACGGAGGAAACTTCTTTAAGGAAATGGTCAATTATGGGGGAAGAGAATGCTAAGGCAGACACACTAGGCATTCAGCACTGGACGCAAATAGTTACTACGAGGTAAACGCGACCAATTTGGTTTGGGACTAGGGATATGAGATCATTTATTACCTCAAACATGGATAATTACTTGAGGATCCCGATACATCTCGAGCACTGCACACTAAAGCAGCTCGTTACAGTTTCAAGGGAGGTCAATTGTATAGGAGATCTTTCCAAGGCCCTTTGGCCCATTGTTTGGGAGCTTTCGAAGCTATCTATGTTATGCGAGAAGTCCATGAAGGTATCTGTGGAAATCACCTAGGCGCGAATTTCTTAGTGTTAAAATTAATTAGGGCAGGCTACTACAGGCCTCAGATAGAAGAGGCTTATGTTCAAAAATGTGATAAATGTTAACACTATGCATAGTTGGTACATCAACTAGCAGAGTCACTACACTCAGTTTTGTATACATAATCGTTCATGAAGGTAGGGATGGATATAGTTGGTTCTCTGCCACCAGCAACCAGTAAGGTAAGATTTCATTTGATTTTAACTAACTATTTTTCTAAATGAGTTGAAGCATGTCCTTATCAGAAGATCGGTGAACGTGAAGTGGTAGATTTCTTGTGGAAATATAATTTGCAGATTTTGGATACCAAAAGAGATAGCTTGCGACTACGGGCCACAATTTATAGGTGCAAAGGTCACAAAATTTCTTGTAAACCTAAAAGTCAAAAAAGGATCACATCGTCACCCTATCACCCGAGCGCAAGGTCAAGCATAATTAACAAACAAGGTGATTATAAAAAATATCAAAAAAAGATGAAAGCAACCAAAGGCAAATGGCACCAAGAGCTACCAGGAGTACTATAGGCGTACCAAACAATAACCAAATCAATCAGAGGGGAAACTACTTTCTTTCTTGTGTACGGAGCAAAAGCCTTAATCTCAGTAGATGTAGGGGAACCTACCGTGAGATATTTTCGACGAACGAAGACGCAAACAATAAAGCAATGTTGGTCAAATTGGAACTGCTTGACAAATGCAGAGACTTGGTGCATATAAAGATGGCAGCCCAAAAGCAGAGAATGGAAAGATATTATAATCAAAGAGCCAACCTCTGTTATTTTAGAGGAGACTTGGTGTTAAGGAAAGTAATCATAACACCCGATCTTAACGTAGGAAAGTTGGGTCCCACGTGTAAAGGCCTCTACCGGGTTTCAGCTGCAACCTAAAAAGGGTCATACAAATTGGAAAATCAAGACGGAGTAAGGTTTCCTAGCAACTGGAACATGGCACACCTTAAAAGATACTATTGCTGATGAGCCTCGCCTAGACAAAAAGTATGTGCTGCACTATTTTTCCCTTTGTCTAATTTTTGTCCTAATTGGATTTTTCAGGCAAGGTTTTTAATGATGCGGCAATTAAAAGCATACTTAAAAGGAAGCTTCATCAACAGAAATAGACCTAAAAATGACAAGCACGCAAACAACGGATCACTCTGAGATAGTAACATAATTTTTTGGTCGGTAGTAAAAGTTCCTACAGGGAAGTAAGGTTTCCTATCGGACAAGGGTTACCCGACCTTTCACGAGTGCAAGCCACTAGTGGGTTGTTAGATAGTCTTTGGCTTGATAAAAAGGTTCGTAAGGGGAAGTGAAGCTTGCTACCGAACTAAAGATTATCTAACCTCCACTAGTGGCATCTCCAAGGGATCAAGACCTCCAGTTTTCAAATTCACATCCTTCGCATTCTAACACTAGGGAGAATAATACGAGAACACGGCATTAACTGCCACATCATCTAGGACTATGAAATTTGGGAACAATGTTTATTATCTGGATGGGGGACTGTGCGGCCAGCCCTGTAGAAACAAGTTGTACAAATTAGCCACAAGTTCTTTTTAGCACAACGAATACTTGTATACTTTTGAAAATGGAAGTCATAAAGTAAAGTCTTTTTATTTTTATCTTGTTTCTTGTCTAAGCAACGAAATAATTTTCTCATTTGAAAGTTAAACAAGTACTTCAAATGCTAGTGCCATAATGAACAGGAGACGTCCTCTTTAAGAGCACTTTAAACGAGGGCTCTCTCTTATAGAAGCCTCAAATTAAAGGGTTGTTTCTGGAAAGACTTATGCCCGGAATCCAAATTCTTTCGGGAAAAAATTACACCCGAAGCCTTGCATAATTCGCCACAAAGAGAAAACCTCGTGCAAATACTTAAATGAAAAGTATGTATAGAGAACAACTTGCACAATACTTAAACAAAAAGGTACTTCTATTCACAGAAACATTCCATGTAGTACAAATACAAAGACATGAAAAAGAAAAGAAAGCAAAAATCTAAACTACTGCACCCCTGGAATCTTGAGTAAGAGAAGCATCGGCACCCCCAAGAAAAGTCGGTGGGTTGCCGTTGGCTCAATATCTTGGCCTTTACCCTCTTGGCCTTCGGCATCGTCACCTTTTGGTTCTTCTTCAGTTCTCAAAAACTCGGAACCGAAACCAAAAGAATTGGTAGCATCAGGCTGGACCGGAAGAGCCCTTCGGGCATTTGACTCCAACTCACGAGTTTTAGCAATTTCTTCATCAAAGTTAATGATTTCGGCTTTGGCCTCTTCTAAAGTTTTTCTCCTCTTGCATAGAATATATATTTTCAACAATTAGGGAATCAGCTCGGTGTTTGAGCTCTTCTTAAGATGGTGCAAAGATTATACCGCCGTTGGGTTGTACTTGAACAAACACTCTTCCGAGATAGTTTGCATTTTATTCATATCTTTTTCTGAAGCTAGAGGCTTCAGATAATTAGAAAGTTCTACTGGCCGAGACAATATATGGTATTTGGTAGAGACCGAGAAGGTAATGCTCCTCCTCCTTCGGGGATTTTCGGACGGGGCATAATAATTATATCCCAAATTTCCAGGAATTGGGACCGGGGAAGAAGGACATCTTCCTCTCAAGCAAATGTGGCCAGTGCATATGATATAACAATTGTTGGTGGCGAAGGCAAAGTTGGTGAAGAACAAAATGAAGCTGACGACATTGTAGGTTGCGAAACAGTTGCGGCAAAAGCAGTGCTAGTTGTTGGTTGCTTATCGATCGAGGAAAGAAGAGACCAACACCCAGCCTCATGGTATCAGGAACAATGACTGGGACTCATAAGCAAGAATTGGCATCTGCCACTACATTATTCTCTCGTGAGTGTCGAGGCCTCATCCTCGGTTGGCGTGACAAGCTCAACAAATTTAGCATTTTATTGAGATGATGAAGGTTGTAGTCTTTTATGTAGAGAAGCCCTCTCATCATTGGCTTCTCCATCATCATCAATCACCACGGTGTATATGCCCGGCTTGGGCACGGCGCTCATAACCACAACATCCAAAGATGATTGGGACGCGACACTCTTTGACTTTTTATTTTTTTTCCCCGGCTATGGAGGAAGTCTTTTTTTTGCTTGTTCTCCATATAGGTACTTCGAGAAGAAGCACTTGCACCAGAACCAGAACCAGAGGCACCTGTTCAACTGAAATCTTCCTGCAGCAGCCTCGTTGTATAAGTAGGATCAGCCAAAATGTCCTCCTCGGGGACAATAACTTAGCCCCGGAGTAGGCTTGAGTTCAACAAGAGAGAAAGGTTAATAAATTTTTCCATACGGAAGGTAAAAACAATATGAGTTTGACATACGATGATTTTGGTCTTCCACCTATATTTACGGGCCAGTTCTTTCCACATCGAGTTGCGTGGTGACATCCAAAGTTTTCTGGACCCACTGGTTTGAACCCTAGTTGGTATCCACTGAGCTTGTCAAATAAGTGAAAGAAGAAGGATTAGTAAAAACATGGTGCAATCCTTAACTAGAAAAACAAAATGATGAACTTATGAGTACGGTTCCATAATTTCAGTAACAATGGAGTCGTGGACGGAAATGATGTCCCTGGTGGCAACTGCAACAAACCATTCCATCCACCCACGGTCTTTGTCATCATCCATGTTGGTTAGCAAAGCATGGTGTCCACGTTTGCTGAAATTTATCATTCCCCTACAAAAACTCTTAGGCGAGTAAAGGTTTAGTAATCGAGCCAGGGATAGCTCCTATCCAGCTCCTGGCATAGACGCTAAAGACAAGCAATTTTCCTCTATACAGAAGAACTTACTTGTTCCAGGCACAAGTGGTAATGGATGCAGAACTCCATGATAGCGGAGTCAAGCTCCCCTCTCAAAGAGAACGGTCCCAAAGTGAAGGGATACGTATAAAAATACATGAAACCTTTCTTGGGTAAGGTTATCTGCTATGTCAGGTCAGGAGAAATCATGTTTAAATCATGTCAATGGCAGTCTTCCTTCTCAGAAAGAATACTAGAAGGATGGATTGAAGAAGAATATATACCAACAACTGATGTGTGAGGGTTAGCGGAAGGACACTTCTTTTTGAAGTCCTTAGTTATGACAAGATTCCTTGGAATGATGGTGCTCACAGTAGAGGAGAAGCATTATCAACTTTATCTTTGCTTTTTGAGGAACTAGGATTTCTGGAAGAAAAGGCCATCGTTATTAGAAGGGAGAAAAGTTCCTTCTTTAAATAAGAAGATTAGAGAAAGTTGAAGACAAGTACGAGTTGAGTAAAGAGAGTTTTTTTTGAGAAATTTTGGAAAGTTATTAATTGCAAATGGAGATGTTTGATGCGTATAAATAAAGGAATACGGCTAAATTCGAGGTCATAATTACCTCGATAACTGGCAAAGTATTGTTGAATCATGGGGTGACACATGTTCGAGACATTAAATATCGAGAGACGTGTGTCTAATCAACCTTCAGAGACTTTTCAGAGGGGATCAGAGAATTTCCTGCCAAAAAGGTATTTTTACCAACTTTTTGGTGACACAAAGTTATGCCACCGGAAAGTAGGGGGACTATCTGTATAGAGTAAAATAAACGATCATATGAGAAAGTGACACGTGGAGCCAAAGACAGAAGACAATTAGGTCTGAAGGCACGGATCTTAAAGAGAATGGTTTTCATAAAGGCCAATTAAATAACATGTCATCCAGTAGTATTTAATGGAGAATATTCTATAGCATTAAGTGCACGGTCCGTTATAGAGAATATGACATTTAGTGTCTACCGTTACACATTTATAATGGCCCTCATAATTGTCACTTAAGAGGGGCTTGATCCTATGATCTTGTTCCCTAAGTGCAACTATAAATAGTGAGCTCTACAGTCATTGTAAAGGACACGAATTTTATAATGAACTAATAATATACTCTGCTCAAAAACTTAGTAGTATTTTATCTTCTTGCTTATTAATATTGTTCTTACTACCTTTGGAAGCTCTACTTTCGGAACCAATATTTCTGTTGTATTATCTCGATCTCAAGACTAAGTCTTATATTCTTGTCCAATTTATTTATTATTTTGGGATCAAATCGATTCACTTGTCTATAAATCATGTATAAATTCAATTGTATCATTTTACGGATAAACACTAAATACGTTTAATTATAAGAAAATACATAATCTCTTGTATCCTTTTGTATAATTTATAATATTATAAATCTAGTTTACAAAGTCACTCCATAATATATATGCTTTATTCATTCTGAAAAGAAACGTTGAATTCCTAATCAACATTGAATCAAAGAAAGAACAGAGACGAAGGAAGAGAGCACATGCAGAGATTTAGGAAATTTTCTATATAGAATCAATAGAGTTGCAAAAAAAGATTAGCTAGCTCCATATACATATACAAAATATAACTACCTGCCAGTTGTATCCAACTGTATACCTAAATTCTACTAACAAAATAATTAACTAATAACTAACTACACTAACTAATTCAGCTAAGAACTGATTAAGCGTCTGTGTACAGCAAGGCATTTGTCTAATTCCTTCACACACACACCTCAAGATAGGTGCCATGATGTTGTTCTTCATGCCTATCTTGGACAACAGATAACGATGTTGAGTGATACCCAAACCTTTGTTAAGAATATCTACTTGTTGCTCTGAAGAAGGATGATGCAAAAGATGAACTAGCCCAAGTTGCACCTTCTCGCGAATGAAGTGACATTCTATATCAATATGCTTTGTTCGCTCGTAAATGCTAGATTATCATCTATTTGAATTTCATGTGTACTGTCACTTAGCACGGACACATGCTTTTGAATATGCACTCCCAATTCTTTGAATAAGCTAGTTAGCCAAACTATTTCTGCAATTGTTGATGCCAAGCTTTGATACTCAGTCTCTACTGAGCTTCTGGATATGATTTTTTACTTCTTTGACTTCCATGAGATCAAGAAGCCTCCAAACTTAATCAAATACCCAGCAACTTATCGCCTGGTGTTGGGGCAAGAGACCGAGTCTGTTAGAATATACGCTTAATGCTAGAGGGGGGGGGGGGGGTGAATAGCGTTATAATAAAAAACAGCGTAAACTTGCGGAATTTAAAAAATTGCAGGAATGAAATAAGTGCGATAAGTAAATAATAAGGAACGAACGCACCGATGTATCCTGGTTCACCACAACCCGTGGCTAGTCCAGTCCCCGAGAGACTCTCTCGAGATTTCCACTATCTTTTTCAAGCTTACGGGTGCTTACCAAACCGTTACAGTTGCTCAAGGATACCACACCTTAAGACTTCACTTGCTTGAGGATACCTCACCCCAAGACTTCAACCACTAAGACTTTTGGTACTTAGCAAACCCGACAAATGAGAAGATATGTTCTTCTCAAACAACTCTCTTTTACAACAAATACTCTCTCAATAGAGTGGATAAAGAGATACACAATAAGCTCTATGAACAACACAAAGTTGTCTATCAAATGGCTCAACAAAAGCTCTAAAATGATGCTTGAAAATGATCAATATGTATAACAATGTATGGAGGAGTTGTGTGTTTTAAAATCAGCTCAAAAGACCTCTTTTTATAGGTGAAAAAGTGGTGTTGACCGTTGCTTAATTGACAAATAAAATCCCTAATTTTGTGCTCAAACAATCGATTGTTTGGAGTAGATAATCGATTGTTTGACCAACGTTCAAAAGACAGATTCCTGATTTTAGGCTAAACAGTCGATTGTATGGACTAAATAATCGATTGTTATTCAATGTTCAAAAATCAATTTAGGATTCTGTGGGAACGGTCAAAATATAATTGATTCTGTGGGAACGGTCAAAATATAATCGATTGTATGAAAATGACAATCGATTGTTTATGAATATAATCGATTGTATGACAAAAACAATCGATTGTTTAGATGTTTAAAAACTTCGGTTGCACACTGTCTCAAAATACTCGATTGTTAAAAGTAGACAATCGATTGTTTGCTATTTTGAAAAACTTCAGATCACACTGTCTTAATACAATCGATTGTATGTTTCAAATAATCGATTGTTGAGGCCCAGATTTAAAAGACATGCTTAAAACCTTCAACATCATTTTGTTTTAACACAAAGATGCATGTTTATGATAAATATGATTTAATAAAATATTTTATGCATGTTTATGATGAGCTAATGTTGAGCCAAAGGATAAGATAACTTAAACGTTGTCCTTACATTGGTTCTACCAAACGACCTACGTCTTGGGTCTTCGGTCCTGAACTCTTTGGCTCGTTCATGCAATTCCGTCATCAGTATGCTTCTCGCCATTTGATTGATTGTCATATTATATCGTTGTTTGACACTTGACTTCATTGTTTGTCATTCATCAAAACCTATACCTGAAAATTATGCTCATACAACCAAAGCGCACATATCATAGATATACATGATTTCCAACAGAGTCAGCATCACTAAAGGCTGTGAGTTGAGAGGGAGCACTTGCTGATATTAATATCCCCATTTCTGGGTAATTTTTGACATACTTGATCACCTTGATGGCAGCCTCCATATATGATGTCGTAGAAAATGCATAAATTGGCTCAGATATTGCATTGCAAACGCAATATCTGACCTAGTCATGGTGAGGTAGAGAAGTATTCCAATTAATCATTGATATGCACTAGGATCATCAAGAACTTTATCATCTCCAATACCAAACTTAGTGTCATACTCCAATGATGTAAGCTTCTTGTTGACCTCCAAAAGTGCACCTGCTGGTTTTGAACCTAAGAGTCCCATATCTGAAATGAGTTCTAATGCATATTTTTATTAATATATTAGAGTTCCCTATTTACTTCTAGCAAATTCAATCCCTAAGAAGAACTTCATCTCCTATAGGTCAACTTTAAAAACATGATGCAAATACTTCTTAGTCTTCTGTATTAAGGAAGTATCATCTCCTGTAATTATTAGGTCATCAACATAAACTAAGACCACTACTATTTTCCCTTGAATTTTGCTGGTGAACAAGGAATAGTCCAAGTGATTCTGACAGAACCCAGAAGCTGTCAATGTAGAGGTTAGCTTGATGTTCCACTGCCTCGAAGCTTGATTAAGCACATACTGTGATTTGAGAAGTCGATAGACTTGATGTTATCCCTTACAAGTAAATCCTTGTAGTAACTCCATATACACTTCTTTAGTTAGATTACCCTTCAAAAACGCATTGTAGACATTCATTTGATAAATATCCCAATCATTCATTTTTTCCAACGAGATAATAGTCATCACTGTCACCGTCTTCACAACATAAGAGAATGTTTCTTGATAATCAAGGCCATCTCTTTGGCTATACCCTTTGGTAACCAACCTTGCCTTAAACCTCTCCACTTCACCTGTAGTTTTATATTTAATACGTCCATCGACAACCAATGGCCTTCTTCCCTGTTGGCAAAGGCATCATTGTCCACGTTTTGTTATCTTGTAATGCCTTGATCTCTTTTTGCATTACTTGTATCCATATTGCATCTGTAAGTGCTTCTAAATAGAATTTAGGCTCAGTGTCTGCAGAGAACTTGGTGATGAAGCTTTGATATTTGAAAGACAGGAAGTCATAACTTATGACATCTGAGATAGGATACAAGCAAGTATGTGCTCCTAATTGTTTATCATTCCTCACATAATCTTTAAGCCAATTAGGTGGCTTAGTTGTTCTACCTGATCTTCTTTAAGTCAATTCTGTTGTTTGAGTCTCTTCTACTTCTTTTATGTCTTCAACAAGATCTACCATTTCCTCATAAAGGTCTTGAGTTTCATGATTTTCTTGATCAAGGTCTGCGTGTGGACCTGGGAGCTGCTGTAAAGTAATATTTTCAGCATGTTGATCAGATAGAATGTTCCTACTTGCTATGTCTAAATCATCCACTATACAAAATCTCTGCAATGTTGTAATGTCAGTTTTGAGAGATTTGGTTTATTGATTATCCTGGAAATGAAATATGCTTTCATGATAGATAACATCTCTACTAATAAAGCACACTTTATTAGAAAAATCAAATAGCTTGTATCCTTTTTTATGGACACCATTTCTTATCAAAACTTACTTCATTGCTCTTGGACAAAATTTATCTTATTTTGGCAGTATAGTTTCATGGCAAAGCCAACCTATCACCCTCATGTGATCCAAAGAAGGTTTCATGTTGTAAAATACTTCAAAAGGTGGTCTACCTTTCAAGATGGTAGATGGAATCCTACTTATTATATATGTTGTTGCCTCTACACATGTTCCCTAGAATCGAATTGGCAAATTAGCTTCTAACCTAATTGATCTTCTTGTTTCTAGGATGTGCCTATGTTTCCTATCTAACAATCAGTTCTGTTGACGGGTGTAAGGACAAGAACTCTAACGTAGAATCCCATGATGTGCAAACAATTCCTTAGAAGACATGTTAAAAAAATTAGATCTATTATTTGACCTGAACACTTTAATCATCTTTCCAAATTGGTAAAGAATTATTGCAATGAATGTTTTATGTAACCCAGACACAGTTAATTTCACTCTTATTAGGAAAATCAATGTCCATCTGGAGTGATCATCTACTAGTGTCAAAAAGTAATTCATTCCATTATAGGTTGAAACCTTATAAGGGACCCATACATCTATGTGTACCAAATCAAAAGATTCATATGATCTACTAGTACGAACGGAGAATGATAATCTTATTTTCCTAGATAAAGGACACATATCACAGTGTTGTAATTGAAAAATATCTTTATTCCTAAAACTAGAGATCTTTCTAATGACTTCCATAGGCACATGGCCTAATCTTTTGTGCCAAATTTCAGGTTCCTTCATCTGTTGTACTGCCATAAGCTTTGCTTCATTTATTCCAACTTCCTTATAGTATGTTCTCAGTATATACAAGTCATCTTCTTTAATACCAGTCACCTTCACTTTCCATTGCAAATATCCTGAAATATAAAGTGTTCATAAAAGAATATTGCATAGCAATTCAATTCCTTGGTCAATTTGGATACTGATAATAGATTGAACTGAAAACTTGCCATAAAAAGCACATCCTTAAGGATATTACTTCCTGCCAAAGGATTGTTTCCTATTTTTGTTACTTTAGCAGACTCTCCTGTGGGCATTTGCACATTTCCAGCACTTCTTACTTTACCATCATCCAACAACAAACATTCATTTCTTGTCATATAATTTGTAGCCTCCGTGTCTACTATCTAATATATTGCATTATCTTTAATAAGGAAAGACTTAACTGCCATATGTTCACTTGTTTCAGGTGTGAAGGCCTTACTGAGCATGTTGAATAGCATATTATATTGTTCTTGTGTGATCATTGGTGCTATAACGTTGGTGGAATTATTTGTATTAGTGTTGTCATGATTAGTTGCACTAGCCTCAGATCGTAGAGAATGCCCCTCTACCACATTAGCTCTGGCCTTGGACTTGAAACTTGCAAGATATTCGATCAATTTGTAGCAATTCTCCATAAGGTGACCCCTCTTGTTGCAATAACCACAATGCGTCAACTTGAAACAACCATCCTTGCGTGGCCTTTTCCATGATAGTAGTCACATTCTACACTCCAATTTCTCTTTTGTTTAGGTACATTGTTTCCAGTCATAAACAATGCAACTGACTTCATGATTTCAGCTGCAACATAGTTACTTCCTACCACAAGTTTTTGACTCTCATCCTGAACAATCAAGGCATATGCTTGGTTCACATTAATCACCTTAGATTTCATCAAATTTTAACTCCTTGCTTGATTATAACCTTCATTTAGTCCCATTAAAAATTGTAATAAAAGCTGATATTGCAAATGCACTACAAAGTCCTTCGATTTCTTACAATCACATGAAAGAGGTGGCACCATTGAATCAAACTCATCGCATAAATCCTTTAACTTTGAATAGTATATTTACACAGATAGTGTGCCTTTGAGTCAAGGTAAAGATTTTTTATTGTGAAGAGAATACAAATATGATCCAATCACCTTATTGAATCTCTCCTGCAATTCCTTCTAAACCAAAAATGCATTTGTACGAAATAGATTCCACTTAGCAATTCCTTGTTCACAATTTTCATAAGCCACAAAACTACTATTCCATTACATCAATCTCACCGATGTCCTAGAACTGGTCCAAAAGTATCCCTAGTGATTTTACTATCAATGAAACCTAGCTTATTCCTTTCTAGTAGTGCAACTCTCATTGCTCGATCTCACAAAGTAAATTCTCCATGTCTATGAGCTGAATACCAACAAACTAGGACCTAGGGGCATTAGAAGGATGAAGATACAAGGGATGATTATGATCAATCACCACCGGAGCTGGAACAGAGGTTCCTAAATCAGATACATCCTCAATCGCCATGATTATACACAACAAGCTCAAGGAATTGGTAGATGCAGTTAAGAATTGTTAGTCGAAAACAGAATTAACAAGTAAATCTAGAGTTTGCTATAATTCGGATTAGGAATCGATTTTCACAACCAAAAAAAAAAGATCGATGAATCTCTCGATCGTTTTTAATCTGCAAAGAATAATCGTTATATCTTATCGATGAGACATTGCTCTGATACCATGAAGAAACATGTTGATAATCGACATTGAAACAGAGAAAGAACAAAGACGAAGGAAGAGAGCAATTTGGAAAATTTTCCTTTATAGAATCAATAGAGCTGCAAAAATAAATTAGCTAGCTTCTATACATACAAATTGTAATTGCGTACCAACTGTATCCAACTATATGCCTAACTTCCCCTAATAAAATAATTAACTAATAATTAACTACACTAACTAATTCAACTAAGAACTGATTAAGCTTCTGTATAGCAAGGCATTTGTCTAATTCCTTCACAGGCTTACCCCTGTTTCTAAGAATAAGATGTATATTAATTAAATGCCTTGTGAAATTTACATGCCATTTTGTTGTAATTCAATGTGCCATTATTATACAATTATTCCATTCTAGAAGTTACTGTATTTATTCTGTAATCTATTGCTAGAAAATAATATGTAAATCGTATACTATTACAACAACAACAACCCAGTATAATCTCACTTAGTGGGTCTGGGGAAGGTAGTATGTACGCGGACCTTACCCCTACCCTGGGGTACAAAGGCTGTTTCCAAACAGACCCCCGGCATCCTTCCCTCCAAGAACTTCCCACCTTGCTCTTGGGGAGACTCAAACTCACAACCTCTCGATTAAAAGTGGGAATTGCTTAACATCAGAACAACCCCTTTTGTCAAACGTATACTATTACGTACTTATAATTCTGGTTAAATTTGTGGGATACGTGTACATATTCTTAGTGCCACAATATCTGTTTAATGTCGTGTCATGACTCATCTGATTTGCATTTGGCACACAGATATAGTTAAAAGACAAGTTTTTCTATATATGAATTTTGTCCTGCTGTTGTGATATGTTAGAAAACAGTGATTCAATTATTTATTCCCACAAGAAACCATTTGCGGATTAGTATAATCCTAACAAGTTACCAATACGTCATTGTATAGCTAAAAACATGGACAAAACATATTTTTTAGGTAGGATCTTACTCAATGCTGATGTTTGGTTCTCTCTTTTAACAAGTTGTTATTTTTATACTTTTGATTTTTGACTGCGTAAAGAGTACTGAATAAGTAGTCCCACTATGAAATGGTTGTTGTAATTAAAAAACCCTAAAATACCAAATGAAACACATGCCTAGTGCTTATTGTCTATTTACTTTTCTAGGAGTATTAATTAATAGAATAAAAAATATCTAGGAATGCTTAGTCAAATTAAATTTACCATGGAGTATTCTCCGGGCATTGCTCACAATAATTATCCAGTATAATCCTACAAAGTAAGATAATCCATGTAATTGTTTATTAGAAGTCCAACTCATGACGAAAGGGAAAATGAAGCCCAATGTAGTTAACCTTTCAGATATTTTGTTTTTTCAAATGGTTAATACTTAATAGAATGTCTCCGTTAAAAGATTATTAATATACTTTTAATCTTAGAGACTGCCTTTTTTTTCTTTTAATTTTCAAATACTAGTAGCTTATCTCCTTTTCTAGCATGCAAATTCAGAGTTGTAGCCTGGAGCCTATAGTTTTACTTGAACTCAGTAACTTTTGATTGGAGTACTACTTAAAATTATAATAAATATTAGATTTTGACCCATAATTTTTATAGTATTACGAGGATAGTGCAAGTTTAAATTCAGTAAATTAAAATTTTAAATCTGCCGCGGTCTATATCAATACTCATATAATTCGAGAGTTAAACAAGTATAGATTAAGTAAAAAAAACATAAATAAAGCCTGATAGACATTCAAAATTCATTTTTCCGACTTGAATTTTTGGGACTTTTGTACAAATAACTGATTATATTTATTATTTACTTTTTTAACTATTTATATAAATTTTAAATTGGTTATCTACAATTATACGTTGTATAATATATATAAGGGCGGACCTACATAGGGACTATAGGAGTCATCGAAACTCGTTAGCCTCGGCAAAAATTATATATATATATATATATATATATATATATATATATATATATATATATATATATATATAACAAGAACCCCTTAAATTTTTTTATCACCCCCCCCCCCCCCCCCCCCAAAGTTGAAAAGAATGACTGCACGGCTGGTTTAGTATTTCGTATGTGTTCCTTCACTTGCTATATTACCTGGGTTCATTTTATTTTTTCCCTCTATGAATTCAAGGTAGTATAGACTTCTGTATGAATTCAAGGTAGTATAGACTTTTGTATTTAGTGTTCATCTTATTTTTTCTCTTTATCTTTTCTAAGTTCATGAACAGTATAGTAGTTAACTTCAACACAAATAATCTACATTTACTAATTTTGAAAAATATCCTTCTTCTAGATATTGAAAAGGTAACAAAGAGAAACATAAAAAGATTAAAGGAAATTGGAAAGGCACAAGATATTCCATTAGCAAGAGGCCAATCTCCTTTTTTATCGTAATAATTAAGTTTATAAGTTTTACTATTTTCTTTACCTGTATAAAAATAAGTAGTAATTCAATAAAAATTTCACCAAAAACAATAATAAAAAAACTCCAAAAATCTTTATGTGATATCCGTCAATTCAAAACGGCATGATTGAGACTCTACTTGAACAGCTTAACAGACATTTAATCTTGATGTTATTAGACTTAAGTTTATGATATTTTTGAACATCTTTCGGTGACTGATTCAAAACCATTGAATTTACGAGGAATTAGCACGTCAGATTTTATAGTTACCAGCTGAAATATATAGCGGTTCCCTTGCTGCACTCAAATCCTTCAATAAAATTTTTAGTTTAATTAGTTGGATGATTGATTATTTGGATTAATTCTTCTAAATATTAGTATAACATTTAAATTCTGAATCAATCCTCCAGAAGACCATTTGGCTCAAACTCATGAATAGCACGACCACTATTATAAATTCGTGAAACTGCAATTTTAACTTCTTTTACTACAAACAAGTGGTGAAATAACTTTCATTTATCTGATGAATGTAATTTTCTTCTTAGTTTTTTTTCATTATAAAACAGGGCTGCTTTTAAAGGAATATTAAATTAACGGAAAAGGGTCAGAACTGCCTCTAACGTATTGACGTCAGTTTAAAAATGCCTTTCGTTAACCTATTTTGAAGAAAATGCCCCTACCGTTAAAGTTCTGGCATATTTATGCCCCTAATGTATTGACTCCAGTTTAAAAATACCCCTACCGTTAACATATTTTGAAAAAAAAATGCCCCTACCGTTTTAAATATAAGGACAGTCAGTTGTTAGACTTAGGGGCGTAAATATGCCACATTAACGGTAGGGACATTTTCTTCAAAATAGATTAACGAATGACATTTTTAACATGGAGTCAATATGTTAGTAGCAGTTTTGACCTTTTTCCTCTTAAATTAAAGATAGAGTACAGCCGTCCCAAATGTGTTCTAGAGGGAAAGAAATAGGGAGAAGAAGGCCTGGCATGTTTCTATTTCACATTTGGTACAAGTAAACGTAAACGTAAACGTAAACGGCCGCCGAATTATTATAATTATTACACTTCTTCACTAGTACTACTAGTCTTTTGGAAATTTTGTTTTTGTCGGCAACCAATTAGACTGACATTTTTCGTGGAACCATAAGAAAGAAATATACTGTAGCCATGCCATGGATTTTGTTGGTTTGTCGCGTCACTTGATGCATACATTACGTCGCCTTTCTTCTTTAGGGAGAGTAGCAGAGGAACAACTTTTATCAACGAAATTCACATAATAAGAAATTAAATATGCAATTAAAGTAATTTACTCCTACTACTTTTATTATATATATATATATATATATATATATATATATATATATATATATATATATATAGTGAGAATATAATAGTGATTGTGCATCTTTGTTTTACCTTTTTGAGATATTTATTTTGTTTATTATCTAATGTATATAATTTAAGTTCATGCAAGTTTTGTCCTCACTTTTTTGGTACGCATACCGTGTCTTGCATGAGACAAGAGGGTTTGCTCTGATGGTAAGCAACCTCACTTCTCGGTTGTGAGTTCGAGTCTTCCCAAGAGCAAGGTAGGAAGTTATTGGAAGGAAGGATGTCGTGGGTATATTTAGAAACAGCCTCTCTACCCAAGGGTAGGAGTATGATCTGCGTACATACTATTCTCCCCAGACCCTACTAAGTGGAATTATACTGGATTGTTGTTGTTGCATACCGTGTCTTGCATATTACTATTTTATTAGTCTGTTTTAGGGTTCAGAATCTATCTTCATTTATAAATTGGAAGAGAATTAAACCCATCAACTGGTTTCAAAAGCAGTAACCTGTGATGTGCTCACAGATTTAAGTCGCCTCATAATTAGTGTCTTATGTCTTAAACAATAATTTATGATAATTCTTCTTCTCATTTTTAAGTTCCCAATGAACAGGAAGAATGATTTAAATCAAAAGAAAACAAGTTGGAATATCCTCAAAGAAGCAGATATATCACGTGTTTGACAGATGAACTTTTTCACGAAAAGAATACCGAGTTAAGAGAATGTCAAATGTCACAGTTAGGTAAGAGTCCGATTCAGTATCTATTAGCACTAATTATATCGGAAATTTTTGAAAGGAGACAAAATGAAAGAAAATTTTTTTCAGGTGGACCACTCAAATCAATCAGAATTATGCGATGTTATTTTCTTTTACCTACTGACCTAAATAAATACAAGATTCTTCATCGTATCCACACAAATATGTAAATAGCTAAGGTCTAAAAAGAGGTCACCATCGTAGTACATGACACTGAATTTATGATTCTCTAACTTTATTATAATTAGACCTTATTAACGCACCAAACTACTTGAGGTCCTCAAATCTGAGCCATCTTGAGAAAAGAACACGTTTATGTTTACTTATCCTGTTATGTGGTTAATTTAAAAAACTTTGGTATTTATGCTAATTTGAATTTATTTCATATATTTTGTGAGATATCCAAGAATGATTTCTATATTCATCGCTCCACTCAAAAAGACAAAAGGATAAAAGTTCAACAATTTCTTAATCCTAAATTTAGATCCACGATAATAACCAAAGAAGTATGCAGGTTACCGAGGACTTGACCCTTGATAGGGGAGTCTGGAGGTCTAGAATCAGGGTTGCAGGCTAGGGGCTCTTAGAGTCCTTCGTTCGCCCCACCCGGGATTGGGTGTGGGATAGTAGGGTTACCCGTAGATGACTAGTGTTTTAGCGTAGGTCCCCTCTTGGTTGGTAATATGATAGTTGTCGCTTGTTATTGTCGCATGCGACGGTATTTATGTTTCTTATGTTTGCATAATCATTTACGTTATTTCTGCAGGATTACTTATGCTTTGTTTTGTTACTGTGTTTTGTCTTGTCTTGGTTCCTAACTTTATCTTTGTTTTCCAATGCAGCTTTTCATTCTGTCCAATGCGCCGAGGGTCGCTTGGAAGCAGCCTCTCTGCCCTTTTGGGTAGGGGTAAGGCTGTCTACATATTACCTTCCCCAGACCCCACCTGGTGGGAGTATACTAGGTAGTTGTTGTTGTTGTTGTTGATAATAACCAAAGATGTATCTATCTCTGTAAGGGTAAGAAGCTATCAAATGTTTTCAATTTGTGTAAGTAGAAAGGATATGAGAGAAAAATAAGAAGACGAAAACACCGAGTACAATTCTGTTTGTTTCTTTTGGTGCATAATAAACGTTTTGATAACATCCAAAACAGGACAAGTTCTTTCCTTTGACAACAAGTCCTTAAGACAAAGGAGTCCCTATTCAGTAAGAAACTGAGAAGTTTGATCAGTCACTATGCAAAAACAAGTTGCAGCATCCTCACAATTTAACAGGTTTGGGGAATAACATGAAATGTTGAAACAGGAATTGTTTTATTTGGTAGTATCAAATTTCACCTTTTTCCAGCGCTATCCAAGTTCAAGTCTTGAAGATTGAGCAACAGATCATCTGAGCTCAAGTAAACCTTGTTGGCTGCATGTGACATAGTTTGTGCAATTTCTCTTGCGGCTTCAATTTTCCTAAGCGTGATAAATGCCGGATTGTTGGCAATAGATTGACCAATGAGCTGGGCACTTTTAGCCTCACCCTGTGAAACAACATGGAGAATTCAACATTTAGTTTCACCTTCAATTTTCTTCTTCAAGAGCGAAGCAGAACACAAGGAACAAAAAAAACATTATCAAGCCAGCAATGGCAAATATGCCAGTATCTTGCTCTGGAAATATTTTTACCTGAGCTCTAATAATAGCACTTCGCTTATCTTGCTCAGCCTTTTCCACAACAAACTTAGCTCTCTCAGCTTCTTGAGCAGCCACCTGTTTTGCTTCAATTGCAGCGGTAAATTCCTTTCCAAAAGTTAGACTGGTAATGGACACATCATCTAGCGCAATGTTGAAGTTAGCTGCTCTCTCTGTCAAAATCTTGCGTATTTCTCTACTAACATTCTGCAAAAAGTGCATAAGATTGAGCAAAACGGAGACGATTTCAAATAGTTTCAGTAAGCCAAAGAAGAAAATTCAGTTAGGTGCCAGAGGAAGAAGTGGTATATCTAACAATTGAACATTTCCTCCGAACCATCACTCATGCAATAAGGATGGGAGGTATTACCATCTCTAGCACAATAACTTTTTTAGATAAGTATCGCTAGCACAATAACTTTTTTAGATAAGTATCGCTAGCACAATAACCACTTTGACAAAGAGAAACATTAACAATGTAAAGCAAGGTCTCTTGCAAATACCTCTCTCTGGGTGATGAGCTGGCTTGCGTTGTACTGAGCAACCACAGCTTTCAAAGTCTCGTGAATAATGGAAGGGAGGACCCTTTCATTATAGTTCTCACCAAGTGTTCGGTAAACAGTGGGTAGTTGGTCCGGAACAGGACGAGTGAGAACTCGAAGACCAATTTTGACCTGTGAAATAAGTTGGAAAATTATTTTTCATTTAAACCTGTTATTCTCCCAAAACCACGAGAACAAATTGTTCCTAGGATTAAGCAAGATGTTGACTATGACCAACGTTTGCCCTTCACAAGTCAAGACGAAATGTTTCCCTTCTCTTTTCCTTTAATATCTTGTAAAATGGAGCAGCACATGTTTCAGAGAAATTACCATCTGAAGGTCACGACTTCCTGAAGTGCTCTCCACTAGATGAGGGCGTGCACGAACATCATAAATGACCGGCCTTTCAAACCAAGGGATCATGAAATGTGTCCCTTCTGGATAAACCTATTCATCAAACATTTTGTGTACTTATCAGTAAGACCTCCGGCACATATAAACAGAGGAAAAACAGGTAAAGGCCTAGGCCATAAATCTCCCACAACCACATTGAAGCAACAAGATCCAACAAAATCAAACAAAAGGACTCCAAAACACATATAAAGAGTCAGCAAATATGAAACATATCAATGTGCCAGGACATGACAGAATTTATGAAATATCAACATCATACGTACTAATTACTTCTATTTTGTGAAACTTGGCATTACGTAGAAACATTTTTCCCCGCAAAAGAACTATGCACATCTTACCTGCTGAACCTCATGAATTATATCCACCAAACATAATCAACAAGAGAAGTATTAATTATTAAAGAGTAAAGACCATACTAGAAAAAGAAATTAAATACTGCAGAAGGCCGTCGGATCCACAAGGATGTAAATAAACTTTTGGTCTCGACATGCAAAACACAGACACAATTTTGAGGGTGACTTATGCTAGTCAAGTCAATACAATTTATCCACCGATGAAGTGTGTCCAAGAGTCTATGCAACAAAGCAAATATATACCTTCTCTTTAACACCACCAATATTTCCCAGAGAAGCCCACCCAACAGGGCAACAAAAGTAGTTACCTTATCTTTAACACCAATAATACGGTTGAACACAATTGCACGATGTCCACCATCAACATTGTAGAGACTGTTAGCAACTCCATAAACACCAAGACCAGCCACCACTCCCAACTTGATCAAAGCGGAAGCTGCACCACCGCCGGGCATCTTAGGAACCTTAACATTGTTGAGATTCATCTTGCTAACCTGAAAATAAACCAACCATAGTCATCATTTCTAATTACCAAGTAACAAAAGCCTGCAAATATGGAAAGGACTGCTCCGTGTGCATCCTCAAAAGGCTTTATAAAGCATGCCATCAGAAACCTCTGACTTAGCCGATAAGCAAAAGAAAGCCCCACAAAGAGACTTGATAGTTTCCAGTTTTTTATTAAAAAAATAATCCTAATACATAATACTACCAGGAAAATTGACAAAGATGATTTTCATGTAGCGAACACCAACTAGTTTTGAATTGAGGTGCTGTAGCAGTAGTACTAGTAGTTGTTGCAAGAATCTAGAAAGATAGACAAAAGATATTCTATTACACTCTAGAGATTACCATCAAACCATCTGTATGTTGCTTAACATATCTAGATTGTTACTGTAACAAGGCTAATGTTGTATCAGATCTTCAAGTCCTTCAAAACCCAGTAGCCATTCAACATTTGATTTCTCGCCAATTTTCTTAACGTTTAAACTATCATGGACCTTTTCTATGTGCACTATGATTCTCTACAGATTATGAAAATTCTTAGATGTAAATTCCTAAGGCAAAAAATGCACGGAGATAAACAATTGACAAGAAATATTTCCTAGTAACTATGTACATTCAGATGGTCAGCAATTATGCTATTTAAATAATCTTACTTTAAATAAGTAACTGGCAAACTATTTTTCGCAGAAGTAAAATAATATTTCCTAACCAGCAGCAAATCTAGCAAATACCAATCAGGGGAAAAGAAGTCCCAACTAAAGAGATCCAAAATGCTCAGTTATAATAGCTCCTATGCCAAAAATGCAATCAGCAAAAAATACAGTGAACTTGTCAATCAATCAACTTAATCAACTTACACTGTAGTCGGGGTCGGCTATATGAATCATCTGTAGCCATTTGACTCTATTCTATCCAAATTTCTTACCAATACTAAATATTGACTAGCTTGACCAAAACAATGAAGAGCTAAGAGGGAAATACGATTGACAAAGAGTGGAGAGACAATAGAAAATATCTTATTAAACTCTGCAACTTAATTACGAAATAACACTGCTAATCAGCTATTTAAGCAACACCTTCTCTAACTAATTTCTGACAAATTAAGAACTAAAAATACCTAAAACTCAAAAGCTAGCTCATGCGATGGAGATTACCCTAGATACATTTACTTGAGACACGGAATCAGAATAACATAGCCTTATTCAAGTGTATAACTAGCTAAATTCATTCAGTGTAGCTCGAAAACAGCAATTTCAATGCCGATAAAACATATAAGTAAAGCGGTGGAAGGAAAATTCAACTTCAGTCAGCTCGAAGATTTAAAGAGAGCATATATGAATAAAGAAAATGGAGAATTGAGAGGAATATCTGATTACCTGTTCGAAACGACGGCAAGACAATAAACCGTCTAGAAAGTTAAAGGAGAAGAGCCAGGAAAAAGGGTACGAAAGCTTGGGGAAGGGGTTTAATTGCTTAGGGCTTTAGGGTTTTTGCTTTTTGGGTTTCTATTTTTTATTTTAAAAATCTATTAATTTCCTATATATTGTTGTATTTTATGAACGGAAAAAGGTCAAAAATATTCTTGAATTATGAATAGTTTAAAAATATTCTTCATTTATTTTTTGTACTAAAAATATTCCTGCCGTCTAGTTTTTGGACCAAAAATACCCCTTAACTGTTAGTCTGGTCGTTGAAGTTGACATAACAATCCAACTGAGTTAGATTTAATTGCATAGCAATTCACCTAAGCAATTCATCATGGCAAAAGTTTATTCTCTGTTCTTCAATCTTAATCATATAAAAAGAATCAAAAAATTAAAAAATACCAAAATAGTTTTTTATCGAAGTTTATTATTTTGATTAATTTATTTATCTATATAAATTTCAATGTTCTCCAACTCTTATTTTAGTTAGTATCATAATAGAAATTATTACATTCTCATAACGAATGCTTGTTATAAGTTCATTGATGAACATGGAGTTGATTATTATCGAAATGATTTAAGTTAGTATACTTATTTTAATTAGTATCAGCATTGATGAACTTATAAGTTCATATACGAATGCTTAGAGATTCCGTCTATTTTTAGTACCTGCCATCTCTATACAAGAACATGGAGTTGATTATTATCGAAATGATTTAAGTCGTATGCACTTTATTTGTACAAAAAATAATAAAGTTATTAAATTTGAAGCTAAAAGATATTTATAAAATAGAATATTTTGGTATTTTTTGATTTCTTTTTTTTTTATGATTAGGATTAAAGAATAAATAATAAACTTTTCACCATGCAGGATTGCTTAGGTGGATGAAGATGTAAGCAAATCTAACCTTGCTGGATTATCATGTCAGCTTCAATGATAAAACTAACCGTTTAAGGGGCATTTGTAGTTCAAAACATAGACGGCAGAGATATTTTTTGTACCAAAAATAAACGGGGAATATTTTTAAGCTATTTTCAATAGTTAAAGGATATTTTTGACCCTTTTTCATTTTATGAAAAATATTAAGAGTGAATGTCCATGTATTATGAAGTTACTTAAAAGCAAGTTACTAAGTTATAGACTAGTCTAGTTACTTGGTCACCAAGATTGGTAACTTGGCTAGCAAGACTAGTTACTTGGTCACCAAGCAACTCTATTATAAATAGGAGACTTCTCTACTCATTTGTAGATCATCATTGAGAAAAGATCTAGAGTCCGTTTGGATGGGCTTGTTTTAAGTAACTTTTAAGTCATAAGTTAGAAATTCTAGCTTTTGGTTTTTGCCTCTTTATCCAAAAAAATAATTTAAAAGCGGTTTTGGCTTAAAAGCATTTAAAACAAGCTAATCCAAACATGCTACTAATATTATCTCTCTCTAAATTTCTCTGTGTTACTTTATTTTATATTATTTCATAATACGTTATCAACACAAGATTCTACCGGCTGAAGAAGCTTTTTCCGAATACTAAGCAAATACAGATACCTCACAAAGCAATCTTGGATCAACGTTTAACTGTAGAAATATTTGTTTGAATGATTCATGTACGACACATATAATACTGAAAGAGAAAGAATTTTTCTCTCATTTAAGTATGTATAGAGTAGATGTTACTACAATTTCTGGTTCTAGTAATCTAACTAAAGGCTTTGGAAGAGTTACTATAATTATGCCGAGGGGAACAATATTTATCATAAATAATGCAATACTCTCCTCTAAGTCCAAGAGGAACTTGTTGAGTTTTAAAGATATCCGCCGAAATGGATATTATATTGAGATAACATATGAGAATAATCTTGAATATCTCATCGTTACCAAAAATGTCTCCGACTAGAAAAGGGTTATTAAGAAGTTCTCATCTTTATTTCGTGGCCAGTATCGGACAAGAATTAATGCAATTGAGGCACATTCTATCGTAAACCAAAAGGTTGGTGATCCCAACACTTTTATACTTTGGAATGATCGATCCAGACATCCTAGATCAATTATGATGAGACGATTTATAAGAACTCAAATGGGCGTCCATTAAAGAATTTAAAAATTCTTTAAATAATGAATTTTCTTGCACTTCTTGCTATCAAGGCAAGTTAATTATTAGACAATCACCAATAAAGCTGGGGATTGAGTTCCCTGTATTTTTTGAACGTATACAAGGGGACATTTGTAGACCTATTCACCTACCTAGTGGGTCGTTTAGACATTTTATGATCATAATAGATGCATCTTCTATATGGTCTCATGTGTGCCTTTTATCATCTCGCAACCTGGCATTTGCAAAATTAGTGGCACAAAAAATTTGATTATGGGCACAATTCCCCGATAATCCAATTAAGTTCTATTAGACTTGATAATGTTGTGGAGTTTCGTCCAAGCATTTAATGATTATTG
The DNA here is from genome assembly GCA_034376525.1 of Nicotiana benthamiana. Taxonomy (NCBI): domain Eukaryota; kingdom Viridiplantae; phylum Streptophyta; class Magnoliopsida; order Solanales; family Solanaceae; genus Nicotiana; species Nicotiana benthamiana. Next base: position 3,565,189 of record CM067326.1, read on the forward strand.
CTTGTCAATTAGGATAAAAGTGAAACATTTTGCATCCAGCAATGCTAGTTCGTCTCAGACCGACAAATTATCATAAATATTCTTCGATGCTATTAGTTTTAGGTCATTAACCAAATATATCTCATTTAAGAATTTTTAGGTGTATAGTATATGTGCATATAGCATATACACTAAGATGGGTGTGAGCACGTGATTTTTGCCTTGCATGATTTACTCCTACATAATTCTTAAAATTAGGATTTTCCTTTAATTATTTGATTTTTAGGAATTGATTGCATAACTTTCGTGTTTGTTTGCATTTTGTGTGCATGTTTAATCCATATAAATCATAAAAATACAAAAATAATGCACTTGCATTTAGAACCTAAATTTTTTTAATTTTTAAATATAATTAGTTATCTAATATTACAAAAATGAAAGAAAATAATAAAAATAGCCCTCTTTGCATTTTACTTTTAATTTTTCGAATCTGTTACATTTTTGCTTTCAATTTGGGACTTAACTAATCTTCGTAAATATTATGAGCTTTAATTAATTTATATTGTTAATTAATTTAGTTTTAAGGTTTAATTTTAGTTTAATTTTAGAAAATAAATCAAAAGAAGTTGAGTAATTAAATAAAATACCCAATTTCGGGCTGGCCCAAATCAAAATCTCCACCACTTACCCGTCCAAATAACCCGACCCAGCCTAAAACCTTCGTCCAAATCCGGTCCGTATCCCCTTACCATCCAAAACGACCCTATTTTCCGTTAATCTATTCTAGCCCTTGATTTCCCATGGTCCAACAAACAAGAACACAGGGTCCCTAATATAAAACTATCCTAACAGCAACCTCATCCCATCTCTCATCTTCCTCTTCAGTTCTGAGACTACCATGCCAAACCCTAATCGCCGCCTCCAAATCCTCCACTGCCGGTGGCGGCGCCAGCACAAATTTATCGGCCTCAAATTAACACGAAATGTTCTCCTCAACTCCCTCTGTCCAAATCCTTGGCCAATTTCCTTCGAATCCTTGTGGAACCCTTCGAATCTCAAAATTAAAAGAGAAACCCTAGCGCCGCCCTTGTTCTCTCCGATGGCGGCGCCGTCTCCGTTCAACCCCAAATCAACACCAAAGGACCCATATGACCCTCTCATACTATATCTGCACCCCCTTTCCTTCGAATCAAGCCTGAACTGTTCGAATCTTCGAACGAAGATCTAACCAAAAACCTAACTTCTCCAAAATCCACTGTAGAATCACCCCCACACTCCACATGACTCCTCAAATATCAGATTACTATCAGTCTCCTTGAGACGAAACCCTAAATTTCTCTCGTCTCTGACTCGACATGCAAGGGTCTGGTTTGTTTGGCTTGAAGCTTTGCAGAATTCTCGACCTGAAACGAGTTTTAGAGCATTTGTTCTTACATGAATAACCTGAATAACACTTGTCTTGGGCTCGAATCTCAACTGTCATTTAGTCCGTTCAAACTCATTGTCGATTTGCCTCCTTTACGTAATTCAGGTTTTGTTTTCATTGTGAGTTCGTTCTCAGCTTCATCTGATTCTTTTCTTCTCTTTCTTTCTGATTTTTAAATCATGCTCGTTAATTTTAGTTCATTTTATTTCAGTTGGCATTCATTTTAGTTCATTTGATTTTTGTTTAAGTTTATCTCATATTCTATGTTATGTTTGACATCCTGGGTTTCAAGAGTTTGTGTAACTTGCCCATTTCTGAAATTACTCCATTGGGTTTTAAATTGATAAAATTGGGCTCTGTAGACAAAGGCCCAATAAGGGGAAGGTTTGAGCCCTTAGCAAGCTCGATTTGGCATTGATTATTGGGTTAACTTGACCCACAATATGTTTAAGGCTCAGTAGGTAAAACAGGGCACTTGAGGGGGTAGTTGGGGTAATTTGCTAAGAGAATCTCTCATAACTACCTAAAGAAGCTTCTCAGAAGCTGGAAAATGACACTAACTTGAGCCACAAGTTAGTAATTAGGACTACATAGCAAAAGAAAAGTTGAAAAGGATTGATTTGCAAAAAATAAAAACCCTGTAGTTGCCCTACTTGCTTGCATATAAAGGCATTGCCTTCTTGCCTTGAAAAGGGGGAGATCATACCTAGAGAATTTCCAAGTACTGAAAATTCTGAAATCCAAGACTAAACAAAACCCTGAAAAGATATTGTTTCATCGAGTCTTGGGTTGATTTTTGAAAGTTCTCCTAATGTGTGAAACAATTTTGAGTAGCTAGTAGTTAAATGAGTTGAAATCAAGTCTAGGTTGAAGTCCTTTGGTTCATTGCTGGGTTTGGAGTTGTTCTTCTAGGCTGCTTAATGTTATTTTCTGAGTCTAAAACTGGTCGTTTAATTGCTGATTTTGTGTTGCTGCTATCTGCTGCTTCCTCACCCCTTTTTCCTTATCAATTTCCAGGTATTCTTTGATTCTCTAGAAGATTAGATGCAAAAATAGGAAATTTGTAACCGCCTGAAGCTACATGAATGAACGGTTGTTTACTTTAAATCTTCAATGTCAGTTATTTTTTTAGAATTTCTGAATTCTGAATGTAGTATAAAAGTGTTTTGCAGCTTGTTCATCTTAGCATAGTAATAGTATTTCTATGAATTCAAGTTGTTCTTTCATTTTTTTATTGGAAATTTGTAGTCTGTTAGTTTGGTTGAACATTCAAAGGACTGTAAATGTAGACTGTTGAACTCATGATATACTTATATTTTATTTGGTAATTTTAGCTTTAGTGTAGGTTAATTTTAGCAATCCATACTAGCTAAAATTTGTTTTGGTTATGTTACTCTCTTTAGGTGTATTAGCTTGATATCCTTTTAGTAGTCTAGCTATGCCATGATAATTGAGCTTTTGTTGTTCATAGAACCTGAAAATCGTGAGAGGATAACCTATTAATGGTACTAATCTCCTTTAAGTATTTTCAAGGTTTTGTTACCATTTTTGAAATGTTAGTTTAGGATTGAAATCTGGAATATTACATGAGCGTGAAATTGATATGTTTGTTTGTACAAATAGTAATCAGTTTATCCATTTAGCAGAATTTAAAAAGTGAAATTTAAAAGGGCTGACTTGTGAATTGAGTAGCAGATTCGAGCTAAGAATAATGTCCTTATGGAAGCAGTCCTTGCTCAAGTCTGGGCTCATCCTCAGGCTCAGTCGTTTGTTTCAAAATGAATTTAAAGGGGTGTTTAATTTGTATCAAAAAGTTCAAACCAGAGATTCAAACCTTTTAATTTCATGTTCATGTGTTAGTGTCAATTTGTGCTTGTATTATTAAGTCTTAATCTGAACCATTTGAACCATAAGAATTGGGCCCAATGATTGGCCCAGCTTCATAACAAATGAGCCTAGAGGTTTTTTGTACATATATCTGGTTCTATTGAATGCTATTTTGTCGACTTAGCTGGTCTTGGGCTTGAAGGGACTCGATATTGAGTTCCTCGTCCAGACACATTCGAGGTTTTTAGTGTGGGGCCATTCCTAGGCCCAGGTCTAAACAGCCTCATTGAATATGATTTGGACTGCAATTTCCACATACGTAAGGCCTAGTTATATTGCTAGTTTGCCTGGTTTTTGGACTTCACGTGGGGAGCCCATTTGCAGCTTTGGATTGGTAGCTAAATGATCATAAGGAACCTTTAATTATATTTAGTTTGAGTTAATTAAGCCCGCTAGATAATTGCGGAGGCGGCCCAAATAGATAATAATAGTTAATGGCCCTCCCAAATTTTAGTTGGAGTATCCTTAAAAAATGAAATTGAGGTGCTCCGTGCCAAATAAAATCACAAATGCGCGGCCTTCTTTAATAATTTCCTTTCAAATACTTAGAATTTGAGGCGTGCCATTTAGCGAATTTCCATGTTCCTCGCAAAGTTAACAATGCGTTAGTTACATTAGGCGCGTTAAAATCAGGTGTGCGTTTCATGTGACCCAAATCCAAATCCTAAAACATTGAATAAAATGTGTTTCGGATTGCGGGTGCATTTTATGTGACGCAATCCAAAGACATGTTTTGGATGATGTTCAATCTTTCTTACAATTAATTAAAAGAAGTAAATAATTTAAAATTGCACTATAGGATTGAACATGTATTAAAATCAAATAACCTGCCAATTCTAATAGTTTAAGCGACCGTGCTAGAACCACGAAGTTTGGGGGTGCCTAACACCTTCCCTCGGGTTAAGAGAATTCCTTATCCAGAATTTCTGGTTGGCAGACTTCACAGGGAAAGTCGAATTTTCCTCGATTTGGAATTTTAAAATAAACCGGTGACTTGGGACACCAAAAACAAACCTATCCCAAGTGGCGAATCTAAATAAAATAAATAAATAATCTCATTTCTAATAATGTCACTTAAATTAGAAAAACTCCTTCATACCCCCTTTGGGTGTGTAAAAAAGGAGGTGTGATAATTCTGGCGGCTCTGTTGGGGATCCAAACGTAGAATTTCGGTTCAGGGTTCAAGAATTCGAGCTTAGAATAGCTGTTATGATTGGTTTTATCTGTTATCTGATTTTCCTACATGTTTCATCCTAATGTGCTAAATGCTTTACCAGTTTGATATTTGGTGAATTGTATATATAAAATGCTACGAAACCATTCCTCTCTCTGAGTCTTCTACATCATGGAGAAGGGTGCACTTCGTGTGACTTCTCTGTTGTTTAGAGTCTTATCCTATTTTTAGAACGAGGTTCGGACAAGTAGCTAAGCCGGCGAAGCTTCTGCATTCCTGATACGCTGCCCCCTCCCTGGCTCGAGTTGTTCGCTCGGGTAAGCCAGGTCTAGAACAATAAACCTAGGTTTTAAACCTAGTACAGTAAAACCTCATGCCGGATCCCTAGTAGGAACGTTTGTTTGCATCGCATGCATTTGACATAGGAGACTTAACACAGGAGTTGGGTCTGTCTAGGACAGGTGTACCCAAATTAAAAAGACCATCCTGATGCATCTTACATGCTACTTGCGCATATGTTTGTTTCGGCTTACATGTTGACCAGCTTCTAGAATAGAGAAAGAAAATAAAAAAAGATAAAAAAAAAAAAAGAAAATAAAAAAAGTGAGCAGTAGGTATTTAGAATATTCTGAAACTCTGCTGGAATTCTGAAAAAAAGAAAGTCATTTCTAATGAGCCACAATTTCAAGTGTCATGTTTCTCGTGTTGCGTCTAGACTGACCGAACCACGGGGTATGATTATCACCGGATGTGAGATACGTAGGCAAACCTGATCGATTCCAACCTCAATTTTAAGAAAATTCAAAAATATTTTCCTTTAGTTCCTTCTTCAAAAAAAATATTTCCATAGAAAATTAAAAAAAAAGTAAAAAAGTAAAAGTAGTCTTTAAACTAACTAATTAACTAAATAAATAAATAACTAAATGGTTTCCTTATTTCTAATGTCTTTTGATGTGAAAAAAGAAAAATCATTAAAAAAAATCAAAACCTAAAATAAGGATTTCTTTCATTTTGAAGTATTTTTCTAAAAATTAAATCCAAAAAAATCAGAAAAAAAATCCAAAAATACCCCTTAGATGTCTTTCTTTAATAAATGTCAAAATAGAAGTCCAAAAATATTCTCATTTTTCTTTAGAAGTACCTTTGGTAAATAAATAAAAACTCAGAAGTCCAAAATGTTTTCTTAAAAATACGTCTTTCGAAAATTAACAGGCAACATCTAAAAAAAATATTTTTTCTTTCTTCTTTAGAAAAAGAGAAAACAAATAAAAATTCCAAAAAAAAAAACAAATATCTTCCCAAGTTCAAATTTAAAGAAAAGAAATTTTTAGAAGTATTTCTTTCAAAAACAAAACAAAATTAAAATCAAAATCAAAAATTTAAAAATAATTCCCTAATGTTTTTCTTTTGCCTTGAAGCTTTCATTGTATAAGTTTTATAAAAGTAAAAAAAGAGTTAGTTTACTCAATTCTCAATCTCCCCAAACTACGCTTGATCTAATTAATTTTGGGTCATGATACATAGACAATCTCCATCGTATTTGATCATTGCCATAAATAAATTGAGTGAAGATTAAACTGAAAGGAACAAAAAAAAGGAAAAAAAATTGAATTGAGTGAAAAGAAAAATAGTAAGAAAAAAGAAGAAAAGAGGGGGCAACGAAAAAAAGAGTGACAAACAAAAGAGAAAAAGAGAGTGCCACAATAAAAGAGCGGCAAAAACAAAATGAAAAATCACGAGTGATTAAAGAGAGACAAAAAAAAGAGGTACGTACTGAGAAATTTAGTTAAGGCCGGGATGAAACATGCAACCGTTAAAACACAAGGTAGAAACATTTAACTATTTAGGTGCATTGCATCTAAACGTGCGATTTCATATATGTTAAATGTTTCAAAACTAACAAGGTTGTTGGGTGTATATAATAGCCAGGTTTTGGTGATTGGTTTTGTTGGTAGTCTAGCCTCCCCTCCTTCACAGTATCGAAAGGCACAGATGGCCTCCGCAAGTAATCTACCAATCATCGGTCTTGAGGATAGCCCGGCATCGGCTATTCACGTCACGCCCCAAACTAGGCCCTCGATACTATATTTGATCGAGTTAGAACATACTAGCTAACTAAACTGGGGGCCCAACTGATCGGGAAGCACAACATCTGAGATACTAAGCCTGGACCATTATGGTCATGACCTGAATAACAATAAGCCATATAACCAAAAGTAGACGAGTCAAAATAATAAAGTACTAGCTGGACGACGAGACCGCGATTGGAGACATACATACCTACATACATATATGTACATACCAAGCCTATGGGCTAGAGAGTGGAAGCGGCAAAAAGAACCCAGAATACTATGTCCACAATAGCCTCTAAGACTGTCATAAGCATTATCGAGACAAGGCCTCGATTATACCGAAACTGTACAACAAAAGTAACCATCCTATGAAAGCTCCAGGAAGAGGTGGAGCTTACCAACTCACAGCTAAACCTCGAAACCCTAGCAGAGGGGTCGATCAGAGTCCCTACCTTGACCTGCACGCACGAAACAAAAATGCAGTGTCCCCAGGCAACGGGACATCAGTACGAATAAAAATGTACTGGTATGTAAGTCAGAAAGTAGAATCATACATAGCTGATGTAAAAAATTAATAAAGATACCACCTGACAATGAAACTCTGATAGCCTCCATAGACGACATCCGACCTCATAGTAATCAAATATGCATGGTATGCTCGTGTAATAGTATGTCGGGAATACATATACATACATATACACACACACACACACACACACACACACACACACACACACATATATATATATATATATATATATGTATGTATATATTGATGAAAATGCATGACATACCCAACCAAATGGTAGCATTGGCGGTCTCTTCTGGTAGCTAACTGGTATCATATTGCCAACCTGTGGCCATCTGTACAATATATCGTTTTTCGAGCAAATAGGCCCCTTACCTTCGATTATAGCTCGTAGTCCATGCATAATATGCCATGTATGATATGAACTTTAAATGCACATAATATGCCATAACAAGAACTTAGCAAATCTTGGCTCATATGTACTCTTATTCTCATGATCTCATAATCACCTTCGTATTGCATACAATTGTCTCGTGGAACCTCATATCTTTCTTCTTTTGTTTTGAATAAACTTGAAAACTTAACTCGACTTTTAGGAAGATAATTTAACTCAGAAGATATTCATAAAAAGCTTAAGGCGCTTCACATAGTTCTTATACCTGATTTCATGATATTTAATAAATGGAAGTATTTTAAAAAAAACAAGTGTTTTAGTAGTTTAAATAAAAATTTATATTTGAGATTACTGGAAATCGACGTATCACTTTAGAGATTTTAAAATACAGTTTAACAAGGAAGAAAGACTAATCGCAAATACTAAATGCCTTTTTTAGTTACATAACCCAAAGACAAATAAGAATTCATATATATAGACATATAGTTAAGAAAGCCGACAAAATGACATATATGGATGTCGAATATTCTATTTAACCGAATGAGTGAACATCAACCTAATAGCGTTATGAAAATACTTCAGCTATGATCCCAATGCCTTCCACAGAAGGTGTTTCTAGCAATAGAATAGTAAAATATCACATTTGACGTCTTAGGAATTTCCCAGAATTCATGCTAAAAGAAAGGACGAAACTTAGCCCTGACATACCTTAAACATGTTGAGTCCTTAATTCCTCCCAAGTGACTCTTCAAAAAAGTCAAATCGATCCATCATAGCATAAGGAGATTCAAAATCAGTGTTGAGCACAAGCCAAGTCTATAACTTAAGCTAGTAGCTCGTTTTACTTAAATTTGGGCAGCATCTCCTTTGTAACAAGGGCCTCCACCAATACCATATACCAACAATAACAACTAGAGAAATTCATCAATGTATAAATGTTAATAACAAGACACCACATAACAACAATAAGTCACAACTACTTCACGACAAGCGGCAAGCTCCAATTGGAATCCGTATAACCCATCTACCCCTTACAGACTTCTTACATTAACTTACAAGTATCATTAACATTATAATGAAGTCATTCATCAATGATTTCATTTATACCATATATTTATAACAAAGGAAACAATCCACAACTCTAACTATCTTCAATTAGTAACTTTATTCACTAGTTCATGTCTACTCCATCCATTTAACTTAATCAACATCAATATATAACCTCAGGAACATGCAAGAACACAATATACCTACCTCCTAAAGTAACTTCAAGTCGAAATCCAAGTTATTTTTAGCTTACAATAACCCTCAACGGCAATACAACACCATAGAAGTGACTTAAGCTAATCCAAGTATTATCTTGTAGTTTATCATCCTAACAACTTAAATAACATACAAGCAAGCTTAAGCACAATTAGTAGGAAGTTATACTCACCTTAGACAGCAGCAAAAACTTGGAATTTCATCCAAATACACCCCACAACAATCCTCAATGACAACATAACCTCAAAGAGGTATTGTTCTTCACTAGGACTAGGTTTGATGTTGAAATATGATGTAATCACTTCGGAATCACTTCAAACCCTTGTGGAATATGTTTAGAAGGGTTAGGAGAAGTTTGGAGACGAGGTTGAGTTGAAAAATGAGCAAAAATAGGCATCCAAATCGTTTATAAATTGAAGTAGCTCAACCACCGCCTAAGTGGGTCCCATTGGGAGCTGCTTCTGCGGTCTCGCAAAAACTCAAATATCTCTATACTATAATGTCGTGGATGAACGGTTTAATGCGTTGGAAACTAGACTCGTACATCTTCAATTTTGTGTATAGATCATCCCTTGATTCCAAGTATATTGGGAGAAAATTGTATATATATTTGACCTAAATTTCAGCAAATTTATGAATGTAACTTGTGGTGACCTTTGCCAACTCTTGTTCCACAACTTGCTTGCCTTCAAAATGTAGAAAATGAATATCATACGACTAAAATAACTCATAGAATAACCTCCTTATCATGTTAAGAACCCTAGTCTCACCCCAAGGTACATGTTATAACATTCCAAATTTGTCGACTTTCAACGAAACTTATTTTCTTCTATTTGTTTAGCGTCTAAGCTTTCCAACCCTTTTGGTACTTGTTATTCATGATCTTAAAGATTGGTAACCTCCAAGATAACAAAATGAAACTTACATTATGTACTTTAAAAAATAATCTTATTTCTGACATACATCAGCTGGTTTACGACGTACTCTCAGGTACCAAAACATGGAATGTAACAATTATGCAGCTAGAATTAGCAGTTGTTGAAGAGAATATGATGTTGCTTCTCACCATAATGGCGATGTGGGACTCCTGGTATAATGGTAGGGAACTGTCAAGTGAAATCCTTGGGTTCCCTGAGTTGATCCCTAGGTCAAGTGAGGTTACCAACACCCTTGTGCCCAATCCGCTCATCCCATGCGAGCACCCTACAGTACCCTTCAATGATCATGGCATGCCTTCTAGAATTGCCCCCATGCACCAGATTCAAGGGCACCGCCTCCAATGTTCACCTTTCAAGGTCCGCATCTTCAATAAGAAATAACATATGTGACCCCGTACTCTTTCACTCAACCTCTAGAGTATAATCTCTCCGTGGAGCAAGAAAAGGTTGTTAAAAATCCCGAGCAAGAGGAAATTTCTCAGAAGATGAAAATCCCGGAACAAAGTCTGAAAAACATACAAGGTTTGAGTGGTCAAAATAGTGTCTCATACTATGACCTCTGTATGTTTCCCCATGTCCACTGCCATCTAGCTTCAAGATGCTAAAATTTGAAAAGTACAATGGGTGTGGAGACCTGGTCGCTCATCTGAAACGATACTGCAACCAGTTGAGGGGTGCTGGTGAAAAAGAAGAGCTGCTAATGGCCTATTTTGGGGAAAGCCTCACCGAAATCGCTTCTAAGTGGTATACAGAACAAAAAATTACCCATTGGCACGTGTGGGATGATATGGCCCAAGATTTTGTCTGCCAATTCTAGTATAATGTGGATGTCGCTCTTGATAGAAACACTTTGACCAATTTGAAAAGGAAAACCGCAGAAAGCTTCCGTGAATATGCTGTTAAATGGCATGAGCAAGCTTGCAGGGTAAAGCCTTCAATGGATGAAGTTGAAATGGTCACTGTCTTTCTGCAGGCCTAAGAGGCTGACTATTTCCAAAACATGATGTCTGTTGTAGGTAAGCCATTTGCTGAGGATATCAAAATCAGGGAAATGGTTGAAAACGATTTAAATACAGGTCTGATCTTGAGTCATGCTGCTTTTAAGGCCACATCACAGGCTGCTGAGAATTGTTTGGAGGTTTTGATAATGGAAAATAAGAGTGAAGAGGAAGTCATGATGGTCTCAAGCTCAAGGGAGGCCCGCAGGTCAGTTAGCCAGTCATATGTGCCTCCTGTGGTCCATCAACATTATCACCCCTCCTCCAAATGCTACTTATGCCATGGCACCGCCTCCCTATGAAATGATGAGCGTGCAATATTACACGCAACCACAACATTACACACAAAACCGAGCTCCACCTCCCAGAAATGCCCATCATTACCAAGTTCCATATAATCCTCAACCAAATGTTCCCCAATACAATCCTCGCCCAAGAGAGCCTTTCAGAAAGAATCAGTTCACCCCTATTGGTGAATCGTATTCAAGCTTGTTCCAATAGTTAATCAAGCTAAATCTATTACAGCCAGTGGCCCTGAACCGGTCGAACCTCGAGTCCCACTCGCACTAAGATGATGCTATATATGAATACCACTCTACAACAGTAGGAGACAGTACACAGGACTGTTGGACCCTCAAAAGGGCAGTTGAGGATTTGATTGAAGCTAAAAGAATCTTTTTTTGGATGTAGATGGTCCTGACATGATGGAAAATCTGTTGCCTACCCACAACATTGGGCCAATGGTCGGAATGATTTGTGAAGCTGAGGAATGTGATCCGACACTGAAAGCCATTGTATCCATGACTGAAACTAAAGAAGAGCTAAAAAGCGGTCGCCAATCCTGAAAGTTCCCCATCAGACGGGAGTCTCGATAGCCAATCTTGTTATCCTTCCTGCATCCAGATTATCTCAGGGTGTGATCCGGATGTTTTACCTTATTGTCTTACTTTCTGATGTAAACTCTTCTATCTTTCTAAACAGAAAAAAATAAAAAATAAAAAATCAAATGAAATTAATATTTCATTGTCCAGGAATGTCTATTTTCTTAATCTTGTCATTTTTCTTATTCTCTTTTTAGTTCTGTTAAATGTAGATTTCAACAACATGACATGCTTGCGGACTTCATGCCCAGATCCCAAAACATTGTCAGGCTTCGAAATAATGAATCAGGAATCGAGATTCAAAAAGGAGAAGTTTGAGGAAATAAAAACAAAGAGTTTGAACAACTGAAGGAAACTGGTTCCTATATTGGAAAGGTCCATACATTGCGACAAGAGTACTGCTAAAAGAGTGCATTGTACTTGGAACACATCGAAGGAAATATCCTTGAGATAACCGTCAATGCAAATGCAGACAAAAAGTACTCTGATTGATCCTTCATATAGTATTAATATTCTCTAGTGGGATGACAAAGGCTTTCATTCTCGCTACCAAACACCATTAACCCTTTTGCAAACCCTTTGAGTCGGTTACTCTTCTTTGATTACCCTCTTTGGAACCTGAAAGTGTTATTGAAAAAATGAAATGATCAAAAAGAAAAAAAAATAAAAATACAAAAAAAGGAAGAAAAGACAAGGAAATAAAAAAAAGAGAAAAGAGGAAAAGGAAAGGGAAAAGAAAGAGAAAAGAAAAGAAAACAAAATTGAAAAACAAAAGAAACAAAGTTTCCTGAACTATGTTCAACTTGATTCCAAAAGGATACATAGGCAACCTCTCTTTGGGGTTCAGTCACACCAAAATAAATATTTAAGGTCCCCTCGAAAGTGAAACTGGGGCAAATGTTATAATGGTTAGGCGACGGTTTGCCAGAAAGGTTCCAAAGTTGTAATTCCATCCAAGCTCTTTTTATCCCAAATCATGTTCAAGTTCTTCCGATCAATCGATGAGAATGATTCAAGGATCGGAGAATGGAACTACTTGGATTTGATGCAGTGAAAACCCATACGGACACCGTGAGGCGACGGTAAGCAGAGAAATTGAAATGAAAGAGTCTTGTTAGTGAAAACTCACAAAGATCACGATAAGGCGATGGTGAGAAGATAAATGAGAGAGGCCAGCTCGTGGAAACCCGAAAAGGGTGTCCCTAATTGAAACGAGGATCCTCACAGCCACCGGCGCCGAGAAAGTCTTGGTAAGGTTTCTCGAATTTTTGAAGCAAAAGTTGTGATAAATTTCTGAGAGTCAGACAGTTTACATAGATAAGGCATCCAGTCCAAAAGGCATGCCATGTTCATTGAAGTCCGCATGTACTCCAGATAAGTCCTTCTTTCCTTTCCCTGAAAGGGACACTTCTTGTTTTTGAACTCATTCTCCATTCTGTTGTTTGTTTTCTTTGAATCCCTTTCGTTCTAACACTGTTCCGAAACTAAGACAAAGAAAGGATGGCAAGACTTATTTACAAGGCTTTCATTTGACAAGATCTAAGGGAACCCATTCTCGCCAGGGGCATCAAGTCAACCTTAACTAGCCATGGAGGCTGATGTTTGAAATTGAAAAACTCTTGAAAAGAAAGAAAATCAAAGTCAAATGCCCACAAAGGCGAAATAAAGTTAAAAAGGCTGAATCCCACGTGGCTAACCATCTCGGCAAAGATTTGAAAAGCGAAGGGATCCCGATGCTCTGAAATCAAAGTTATTGAAAATGAAAAGAAATCCAAAGTCAAAATCCCGTAGAGGATGAATAAAGGGAAAGGGCCAACCTACGTGCTATCCGTCATGAGAATTTCTACAAATCTGAGTTCCTCGATTTAGGAGAGAGAGATCAATCTTCAAAAAAATCAGCAAGCAACGGAGGTTCTCACCATAAGTTGGGCCAAGATCGAGTGATCAAACAATCAATGCTACAAAACCAACTACCGTTTCAAACTAACAATTGTTCTTTTGAAATAGGTGTAATCCAAAGCAATCGTGCAAGAAGCAGGTGCAACCAAAGAGAAAAATGCGTAGGAGCTAGGAACAGCTTCTCAGCAATAATCAACCAAAAGGGTAGTTTCCTTCAAATTCTTTCCTGCATTTTTACTAAAAAAAAGAAAAGAAAAGCAAAATCCCAAAAATTATGGTAGCATAGGGCCTCCAATCTCTAGTTGCATCCTTTCCAACATAGGGTCCCATTCCCTAGTCACCGCCAGCATAACCTGGTAGTCTTTCCATTATAGGGTTCCATTCCCTAGTTGATCTCCAACATAATCCGTGGACCTCCCCGAAATAACCCGAGGACCTTTTTCCTTTTCACCCTGGCATAACCCAAGAAACACTTTTCCTTTATGTGCATGTTTAATCCTTATAATTCATAAAAAATATAAAAATAATACATTTGCATTTATGACCTAATTTTCTAATTTTTAAATATAATTAGTTATCTAATATTACAAAAATGAAAATAAAAATAAAATAGACCTCTTTGTATTTTACTTTTAATTTTACGAATCTGTTACATTTTTGCTTTCAATTTGGGACTTAACTAATTTTCGTAAATATTATGAGTTTTAATTAATTTAGTTTTAAGGTTTAATTTTAGAAAAGAAAATAAAAGAAGTTGAGTAATTAGATAAAATACCCAATTTTGGGTTGGCCCAAATCAAAATCCGCACCTCTTACCCGTCCAATACACCTGACCCAGCCCAATACCCGCGTCCAAACCCGGTCTGTCTCCCCTTACCACCCAAAACAACCCCGTTTCCCATTGATCAATCCCAGCCCTTGATTCCCCATGATCTAACGGACAGGAACACGGGGTCCCTAATATAGGAAAGCTGTAACCGCCTGAAGCTACATGAATGAACAACTGTTTACTTTAACTCTTCAATGTCAATTATTTTTTAGAATTTCTGAATTCTGAATGTAGTATAAAAGTGTTTAGCCTAGCTTGTTCATCTTAGAATATTAATAGTATTTCTATGAATTCAAGTTGTTCTTTCATTTTTTTTTAATTGGAAATTTGTAGTTTGTTAGTTTGGTTTTGAACACTCAAGGGACTTTAAATGTGGACTGTTGAACTCATACTATCTTATATTTTGTTTGGTAATTTTTGCTTTAGTGTAGGTTAATTTTAACAATCCATGCTAGCTAAATGTAGAAATTGTTTTGGCTATGTTATTGTCTATAGGTGTATCAGCTTGATATCCTTTTAGTACTCTAGCTATGCCATGATAATTGAGCTTTTGTTGTTCATAGAACCTGAAAATCATGAGAGGATAACCTATTAATAGTACTAATCTCTTTTAAGTATTTTCAAGGTTTTGTTACCATTTTTGAAATGTTAGTTTAGGTTTGAAATCTGGAATATTCATGAGCGGAAAAATCACTATAGGAGTGATATGTTTTTTGTACAAGTAGTAATTAGTTTGTCCATTTAGCAGAATTTTAGTGTTTATTTGTGCTTGTATTATTAAGTCCTAATCTGAACCATTTGAACCATAAGAATTGGGCCTAATGATTAGCCCAGTTGCATAACAAATTATCCTAAAGGTTGTTTGTGCATATATCTGGTTCTATTGAATGTTATTTTGTCGACTTAGATGGTCTTGGCTTGAAGGGACTCGATATGAGTTCCTCGTCCAGACACGTTTCAGGTTTTTAGGTTGGGGCTTGTTCCTGGGCCCAAGTCTAAACTGCCTCATTGAATATGATTTGGGCAGCAATTTTGACCCAGTAAGGCCTAGTTATATCGCTAGTTTTGCTGGTTTTTGGACTTCACGCGGGGAGCCCATTTGCAGCTTTGGATTGTTAGCTATTTGACCGTAGGGAACCTTTAACTATATTTAGTGTTAGTTAATTAAGCCCACTAGATAATTGCGGAGGCGGCCCAAATAGATAATAATTAATGGCCCTCCCGAATTTTAGTTGGAATATCCTTTAAAAATGGAATTGAGATGTGTCGCGCCAAATAAAATCACAAATGTACGACTTTCTTAATAATTTCCTTTGAAATACTTAGAATTCAAGGAGTGCCATTTAGCGAATTTCCATGGCCCTTGCAAAGTTAGCAACGCATTAGTTGCTTTAGGTGCGTTATTTAATAATAATACTTCCCTAAACTTGGGTATGCATTTCATGTGACCCAAAACCAAATTAAAAAACGTTGAATAAATGTGTTTCAGATTTCGGGTGCATTTCATGTGACACGATCCAAAGAAATATTTTGAACGACGTTCAATCTTTCTTAAAATTAATTAAAAGTGGTAAATAATTTAAAATTGCACTATAGGATTGAACATGTATTACAATTAGATAACAGGACAATTGTAGTAGTTTAAGCGACCGTGCTAGAACCAGAGAATCTAGGAGTGCCTAACACCTTCCCTCGGGTTAGTAGAATTCCTTATTCAGACTTTTTAGTTCGCATAATTCACAAGGAAAGCTGAATTTTCCTCGATTTGGGATTTTAAAATAAACTGGTGACTTGAGACACCAGAAACAAACATATCCCAAGTGGCGACTCTGAATAAAATAAATAAATAATCTCATTTTGAATAATCTCACTTAAATTAGAAAAACTCCTTCATACCCTTTTTGGGTGTGTAAAAAGGAGGTGTGACAACGGTACCCAAAGAAGGTTAGGAATATATGTTAGGTTTGAATCACCCTCCATTATTTTCTACCTCGAAATACGAGAGATTTGTTCAGATCTCAAAATTATGCACTTATTTCCTTCAAAATTGCTTCATTGCTTTATGAGAAAACTAAATTCTAAGACCAGACCTAGAATTATGCATGCATGTCATGTCACTAGAACTAGCATGAAAAGAACTAGGCTTCCCTTACCAGCCGCCAGATTTGATCACCGGTGGGTCTTGTCGACCATTCGTGACCTGTTGAACACACACCCCTGCTCACCATTGCCAAGCTCCCATCCACATCTTACCCTTACTGAAGAAGAGAATAGAAAACCTAGACCCTAAAAACAAGTACTCGTCTTTCGCAAAACACACAAAAAGCGGACAGTGAGAACAGAGGAAGTGAACAGACGTGATTTTTTGTGTTATATTCTGATTTTAAACTCAAATCCTTTTCAATTTTCATGTCGACTTCTGGTTTTCTTCAAATTTTTTATTTGAATTCCTATCTGAGGTGTTAGTTGAGGTCGAGATTGTCCGGAGTTAGTTCTCTGGAAATTCTTCGTGTTTGTCACATCGACTGTTACTTTGATATCTCCATTGCTGTGATATTGGCATCATTTTAGTTCAGGGGTGCGGAGTCGAGCTCCCAGTTGTTGCTCAGGGTAGGGATGCTGATGGATTTTGATCGAGGTTGATTCTGGTTCGAGCCTCGCTGCTTGTTTGGGTCCGTCTGCTATTGTTCATCTCAATTTTCTATTATCGGGTTTATTTGTATTTGATTCCAAGCAAGATTAATCAGAAGTCTCATGCGTTAAGGTCCGTTCTATATTCTCTTCATTATTATGTTAGCTTGATGTCGTGTATTAGTTGACTTTGGTATTCTTGTTATTGTTTGTGTACTGATTGTTTGAGCTAGTAGTTCATAGTTATATTTTGTGGATTATTTTGTTTGCATGGCCTTTCATGAATATGGATGCCATTGTTAAGGTCGATCTGCTTTCCATGAGCATGTGAAGTTGATCATAGGAATCTGGAATAACATATGGAATATGGAGCATTAAGAGAAGTAAAGGACTCCGTGCTAAGAATCTTATTTTCTTAACACGCTAGTGCATATTGGAAAGTTCGGGAGGTAATGAGCCCGTATAATTGTAGTTTATGTCAATCTTTTTGATTTTGTTCGTAGTTTTTTATATAGATATATATCTTCCTCCAGTATAAATGAAGGTATGCAATATGCCATTTCAGTAACATAAAGATCTGTTGTCGTTAAATTTTGATGCTTTGGACACGCACATCTGGATATGTATATCTAGCTATTAGGAGGGCTTTGGTAAAATACAGTTATATTCTTTTGTCGAATGAGCGTGTTTAAGGTGTAGTAAATTGTCGATGCACTGAGAAATCATGGTCTGCTAGAATTTTCATTGGTCAGTTTATGCAAATGACTCTATTTTGGTTTAGCTTCAACTTTTAGAAGATTGAATTTTGTTTGTGAGTGTTTACGTTTGGTTCACCATTTTACTTAGCATCATTGAAAACCTTGAATTAGTATTGAGTGTTTGTTCTAAATTTTTGGATCACGGGCAAGTTGAGAAAAGTTTATCTTATTGTTTATCCTACACTTTCAATAGAATGAATTAGGTTGTTTGAATTTGTTTGAATTAATATGCAAAATGTGTTGGATCATATCAAAATGATATTGGATTGATTATATCAGCATGAACCTATTTAATTATGTTAGCTTGGAATTGAATAGATCGAGGAGCGTCGTGCCAATTAAAATGACAAATTCATGCCCCTCGTGTTAATGTAGATATAAAATTGATTAATATTCGTAGCAAGCCTTCAGGGTCGTTTAAAATACAATTCTGGTTGCATATACGTTCACGTAACACGACCATGATTCTAAGTTAGTTTGGAGTATGCATTCGCAACTTCGACCAATCTTTTCTTAATAATAAAATAGGTTATAAGTTTTAATTATTTTTTTAGTTTACGTAAGTTCACTAAAATCACATATGACCCTTTAATAATTTCCTAGGTTATGTAAAATATAATATTTCGTAGAATATCTTGTAGGGCTGTTTAAAAATACTGGTGTGATTGCGTATACGTCCGTGTAACATAATTACACTTATAAAAACAAAACTAGAGTATGCGTTTGCACAATTTTGGCCCCAAATTTTCTTAAAAATAATTAAGCATTATTAATTGTGGACACGTTTGCGTGACATAATTTCTGATGTGCCAAATAAGCGGGTATACATATGCGTAACCTGTTTCAAGATAATATTCTAATTAAAAGCGGTAAAAGAAGCAAAAGCACATAGGTTTAAAAATAAAATATTAAATAACTTTAACAAGCCAAGTAGGATCAAAGAGACCGTGCTAGAACCACGGAATTTGGGAGTGCCTGACACCTTCTCCCGGGTTAACAGAATTCCTTACCCAGATTTCTAATTCCCATACTATAATAACAGAGTCATTCTTTCCTCGATTCGGGATCTTAAACCTGTGACTTGGGACACCATAAATAATCCCAAGTGTCGACTCTGATTTTTAATAATAAAGCCCTTTTAGATTATCACTTAAATTGGGAAAAAATCCCTTTATTATACCCTTTCCGTGGTGTAGTAATGAAAAAGGAGGTATGACAGCTCTGGCGACTCTGCTGGGAATGTATTAAAACCATAATCTCTGGTTATGGGTTCAATAATTCGAGCTTATTTTATGATTTTTACTTGGCTTGGTTATTGTTGATGTTATTTTATTTTTATGAACCTTTGTGCTAAAATGCTTTCTGTTTACCGCTTTAATATTGTTCAATTGTATATAATTGCTTTCTTACGCCAACTCTTCTGAGTCTTCTGAAATGGTGCATACGTTTGCGTATCCTGGTTTTCTGTAGAAATTATACCAAATAGAGCGAGGTTGGGCAAGCGACAAGGCCGGGCAGACTTTAGTGCTCTCGGTACGTCACCGCCTCCTTGGCCCCACTTGTCCGCTCGGGTACCCCGTGTCTAGATCAAAACCCTAGGATTTAAACTTAGAAAAACACAGCCTCATGCCGAATCCTTAGTAGGAGCATTTGTTTGCATTACGTGCATTTTGACTTACTGGACTCAACACAGGGGTTGGGTCCGTCTAGGACAGATATACCCAAAATAACAACCCATCATGATGCATCCAATGTGCTACGTGAACATTCATTTATTTCGGCTTGCATGCTGACCGGCTAAATAAGAAAAGAAGAGTGAGAAAAATCAGAGGAAAATAAGAAAAAGAAAAAGAGAGAGAAAAATACCAAGATGAGTAAACCCGATTCTACAAAAGTAACCCAATGCTTGAAAATACCTCGAAACTCTATCGATATGTTTTTAGAAAAATAAAAAAAAAGAGAAGGAAGAAAAGGGAAAAGAGTTTTGGTCACCAGCAAAAGATGAACAAGTTTTTGTTTTCAAGAATAGCCAATAAAGAGTTTTGTTTTCAAAAATAAGAAAAGAGAATTTTGTTTTCAAAAATTAGTTTGTTCTATTTGCCAATGGAAATAAAAGGAGTCTTTTGTTCAAAATTAGTTTGTATTTGCCTATGAGTTCAAAAAAAGGGAAAAAAAAGAAAAAATGTCATGTCTCAAAAGTAGTTGTATTTGCCGAACTAAGCGGGATGCGTAGGCAACCTATATAAGGTCCGGCCTTATTTATAAAAAGAAAAAGAAAAAGAGAGAAATAAGCCGATTCAGTGTTGGTAGTGTTTGAAGCCGTTACCGAGATAGCCTTAGAATATTCTCCCGTTATCGAGGGGCTATCTTTGTAAAAGAATGGACAAAATTGAGAAGTCTCGCAGAATAAACCACGTTCCGACTCAAAATTCATATGGACTTCATAAGGGGCCATTTTTGCAAAAAGGGCCGTTAGGATAAAAGAAGCATATCAAGGAGGGAGTCATGGGGTTTTGTTTTAAAACCAAAAACTTGTTTTCAAAAAGGGCCATTAGAGTAAATAACCCTACCTTTTTCAGGAATAAATAAATATTATCCAGGACCCACGAGAAATGACCAGGGTGAAGGCTCGAGTACATTTACACATATGGTGGAATGATCTGGACCAAGATGGTTGGGAATGGGTAAGGAAACAGTTAGGCGCTCTTATAGACATTTGGGATATCAGATCACTGGATGATTTGATCAAGGCTATGATAACTTTCTAGGACACCGCTCGTAATGTTTTTCGCTTCTCAGACTTTGATATTACCCATACTTTGGAGGAAATAGCCGGGTACATTGACTTTGGACGATATCTGAGGAAGTAACAACTTATATTTCCAAGAACCCTGTTGGTGCACAAGTTTTTTGACCTCTTAAATATCAGTAAACATAAAAGCAAAAACCGCGTATGCAATGGGTGTTGTGATTTCCATTTCTTGTACTTCAGGTTTGGGCATTCTTCTAGTTTTGAGATACATGAAATGGGTTGAGCAAAAAACAAGATAAGGGGCTTTGGAAACTTCATCGGCAGTTCGCATTTATTGTGGCATTCTTGGGGGTAATGGTTTTTCCAAATAAGAAAGGGACAGTGGATATTCGTATGGCTAGAATTGCATAAATCCTTACCACCATGAAAAATCATACACTTGCTCAGTTGATACTAGAGGATATCTACCGTGCGTTGACTTTATGCAAAGCTGGAGCTCGGATTTTCGAAGGTTGCAATATCATCCTACAAATGTGGATGATCGAGCATCTTCGCCACCATCCCGGATTCATGAGTTATGGTTCGAGCCCAAATAATTTCACCATAAATTATGAAGAGAGAGTGAAGGATTACAATGTGCCAGAGGGGTTTGAGGCATGGGTATCGCATTTGAGAACTCTCAGAGCAAGTTAAATTGGGTGGTTCATCGGATGGCTCCCGAAGACAGAAGCCGTATACATGTCTGCTGCCAACGGCTACTTGAGGATAATGGTGTGAAAAGTATTCAACCATATGCACCATAGAGGGTCTTAAGACAATTGTGACAATATCAAATTGTAACCGAAGATGATGATCTAAGCACTCAAGTTATAGAGCTACATCCAGAAGCCGCATTGCCTGAAGCTTTAGTTCAACATGATTGGGATTGCTGCCGGTATCTTTAAAATGGCACCCAAGTAGCAGATGTCGCAAAGGGAGAAGTGGATCCACACTATGATGCTTGGTTTGAGAAGAGGTCCTATGCGAACATTGAGCCAGAACCTGAACCTGAAAGACCTACCAAGAGAACTCATGTTCAAGCTTTCGAAGACAAAATCCAAGAGAGATTAGCATGGGGAGAACAGGAAATAGCGTATCGAGCTGAGATTCATGCCTTGCAAAAAAAGCTCAGAAACATGGAATTCAACAATGATCTCCAGGCTCAGGAAGCCGAAGGTGAGAAAAGAAGATTGATTCAAGAAAACGAAGCTCTTACAGCACAGATCCAAAAAATGAAAATAGCAATTGACAACCTGGGCAGGAGTAGAAAGGATGAGAAGCTCATCTATAACCTTACCCAGAAGGCACGTGATTTCGAGGATGATTTACAGAAGGCTGAAAAGGAGTTAGCAAGTGCTCAGGCCAAAATAGCCATGGAAGCAGGGGAATGGGCAAGTTTTGTCTGCCAGTTGAAGGAGAAATGCGACAAGGGGATGGAAAGTATGAATAAAAAGGTCAAGATCGTTGAAAATGAAATGGCCAAGCAGGGAAGGATTTTGAAGCTGAAAGGGAACACTGTTATTCATTAATAACATGGCTAGAGGGCAATTTGCACCACCTTTAAAAACAAAGCAAAGTAGCCAAACAAACTATGGAAGCAAAAACTCGGCAAATTGGAAATTTATTACGGGAGAAAGGTAGGATCCGCGAAAGGGTCATAGCGATTACAGAGTACATTGTGGTAAAATACCAAATATGTGAAGACATGACCCAAACCACTTTCCTCTCAGCAGTCATGATGTTCGTTCAGCAAGTAATGATAGATTTGGAAAGTCTCCCTTTGGATCTTGCAGACGATCCCGCAACAAAACCAAACAACACCCTAAAAGCTCCAGGAGTGTTTAAGACTAATGTATTACTGATCTTTGTTTGAGTCGATATTTTTTCTTTGAGTTTGTTAAGTTGTCTGCTAAGTTGATTTGGAGTCTGTTAGCTCTTTCAGTTGACCTTTTCTAAGCCTGTTCAGTTTATTTCGAGTCTGTGATTCTTGAGTCTTCGTAGTCAAGGAGTGTGTTTTATCAAAATTTCAAAAATAAATGTAGAAAATATTTTGTCGTTTTTCTTTCCATATCCGTCAGAACTATGCTTGGTCTGATTCATGCAGGGTCATGATATGTAGGCAATTTACATAAGATTCGACCATAACCAAATAAAGGAAATTATAAGAGAAAGGGAACAAAGAGGGGAAGAGTAAGAGAGAAAAGCAAAGGAAAAGAAGGGAAAGCAAGAAATAAATAATGAAAAACAAGAGAGGTGGAAAAATAGGAGAGTGAGTAAGAAGATAAAACTAAGAAGAGGCATTGCAAATAAAGAAGAGGAAAAGCGGGGATGACGCAAGCAACCGATGCATGTGGTAACCAATCATTGTTTAGGTGCATTCACCCCTATATGTGGCCGCTTGCATGTCAAAACCTAACTATTAACAAGTTTTTTGTGTTTTTACATTGGTTAGTACTTGCGTCATTCTGGCAACCCACTCCTACAACACGCGGTCTAAGAGCAATTAAGTCATGGCCAATGAGGAAACCGATGTCAGCATTATTGACCCCTCGAAAGAAGTAGAGGAATTGGATGTAAATGCCATGAAGAAGGAAATGTACAAGCTGAAACACCCAATGGCTGAGATGTACAAGACATGGGCAAGAGAACAGCCACCCTCAACCTATCCTGCTAACCCAACCTTCATTCCACCACTAGCCCAAGCTCATGACCAGTCCACCACTGATCTACCCTCAAGTTTTCCTGTCTACTACCAGCACCAGGGTACGACCTCTCAACCACCCCCAGCTCCACTACCCAAAACCGCTCCTTATCCCCCTCCACCAATTTCTCCCATTTATGTGGCACCTCCTCCTCCTGCACACCATAGATCGTCAAGTGAGCCCTTGCTTCAAGCTTATACAACCAATACTATCCACCAAAACCCGCTTACAAAGCCCATGAACCTTACTCGTATGCTCCCCGTTTCGAAATCCCGGCAGGAGTCAAAAAGCCAATCAAAACTCCTGAGCAAGAGAAGGTTCTCAGAAAGGTCAAAAGTTTAGAACAATCGTTCAGGGACATGCGAGGGCTAGGTGGCCAGGTGAGTTTGGAGTTCAAGGAACTTTGTTTATTCCCAGTCGCACAGTTGCCTCCAGGTTTTAAGATGCCTAAATTTGACTTATATGATGGACATGGCAATCCCGTCACGCATTTAAGGGGGTTTTGTAGTAAAACGAGAGGAGCAGGGGGGAAAGATGAACTGCTAATGGAATACTTTAGTCAGAGTATAAGTGGGTCGGCATTGGAGTGGTACAATCGGCAGGATCAAAATCAGTGGTACACTTGGTATGACCTGGAACATGCATTTGCTTGTTATTTTCAATATAATCTCACGATTGTCCCGGATCGTCTATCTCTGACAAAACTGTAGAAGAAACACGACGAGAGCTTTAGGGAATACGGTTTCCGGTGGAGAGAACAAGCAGCCAGAGTTGATCCTCCAATGAAAAAGAGTGAGATGGTGGATTATTTCTAGAGCCTACATATTTGGGGCATCTGGTGTCGGCAGTAGGTAAGTCTTTTAACGATGTAGTTAAAAAGGGGAAATATGGTCAGGAAGGCCTCAAATCCAACAAGATCATGAGCTACTCTGCAATCAAGGCGACCACTCAGGCCATCCAGGGTGGAGCGGGGGGAACATTTGGAAATAAGAAGGAGGAGGAAGTAGCAACAATTGAGTCGGGAACTTGGTTTAGGCCTCGAGCCCCATCCCATAATACCCAACCACATCCTCACTGCCAAACATAGCTACACACTCTATACGGCCCACTACACTATTACTATCCACCGTTTGAACCTCGCTTCTCAGTCCATCACGCACAAGTATATACCCAACCTCCCGCCCACGCATAATGGCATGAGCCAGTCTTACAAAATACCTACCCAACTGCAGAAACTCATTACCCACCTCCAAGAGCATACCAACAACCCTCGAAACCTGCCTTTCAAGCCAATCCAGTCCTGAGAAATTAGACGGTGCAGAAGAAGAAAACTTTCACTCCATTGGAAGAATCCTACACTAGTCTATTCCAACAGCTGCGACAATTGGATATGTTGAGACCGATTGAAGAAAAATTACCAAACACTCCTCCGAAAAATCTAGATCATTCTATTAGCTGTGAATACTATTCCGGTGCACCAATGCATAATACCGAAAAGTGTTGGCATTTAAATAATGCTATCTAGAAACTTATCGACTTCCACTGGATTAAAGTGGAGACTCCAGAGGCACCGAATATTAATCAAAACCCATTGCTGACCCATCATGAAACCAACATGATTGAGATCGTGTAAAAAGGGGGAGAGTCTAAAAGGCCCTCACTGATAGTAATGATGATCAAATCCAGCAAAGTCAAGCCAACTAAGAGTATGAGCGGTGGGAATTCAGTGATCAAGATAAAGAAAATAGACAACCAACATGTTGTGGTTCAAGGGAAGGCATCATACATGGTCGCGCCAAAACAGGAAAAGGCAAAAGTGATGGTACCTAGGGCAGCCACGGAACCCGTCGTAGTTGTGGAAGGCGCTCGCATAGAGCCTATCATTGTAAAACCAGTAATCCAACCACCATTCATCAATAGCAAAGCCGTTCCTTGGGGACATGAACAAGAAATATTGATGTACAAAGGAAAGGAAGTTAAGGATGAAGTTTGTAAGGTCCAGGGTTTGACTCGGTCAGGGAGATTATTCGCCCCTAAAAAGTTGAGAAAAAGCAGGATCCCTAAGGATAACCCAAAATCAGTGAAGAAAGCTGTATCAGAAGAGGAGGCAAAACAATTCCTGAGAAAAATGAAAATACAGGACCACTCCATCATAGAGCAATTGAGGAAGACACCAACTCAGATCTCATTACTGTCCTTACTAATCCATTCAGACGAACACCGCCGGGCACAGATGAAGATTTTGAACGAAGCCCATGTCCCTGACAAGATAATAGTGAATCATTTGGAGAATATTGAAAAAAAGATATTCGAGGTAAATTCGGTCACTTTCTCTAACGATGAACTGCCCATGGAGGGCACTGAGCACAATCGGGCCTTTTATTTGACAGTGAAATGTGAAGATGTTATGGTCACCCGGGTTCTAGTTGACAATGGGCCCAGTGCAAATATTTATTCGCTCTCCACATTGATCAAGCTGAAAGGACAACGAAAGAGTCCACAAGAATAATATCTGTATTCGGGGGTTCGACGGCGGAGGCAAAGACTCAGTAGGGGATATAGTGCTGGAAGTGACAATAGGGCCCATTGAGTTCACCATGGAATTTCAAGTGCTGGGCATGGTAGTTTCTTATAACATGTTGTTGGCTAGGCCCTGGATTCACGTAGCCAAGGCGGTGCCATCTACTTTGCACCAGATGGTCAAATTTGAACGGGACAGGCAAGAGATTGTGGTACACGGTGAAGATAACCAGTGTGTTTCAGGTTATGCCATTGTACCTTTTATTGAATCTGAAAACAACAAAGGTCCATGGGTCTACCAGGTATTTGACACGGTGTCAGTTGAGAAGATCCCAGAAGGAAAAGGTGTCACAACTCCAAGGATAGAAGCCACGTCACTCATGGTGGCTTCAAAAATATTGAAAAATGGTTTCGTGGCCGCCAAGGAGTTGGGTGCTTCTCTACGAGGCATCGTGCAACCAATGTACCTCCCCAAAAATTTGGACACTTTTGGTCTAGGTTCAAGCCAACAACTGAAGACATATGGCAAGTCAAAAAGCTAAAGAAGAGGACCTGGGCCCTCCCAAAGCCCATCCCAAGGATGTCCAAATCATTCGTCAAGCCCAATACTAGCAAGTGCCCAGTGCCAAAGATTCCCAATACACTGATCGACACGAATGAGGATTTGGATAAGGGGTTAGAAAGGTTGTTCAATGAGGTAAATATGGTCGAGGCAGGAGAAGGATCGAGCAGGGCAGATGTGCAGTTTGTGGGAGCATCCGCAAGAGTCAACAACTGGGAAGCCACTCCTCTTCCCACCCGGAGGGAGTCGTGGTAGTCGGCTTTAGTTTTTCTTTCAGTCTAGTTTGGATTAGTTTCAGAGCTGTTAATTTAGTTGTTATTTTTGTCCGTTTGGATGTGTAAAATCTGTTATCTTTTGATTCTAATGAAATGTAATTTCCTTTCCAGCAATGCTGATAGTTCCCATTTTTCTCTACTTCTTTTTCTTTTTCTATTTTGTACAGTGATTTCTATGTCAATTCCAATGATCTGACATGCATAAGGACTCTTTGGCCCAGTCTAAAAAATCGGTTTAATTCAGAAATAATAATTCAGGAAATAGAGCACAAGGATGAGCTAGAGTACGACGAGGAAGGAGCATGGGATGAAATCAGTAAAGAATTGGGCCAATTTGAAGAGAAACCCAAACCAAACCTGAGTGATACAGAGGTGGTCAATTTAGGGAGCCCGGATAACATTAGAGAAACCAAAATAAGTGTCCATCTGAAACCACAGGTTAGGAAAGAGATAATTGAAGTGTCGCTTGAGTACAAAGATGTCTTTGCATGGTCGTACAATAACATGCCCTGATTGAGCACGGACTTGGTAGTTCACAAATTGTCAACCGACCCAGCCTGTCCTCCCCTCAAACAAAAGTTGATAAATTTAAAAGTGATGTGAGCGTGAAAATCAAAGAGGAAGTGACCAAGAAATTTGAGGCAAAAGTTATACGAGTTACACGATATCCCACCTGGTTATCTAATGTTATGCCCGTACCAAAGAAGGATGGTAAGACCAGGGTGTGTATCAATTAGCGTGACCTTAATAAAGCATGTTCGAAGGACAACTTCCCCCTGCCAAACATTCACATACTAATTGACAATTGTACGAGGCATGAGATCAGGTCGTTCGTGGATTGTTACGCAGTTTACCAACAGATCTTAATGGATGAAGAAGATGCGGAGAAAATAGCATTTATCACGCCGTGCGGAACATATTGTTATAGGGCCTTGCTTTTTGGTTTGAAGAATGCCGGGGCGACATATATGAGGGCCATGACAACCATTTTCCACGATATGATGCATAAAGAAATTGAGGTCTATGTGGATGATGGGATTGTGAAGTCCAGAAAGCAATACTAGATCTGAGGAAATTCTTCCAGAGGCTCCGCAGGTATGATCTCAAACTCAACCCGGCAAAATGCGCATTTGGGGTCCCCTCAAGGAAGTTGCTAGGGTTCATAGTCAGTCGACGAGGCATTGAACTAGACCCATCAAAGATCAAAGCTATATAGGAACTACCGTCACCGAGGAACAAAATAGAGGTGATGAGTCTATTGGGACGATTGAATTACATGTCAGCTTATTTCTCAGCTGACAACCATATGTGAAGCCATCTTTAAGCTACTGAAAAAGGATGCTGCGGTGAAATGGACGAAAGATTGCCAAGAGGCTTTTTATAAGATACAGGAATTTTAGTCGAACCTACCAATGTTGGTCCCGCCAGAACCAGGAAGGCCCTTGATCTTATATTTGACAGTCTTGGACAACTCATTTGGATGTGTGTTGGGTCAGCACGACGTCACCGGGAGGAAGGAACAGGCAATATACTACCTCAGCAAGAAATTCACGGCCAAGGAGGTTAAGTATACTCATCTTGAAAGGACATGTTGTGGCTTGATGTGGGTAGCTCAGAAGTTAAAACATTACTTGTCACCATATAACACTTATCTCATCTCATGTCTTGACCCGTTGAAGTACATTTTTCAGAAGCCTATGCCCACAGGAAGGCTCACAAAATGGAAAATCTTGCTCACTGAGTTTGACGTTGTTTATGTGACTAGGACTGCAATGAAAGCAGAGCCGTTGACTGATCATTTAGCTGAGAATCCGATAGATGAAAAATATGATCCCTTGAACATATACTTCCCAGACGAGGAAGTGATGCATATTGATGAAATGGAACAGGGTGAGAAATCGGGATGGAAATTGATTTTCGATAGGGCTGCTAACGTGAAAGGCGTCACGATAGGAGAAATGCTCATTTCTGAAGAAGGGCGGTCATGGCTCAACTCCGCTTCTATCGCACCAACAACATGGTAGAGTACGAAGCATGTATTTTGGGTTTGAGGTTAGCAGTAGATATGGGTGTCCATGAAGTCTTGGTCTTAGGAGACTCGGACCTTCTGATACACCAAATTCAAGGGGAGTAGGAAACAAAATATATAAAGCTCATACCATACCGGCAATGCTTTCATGATCTTTGTCAATAATTCTGGTCAATAGAGTTCAAACACATCCCCAGAATTCAAAATGAAGTTGCTGATGCCTTGGCTAGTTTGGCGTCAATGTTACATCATCCAGACAAGGCTTACGTTGACCCGATACATATCCGGGCCCATGATCAGCATGCTTACTGCAACATGGTGGAAGAAGAGCTTGATGGTAAGCCTTGGTTCCACAACATCAAAGAATATATCAGGAGGGGTGTGTACCCGGTATAAGCCACGAGTGAATAGAAGAGAACAATCCGCTGCTTGACAAGTGAGTTTTTCTTCGGCGGAGGAATATTATACAAAAGGATATCGAATCTATGTTTGATAAGATGCATAGATTTGGGCAGGCGACATCCATCATGAATGAGGTGCATGCTGGAGTCTGCGGGCCACACATGGCGGATATGTTTTAGCAAAAACAATTCTCAGGGAAGGATATTATTGGCTTAACATGGAGCGGGATTGTATCAGTTTTGTGCACAAATGTCACCAATGTCAGGTGCATGGAGACTTAATTCAATCCCCGTCGTCTGAACTGCACACGATGGCTACACCATGACCTTTTGTTGCTTGGGAATAGACGTCATCGGGCCCATCGAGCCAGCAACTTCTAACGGACACAGGTTCATCCTGGTTGCTATTGACTATTTTAAGAAGTGGGTTGAAGCTAAGACCTTCAAGGCAGTGACCAAGAAGGCCGTGGTCGACTTTGTACATGTAAATAACATTTGTCAGTTTGGAATCCCCAAGATTCTCATCACTGATAATGGGGCAAATCTCAATAGTCATTTGATAGGCTATCGCACTACTGTCCACACCTCGGTAGGGGAAAACCCATATTTGTTGGTATATGGCATAGAAGTAGTAATCCCGGCTGAAGTTGAAATCCCCTTCCGTCAGATCGTGGCTGAAGTAGGAATCGACGACGAAGAATGGGTTAGAACTTGTTTGGAGAAATTGAGTTTGATTGATGAGAAAAGACTGGCAGTGGTCTGTCATGGCCAGTTGTATCAATAGTGGATGGCCAGAGCACATAACAAGAAAGTGCATCCAAGAAAGTTTGAAGTGGGTCAATTAGTGTTGAAATGCATCCACCCTTACCAGGTCGAGGCAAAGGGCAAGTTCGCTCCAAACTGGCTAGGACCATTTGTCGTGTCAAGAGTGTTGTCCAATGGGGCATTGTATCTAACAGACGTTGAAGGAAAATGTGTAGAAATGACTATCAATTCAGATGCAGTCAAAAGATATTACGTATGACTCTTTTTGAATCATTTTCTATACTTGGCATTTGTTTGTACTTGGCATGTTGTAGAGATTGAAATGACGAAGGCATTTTTCAGCAATCTAAGCACTTTACCCTTTGTTAACCTTCTTGAGCTTCAATTATTTTCATGCATACCCTTCTTTCAGAATTAGTAATGAAAATCAAAATCGCAATCGTAAGAAGGCAGTGAAAGGACAAGAACGAAAGGAGAAAAGAAATCAAAACAAAGAAAGAAAAGAAAAAGAAAGAAAAGAAAAGAGAAAAGAAAGAAAAGAAAGGCAAAAAGAAAGAAAAAGAAAAGAAAATAAAAAAGAAGAAAAAGAAAAGTAAAAGGAAAGAAAAGAAAAAAAAGAAAAAAAAAAGAAGAAAAAGAGAAAAACAAAAAAAGAACAACAGAAAGAGAGAAAAAAAAAGGAAAACAAACAATAGTGAAAGTAAGGAATCAGTAGGAACTACGTTTGACCTAATTCCTTTTTAGGATATGTAGGCAGCCTCACGGCTCGATCATATTCAAATAAATCCAAAAGCCCCAAGCAAGAAACTGGGGCAGAAATTTCGTTGGTTTGGATTCTGAAAGTTGTTTTTGAACCTATAAAAGCGATTTTTGAGCCTTTCACACCTCTTCTTTCTAACATTATCCAAAAGCCTATATTACAAACCAGAGAAAGACCTTTTGATCAATATGTAATAAATTCCAGGGCAAGCAAGGAGAAGTGGACAATACCTGGGACGGCACTCTACTTTTTGCAGAAAATAATAAAATGAGAGAGTCTTATTGGTAAAAACCCTCACGGGCACCATAAGGTGAAGAGAGTTTGAGAGAAATAAAGACGACCCTTGTGGGCACCGTAAGGCGATGCGAGTTGAGAGAAATAAAAATGAGAAAGTCTCATTAGTGAAAACCCTCACGGGCACCGTAAGGCGAATGTAAGGCAAGAAGCAACAACTGGAAAGGGGCTGTTTGTGGAAATACGTTCAGAACACCATAAGGTAAGCAAAGTTAGGGTTTGGTTGAAGGAATTCTGTTAGATATGGTCACAACAACAAAGGCATGGTAACAGAAGGAGGGTAATCAAGACATATTCGGTTGACTAGGCTGAAGTCCATGTCATGATCATGAAAAACCAGCTGCTCCTCCTTAGATAAGTTTCCTTTCTCTTCCTTTCAACAGTCTGTGAATGTGAAATTCTTTACCCTAAATACAGTTATGAGTCATTACATTTCCTTTTTCTTTCAAGTCTCTAATGTCTTTTGTTTAAGCAAACGGGAGAAATTTCAAAGTCGATTATCAGCTCCCAAAGGGACAAAGCGCATGATGCCCAAATACGTAACAAAGGCAGCAAAGTTTGAAACAGCAAGGGGAGGGATTCACAAGAGCTTCAATGATAAAATTGGTTGGACAGACTAGAGTTGGCACAGTGAAGGAGCACCACACAAAGATGGGGATGCAAAGTAAAACCAAAAAGGTTCTGAGGATTAGCCAAGCATTGTAAACTGATTGGGTAATCTCAGAAAGAATGCAAGGCTTCTGGCAGAAAGAGTTAGAAGCGCAACACAAAGCTAGGAAAGGTCATAAGGGTTAACAAAGCATATTACATTCACTCAACAACCATCAGAGTGGGACGTAAAGAATTCTGAAAAAGGGTCGGAAATGCAACACAAGATGGGGAGTAAAGTAAAGACACAAAGGTCAAGGGTCAGCCAAACATAGTAAACTGACCAAGTAATCTCTGGAAAGGATGTAAGAATTCTAGCAAAGGGTTGGAAATGCAACACAAAGATGAGGAGCAGGGTATAGTTACAAGGGTCAGAAGGTCACCTAAGCATAATATATTGACTTGGTAATCTTGAGAAAGGTGCAAGGATTCTGGAAAAAGGGCTAGGAATGTAACACAGTAATGGGGAGAAAAGTAAAGCCATATAGGTTTAGGGGGTAAGCTGAGCAGCTCAACAAACTCATCAGCAACATGGAAAATTGAACACAACGGAATACGACAGTGGGGAGGCCGCTCACAACAAGAATGTCGCAAGCTAACCACCACTTTTCAAACTGATAAGTTTTCTTTAATTGAGGCAGGAAAATCGCGGAAGATCCTAAGGAAGGCCATCCACAGGGGAAGGCAAGCATAATGGCAGGTATGATCAAAAATCTCAAGATCCACTTGGAAAATGGGACCCGGTCAGCTAAACTCAAAAGGAACACAATATGTCATAAATATTCCCCCCAACAAGAGTATACTGGGACAAACTTTAATTAGAAACACCCAACAGAAACAACCAAAAGTTAAAAGGGGTACGAAAGTTGAGATGGGGTGCAGTTTAACAACTCAAATAGGCACGGGTAACATGGGCAGGCACAGACACCTTTCCTGGTAAGAGTCATCAAAACTCTCATGAATAATGATCACCAGCAGAAGTTGGAACCCTCAGGACCCTCCTGGGAAATGGGACTTATTTAAAGGTTAGAGGTAGTCATGGATAACAAAGAGCATAAAGTGACTTGCATATGATTCAATTAGAGTTTTTCAGGACCCTCCTGAAAAATAGGACTTAGCTTAGAACACAAATAGTTGGGGGGGCATGGTCAAACCCAAATATTTCCCCAACAAGAGTCATCAGGATCTGCTTGGATAATGGAATTTAATAGTTGGAGTTGTCAGGACCCCCGGATAATGGGACGTAGCTCTAGATACTAACCCCCAACAGACACATTTTGTCGTCTAATAACAAGTTGTTAGGACCCGCATGGATAATGGAAATTAGTTTTAATTACCAGTCACCATCACATCCCCAGCTGATATAACTCATAACAAGACATAGTGGAAAATAATACATTTTGAGAAACATAACATAATCTTAAAGTTATGTCAGTTAAGGATGGTCGAGACCCTAATGGATAATGGGACTTAGCTTAGATTTAGAGACATTTGGTAAGGGGATTTGATTAACACTCACAGATCCGCCCATCACCAAACTGTGGCAGAAAGAATTTCTTGTGTTTTGTTTGTTTGTTGTGATCAGGTACACAGACAACAGTCTCAGGGAATATTTCTCAAATTTCAAGTTTTAGTAATCAGGCACCCACCTGTCAGAACAAGGGAAGATTTCTCAAACTTCAAATTTTGGTAATCAGGCGCCCAACTGTAAAACAAGGGAATATTTCTCAAATTTCAAGTTTTGGTAATCAGGCGCCCACCTGTTAGAACAAGGGAATAGTTTTCAAGTTTTGGTCAATCAGGCGTCCACCTGGAGAACAAGGGAATATTTTTCAAGATTCAAGTATTGGTAATCAGGCGCCCACCTGTTAGAACAAGGGAATATTTTTCAAGTTTCGAGCTATGGTAATCAGGCACCCACCTATCATAACATGGGAATATTTTTCAAGTTTCAAGTTCTGGTAATCAGGCGTCCACCCGTAGAACAAGGGATTATTTTCAAGATTTAAGTTTTGGTAATCAGGCGCCAACCTGTAGAACAAGGGAATATTTTTCAAATTTCAAGTTTTGATATTCAAGCGCCCACCTGGAGAACAAGGGAATATTTTTCAAATTTCAAGTTTTGATAATCAAGCGCCCACCTGGAGAACAAGGGAATATTTTCAAAATTTCAAGTTTTGGTAATGAGGCGCCTACCTATAGAACAAGGGAATATTTTTCAAAATTCAAGTCTTGGTAATCAGGCACCCACCTGGAGAACAAGGGAATATTTTTTAAAATTTCAAGTTTTGGTAATCAGGCGACCACCTGTAGAACAAGGGAATATTTTTCAGGATGCAAGTTTGGTAATATGGCGCCTACCTATAGAATAAGAGAATATTTTTCAAGTTGCAAGTTTTGGCAATCAGGCGCCCACATGTAGAACAAGGGAATACGTTTGAAGTGTCAAGCTTTGGTAATCAGGCACCCACCTGGAGAACAAGGGAATACATTTCAGTTTCATTCAAGCTTTGATAATCAGGCGCCGACCTGGAGAACAAGGGAACCCACTTCAAGTTCAGCAACCAGGCCTCCACCTGGAGAAAGGGGAAAACATCTCAGATTACAATTCAAGTCAGCAATAAAAGAAGCTCGTGGCAAGAATGCGAGTCAACAGTCCGAGGTAATCAACAAAATTTAGTCACAATAAAGAAAAAAAAAAGAAGAAAGAAGGAAGGCAAGCAGGAAGTTAATCCAAATAAAAGCAGATGAAAGATGTGAATTTCTCAAGGCATGGTTGAGGTCGCAAGCGCTACATGTCCGGTCTTAATTAAGAAAAGATGAAGAAGAACGAGCTAGTACCTGCACATAACAAGCGTCATGGTTGAAATCTAAAGTTTGAATGAAGAACCACTCAAGACTCAAGATCAAGTTTCAGAAGACTTATAGATAGGAACCTTGAGACTCGTAGTTGATAGGTTTAGCTAGTCTTTTTCATCCCTTTGATTTTGATGTGATAACAGGACTGCGGACCGGAACCTCGGCGGAACAGCACCTTGACCGAATCTTCACCTCCGCATACTCCTTCGTCTCACTCACTTCCTAAACTACACTGACATAATTCCTTTATGGCCAAGGATATATAGGCAACCTTTGAAGTAGGGTGCGGTCAAGCTTTTCTAAATGCTTCCCATGGAGTATTCAAGCGGGAAAAAATCGCTCGTATATGCTCACTTTATCTTTGCACAAAAACCCTTCGGGTTTCCGAGAAAAAAGGGGCAGCTGTGATCACGTGATTTTTTCCATACATGAAAATAACTCCTAAGAATAGACCAACATAATTTTAATTGATTTTAGCTGTTTCTCTGTACTTAGTTGCATTTCATGCATTTTTAATATTTTTAAAAATCATAAAAAACCATAAAAGTGTCACTTTAATTTTATACCACCCTAGGTTCAATTTGCATTTAGGAATTAATTACATTGAGTTAATTGTGTTAAAAAAGTAAAAACAATGGTTAATTTTGCACTATTAATTTTAATCTTTGATTTTTGGTAGTTTTCTATTTAATTTGATTTTAATTAGTTGCAGTAAGTATTAGTTGTAAAACTTATTTTAATTTGAAAATAATTTTGCTAGGAATTAATTTTGGTGTTAATTTTAGTTTTAATTTAAAAGAAATTAGAAAAATATGAAAATAAAAGATGTGAATCATATTTTGAGCTGATCTTTACTTTCAATTTTAAACCCAATGCAATTTCCCTTTAAAACCAACCCAAATCAGCCCCTGCCCAACCCCAAACCGGATCGACCCGACACGACCCAATACCCAAACTCATTTCCCTACCTAAAAAAACCTAGACCTAATATACATAACAATACACACGCCTACAAAACAGAGGTTGCACAGAGGACCCCTTTCCCTGGCTTCATCTTCTCCAAACGACCCCCTCCCCCTTTGTCCTCCGACGCTGCTCACCTCCAGACCTCCGCGTCAAAGAGCCACCCTCAATTCCTCCATAGCCACATCCTTATCACCATCCCTAAAGAAGAAGGTCAAACTCCCGAAGGCTTCCCTCATCCGCCGCCAGATTTGATCACCCGTGGGTTTACTCGACCATTTGTGACTTGTTGAACACATACCCATGCTCACTGTTGCCAAGTTCCCATCTCCCATATATCACCCATACTAAAGAAGAGAATAGCAAACATAGACCCCAAAAACAAGGACTCATCTTTCCCTAAACACACAAAAAGCGGACAGTGAGAACAGATGAAGGGAACGGACGTGATATTTTGTGTTCTATTCTGATTTTAAACTCAAATCGTTTTCAATTTTCATGTCGACTTCTAGTTTTCTTCGAATATTTGATTCGGATTCCTATCTGAGGTGTTAGTCGAGGTCCAGTTTTGCCATAGTTAGTTCTCTAGCAATTCTTCGTGTGTATCGCATCGACTGTTGCTCCGATATCGACATTGCTGTGACATTGGCATAATTTTAGTTCGGGGGTGCCGAGTCGAGCTCGCAGTTGTTGCTTGAGGTAGGGATGTTGATGGAGTTTGATCGAGGTTGATTCCAGTTTGAGCCTCGCTGCTGGTTTGGGTCCGTTTTCTGTTGTTCATCTCCAGTTTCTATTATCGTATTCATTTGTATTTGATTCCAAGCAAGATTAATTGGAAGTCTCGCGCGTTAATGTCCGTTCTATCTTCTCTTCATTATTATGTTAGTATGACATCGTGTATTAGTTGACTTTGATAGTCTTATTATTGTTTCTGTACTGATTGTTTGAGCTAGTAGTTCATAGTTATATTTTGTGGATTATTTTATTTGCTTGGCCTTTCATGGACGTGGATGCCATTGTTAAGGTCAATTTGCTTTCCATGAGCATATGATGTTGATCATAGGAATCTAGAATAACATAAGGAATATGGAGTATTAAGAGAAGTAAAGGAGTTAGTGCTAAGCCATTTCAGTAACATAAAGATCTGTTGTCTTTGAATTTGGATGCTTTGGACACGCACATCTGGATATATATATATATATATATATATATATATATATATATATATATATATATATATATATATATATATATATATATATATATATATATATGTATATATATATATGTATATGTATATATATATATATATATATGTATATATATATATATATGTATATGTATATGTATATATATATATGTATATGTATATGTATATATATATGTATATGTATATGTATATGTATATATATATTGGTCAGTTTATGTAAATTGAATACATTATTACTTTATTTTGGTTTAACTTCAAGTTTTAGAAGATTGAATTTTGTTTGTGAGCGTTTACGTTTGCTTCACCATTTTACTTGGCGTCATTGAAAACTTTTAATGAGTATTGAGTGTTTGTTTTAAATTTGTGGATCACGAGCAAGTTGAGAAAAGTTTATCTTATTGTTTATCCTACACTTTCAATAGAATGAATTAGACTATTTGAATTCGTTTAAATTAATATGCAAAATATGTTGGATCATATCAAAAGGATATTGGATTGATTATATCGGCATGAACCTATTTAATTGTGTTAGCTTGGAATTGAATAGATCGAGGCGCTGTGCCAAATAAAAATGACAAATGTATGGCACTCGTGTTAATGTAGATATAAAATTGATTAATATTCGTAGCGAGCCTTTCAGGGTGGTTTAAAATACAATTGTGGTTGCGTATACGTTCGTGTAATACGACCATGGTTCTGATCTAATTTAGAGTATGCGTTCGCGCAACTTCGACCAATCTTTTCTTAATAATAAAATGGGTTATAAGTTTAAAAAAAAAATTTAGTCTACGTAAATTCATTAAAATCACATATGGCCCTTTAATAATTTCCTAGGTTAGGTAAAATATAATATTTCATAGAATATCTTTTAGGGATGTTTAAAAATACTGGTGTGATTGCGTATACGTCCGCGTAACACAACTACACTTATAAAAACAAAACTGGAGTATGTATTCATGCAACTTCAGCCCAAACTTCTCTTAAAAATAATTAAGTATTATTAATTGTGGACGCGTTCGCGTGACATAATTTCTGACGCTCCAAACAAGCGGATATACATACACGTAACCCGTTTCAAGATAATATTCTAATTAAAAGTGCTAAAAGAAGCAAAAGCACATAGGTTTAAAAATCTATAAGTAAATAATTTTAACAAGACAAGTAAGATCAAAGCGACCGTGCTAGAACCACGGAATTCGGGAGTGCCTAACACCTTCTCCCGAGTTAACGCAATTCCTTACCCGAATTTTTGATTCACGGACTATAATAACAGAGTCATTCTTTCTTCGATTCAGGATTTTAAACCGGTAACTTGGGACACAATAAATTATCCCAAGTGGTGACTCTAATTTTTAATAATTAATCACGTTTCCATTGTCACTTAAATTGGAAAAAACTCCCTTTATTATACCATTTCCGGGGTGTAGTAATGATAAAGAAGGTGTGACAATCACCTTATCCCATTTCATCATATCTCGTGATAGGCGTACCACCCGTTCCCATTTCGTCATATCTCGTGATAGGCGTACCACCCTATCCTATTTCATCATATCTCGTGGTAGGCATACGTCCTGATCCCGTTTCATCATATCTCATAGTAGGCGTACCACTCACACTCATTTTATCGTATCTCGTGGTAGGCATACCACCCGCTTCCATTTCATCATATCTCGTGGTAGGCGTACCTACCACTCCTATTTCATGTTATCACATCATCAAAAGAAATTCCGGCAGTGGAATAAGTAATATATTAACTTCCCGGAAAGGAAACAGCAATATCGAAATAATCATCTCGGCAAGGGAGAATCAGCTGTAATCAACCTTAACTCAGCTTGATTAATGAAAATGCTCAATCACAAATATGATTTACGAGGATAAACAAATCTTTGGTCAATATGGTAGATCATTAGTTAAGGCATACGTAATATCATTTAAGAATACAACTTTCCATTTAAGATTCACGGTCATGCTTGACACCAACGCATAGATACTCATCACTATGCCTATACGTCGTACTCAACAAGAAGCAAATAGAACATATGACTCAACTCCTAGTCTATTAAGCAAAGATTAGATGGGACACTTACCTCAATGCCTAGAACACTACTCAAGTCTCAATTATAGCCTTGCCCTTCGATTCCACTAATAATTTCTTCGTATCTAATTACAAATAACTTATTTACATCAATAAGCGTAAATGAATCAACCCCAATGCATGAAAATGAGTTTTCCAAAGTTTTACCCAAAAATTTAAAAATCGCCCCCGGGACCACGTGGTCAAAACCAGAGGTTGGAACCAAAATCTGTTTACCCATTTTCCCATGAACTCAAATATACAATTTGTTTTGAAATCGGACATCAAATTGAGGTCCAAATCCCTAATTTTTTTGAAAAATCTAAGTTCTACCCAAAACACACAATTTTCCCCATGAAAATCTTTGATTTTAAGTTGAAATCATGTTAAAAGATGTTAATAATTAAAGAAAACTAGTTAAAAATGACATACAATTGATTTGGAGAAGAAAGATTGCTTGAGAAATCGCCTCTTTTGTTTTTAGGGTTTTGAAAAATACAAAATAACTTAAATTCTCGTCTATTTATACCTCTGGCAGACTCCCTATGCGGACCGCACTAAATGGATCGTGGCTGCACAGGCTTACCTGAAGACCTACATTTTAACACCCTGTTTGGACCATACAAAAGTGACTGCAGTTGCACAGCCTCCACTGCAGACCGCACAAAAGCGACCGCGACTGCGCTGGCCCCTCTGCGGTCGCACGCTATCTCTCGCGAACCGCACAAGTGGGTTCAGAGGTTTGCAACTTCATGAACCTGCAACATCTGATTTCTAGGCCTAAGGCATCCCCAAACCTGCCCCATACTCACCTGAGCCCTCGAAACTCCAATTCAAATATACATCCAACTTCAAAAATATTCTACGAACATATTTGTGTAATCAAATCACCATAATAACATCACGAATATCGAATTAAACCTCAAGATCACTGAAATTTCTCAAAACATCTTTAAACATCAAATTTCCCAATTAAGGTCCGGATTACGTCAAACGACGTTCGTTTTTAACGAAATATCACAAGAATTACTCAAGTCGTATATAAGGTCAGTACCGGGTGCCGAAACTAAAATACGGGCCCGATATTATCATTTCCTAATGAATTTTCATTTCAAATTCCCTTAAGTAGTTTCAAAAAAAATAATTTCACTTAAAAATTCATTTCCCGGGCTTGGGATCTCGGAATTCGATTTTGGGCATATGCCCAAGTCCCATATTTTTCTGTGGATCCTCCAGGATCGTCGAATCACGGGTCGAATTCCGTTTATACAAAGTATTGACCGAAGTCAAATTTATTCATTTTAATATCAAAACTTAGCATTTTTCACGGAATTTCATATTTAAACTTTTCGTCTATGCGCCCAAAATGTGCACGAATGAGATTTTCAAGGCCTTGAAAATATAGAATTTGATACCCTCTGGATCATCACAACATCTCATGTGAATGTAATTTTCAGTCTTGCTATTTCTCCCTTCTGTCCGGTGAAACACTTAATATTTAAAAGAGATAATGATAAAGGTATTTTAAGTGGAAAAATAATTTTTGGGGATTTTGCATAGTTGGGAGGAGATTATTAAAAGAAAATATCGGCAATAAAGTGTAACCAATGTGAAGTAACGGGGAAAAAGAAAATAAAAACAACCAAAATGAAAAAGGATAAAAGAAAATTGCCAGAAAAGAAAATTGATATGGTCCGATCTTTGGAAGCAAAACAGAAAATGACACAAACAACTACAATCTAACAAAATTAGA
Organism: Nicotiana benthamiana; assembly: GCA_034376525.1. Taxonomy (NCBI): domain Eukaryota; kingdom Viridiplantae; phylum Streptophyta; class Magnoliopsida; order Solanales; family Solanaceae; genus Nicotiana; species Nicotiana benthamiana. The sequence continues at coordinate 3,605,453 of CM067326.1, forward strand.
TTATTTAATGACATAAGATATAATTGCCTGAATTAAATTTACTAACTCTATTGCAACTTACTCTAGGATTTTACCCTGCATGGCTCGTTTGGTTCCAAAATAATAGATTGACACTGATGTTTTGCACCTATAAGAAATCAGAAGATCACCATTATATCTAATGAAGCGTACAAAAAATTACATACCGTTAATATTTTAAGAAGAGCAAGCACGTAAATTTAAAAATAGCAAATATATATATATATATATATATATATATATATATATATATATATATATATATATATATATATATATATATATATATATATATATATATATAGGTGTAATGGTGCATTGTTTAATGATGAAAAATCTGTTCAAATTCCTTAATTAAGTGACGGAGTTTTGGATTTGTAAAAATGGTTAGGGACGTTCTATTTAATTTGTACTAATTTTTTAATTTTTTTTTAATTTGTATTCACTATTTAAACAACTTCGGAACTTTTTCTCCTCTTTCTTCTTTTTTTTTCGTCGGTTAACAATAATTTTATATGGTATTTGTGAATATATTTTAAGATAATTTATGATTTTTTACAGTGGTGAGCTGTTGTAGCGCTTTATTATTTATTATTGCTTGGGGTTTTTTCTTTTCCCTTTTTTTTTTCTTAATTGCAAGATGGGTTTGTGAGATTTATTGTTGTTTTGACAAATTGACGATTGTAGTTTGTTTTTGATGATATTCGGAAGTTATGTTTCAAATTTGAGGTCATATGGAGTAGATTTAGATATTAAAATCGTATATTGGATAGTTAAAATTCCAAGAACAAAATTTCTGTTTCTGGCAATTTGCACTTCATGCCTATTTGGTTTTAAGTGCCTAAAAATATTGGTTGCACTTCAGACCTTTTGGCCTTAAGTGCATCTGAAGTGCAAATTTTCACTTCAGACATATTGGCTTGTAGTGTAGGAAAATATTTGTTGCACTTTAGACCTTTTTGGTCTTAAGTGCATTTAAAGAGCAATTTTCACTTCAGACTTACGTGTTTAAGTGCATGAAACCATTGGTTGCAATTCAGATCTCTTTGGCCATAAGTGCATCTGAAGTGCATTTTTTCAATTCAGATTTATTGGTCTTAAGTGTAAGAAAACTTTTGTTGCACTTCAGACCTTTTGGCCTTAAGTGCATCTGAAGTGCAATTTTTTTCACTTCAGACTCATTGACCTTAAGTGCATGAAATCATTAGTTGCACTTGAGACCTATTTAGCCTTTCGTGCATCTGAAGTGTAATTTTTTATTTCAAACTTATTGGCCTTAAGTGTAGAAAAATATTTGTTGCACTTTGGACCTTTAAGCCTTAAGTGCATCTGTGTACTTTTTTATTTCAGACGTATTGGTCTTAAGTGCATAAAACTATTGATTGCACTGCAAACCTATTTGGCGTTAAATGCATCTGAAGTATAACTCTTTAACTTCGTACTATTTTTTTAACTTCAGGTCCACTGAGTCTTAAAGTTCATTATAAAGTGGGTAGGATATAATTTTTTTTGTAAAGTGAATGTAGGTTCAATTGTAACCCAAAATCAAATGTAAATGCAAAAGTCCCATTTCTTGTATTTTTCGTTTCGCTTGTCAGTTGTTCATTGTTTTTATGTATTTTACTACTTCATAAAAAATTAGTACTTTTTTGATGTTTAGTTATGTAGTAAAAATCCTAAAGACTCCAACTTACATACGTAGTTGAATCAATCAAAAAATAAATGAGAAAAAAATAATAATGAGGTAGGTATATATGTCCAATATCAAAGGATAGTACGAAAGAAAAAATTCAAAATATTTGCACTTTCTAAATTAGTCATTACATCCATAAATAATCGTATTTACATAAGAATAATATCTAATTGAAAGGCAACCAAGTGCATGTTATGGAGAATTAGTGCATCTCTAATTGTCAGTGGCAAACATGACCATTTCTGAATGAAAATAATTCTCTTTAAAAAGACATCAATCATCCACCCCATCAGAGCTAAGCTAAAGAAAGATGCAGCAGCAACCCCTCGCTGCTGGGTGAATTTGATGGGAAAAGAAAATCTAAAAGTTTTTCTTATCGGAAAAGGGTCAGAACTGCCCTTAACGTATTGACATCAGTTTAAAAATGCCCTCCGTTAATCTATTTTGAAAAAAATGCCCCTACCGTTAAAGTTCTGGCATAGTTGTGCCCCTAATATATTAACTCCACTTTAAAAATGCCCCTACCGTTAACCTATTTTGAAAAAAAATGCCCCTACCATTTTAAATATAAGTACAGTCAGTTGTTAGACTTAGGGGCACAAATATGCTACATTTTTAACGGTAGAAGCATTTTTTTCAAAATAGATTAACGGAAGATATTTTTAACCTAGAATTAATACGTTAGGAGCAGTTCTGACCCTTTTCCCTTTTTTTATTGAAGGGAATGGAGGAATTTAACTAGTTTGGATAGTATAGGAATCTTCATTAATATGAAAAAATTAAAAAGGCTTTATGTTATTAATAGTTTCTGAAACGTAAAAAGTTTTAGAGATAATTCTTTTCACCTTCCTCCTTTAATTCTGCAATGTGTCACGTGTACACCATGTTAATCATAACATGACTTGCAGTCAAAAAGTAACAATAGTTTTTAACTGTGTTTATATCCTAAAATGTTTGTTGAACTTACATTATATACAAAGTTATGTATAGTTACGATTTTATTACTCCGTGTCATCTACTTTTAAGTAATTTTTAATATTATAAAGCTAGTCTAAAATAAATGTCACAAAACTAAGAAGACATTATTTTTTTTTCTTTCCAAATTTACACTTGCTGTATTAATTTAGTCAACTTTTGAAAAAGTCTTTCCATGCTTGAGAAGTGATAATGATAAATTTAGTCAAATAATTTTTATGATTAATACAAAATAATTTTCTTAACTGGTGTGACAAAAGACACTTAAAATGGTTAGAGGAGTATTATTATTTTATGAATTACAAAATATAATTTGTAGTTTATATATACTTTTTATTGATAAAAAATTGTACATACAATAATAATATGTTATTGGTAATTTGTATATTATTTATATTTTGAACAAACAATGTTATTGACGCATGTATTTAATATATGAAATATGTCGCTACTCGCTAGTATAATTAAAAAATTAAGCTTATTGTTTATTCCAAGAATGCAATTATAGCTTTTTAGATATTCGCATGAGAAATTTCACCTCTTTTTTCATATATATATATATATATATATATATATATATATATATATATATATATATATATATAAATAAAATCAAATTCTAATTTTAGAAGAAAACGGGTTTCCATTAACAAAGTTTTGCTTCACTTCTCAACTATATCAAAGAATAACAAGAATATCTAAAAAAATAATTGATTACAAAGTCAAGATTTCGAGAAAGAAAAAAAATATAGTATATATTTCAATATTGTCTCAGATGTGTACTTACAAATAGAATTCCACGCCCTTATATATGAATATACAATAGTAACGGGTTCTCCTTGTAATTTGAGCTAATTATGGGAATTATTGATATTGATGGCCAATTATTTTAGATTCTCATAAACGATGCATTTATTGTTATAAATGCCTTACATCTGTTGCGATTTCCCTTCCTTATTTTCTAGCTACTTATTCTTTTTTTGCCAGATGTTAGGTCCGGTACTGTCTCATGTGTGTATTTCTCGTGCCTTTTCTTACTCTATCAAATAAGACTGTCGTGTGTTGTTATATTATTGTTCTATGCGTTATGCCATGTCAATAGTCTAATATTTCACGTATAGCACTTTTTCACCACCAATACAGATAGTCTCCCCGCTTTCTTGAATATTCTCTACTGAATATTCGAGGAAGTGGAAATTTTTTATGACAGGATTATCTGCCGCCATTGTCGAATATAATCATATACTTTTCTGAACCAATGTGACGTTCATCAGTTTTCATTTAATGATCATGCTACATGGCTTTTACTGACTGGTTCTTATGTTCTTCAACATCTATTAGGATTTTCTTGCAACCGCATCAGTCGCGAATTAACGATTTCATTAAGACGCTTCCTAATGACCTCAATAGTCATGTCTTCTTATAGATACTTCATCCCCTTTTTCCGATAAAGCCTTCCCTTCTTCACCTTCTTGTCTTACTCCTTTCTGTATTTATTTTTTTGTATTTCTTTGGTTAATGATGGCTTCCTTTGATCCTTGCAAAGTCATCATTGTCGATGAATTTGCTTCCTCCATCGTGCCTACTAGAAGTAGAAGAGGTGATAGATTGCGTAGCCTCAGTTCTATTTCTAACCATGATTCTCCCTCTAAAAGTAGTGCTACCAATCCATCTTTTTCTAGACCTAGGGCTTCTGTAATGCTAAAATCTTTTTCTAAAGATAAAGATTCAATTGAAGCACTACGTGAACCCACTATTGATGAAATTGTTCCTCAAGGGGTCTAGTTCGATGCTTCAAGGCTGACTATGAACCCTAACAATTTTCTCGAGGGGACCCCAAATGCACATTTTGCCTGTTTGAGTTTGAGATCATACCTGCGGAGCCTCTGGACGAATTTCCTCAGGTCTTTGACATGATCGGATTGCGTTCCGGACTTAACCATCACATCATCCACATAGACCTTGATTTCTTTGTGTATCATATCATGAAAAATGGTTGTCATGGCCCTCATGTTTGTTGACCCGGCGTTTTATAAACCAAAAGGCATGACTCTATAACAGCATGTCCTCCACGATGTGATGAAAGCTATTTTCTCTACATCTTCTTCATCCAACAGAATCTGGTGGTATCCTGCGTAACAATCCACGAATGACCCAATTTCATATTTCGTGCAGTTGTCAATCAATATGTGGATGTTCGGCAGGGAGAAGTTGTCATTTGGAATTGCTTTTTTGAGGTCATGGTAATCAACACACACCCTGGTTCTACTGTTCGTCTTTGGTATGGGCACAACATTAGCTAACCAAGTGGGATATCGTGTGACTCGGATGACTTTTGCCTCGAACTGCTTGGTCACTTCCTCTTTAATTTTCACACTCACATTAGTTTTAAATTTCTCATTTTTTGCTTGACAGTTGGGCAGGCTGGGTTAGTGGGTAACTTGTGGACCATTAAGTCAGTGCTCAATCCGGGCATGTCATTGTAGGACCATGCAAAGACATCTTTGTACTCAAACATTACTTCAATTATTTCTTCCCTAAATTGTAGATCCAGATGGACACTTATTTTATTTCTGTGACATCATACGGACTTCCTAGATTGACTGCGTCTGTATCATTCAGGTTTGGTTTGGGTTTCTCTTCGAATTGGGTCAACTCTTTATTAATCTCATCCCATGCCCCTTCCTCATCATACCCTGGTTCATCCTCATGTTCTATTTCCTGAATCATTATTTCTGAACTAGACCTGTGCTGAAGACTGGGCCGAGGAGTCCTTATGCATGTCAGATCACTGGAACCAACATAAAAATAACTGTACAAAAGAGAGAGAAAAAAAAAGCAAAGAGAAACGGAAACTATTAGTATTGCTGAAAGGGAAATTGCATTTCATCATAATCAAAGATAACAGAGTTTACACATCCAAAAGGACAAAAATGACAACTAATTAACAACTCTGATGCTAATTCAAACTAGACTGAAAGGAAAATCAAAGCTGACTACCACGACTCCCTCCGAGTGGGAAGAGGAGTGGCTTCCCAGTTATTGATTTTTGTGCATGCTCCCACAAACTGCACATCCGCCCTGCTTGATCCTTCTCCTGCCTCGACCGTATTCACCTCATTGAACAGTTTTTCCAATCCTTTATCAAGATCTCTGTCCGCGTCGATCAGCAGGCCATAAATCTTTGGTCTGGGGCCATCGCTAGCACTGGATTTGATAAATGATTTGGAAAACCTTGGGATGGGTTTTGTTAGAACCCAAGCCCTATGTCTCAGCTTCCTGGCTCGCCTTATGTCTGTGGTTGTGGGCTTGAATCCCAGGCTAAAAGTGTCCAGATTTTTGGGAAGGGACACTGGTTGTACAATGCCTTGCAGAGAAGCCCCCAACACTTTGCCGGGAATAAAACCATTTTTCAACATTTCTGAAGCCACCATGATGGATGCAGTAGCTATCTTTAGGGTCATGACAACCTCACCTTCTGGGATTTTCTGTTCTGACACCGTATCAAACAGCTGGTAGACCCATGGCCCTTTGCTGTCCTCAGATTCAATGAAAGGTACGGTCGCATCTCCTGAAGTACACTGATTGTCTTCATCATGCACCACAATCTCTTACATGTCCCATTCAAATTTGACCATCTGATGCAGTGTAGATGGCACTACTTTAGCTGCATGAATCTAGGGCCTGCCCAACAACAAGTTATAGGAGACTGCTACATCCAGCACTTGGAATTCCATGGTGAACTCAACGGGTCCTATGGTTACTTCCAGCACTATATCTCCTACGGTGTCTTTGCCTCCGCCATCGAAGCCTCGAACACAGACGTTATTCTTGCGAACCCTTTCCTTTTCCACCTTCAGCTTGGTCAATGTGGATAGTGGACAAATGTTTGCACTGGACCCGTTGTCGACCAATATTCGAGCAACCGCAGCATCTTCACATTTTGCAGTCAGATAAAGAGCCCGATTGTGCTCAGTGCCCTCCATAGGCAGTTTATCGTCAGAGAATGTGACCCGATTTACCTCGAATATCTTGTTTGCAATCTTTTCCAAATGGTTCACCGTTATCTTGTCTAGGACATGAGCTTCATTCAGAATCTTCATCAATGCCAGGGATGTTCATCTGAGTGGGTTAGTAAGGACAACAAAGAAATCTGAGTTGGTGTCTTCCTCAACTGCTCTATGATGGAGTAGTCCTGCATTTTCATTTTCTTCAAGAATTCTTCCGCCTCTTCTTCTGACACAGCTTTCTTCACTGGTTCTGGGTTATCTTTAGAAACTTTTCCCTTCCTCAATTCTTCTAGGGCAAAGTACTTCCCTGACCGAGTTAAACCTCGTGCCTCACACACTTCCTCTCTAACTTCTTTCCCCTTGTACATCACTATTTCTTGTTCATATATCCAAGGAATGGCTTTGTTGTTGATAATTGGTGTCTAGATAACTTGTTTTACAATAACTGGCTTGATGCGAACACCTTCCACAATCACGACAGGTTCTCTAGTTGCCCCATGTACTGTTCCTTTTTCATGTTCCTGCTTTGGTGAAACCATGCATACTGAGCTCCCCTGAACTATGACAGGTTTGCTGCCTTTTTCTTTTGCCCCGGTTACTATCTTCTCACTGCTTGCAACCTCAGTTGGCTTACACTTATTGTCTTTGATCATCATTACCGTTTGTGAAGGCCTTTTGGACTCTCCCATTCTTTCCACAATTTCAATCATGTTTGTTTCTTGATGGGCCGGTAGCGGGTTTTAGTTAATATTGGGTGCCTCCAGGGTCTTCACCTCAATCCTGTGGGAGTTAATAAGTTCATGGATAAGCGTTCTTTAAATGCCAACACTTTTCGGTGTCATGCCCAGGTGCAATGGAATAGTATTCACAGCTGACTGAATAATCTAAATTCTTCGGGGGAGGATTTGGCAGTTTCTCTTCAATTGGTCTCAACATATCCAGTTGACGCAGCCTGTGGAATAAGCTACTGTAGGATTCTCCCAACAGAGTGAAAGTCTTCTTTTTCTGTAACCTCTCATTTCTCAGGACTAGATTTGCTCGGAAGGCGGGCCTCGAGGGTTGTTGGTAGGCACTTGGAGGTAGGTAATGATTTTGTGGAGTCGGGTAAGTGTATTGAGGGGGTGGCGCACGCCATTGAGCATGAGCGGGAGGTTAGGCATATGCTTGCGCATGATAGACTGAGAAGCGAGGTTCTGGTGGTGGATAGTAATGTTATGGTAGGCCATATGGAGTATGTGGGTATGTTTGGTGGTGAGGACAGGGCTGGACGTAATGAGATGGTGCCCGAGGTCTGAACAAAGTTCCCGACTCCATTGTCGCTACTTCCTCCTTCTTCTTCTTCCCTAAGGTTCCCCCAGCTCCTCCCTGGATGGCCTGAGTAGTTGCCTCAATTGCATAGTAGCTCATGATTTAATTGGATTTGAGGCCTTCCTCGACCATACTTCCCATCTTGACCACTTCGTTAAAAGACTTTCCCACTGCTGACACCAAATGTCGGAAATAGGTAGGTTCCTGAGCCTGTAAAAAAAATCAACCATCTCACTCTCCTTTAGGGAGGATCAACTCTAACTACTTGTTCCCTCCACCGGAAACCGTACTCCCTGAAACTCTCATTGTGTTTCTTCTCCAGCTTTGTCAGAGATAGGCGATCCAGGACAATCTCGAGATTATATTGAAAGTGGCAGGCAAACGTTTGTGCCAAGTCATCCTAGATATACCATCGATTATGATCCTTCCGAGGATACCACTCCAGTGCTAACCCGCTTAAACTCTGGCTAAAGTACGCTATTAGCAATTCATATTTTCCCCATTCTCCCCTCATTTTGCTGTAAAACCCCCTTAGATGCGCAATCGGACCGCCATGACCATCATATAAGTCAAATTTAGGCATCTTAAAACCTGGAGGCAGCTGCACGTCGGGAAATAGACAGAGATTCTTGAACACCACACTCGCTTGTCCACCTAATCCCCGCATGTCCCTGAATGATTGTTCCAGACTCCGGACCTTTCTAAGCATCTCTTCCTGCTCAGGATTTTTGATTGGTTTTTCAACTCCTGTCAGGATTTCAGGACGGGGAGCATAGGAGTAAGGTTCCTGTGTTCTGTAAGCAGGTTCTGGTGGATAGTATTGAGGGTCATAAGCATGAAGCAGGGGCTCACTCGACGACCTATGAAGTGTAGGAGGCGGAGGTTCCACATAGACATAAGCGATTGGCGGGGGAGGGTGAAGCGTTATTTTGGGTAGTGGAGCTGGTGGTTGAAAGGCGGTACCCTGATGCTGTGAATAGATAGGAAAACTTGGAGGCGGATAAGTGGTGGATTTGTTAGGTTCTTGGGCCAGTGGCGGGATGAAGGTTGGATTAGCAGGATAGGTCGGGGGTGGCTTTCCTCACGCCCATGCCTGGTACATCTCAACCATTTGGTGCTTAAGCTTATACATTTCCTCCTTCATAACATTAACATCCAATTCCTCTGCTTCCTTCGATGGGTCAATAATGCTGAAATGCTGACATCGGCTTCCTGATTGGCCATGACTTGCTTGTATTTCGACCGTGTGTTATAGGAATAGGTTGCCAGAATTCCGCGAGTACTAATCACCTGTCTAATTTGAAACTGGAACAACACCAAAAACTCGTTAATGCTTAAATTCTGATACATATGCGGCCATATATTGGGTATGCATGCACATAAATGATAGTCAGTCCCCACAAACATTGGTTGCTTGCGTCATCCCGGCTTTTATTTGCGAAGCCTCCTTTTGTTTTAGCCTTATTTTCTCCATCTTTCCTATTTCATTCATTTTCTCCCTTATTTCATTCAATTATGGTCGAATCCTATATAGATTGCCTACGTATCATGACCCCTCATGAATCAGACCGAGCGTAGTTCTTGCAAATAAAAAGCAAAGCATAACATATTATGGAGAGTTTCCATTTTTATAATAAAAAATTACAGTTACAAGAATGCGAAAGGGTGACAGATTAAATAAGAAACAAACTAGCTTTGATAAAAGACGAACTACAGACTCGAAGAACAACGAACTACGCATAAAAGGGAAAATACAGACTCCACGTTAAACTGATGGAATTTTAAGTATATGTTTTGACAAAAGGAAATGCAATCTTCATGAATACATTAATGCTTCATGTGCTCCTGGGCCCCACGAGGCATCATTCAGCCTTGCTGCAGGCTTGCGTGCTAAAATCCCTTGGAGGTGGTGGAAGTCTTCCATCACTTGCTGAACAAAGGTCATGACGGTGGCAAAAAACATGGATCTTGTCATATCCTCACAGTGGTTGCACTTTGTGGTGATATAGTCTGCGATCGTCCATACTCTCTTCCTGATAACACCCTTTTCTTGCAATAGCCGCCCAATTTTCTCGGCCCTTTCTTCTAGAATTCGCTCTACCTGGTTCAGTCCTTAGAATTGCTGCAAATCCATCTCCAACCTTGCTATCGCGGCATAACAATGTTCTCTCTCGACTTTGAAATCCCTGGTTTGATTGGCCACTTTTTTCTCAGCCATGATGACCTTCCTTTTTAACCCCGCAACCTCATCGTCATGCCTTTCTTTTAATTGCTCAATGATGCGGGCTCGTTCCTCAACATTTTTAGCTAATTTTTTCCGAACCATGGATAGATCACCTTCTGCTTTATTCAAGTCAAACCCATACTCGGTCATTTTTTGCCTTAAATTGTCTATGAGTTTTTCATCCTTCGCGCTCCTGGGCATTTTCCGTGGCTGTTTTCATCCTCTGGAATTGGGCTCGCAACGCTTTGTTCTCTTTGGTTAATCTTTTCTTTTCCCCCTCATCTGCAGCGACTTGCAAACCATTTTTAAATTGAAGCTTTTTGACCTGTTTTTCTAATTTTCCTAGGGTGGCCCTATATTCATTTTCCTTGGCTAGCCAGTCCCATTATTCATATGACATTTCGATGAATTCCTGGAGATGAGGCCTTTTGGGTGGTCTCTCAAACTCAATTTTTCTCATGTACCAAGCAAGGTACTCTAGCCCGATCCTGTACGCAAGTGTTTGCGGTTAGGTATTGGCATTCATTTCAAATCTTGCGAAACATTGCTTCGGGGAACTGACCATCAGGCCCTATCTCGATTACCTGGATACTGAGATCTTTGTCTTTTGGCACTATCTGGCATCTTCCCTGTTGTCTCAAGACCCGATGCAGGGCATAAGGCTGGATACTCCTAAGACCTATCAAGAGGAAATGAGGTTCTGTTGCCGGCATGTACACGATCTCATCCACTGAAAACCATCCTAGTGTCCATTCTATTTGACTGGCAGTGAGTGACTGGAAGTAAGAAGTCCATCTTGCTACACCTTCGGGTAAGCTGAGCCTTTCAATTCTCGTGTAAAACTCCTCTATGCAAGTTTTCTCTATGGACCCATAACTCATGAATTGAGGACGGTGGAATAGATGCTCAGTCATCCACATTTGCAATAATAGATTGCACCCCCTCAATGAAATCGTTTCCGGCCTTGCAATCTGTGGGAGCGCGGAAGATCTCGGCCACTATCATAGGCGCGAGTGTGCATTTGGCCTGCGTGCGTAAAGTGCTGAAGACCCCTGCTATCTTTATGTCAATGTTCCCATCCTTTCTTGGAAATACCAGAAGCCCTAGAAAAGCCACCATAAAAGCGAAGCGTCTGTGTTCTTCCCATTGGACACAGTTTCCCTTGCTGCAGATTTTGTTTTCTTGATTTTTGAAACCCCCTATGTGACAAATATCTGGTATACAGGAATGAAAAAGCGCAAAACCCTACCGCTAAGTTCGAATCATGTACCACTCTGCTTATTTTCAAGGTATCCAAGAATTTATGCACCGCTACCACTCTTGGAGCAACCAAATACTTGTATCTCAAAGGAAGCTCCGCATTTCCAATGTATCCCACTATTTCTTCCAACGTTGGGGTAAGTTCAAAGTCTGAGAAGAGGAACACACTGTGCGCCAGGTCCCAGCACGCAACCAATGCTCTTATGATGTCTCATCGGATACAATCTCCAATAACCCGGGGAGCCCCCCAAATACTTCTTTATCTCATCTTGCTCTTCCCTGCCTAGATCATTCCACCACTATCGCAGCTCCAAAAGGATTCGGCATACAAATGAAAAAGGTGCAGTTTGGATTGTGCTCATCCTGCACATTTATCAAGGAGAATTAGTGACTTATAATTTTGTTCCTGTTTGACTTCAAAATCAAAAAGAATTTTCTTTTTGAAATTTATTTTCTAAAACCAAAAGCCTATTTTTGGGAGTACGACCTTTTAGCACCTTCGGAGGAAGTTTTCAAGGCTATGCCCGCTAGCCGACCAAAAATACAATAAAGACCCAAAGGTAGCCGTTTGTGCAAAATCAACCTTCCGATGTCCCCTTAGGGAACATTTGGCGATTTTTGACAATAACAGCGTCACCCGATTTATTTAGGATAGCAAATGAAACTTTGAAAATCATTTTGGCTATTTTTGCACAAGGGAGGTTAGACCGATGGGGGTTGCCTACGTATACCACACTTAGTAAGAATCAAACCGGCATAGTTCAGGAAAAGCAATTTTTCAAAACCAAAAACCTTTTTGAAAAACCTTTTCTTTTCCTTTTCCCTTTCCTTTTTCAAAAATCCGGCAGTATTTCGGTGCTATTTGATCATTGGTTTTACAAGAAAAATGATTAATCCCAGTACCATTCATTTTCTTATTTTGGGTACACCTGTCCTAGAGGGACCCAACCCCTGTGTTGAGTCCCCTAAGTCGAATACATGATTCAAATAGGCGTTCCTACTAGGGATCCGACATGAGGCTGAGTTATTCTAGGTTTAAAACATGGGTATATGTTCTAGACTGTTTACCCGAGCGGCCAACTCGAATCGATGAGGGGTCTACATACCGGGGACCCGCAAGATTGTCCGTCTTTGTAACTTGTCCGAGCTTCTTTCTTATTTCAAGGTATGACACTAACAGAATAAGGAGTCTCGACCAGCGAGCACATTCCCGAAGACAAGAAGAGAAGGGTTTCGTAATAGTTTTATATGTACAATTCAGATGATATCAAAGTGGTAAAAGCAGCATTTTGCACATTAAGCCAACATGTAAATATCAGATAATAAACAAAGCCGAATACAACAATTATTCTAAGCTCGAATTCTTGAACCCTGAACCAGAGATTCTGGGTTTGTTCCCCAGCAGAGTCGTCAGTGCTGTCACACCTCCTTTTGGCCACTACCACCCGGCGAAGGGCGTAGATAAGGGATTTTTTCCCATTAAAGGACAATCGAAACGGGATCCAATTATTTAATAGAATTTTAGAGTCACCACTTGGGAGATTTATGGTGTCCCAAGTCATCTTTTAGAATCTCGAATCGAGGAAAGAATGACTTTTTAACAGTCAACGAACCAGAAATCCATGTAAGGAATTCTGTCAACCCGGGAGAATGTGTTAGGCATTCCTGGGCTCCATGGTTCTAGCACGATCGTTCAGCTGTTGTATTTGGCTTAAATTATCTGATTTTATACAATTATGAACCTATGTACATTTTTAGCCTTTAAATCGCTTTTATTATTATTTTAAGGAAAATTACAACGTTATTAAAAACATGCCTCGAATCACGTCACATAAATGAACCCGTAGTTTTTGACACATTTCAACTTCGGTAGGATTCGAATTTGGGTCACATAAATGCGCACCCGTGATTAAGGAGATAAAATTATTAAAGACATGTCCTAAAGCAACTAGCGCGTTGTTATCTTTGAGGGAACACCGTGAAATTTAATAAACAGTGTATCCCGGATTTTGTAAGTATTTTAGGATAAACAACTAGCGAGGTTCGGGCAGTTTTTATTCCGTTTGGCGCGGCACCTCGTTCTATTTATTATTTACAGCACAACCTAAAGCGAACTAGGATTTTTATAAGGCGTGGCCTTGATGGGACTTAATCCGTTATTAAGGACTTCCAGTTTCGATTATTACATCTGAGCAGGAGTTATATTCATCGGGCCTTTGGGCTTACAACCAGCCCAATAGGGAGGGATTTCAATTAATTGAAACCCCAGGAAGCAACGAACCTCAATTAAATCCTAAGGCCATTGGACCTTATAATAGATGAGTCCAAAACGTGTGTAATGATAAAAGGATTCATTGTAAAAAACAATTGCTCCAGTAACAACCATATGTTTTTAAGAGCCTATCACTAACTTGTTGAATTTACAAATTCTATAAGACCAACTCTAAATGCATTCACACACCATAATTTTGTCATTATAAGTTAACCTAGCGCCTTTCTACTAATAAGCCATCAAATTACTCATTCAAATGGCAAGACAATTCCAGTCCTAAATATATGAATCTTATATGAACAAAAATCATAACAGCACCAATGAAAAAATATCCAATCCAATTTAACAGTCCTATTAGGCAATTCATACATAACACTACTACTTAGATCTCATACAAATTTCAAGTTTGGAAAACAAAAGTGAATAAAGACATTAATAAAAGAAATTGGTTATTCATATAACAAATCAGGTACAGCAGTAGTTCTGGTTCCTTAATATGTAAATACCTGGAATTACAAGGAAACAGGAAGGAGAGGAGTCAGCTAGAATCTAGCAAAATTAGTCAGCAAATTAATGGCAAAATTAATAGCTCGATTTCCATTTGAACCCAACCACAACATCAAATGACCCAGGAAAGTTTAATACCTATTAAGACCCATCAAACAACCCAAATAACTTGAATTCACCTCAAACAACATGCAGTTAGACCCAAACACTCCAGGAACACATAAAACCCAAGCAGGTGAGGTTAAACCCATAACAAAACCCAAAATAGCCCTGAAAAAAGCTGAGTTCTCAATGAAACAGTGTTTGCTAAACTTTCAGCTCATTTTTGGAGTCCTAAAGTGCCAAAGTTTGAAGGAAGGGCTTCCAATTGCTCCCACTAAAACTAATGTATTTTGGGTTAAAGTTGCAGAAATTGGAAAACTGATTTGTGACTATGGCTGGAAATTTGGTAATTTTTCAGAGTGTCCAACCCCCTTTTTGAGTGATTTTTAGTCCCTTTTTATAGCCAAAGGCTAGGGCATCACTACTATTTTATTTTAACTAAAGGTCCCTTTTCAATTTTCAGATTTACCTATTTGGACCCTCATTTTTTGACTTGTTTCCCAAGTTACTGTAATAGTACTACTTATTTTGTATTAAAGACATCTTCTAGAAGGGTCTAAAGGCTTCTACCCTTTATAGACTACCTATACTACCCTTATTTTATTCTTAATATTACCAAAACCAAGTTAAAAACTCTATGTTACCCTTATTTATCGTAAATTACCATAATTAGGTAAGATAACCTTATACTACCCTTAAGTTACTTATTTGGTATCAGAACTAACCCCTAAAACCAATCCAAATGATATTAATCACTGATTTTTCTAATCTTAACAGCTATTACCAATTCAAAATCAATCAATCCTCAGAATTCAAAGTAGAAATCAAGTCCAATACTCAGCTTGAGAAGAAGAACAATGGCAGGCTACCGCAACCAAAATTCAACTCATGAATCACAAACCTAGTCAAACTAAACCCCCCAACCCTGTTAATTTGGTCAAAACTAACCATAGTTAGCCAATAGAGGATTAGGGACATTCAAGGTGTATTCAAACAATTCCTAAAATTGAACTACTTAATCTAACAAATCAAAACTGCATTTAACTCTAATAAACACTATGTCCTTAGGCCATAATCAAACAGGAGACTAACAATTAACAGCAAACCAACGGAACTGAAACTAAAATCAATTAACAACAGCAATCATGGAAAACACACAATCGAATACGAACTACACCATATGACTGCAATGTTCAAGAATCAGAAGCCTAAATCGAGGAACCCTAAAATACATCAAAATAAAAGAAGTACTAGAACAGAAAAGCATGAATCGAAGCATATTTACTCATGCAAAGAGCAAGAAAGACAAAGAAAAAGATTTAGAAACTTACGGTTCAGGCTATCGTTTGGACTGACCTCGAATCGAGTCTCCAAATAATGATGCATGCTTGTTCTTGCCAAGAACAAGCATATAACCTTATTTGAAACCCCTATTCGAACACCGGCACCTTGAAAATTCGACCCGTCTTAAATAAAACCTAAGATCTAAAATTCGCGTAATTATGGTTGGTTTTGAGGGGAGTTGGTTTTGGATTTTGGAAGAAGCAGGTGAGGAGACCCTTGTGTATGATATTGGGGAGGTTTGGAAGCAACGCCGCCGGACATGGCGGAGCCGGTGATCGTTTCTTCGAATATTCGAGAAGTCTGGAGATGATCCGAGGGCCAAGAGTTGGATATTTGGATAGAGGGGGTTGAGATGCATATGTGGTTAATATGGTACAGTTTGGAGACTTGCCGCCGTCGGCGATGATTTCCGGCCGGCGGTGGACGGTGGTGGTGTGGTGGGTTGGAGGCGGCATTACACCAGCGGTTGAACTGGTACGATGAAGATGATTTTGGTCTCTGAAGTTGTGCATACATTCAGACCATTATATGTAAAATGGGAGGCTCACTCTGAGCCGTTGGATCAAGGGGTGATAGACGGTCGAGATAAAACGACGTTGTTTGGGCACCTGGGGTTTGGACTCGGCATGCATTATTGGGTTGGGTTTATGGTTTTGGATTGGATGCTTTGCAAGAAATGGCCCAAGCCAAGAGTTGTCAATAGGAGCCCTACTTTATATACAAATTTTCTCTTTTTTATATTTTTTACACATTTTCAGATTCAAAATAAACTAATAAAAAAGAAAAGAATAAAAATATCAAAATAGATTTATTTTTCATAAAATACACTAATTAACCTCCTACATTGTTAATTTAAAAGAAAATTGCATCCTAAATGCAACCGTGCAACCGTTGTTTATTCATTTTTCATATGAATAAACATGATTTGTTATTTTTCTCATTTTCAATATTAACTAATCATGCAAAAATTAAATCCTAAATGCAACCGTGCCATTTATATTTTGAATTATGCAGATTAAAACATGCAATATGCAAATAAGCATAAAATTATGCAATTAAATTCTAAATATTTGAATAATAAAAGAAAGATGCAATAAACACAAAATCACATAATTAATTTCTAAAAATTTCAACTTTTTCACTATCACCCCAAAAAAACCAAACTCTGCCTTACGTAAAGTTGCCAGAGTACGATTAACCTCTGGATATGAAATCACTGCTTATATACCCGGTATTGGCCATAATATACAAGAACATTCTGTAGTCTTAGTAAGAGGGGGAAGGGTTGAGGATTTACCCGGTGTGAGATATCACATTGTTCGAGGAACCCTAGATGTTGTCGGAGTAAAGGATCGTCAACAAGGGCGTTCTAGTGCGTTGTAGATTCTTATCCAAGACTTGTATCATTTGATGATGCCATGTGAATCGCTAGAAACATGTGAAGTGTATGGCTAACCCAATAACGAAAGTTTCATAAGGGGACAAATAATAAAAGAAAAATCCTAATTTAATAAATTTATAGAAACACTTCAAGTAAGGCAAAAATCACGTGCTCACATCCACATTAATCCACATTATAGGAATGGCTTCCTAATATCATTCATTCTAGCATTATGCTGACGGGAACAAATCATTTGAACATCTTATCAATAGAATAACCCACGATACAGTCTATGTATCCTCGCCCTGCACCAAAACCAATAGCCTATCAAATAATTCTATCTATGCTAAATGGCATAGATATATTAATTTCAGGGTGCCCAGTTTTTATTCCCTATAGAGTTGGTAATATTATAATATCATTTTTTAAACCATAACACGATCTCAGGAGTGGAGTAACTAGTAAAAAAACTGTCAAGATCCGATAAAAGATCTTTAAGAAATTTTTCATCTCAGGGTCTGTATCCACATTATAAGAACGACTCAAATAAAGGGTTATGCCCTTCCTAGTATCATTCATTCTAGCATTATGCTGACGGGAACAAATCATTTGATAATCATGCATCTTATCAATAGAATAACCCACGATACAATTTATGTATCACTCACCCTACACCAAAACCAATAGCCTGATATTATAATTTTGTCTAGGCTAAATGACGTAGGTATATTAATTTGCCCGGGTTTTATTCCCTATAGAGTTGGTAATATTATAATATCATTTTTTTCCCCTCCCTTCTAAACGTGATAGTTGTACCTATAGCAAAAGGTGCTATTCCCCCTGGAATTTTCATGGTATAATGAATAGTGAATTTTTCATATTTCGATTCTATAGGGTACGCGTACTTGATTAATAGGTACATAATTATTGATATTATTTCCTCACAGTTAAGAGAAATTAATGAATCCTCTATCAGAACCGTGTGAGCTATATATATATATATTATTTAAAGCTTCTTTTGTATATTATTTTGTAATCTATTAACTTGATATAAGAAGATCTATGTTAAAAACTGATTGAGAGTGATATTCATATTTATCATCATAAATTTAAATATATTTTTGGGTGAACTAAAATTAAAAATATCATTTCTGGGGTTTTTAAAAGCTTAAAAAAATCATAAATAGTTTTGTGATTTGTCGAAAATTATAACCAATTAGTAATTCAGGTTTGTTGGTGATGTCATTTTGAAGTTAGTTATTCTGTGAAGATTTGAGTTATTAGTTATAGTTTCGTGAGTTGCAATTCGTAGGAGACAAAACCTAATTTTTTTTTATATAACAGTATAGACTATTTTTACTAATTTTTTTTTATATAACAGTATAGACTATTTTTACTAAGTGTATGATGTTGTATTTTGCATACCATATGCATAAATAGAGTTGCAAGAAAATAATGGGCTATGCGCTTGTAAACATAAAAGATTAAGATCTAATTATTTGTTGAGAATTATTTATCAATTGAGCAAAGGGTTTTAGCTCATAAACTGAATCAGAATTTTGGAAATGAACCTTTTTTTACTGGGAACACTTTTTCTTTTAATGAATCTTATGTGATGCATACCAAAATTAACAGGGGGCTTAAATACAAATAACGAACACTAAATAAATAAAAAAATTCCTAACTATACCATATATGACATTTTATTACTAAATAAGTGCATAATACGTATATTACTCGTCCAATCCACAATTTATCTATAATTTATATACCATTCGTTATTAGGCTGAATTTGCCATTTTTAGCGCGCGAAAAATCAGACACGGAATCTGAGATTGATTTATTCTACATTAAATTCAAAATTTGAAATGGAAACGAGATCTAGAAGCTGCGTAATTTTGAAACGAAAAGGAGATTTCTGTTCTTCATCTTCATCTTCATCTGTTCTTTCATATATTTTCCATCGTTGATAGCCATTAAAAAGCTTTAAATTCAAATTTGGGTTTTCAAAAATCATTATTTGTTTGGATTGGGTGTTGTTGAAAATAATCGGGAATATAGTTTGGAGTTTATATCTCAATTTTGAGGGTTTTGGTGAAGATTAGAAGAAGAAGAAGAAGAAGAAGAAGAAGAAGAAGAAGAAGAAGAAGAAGAAGAAGAAGAAGAAGAAGAAGAAGAAGAAGAAGAAGAAGAAGAAGAGAAGAAGAAAATTGTAGATAAACTGTAGATAAATTGTAGATTGGGTAGACTAAAACTTCTACAAATCTTCTATAATTATGTCGAAAATGCCAATTATGCTACAATTGAAATGGGAATTGGGATATTAAAATTCAATGTATCCAGTTTGTAGATATCTTGTAGATATATTGTAGATTATTTGTATTCTGATTGTAGATGCATTGTTTTCTGTTTTCACAAATCCAAAACGACTAAAGCTTCTACAAAATCTTCTGCAAAAAACAGTCTACAATTTTTCTAATTTGACTACAATTTATCTACAAATTCTGGAAATATATTTTCTTCTTCTTTCAATCTGAAATTCAGCCAAAACCAAGTCTAAATCTTCACCAAAAACCCTCAAAATTGAGATATAAACTCCTTTACATATTTCAAATTATTTACAATAACACCAAATTAAAACAAATAATGATTTTTGAAAACTCAAATTTGAATTCAAAGCTTCAAAGTTTTTTAATTGAGGTCAATAGTGGAATTCAAAACAAAAACGTGGGGATGGGGGGTTACGGGTAAAGGTAAAATGTGGGGAGGGGGGAAGTGGGAAGATACGGTCCTATAATTATGCCTAATATAAATATACCCTTAATTATATCTCTAATTTGAATTATGGTATATAAATAGTAATTTGGTATACTGAAACGTAATTAACACAAACCTTAACCATTAAGGGTAATAAAGTTTCATATATAGTATAGGAAGGTAAAAATAAATATAGGCTGAACCCAATTCATTTAGTATGGTTTGGGACTAAATAAACTAAGCCCTATGCCCCAGCTCATTATTTTCAGTAAATGTGTCTACCTAAAATATTTTTAATGCTTAATAACAAAGCAGGTCATATATTTGGCAGGCGAACAAAAATTATTACATATGCTAGCCAAATGTACAAAAAAGTACACTTATTATGTATGAAATATATATATATCTATAATAGCCATTACTATATATATATATATATATATATATATATATATATATATATATATATATATAGTAATGGCTATTATTTTTTAAAGCGATTGTTGTACAGTGTAGTTTTCTTTAATAGTATGTGTTAGCATCTCAAAAGCAACAAATATAGATGCTGGGAGCTCTACCTGAAGCTCCATCGACAACGTTATTTGCTGGGAATCGAATAGTTGAACATGGCATGAACCTATCCTATATACCGCCTGAAATTGTTAATGGTTAATTTGTTGTTAACCTAGATAAAAGAAAGGTTGAGACCGAAGATAAATAACGAAGGAAATCACTCATTGTTTATGTGATTGGGGAGAAGTAGAGCTATAACTATATGCGTAGATATGTAGCCCAATATTGGAATGATGTAGCAGAGCCTGATATCTACCTACATGAAGAGGGTTACTATATTGTCAGATTTCAGAGTATTAAGGATTTACAAAAAATCCTATACGGAGGTTCATACACCATAAGCAGCAGATCAATTGTTATCAAACAATGAACTCCTGATTTTGATTTTAAAGCTGAGTTTCTGACGGAGATTTCTTTGTGGGTTAAGTTCTCTAAGCTCCCTACGAATTGCTGGAGGAGTAACTCATTGGGCAGGATGGAAAGCACACTAGGCAACCCTTTATTTGCTGATGGATGCACCACAAGCAAACTAGGGTCTCTTATGCTATAATTCTCATTAAAGTTAATGTCTCAAAAGAGCTACCTAGTGAAATAACAATGAATGATCCCTCTGGTATGAAAACTGTGCAGGCTGTTTAATTTGAGTGGATTTTTTTTGTGCCGAGTGCTTAAAATAAGACATGATTGTGCCAAAGCACCACATGAGGAGAAGGCAGCCCGGTTACAAAGAAAAAAAGATCAAGACTAGTTCCCGCATGGAGGCCAATTGCCCAGATGATACAACATCTTGTAATAGACCAAAATGAGCAAAAACCTAGTAATGAGGGGAAAAAGGTCATAGGAGGAGAATGAGTGTCGGTTAAACCAATAGGAGCCCCACAGCTTCATAAGCAAATTGATAAGCCAACAATAAGTGGGAGTAAAAGTCCAGTACAACAAATAAGTAACTTAATTCGGCCAAGCCTATATGTAGTTGTTTCAAGAAAGAATGGGTTTCAAGTACTACATGAAGGAGGACAGAGAATAGAAAACCAAAAAAACTCTGATACAGGAGGGAGGATACAACATGTCCAATAACTTGGCTTATCTGGAATATAATAGGAATAAATAAGTGGTACAAGCAGAAAGGACTAAAGTAATACCTCAAAGAAAATCATATAAAAATAACTGGATTTCTAGAAACTAGAGTGAAGGAAAATAATGCATCATAGATTACCAATAAGATTTTTCCTAGTTGGGAAAGGATAAGCGACTCCAGAGATGCAAGGAATGGAAAAATATAGATAGTATGGGATGCTAAAGCCCGCACTATACAACATCTAGCAAATGCAAGCCCATTCATTCATTGTATGGCAATGAGAAGACAGAATAGAATAAAATAAAGCACTATGAGATTAATTGAAAGCAATGGCACGCATGATCAATAAACCTTGGCTAATTAGTGGGGACTTCAATGAATCCTACACTCCAATAACAGGCTATCTGGAACATTTGTGTCACTGATTGAGTTAAAAGATTTCTCTGACTACTGCAACACTCTACTGTTAAATGAGATTCCTTAGAAGGGGAAATATTACACTTGGACAGACAAACAGAGAGAAACTGATAGAGATTGTATCAGGATTGATAGAGCAATTGCTAATGATGAATGGATGTTTCAATATGGACACTTGACTACAATATATAGAGAACCCTTCATTTCCAGTCATACACACATTCTCATCCCAATGAGACAGTCCAGAAGAAACATTAGAGTTCCTTTTAATTCTTCAATGTCTGGATAGAACATCCTACATTTAAGCAAATTGTGAGAACAGAATGGTGTAGAAACAAGACTATAGAGAGAGTGAAGAGTGCTTAGCTTGAATTTAAAGGATTGAAGCATGCACTTAAACATTTGAACTTAAAAGAATTTAAGGGGATCACAGAGAATATTAGTCAAGCAAGACTAAACTTGAAAAGGATTCACAAAGGATGGGGAATACTTACACTGATGCATTGGCTAATCAGGAGAAACACTGCCTGACCCAACTGAAAAAATAATCTTTGATAGAGGAAAGTGCACTGCAGCAGAAGTCAAGAGCCACCTGGATCAGACTTAGGGATTCAAATACTAAGTATTTTTCAGATATAATGAAAGAGAAGTAACAGAAGAAGCAAATAACTGAGATCAAGTCATTATTGAGGTTAAATTTTCAGGATCTTGAAGTAATCAAAGAAGAATTTGTTAGCTTCTATAAATCTTTGATGGGAACAAAAGCATCAAACCTACCAGCAGTGAATAAATTGGTAATAAGAATGGACCTTGCTTATTACATACACAACAGCTAGAACTTTGTGCCCCAATTACAGAGGAGGAAATTTATGAAGGACTCTACTTATTAGAGATGATAAGGCTCCAGGAATTGATGGCTTCAATGTTGTATTTTTTAAGTAGGCAAGGACCACTGTCAAGAATGAAGCAGTGAAAGATTTCTTCAACAGTGGAACCTTATACAAAGCTATAAACTGCACTACACTCACACCGGTGCCTAAGGTTCCAAATCCAGATACGGTCAAAGACTACAGGCCCATAAATTGTTGTATATTGTTATACAAGATTATTGCTAAGATCATCACCCGTAGTTTACATAAAGTTATGGACCACATCATTTGAGAGACTCATCCAGGGTTTATCACAGGAAGAAAGATAACTGACAACATCATTCTGGCACATGGAGTTATCAAATCCTATGGTAGAAAGCATATCTCCCCCAGATGTATGATAAAAGTAGATCTACAAAAAGCTTATGTCTCGTTGGAATGGATTTATTTAGATCATGTTATGGAAGGGATGAGGTTTTCAGAGAAGTTCATCAAATATGGTATGAACTGCAATATAACAGTAAATTATTCTATTTTACTTAACGGAGAATCAGTTGCACCATTTAATGCAGCCGAAGGCTTGAGACAAGAAGATTTCATGTATACTTTTCTCTTCGCCACTGCCACGGAGTACTTGAGTCGTCTACTTAAAGAACTGCAACATGAGAAAATCTATTAATTTCATCCAAGGATTAGAAGACATGGTATCACATACCTAATGCTGATGACCTGTTGCTGGTTGCTAGAGGAGACATTGAATCTATTAATAGAATTCAGTCATGTTTTACTACATTCTCAACAGCCTCAAGCTTGCAAATTAACTTAACCAAAAGTGCAGTCTATTTTAGGGGAATGGCACAGAGAGACAGAGAGAGAGAGGGGCTACAGTACAACTTCTAGGTTACTTACTATGTGAACTTCGTTTTAAATACCTAGGGGTGCCTTTAGACACTAAGAAACTAACCATGGTAAAGTGGAAACCATTTTTAGCAAAAAAAGTGGCAAAAATTTCCTTACTACTGCAAAGAAGCTATCATATGCCGGAAGAATTCAACTGATTCAAATAGTGTTATTTGGGATTCAATCATATTGGGCTCAACTCTTATTTACCGGCTAAGGTGATACAAATAGTTAAAGCCCACTGCAGAAGCTACCTGTGGTTTGGAGGTAATACAATCACAAAGAAGGCTCTTATTGCTTGGAAAAATATATGCCTTTCTAAGTCTATAGCGGGGCTTAATTTGCAGAATCTCCAGGTATTAAATAATGCTGCAATTGCAAAGACACACTGGTATTTGACTCATAAGCGGGATAAACTTTGGATAAAATAGATTTATGCCTACTGTATCAAGGATCAGAGTGTGAAAACTATGACCATTCCTCATACTTCCAGTCGGATGGTTAGGAAAATCATGGGGGCAAGAGATACCATTGGGCAACTGAGCGGACCTCTTTGTTGAATATAAGATTATCATTAGGCAAATATACTTACAACTCATACCAAAATACCCAAAGTAAGGTGGAGGAAACTAATGTTCCAGAACCCTGCAAGACCAAAAGCCTAATTCACATTGTGGCTGCAATGTCAGGATAGACTGCTAACTGTGGATAGATTGCTGAACTGGGGCCTTTATAATCTAGTTGTGTGTCCTCCGTGTCAATCACACTGAAACAAGAAACCATCTATTTGCTGAATGCAGATATGCTCAGGCACTTTGGAACAGAGTCAGCAAGTGGGTACAACAACTTCTTTATGTTGGAATAAATCATACTATAACACTTTTAGCCTTCATATCGAATTATTTGGAACAACAACATAAGCGGGAGCGTACCTGAATCCATAGGTGAAAGCTCCTTGATCCTTCTTGAAGATTGTCCAAGGTTTGCCTTTGGAAGCTCCTTGATCCTTCTTGAAGATTGTTCAAGGTGTTGGCTTTCCACTTGATATGCAAGACCAAGTTTGTGCTCTCTCTCTCAATGGGAAGAAGAAGAAGAGAATGTGTCTTACATTCTCGTGGGAACCATAACCCCCCTTATTATAACATGTGAGTTAAGAAACTCAAAGGTCACAAGAATGTAACCTTGGTTACATGTATGTAACCTTAGTTAAGCCATCATTAACTAAGGTTACTCTTTTGGGTATCTACACATTAGTCCTACACTCTAGATGACAATGTATTGGCCCCCTTAACAATAATGTCCATAAGACCACTAATTTAGGCCAAACCAAAAGATAGCACATAACATATAATTAATCCATATATTGTCCATATGTGTGTAGTATAAGTCCAAATGTCTAACAATCTCCCACTTGGACTATATACTCATGCATATGTACAAACCTTAGCATTATATGTTACATTATAACTTTATGAGCTCAGAATTGCTATCATAATGAAATTGTCATGAACAATCCGGTCCATCAATCATACCAACATAGGATCTAAGAGATCTTAGTTACTCTTGCGTAACTAGACCCAACATAGATCACGTATATCAATATATCCAACGACATGGATCAAGCATAGGTGTGTAGCATGGAAATAACATAAAGTGTGGTCTGAAATAGAATGTCTATTTCCAACTGGTTCTCTTTATTGAGATCAATCATAAACCTTAAGAGTACATAAAACTTTAAAACTGAATATCTGCAGATAAAACCTTAAAGACTGAATTGCTGAATGTAATGGACAATACATAATTGTATAATACAAACTCCCACTAAAACCTTAACTAATTTGACACCCATGCAAGCAATATGCTCATGAAATACTTTGGGTGGCAATCCCTTAGTAAGCGGATCCGCAATCATGGAGTTTGTACTTATGTGCTCTATGCACAATTGTCCATTCTGTACTCTTTCTTTAACAACCCGAAACTTGACGTCCATATGCTTTGCCTTCGTCAAGCTACTGTTATTGTTAGCATAAAGGACTGCTGATCTGTTGTCACATAATAGCCTGAGTGGCTTTTTAATACTGTCTACTATGCGCAGTCCACTAACAAAATTTCGCAGCCATAATGCCTCATTGGATGCTTCATAACATGCCATGAATTCCGCTTCCATGGTGGAAGTGGCCATATGAGTTTGCTTGATGCTTCTCCAAGAGATAGCACCACCAGCAAGCATGTAGATATAGCCTGATGTAGACTTCAGACTATCTTGACATCCAGCAAAATCGGAGTCGGTGTACCCGATGATCTCAAGCTGGTCCGATCTCCGATATGTAAGCATGTAATCCTTTGTTCTCTGTAAGTACCTCATGACCCTTTTGGCGCCTTCCAATGGTCCATTCCCGGATTGCTTAGATATCTGCCCAGCATCCCAACAATGTATGCTATATCAGGTCGTGTGCATACCTGAGCATACATCAGACTACCTACAGCCGAAGCATAAGGTGTCTTCTCCATTTCCGTAGTTTCAAAATTAGTATTTGGGCACTGTTTGAGACTAAACTTGTCTCCCTTAGCAACAGGGGTGTTGCCTGGTTTACAATCCTGTATGCTAAATCTTTTAATAACCTTATCGATATAGCCCTTTTGTGACAGGCCGAGAACACCTTTGGAGCGATCTCGTTGTATCTGAATTCCTAATACAAAAGAGGCATCACCAAGATCTTTCATTTCAAATTTCTTTGAAAGAAATTTCTTAGTTTGATGCAAATGTTATATCGTTACAAGCAAGCAGTATGTCATCGACATATAAAACCAGAAAAATATATTTACTCCCACTGAACTTATGGTATATACAGTCATCAGCAATATTCGGTTCAAAACCAAAAGATGTAATGACTTCATGAAACTTATAATACCATTGACGGGAAGCTTGCTTGAGCCCATAGATGGATTTCTTTAATTTGCAAACCCTTTTCTTTGAGTCTCCCGAAACAAAGTTTTCAGGTTGCACCATATAAATTGTTTCCTCAATGTCACCATTGAGAAAAGCTGTCTTAACATCCATCTGATGAAGTTCAAGATCAAAATGTGCTACTAGTGCCATTATAGTCCTGAAAGAGTCTTTCGATGAAACTGGAGAGAAAGTCTCTTTATAATCAATGCCTTCCTTTTGAGTGTAGCCCTTTGCGACAAGGCGAGCTTTATACTTAATGACATTGCCCCCTGAATCCCTCTTGGTTTTAAATATCCATTTACAACCAATTGGTTTAATACCTTCGGGCAATGTAACAAGCTCCCAAACGCCGTTATCGCTCATAGACTTCATCTCATCATTCATGGCATCAATCCACTTTTGAGAGTTAGAACCTTTAATGACTTGACGGAAGTTGATTGGATCATCTTCCTCAAGTCCAATGTCACTTTCTTGTTCTTGGAGAAATACAACATAATCATCCGGAATTGCATTTCTCCTCTCTCTAGTGGATCTCCTTAATGGCACTTCAGTTCTTGAGGTTGTTGAGTTTGATTTTCATTAGTAATATCAGGAACTTGATTAGGGAGATTTTCGAGATTGTCTTGAACTGGAGTTGTGTTATCCGTGTCAGGAATGAGAACACCCTGACCAAGATCAACAACTGGAGAGAAAGACACATGTTCTTCCTCAAAGACAAAATCTCTAACAACTTTATCTCCCCACCCCCCAAACTCAATATCCTCAAAGAACCGAGCATTACCCGTCTCAAAAATAGTTCTAGAAGTGGGATCATAAAACTTATACCCCCTGGATCTTTCAGAGTATCCAACAAAATAGCTACTAACCGTTTTAGCATCCAGTTTCTTTTCATTTGGCCTATAAGGCCTTGCCTCAGCTGGACAACCCCAAATGTGTAAGTTCTTAATACTGGGTTTATTTCCAGTCCAAAGTTCATATGGGGTTTTGATTGTAACTTTAGTTGGAACTCTATTAAGAATATAAGCTGCGGTTTTCAATGCTTCTCCCCAGAGTGAGTCTAGCAAAGTAGTACGACAAATCATACTTCTTACCATGTCCTTAAGGGTCTGATTTCGTCTCTCAGCTACACTATCCATAGTAGGACTGCCTGGCATAGTATACTGAGGAACGATCCCACACTCATCTAGGAATTTAGCAAATGGCCCTGGACGTTGTTCACCTGAACCATCATATCTACCATAGTATTCACCACAACGGTCAGATCTAACGGTTTTAATCCTTTTGCTTAGTTGATTTTCAACTTCGGCCTTATATGATTTGAACACGTCTATAGATTGGGACTTTTCATGAATGAGATATAGGTACCCATAACGAGAGTAATCGTCTATGAATGTGATAAAGTATTGTTGACCATTTCTACAAGGTGTAGGGAATGGCCCACAAATATCCGTATGTATCAATTCTAAGACATCCGAAGCTCTCTTAGCACCTAATCTCGTCTTATTTGTTTGTTTACCCTTGATACACTCAATACAAATATCCGAATTTGAGGAATCAAGAGAATCAAGAATTCCATCTGACACGAGTTTCTAAATTCTTTGTTTGGATATGTGACCCAAACGTTTGTGCCAGAGTGATAAAGATTCTCATTAGTTAATTTTCTTTTGGTACCACTTGAACTTGTATGCAAAGTTTCATTATGTGAGGTTATTATGTCAACCAAATATAGGCTATCATATGCTGATAAAAGACCAGTACCGATAAGATTTGAACCTTGAAAGAGACTAACTTTATTGTCACCAAATGACCATGAATAACCGGATATGTCCAATTTGGGAACAGAAATTAAATTCCATCTAAAAGACGGTACAACAAAAGTCTCATTCAAATCTAAATAAAAACCCGTCTTGAACAATAGCCTAAATTTTCCAATAGCCTCAACTTCAACCCTTTTGCCGTCACCCACATAGATGTATCTTTCACCATCATTTGGTTTTCGGCAGTTCAGGCAACCCTGCATAGATATACTTATGTAAGTAGTAGCAGCAGAATCTACCCACCAAGTATCCTTAGGTACCGAAATTAAATTAACTTCAGAACAAACAAGAGAAAGAGATATACCCTTTTTCGCACGCCAAGCGTGGTATTTGGTACAATCTTTCTTCATGTGATTAGTCCCCTTACAGAAAAAACAACTTAATTCTGTAGTTTCAACCTTAGTTTCCTTATGTTGTTTTTCTGGGGCCTTGCAACCGCAACTTCCTTATTTTTCCTCTTCTTATTGTCTTTAGAAGAGGATGCCAAATGAGCACTTTCTGTCTTATCTTGCTTTATCCTCTCTTCCTCTTGCACACAATGTGAAATGAGCTCATTAAGAGTCCATTTCTCTTTCAGGCAGTTGTAACTGACCTTAAACTGATTAAGTGTGCAGGAAGAGAGATCAAAACTAAGTACACAAGCAGTTCCTCAGGTAATTCCAACTTGAGTGACTTAAGTTTTGAAGCAAGATGAGACATTTCCAAAATGTACTCCCTTATGTTTCCCTTACCTTTATACCTCATGGAAACAAGTTTACCCAAAAGAGTACTTGTTTCCGCCTTTTCGTTTTGTGCAAAACGCTTTTCAAGGTTTTCAAGGAAAACTTTGGCATTATTTTCTTCATTCATAGTGCCCCTAAAAGATTCTGGAATTGCATGTTTCATGATCATTAGACTCATGCGATTTGAGCTTTCCCACTTCTCCATCTCCTTCTTTTCATCAGAAGAAGATGTATCCTCAAGAGAAGCAGGTTTCTCAATCCGAAGTGCAAGGTCTAGATCCATGCAACCGAGAACTATCATAATGTTCTCTTTCCATTTCTTAAAGTTTGTGCCGTTAAGCACAGGGATGCTGTTAATGTTTGCAGATATCGTAGCAGCTGAAGAATTCACTGAAAATAGAACAAGGACAACTTAATACATGCTTACAATTACTTGAATTTTAACTTTAGTATACAGATTCAAAATAGGCAAATCTCATTACAAGATACCTAGCACAACATTGATTATAGTCTTTGGACAGAAAATCAACTTATAAGTGGTACTCTTAGTGTAGTAATCAAATATTGACAATAAACTCCTGTCAAATATCAAGCCGTCCTTTGGGCCGACTTAATATTCACATGGAAAACTTAATAATTGTCACATATTTATCACCAAGCATGTTCGAATTCCTGCCAAATAACAACCTTCCTTTGGGCCGGTGTTAAACGCATGGAATACTAACTACACAGTCATCTTATACTTCAAAATCAATCAATCTACACAAAAGAGGTTACTTTGGTAACATAATGTTTCAATTGACCAATTTAAAATATTAGATGCAAAACTAATTAGTTCTTTAAGCCATATATTGAATCTTAACTGAAAATTACATGTCTTGACATGTAAAATCTGATGTAAAATCTTAATCTTAATTTGGACAAAACAAAATCTGAATCATGATGGACAAAAACCAATTAATCTTAAAACTGAATATTAATGTACAAAACATTAATAATTAAAAAATTGAATATTAATTGACATATTATTAATGTACAATTAAAATCTGAAAACTTAAAAAAAATGTTTCTTTTAATAATGAAAAACGTTTCTTTAATTAATAGTACATTATGTCCTCAACAAACTGCCAGAAAATAAAACGTTTCTGCAATTTATTGCCAGATAATCGATTATCTGAGCCTGATAATCGATTATCTGGGCCTTCTGGAATTTCAAATTTTACTGAAAAACTAGGATAATCGATTATCCTAATAGGATAATCGATTATCTTGACTCTCTGGAATTTTCAATTTTTTTGGAAATTCCAGATAATCAATTATTTTTAAAAAAATAATCGATTATCCTCAGGTTCTGTTTCATAAATTTTGATGAACAAAATGCAATAATCGATTATTGCAAAAAAATAATCGATTATGTGATGCTTCTGTTTGGCAAAATTTTGGTGAACTTATCAAGATAATCGATTATCTGTATAGGATAATCGATTATCCTATCAATCTGTCCAACAACTTAATATGGCTTTCAACAAGAAACTTAAACAAGGAATCACGTTGTTCAACAACCAAAAATTATGCAAATTTCAACATTTCAATTCATCTAGTGATAACAAGGTATCAAAATACATAAGTTCATCATCAACATATCATTCATGAAAACATGCTATATCATGGTACTAGAATTTCATAATCATAATTCTATCTTAATTTAAACATGAAGCTTTATAACATGGATTTCATGAACTTCCAAATGATCCAATATGAAGGAGGCTCTGATACCAATTGTTGGAATAAATCCTAATATAACACTTTTAGCTTTCATATCGAATTATTTGGAACAACAACATAAGCGGAAGCGTACCTGAATCCATAGGTGAAAGCTCATTGATCCTTCTTGAAGATTGTCCAAGGTTTGCCTTTGGAAGCTCCTTGATCCTTCTTGAAGATTGTTCAAGGTGTTGACTTTCCACTTGATATGCAAGACTAAGTTTGTGCTCTCTCTCTCAATGGGAAGAAGAAGAAGAGAATGTGTCTTGCATTCTTGTGGGAACCATAACCCCCCTTATTATAACATGTGAGTTAAGAAACTCAAAGGTCACAAGAATGTAACCTTGGTTACATGTATGTAACATTAGTTAGCCCATCATTAACTAAGGTTACTCTTTTGGGTATCTACACATTAGTCCTACACTTTAGATGATAATGTATTGGCCCCTTAACAATAATGTCCATAGGACCACTAATTTAGGCCAAACCAAAAGATAGCACATAACATATAATTAATCCATATATTGTCCATATATATGTAGTATAAGTCCAAATGTCTAACAATTTATGTTAAGGAAAGACGACAAAGGCAAACCTCATAAGATGATATATGCAGAGGTTGTATATGCTATATGGAAGGAGGGGAATTCAAGAGTTTTTGAAGGGATGGCCAGAGATTGTGAAAGAGGGGCAAAAGATATAGCGTGCGTTTGTAGCTGCAGGGTTGTTGGGTCTATGAAATGTTTAGTGCAAAAAGTTTTCTTCCTTAATCTACACATAACACTGATGAAAACAGGGAGTTTTGATTATGTTTTTCTACTGTGAGATTAGCTGCCTGAGATGTGCTAAGCTAATGATTTGTAATTGCTTTGGTGATTACTAAAAATCCTTATTAATTACCAAAAAAAAGCAACAAATATAATTGAACCAACATTATTTTCCATATTTATTTATTAAATTACTACCTTGTGATTTATTATTGCGATATCTCTTCTTATTGTTCAGTTTTCAAAATTTTATGTATTTGATATTATCTATTTCAAATTATTATACTTGATTATTATTTGTGAACTTTTATGAATGGGTAGTTATGGATTAATACTTTAGTCCATATGAGCTCATGGGAAAAGAGTTTAACGTTTAAAAAATGGGTATGAAAGAGAGTTTAGCGTTTAAAAAATGGGTATACTAGAGGTGTTTATGGTTCGGTTTGGACAGATTTTTCTCTAAAAACAAACCAAATCAAGTAAGTCAATTTTTCAAATATTAGAATCAAACCAAACCAATTAAGTCGGTTTTTTCGGTTATTTGTCGGTCTTTTCTTAAATATAAGATATACATTGTCAAACATACATTTCGGGACCATATTTTCAACGTAACACTATCAAATAAATTGCTCTTTGAGAAATCTATTATTTACCAATATATATTGATGATAATTGAATAAGAAAATAATGAATAATTTAAGGACTCAATAGAAAGTATATTATTTTCAACATGAAATAGATTCTTACACTTAGCAAAAGAAAACTACCAATTAAACTAGAATGTAAAGGTAAAAAACTGTACTAAAAGTGAAAACGATTAATATTTACTATAAAAATTTAAAACTTTGTATAAAAGTATACATATATATAGGCGTAATAATAAATTCAAATAGCTACTCATATATTCGGTTTGGTTCGTTTTTTTAATTAAAATAAAAACCAAACCAAATTTGATAGATTTTTAAATTTCAAAACCAAAACCAAACCAAAAGGTATCGACTTTTTTTTGTTAATTTGGTTTGATTTTTTTATTTGGTTCGAATTTTCGGATTTTTATGAACATCCGGAAGATATACCTTGTCCTCATGCATATATTGTTCATTGATTGGCTTAGAAAGTCTTTGGTTATTATTTGAGTTGAAGTTAAAAAAGTTTTGTCAATAATTTTTCATGTTTCTATAATAAAGAATAAATTGTGTTGCAAAATGGGAAAAATAAAAAGGTTCGCCATAACCTTTTCGTTATATAAACGAAATGTAAATACCACTTTATATGTAAAATACCACTTTTAAGTTTTAAACAGACTAAAAATGAGATTTTTTTTTTCAAAGCAGAAACAGACAAGTATTTTAGGAAAATATTTTTTAGGAAATGGATATTTAAAGCTATTTTTACACCCTATAGAAAACCTTAGTACCCTATTTATATTAAATAAATATCATTTTAAAATATTACATCATATAAACACCTTTTCTTCTTTATAGTAAAAATTATAATTATAGTTATATCCTACTTTTAAGGCACCATATATGCTATTTAATATTTTTCTCTCTCCTTTTACTATTTCTCTTGCCAAATACACGTTCTCTCTCGCTTTTGCATACAAGTTTCCCACATATTCTCCCACATAACCACGTTCTTTCACTATTTTCCCACCCAAATTCACTGAAATCACCACGGAATCACTGGAATTGGCCCGCGAATTCAGCCCATACGACTGGTAACATTTGTTATTCGATTTTGATACCATTGTCTTCTTCGATTTTGACACCATCTTTTTGTTCTTCGATTTTCATACCGTTTTTTCATAAATTTCTGAAACAATAACCATTGTTATGTTTGCTCACCACGAAACTTTGATTTTCCTCTCCAATGGCGGATTGAATGCCACCCAACAGAGTGATTAGAGGTATACCCACAAAAATTTTCAATTTTGATGGGCCCTCTTTCTCGTTGCAAATAACTCAAGCGGAGTCAGATTTTGCAGGTTTATCAGCATCTCCAGTCGCTGAGAGAAGAACTAAATTACGCAATGACAAGTTGAATAAAGTCCAAGTTGAGAAATCTTCAAAATAAACAAAAATTTCAGTTGAAGCAAAAATTCCAGTTGCTTCAAAGAGGAAAAAAATACGAATGATACACGACACCAAAAGGTAATTGCTATTTGTATCAATATTCATTCAAAGAAACTTATATGTGTTCATAATTATTCAATCATTTTTACACCAGTACGATGTTGTATTCATATGTATCTGATTGTATTTTTGTACCATTTTGTATACTGTATTCTGTTTTTCTTTTAAGTATGTATAATTATTCTTATGTATTTTGGTAGTTTTCAACTCTTCAAATTTAACATCAATTCTACTAGTATTCATGTGTATTAAGCTTTAGTTTTCCAACTCTTCAAATTTAATATTAGTTTTACCTGTATTCATATGTATTCATATGTATTCATATGTATTCATGTGTATTCAGATTTAGTTTCCAACTTTTTCAAAATTAATATCAGTTTTACTGGTAATCATATGTATTCATGTGTATTCATCTTTGGTTTTCCAACTCTTCAAATTTAATATTAATTTTACTTGTATTCATATGTATTCATGTGTATTCAGATTTGGTTTCCAACTTTTAAAATTAATATCAGTTTTACTGGTAATCATATGTATTCATGTGTATTCAGCTTTGGTTTTCCAACTCTTGAAATTTAATATTAGTTTTACTTATATTCATATGTATTCATGTGTATTCAGATTTGATTTCTAACTTTTCAAAATTAATATCAGTTTTACTGGTAATCATATGTATTCATGTGTATTCAGCTTTGGTTATTTTTGTTTGCAACTGTTTAATCTTCCAGTAAGTTTTCAAATATATTTATATGTATTCATCTTACTTATTTTTTATGTCATTTGTGTGGCATCTAGTTTTTTAATATGTATTTAGCCTGGTCACTGTATTTAGTCTTCTGTAAGTGTTTATAGTTGTATTGATATGTATTCAATAACTGTTTTAATATGAAATATGCAATATATCCAACTCTATTAACATGTATTTATTATTGTTAATTGCATGCAATTAATTTGTTTGTGAAACACCAGCCAAAATTAGCACCCCATATTAGTGTATATACTAACATTGATATAGTCTCCCAGCTAAAAGAGAACCTTACTCATCTTCAGTACCAACAATTCCGCAATACATGCTTTGGTTCATTTCTTCAACTGAAGAGCTGTGAAGTTCAACATCAACTCTTCAGATGCTTCATGGCTCTCCAGTTAGAAGGCACTCCTTACAATGTATTTGCAGTACACGTCAATGGTACTGAATTACATTTCACGTTAAGGGAGTTTGCACTTGTGACTGGCCTAGAATGTGTTGGTAATAATGAAGATTTTGAGTTTAGTGAAACGCTTACTAACCGGCTTATTGAGGCTTACATTAGGGGTGCTAATCTTGTCAAAAAGAAAGATTTGATGAAATGCTTCTATGACAAGACATGGGGTCCCGACAACGATAGCGATGCCTTGAAAATATCTTTGTTGTATTTCATATACACCTTTATTTTTTCATCCGATAAGAATAGTACAACTCTACCAAGGCTACATTTTGACTTAGTAGAGAGTGAGCGATATTCTGAATGTCATTGGGGTTTAAAAACATTTCAGATGTTGACAAAATCGATTAGCAAGAAGATGGATGTTGTGAAGAAGTATTACATGATAGCTGGGATGCCCCTAGCTATGCAAGTGTAGTTTTATGAGTGCTGTTCTTCTGTTGATTCCAAGATTTCACTCAGAGTTGATGACGTGGTCCCCAGAATACTCAATTGGAGAACCACCGAAAATCAGTCAACCTTTTCTTTTATGATGAACGGCATGCTCAACGACACCGGAAACATGGTAACATACAAATTGTATCACTCATATATTGGATTTTATGAATAATTAATAGGCATATGTTTGCATATACAATACCAGTAGCTGAATACAGTAAAATACATTTGAATATATATGATAATAAACTTAAATACAAATAGCTAATACACTTAAATACAGTTGAGTACCTCTATAACAATTATATGAAGGTTGAATACAACTTGAATGAAAAAAACAGCTGTATTGTTTTACATAAGATATAGTAAGCTGACTACAATTGAATATAACTGAATATTCAATGGAATACAGCAACTAGGTGACATACTACTGATTTTAGAAGTTGAATAAAGCTTATGATAAATGCAATAGAATTCAGCTGACTAAAGTAGTTGAATTCAACTGAAAATGTATATACTATATATAAATACAGATCTTTAATAAAGCTGCATACATTTGCATACTGAAATTAGCTGAGTACACATGCATACAAGTGTTTAATAAGTCTGTATGAAAATGCCCTTGATTACAAAAGAATTCAGGGGATTAAAACAGTTGAATTTAATAAAAAATACCTGAATACAGATGAATACATATGTTGAGTAATACTGAATATAGCAATTGAATACAACTGACGCTAAGTGGTTAATAAAGTTCAATGCAACCATAAATGAATACAGTTGAATGCACTATAATATAACTAAATACATAAAATGTTAACAGATTGTTTTATTATTCAGATACTAACCTGCACCATCCATCGTGCTTGCCGAACCGAATGTCCCTGTGTAGTAAGATTTTAGGTAACTTCCATCTACGACAACAATTGATCTACAATGATCAAACCCCTTTATAAAGGCATACAATGATATATACACATACATGAATTCATTCTTTGGCAATTTTATCATTCTTATATGGGAACCTGGATATGTCGTATCCATTGTATATAAGTATCATGGTAATTTTTTGTATGAATCAGCTGGTTCACCTCTAAGAAAATTCATTGCCTTTTCTTTAGCCCTCCACACAAACATGTAGCTAACATCTACACCTAAATCTGATTTCACATCATCAATAATGTCCCTCGGAGTGTATTTCCTCTTATGGTTTGTAAGCTTTCGCCTTATAATACCACATATTAGGCTGCTACTAGCCTGTCGCTGCTCGTATACCTTGTCCTTTAGCGGATATGTATGGTTATCATTGAATTCTCTCACCTTAAATATTTCTGATTTGTTAATGCTTGAAGCCTCAAACCTCCATTCACAATTTTCTGAAATACATAATAATGCATAGCTGCAAAGATCATTTTACATTTGACTAGCATACTTGTTTACAAAAAAATACAGTTCACACATCAGACAAATAGAATCTGATATATATACATCATGAATACATATTAAAAAATTTACAAATGTATAATTTATTTTCTATTCTACTGTATTCCAATATAGTTAGATACATTAAAACACAATAAATACAACCGAATACATTTGTATGAATATGCAAACACTTAACACCACAGTAGACAAAATAAGAAAATAATTAAAGCCACTGTTGTGTTTTTTACACCAATAAAATACATTTGAATACATGTACTTAAGCACCCTAAACATACATATGTTTTCATATTTGTTCATCAAAATGAAACACAAAAATACGCATAAATACAATATAGTTAAACAAAGAGCAAACATGACAACATTAAAACGATCAAGCCGGAATTGAAACCTTTCAGCTATATCATAATTCTCCATCACCTCTTTCAATGTAGTCTTATCCTTATAAACTTGTCCAGCCATAACCTCCTTTTGATTAGTTTTTGAAATTATCAAATCCTTGTGGAGTTCGAACTCTCCAATCGCTTCTCCTGAATTGACAAATTCTATGGCTAGTGTATCATCTGTTTCGCAATCGTACCTTTCAACTGCTTCATCTATTTGCACAATGTCGTCGTGATTTACACTACCTCTAGAATGAAGCTTTTTTCGATAGTTGTTATGCACAAAGGATACGCCCCAAATTCTCTGTTCTCTTTTTTCAATTATGTATACACTCTGACCCATGTCATTATGTATTTTCATTGGCGTGCGATTTCCTTCAACATTGTATTGTATTTTAATGGTCTTTTAGCTCAAATTAATACCAAGTTGATTAGAAATTGAAGCAACTAGATCATTGAAGGAGA
Source organism: Nicotiana benthamiana (assembly GCA_034376525.1). Classification (NCBI taxonomy): domain Eukaryota; kingdom Viridiplantae; phylum Streptophyta; class Magnoliopsida; order Solanales; family Solanaceae; genus Nicotiana; species Nicotiana benthamiana. Next base: position 3,643,230 of record CM067326.1, read on the forward strand.
CATACTCCTTAATCAGTATTCCCTCAATTGAAAAATCAATATAATTGCCCTCATCGTTCCACTTGCCAGAATGACGCAACAAAACTGTTAAACTTGCCGTATGTATAGATGAACTATACCTTATTTTGTATAAAATTTGTATCAATCGAGAAACAGTAGAAGAGAATGGAAGAAGTTCGATCAGATGTTCCTCTGCTTTTTCGCTGTGTTCACGTTGAACAGTTGTTTATATTGCTCTGGTTTTTCGCTGTATTCACGTTTCTCAGTTGTTTTGTTTGATCAAATATAGATTAATGTGTAATAATTTTAGTTCGTTGAGTTAAATTAGGAGACTATAAGAGATTTGATTTCCTTCCATTTAATACAACTTTATGTTACCAGAAATTGCGCAAAACATTATTGTATAATTGAAATATCGTTTGAATACAACTAAATACAAATAATATTTAGCTGCATTTCCCGTTTTATCGCCTCTTTTTTTTTCTTGTATTAATGAATACAACATCTTAAATACATAAAATACATTGTATAAAAACACAAAATATATCTATAAAATATAATATAATAAAAGGTATCTATAAATAATTAATTAGAATTAAAAGGTGCTTTATAAAAAATTTCCATTTTTAAATCGCCGAGTTAATTTGACAGCGTGAGATATTCTCTCAGATTATCAACATATTCCCAAGTGTAATAATTTGAAGTGTTTACATATCCATTCTGATCAATAACTATTCAGTATATATTTTTTAACATAAAAATTTAGATATGATTTATTAGTAAGAAAATCTTTGACCACATGGCAACTTGCCACAATTATTGTTATATATGTTGTTCCATGTGTTTCTAGAAAAGCTTTTATCATGACAATTATGTTGAATCATTTGAAAAAAATTATTGAAGACATATTATTGCAAGAAATATTTTTGCTAGGTAGAAGAATATTAAGTAACATACAAAGTAAAACACAAGTTATATCTTCAACGAAATTTGAACTCTCTTTTTTTTATATAAAAAATAACATCTCCAGCTAGACAGATAGTAAGCCATGCTAGCTCCACATGAAAGCCTTCTAAATAGAGACTAAAAAACATTCCTCAGCCAATTCAGTCCTTTTCTATTTGAGTAAAAAGTGGGGATTTGTATTTATATTTGTTTTTAAGTTACGTTTTAGCATGTGTTTGCTTTACAAAAAAATTGTAAATATATTTATTTTTTCGCATAACTTCAGCATATAGGGTTGAAATAACAAAGATAATCGCGTAAAATATCAGCATTCTAGTAGACGGGCTTGAAGTAGCAAAAGCAATACGCTGAAGTGTTGTTTGTCCATAAGTGCTGAAGTTATTTAGTTCATTTGTAAAAATACTAGCACTAAAATAGCTGGCATTTTTTTGTCCTGGATTCATTAATTTTTTTAATAAAATTTTTTCAAAAACTTCAGCAGAAGATGCTGAAGTTATTTAGTTTATTTGTAAAAACTTTATCACTAAATAACTAAAAAAAAAATTCCTGAATAAGATGTTGAAGTTATTTAGTTCATTTGTAAAAACTTAAGCACTAAAATAGTTGAAGTTTTTTTTTTGTCTTAGATTCATTAGTTTTGTCATAAAACTTTTCAAAAACTTCAGGAGAAGATGGTAAAGTTATTTGGTTCATTTGTAAAAATTTTAGTACTAAATAAGCTGTAGTTTTTTTGTCCTGGATAAGCTTTTTCAAAAACTTCAGCAGAAAATGCTGAAATTATTTAGTTTATTTGTAAAAACTTCAGCACTATATAGGCTGAAGTTTTTTTTGTCCCGGTGCATTAGTTTTGTTATAAAGCTTTTCCAAAAACTTCAGCAGAAGATACTGAAGTTATTTAGTTCATTTGTAAAAACTTCGGCATTATATAATTTGAAGTTTTTTAAAAAGCTTTCTAACATACTAGATAAATAATCACTTTATCTTTCATAGTGTATTACTACAATAAAATAATTAGATTGCCATAATATCTAAACCATAAATTTTAAAAATAATAAATGTGAAAAGAACATAATTACGTAAAAATATTCACAAATTATTGTCCACTAACTTACGTAATTATCTATATTTATTTTTAAAAATAATATGATAAATATACTTATTACAATCATACCATGAACTGAAGTTTCATATCTACACTAACACCGGCAGAAGAAGAAGAAGAAGAAGAAGAAGAATTATACGAAGGAGGAAAAGGAGGAGAAGAAAAAGGGTTACGTTGTTTAAAAAATAAATATAAATTAAAACTTTAAAAAAATAAATATATATTAAATAATAGTGACTAAATAAAATGCCCCGTACAATTCTTACGTTAAACATCGTATTTTATAGGGCCTATTAAAGGAATATGTCAAAAAAAAAATTTACTAAGCCGACTTATTGATCTACCAAAGGTCAAGACTAAGAGTTGACAAAAACCAGCAAAAGTATGGTTTAAAATCTCCACTTGTGTATAGACCAGTTGATCGGTAATTTGAAACCAGGGGCGTATTTATGTGTAGCACGGGCACGTGTGAACCTCTGTTCCTCTCTCGCTAAGTATGATAATGTTATACTTCTTAAAAATTCTTTATATATATATATATATATATATATATATATATATATGCACCAAGTTTTATATATATGCACCTAAATTCGAAGAGTTTTATTGTGCAATAATTAGTGAGTGCATCTTTATAAGTAAAGTAGACGTACATTTTTGGTGTCCCTATTGTATTTTAATTAAGTATTTCTTTTTTTTCTTTCTTTTCTATTTGAATTATTCATTCAAAATCCGCACATCTAACGCATTATTGAAATCCTTGATCTTTTTTTGTCATCGCAAAATTTTTGTAGTTAAAACTAATACCAGTAGCTGATATAGCATGGTTCAATTGATTCTAGCATTTTTGATATGAAGTATTGCTGTATATATTAAAAATCAGCAAAATTGCAGAAATTAGTTTTAATTTTAACCTATCATTTTTAAATGATAATAGATTTATGATAAGAACTTAAAGGGTTGAACTCGTCAATTATAAATTTCAAATTCATATATTTGTAATATATATATCCATCTTCTTGGAATTTTGAATGTGCCTCCGTAAACAATCACTTCTAAGTTCATGGCCCTCTGATATACCAACTAAACCAAATAATGACATTTTTAGTTCTCAAAGTCAAGGCTGCAAGTGATTTTCTTTTAACTCAAAACATGTTTGTCAACATTTGATAGAGAAAAATCAGGATATTTCAAAGCATTTTATTCCCACCCTCCTCCACCTAAAAGTAAAAAAGAAATGGAGAACTAATAAATAATAATAAAAAGCACAACTGAATTTGCAAGAATGTACCTTACTATATGAAGAAGAAATTACAGCACAAAAGAATGAAAGAAAAGTAACAAATAACAATCAAACTTGAAGAATATAAGGACAAAAAGAGGGAAAGAATGAACATTATAAGCAAATAAAAAATAAAAACTATAGTTTTCCCTCAAGAAAGTGCTCCCATGCAAAACAAGAAAACTCCAGAAATCAAACCAAAAACTCCAACATTAATCCTCTTAGCACCATTTGGAGCAGGAGATGGTTCTTTAGCTTTGGTTTTATCAGCAGTAGAACCACTTTTAGCAGAATCATCAGTAGGAGCAGGTGCATCATCAGAAGATGGAGTCTTAGTATCAGTAAATGCCAAAGGGATTAAAACCTTATCCAATTGGTAAACAGCCAAAGGAGGATCTTTTCTTATAGCATTATAAATATTTGTTTCCACAGCTCCAGATGAGACATTCACTTGATTGTTTTGTCCAGTAAAGTTAAGTCCAAAAGCCTCACCTTTTTGTCCTGTCGCTTGTGTTCTAACAGGATTGCTAACTGTTTGTAAATCTTCAAAGCTGTAAAATTTAGGTACTACATGGTATTGAATGAGTTGTACTTTTTGTTGGTCACTAAGTTTGTTGAGAGTACCACCTGGGAGATTGGTAAATGAATTGTCTGATGGTGCAAAAACAGTCATACCTTGGTTTGAATTGTTGACTTGGTTGTTGATTTGCATTCCCACTTGTGTTTCGTTAAGAAATTTAATGAATGTGTTGTATTGTCCTGCTTTTTTAAGAATTGCAAATATGTCTATTGGTCCTGTGGGTGCTGGAGATGGAGCTGTCGGAGATTGAGCTTGAATTTGTGGAAAGAGAATAAACAAAAGTGGGATTAAAGATAGAAGAATGAAAGGAAGAGCTCTTTGAGCCATGGTTGGACAAGTGTGAGATAGAGAATATGGGAAATGGAAGTGTTGATTAGATGGATGGAATAGAAGAAATTTGTGGGAATTTATGGGATAAGCTTTGGGGCTAAGCCTGGGTGGAATGAGCTGGCTATGGTCTTGAATCAACACAAATCTTATTTGAAAGCGAAAGTACAACAACCAATAAAATCACTAGAAGAATAAAATATAGATGAATTTGATTTTAATATCATATTAACGAATAAATCTTGAGCCTGACTCAACCAAAAAGAGTAACTTATGAATGAGGAGAATTCATTATCTTTACCAATTTGGGATACTTTAATAGCTAAACTAGTAGTAGCGTAGAAATTCAATCTTTGTCAATTGATTAACTCTAAGAGGTAGGAATTAATGAAGTAATGCAATAACAAAAACTAGCTGACCTTAAGAGAAAGAATTTAAAAAAGAGGGCAGACTTCAACTGAAAAGAACCAGGTACAATTAACCCAAGTGGCATTACCTACTACAGAGCTGAAATATGAATTTTATATAAGAAGATGAGATGATAAAGATAATTGACAGATTGTCATAACATGGCATGCTAAAACTTACAGGGTACAGAGCAACTTAGCTTGTCATCTTTTAGGTTGGTAGGCCAATATTTTATGTGGAATGTCTTTATCCTTTCCGATCATATATTAGTAACAACAACTCAGTATAATCTCACTTAGTGGGGTTTGGAAATGGTAGTATGTACGCAAACCTTATCCCTACTCTTTGGTAGAGAGGTCGTTTCCAAATAGACCCCAGCATCCTTTCCTCCAAGAACATCCCACATTGCTCTTGGGGAGACTCGAACTCACAACCTCACGGTTAAAAGTGATTGCTTATCATAAGAGCCACCTCTCTAGTCTCAATCATATATTAGTAAGGAAACAGTAAAACTTTTGCAATTTCCAATATGGGTTCCCACTTAGAAATACTTTTACAGACAAGATGCAATATTGCTTTGCTAGTCTTGGGGCCAGCCGCTTGGAATTTAAAAATAGTGCAAGTTACAAATTTGATCGGTCGGTCAACAATAGTTACATTCTTTAGTATATATTATTATTTGTAGGAACGGCTATATTGTGTAGAAAAACAATAATTTTCTCTGTGAATCTATTGCATTACATTTACTTTGAACTTAGTACTCGTTTGAACATATTTTCTCTTGTACTATATAGTTAAGAGCATTGCACGATAAAATTGAATTTTTGGTCTTAATAGCGGTCACGATCCAATTTCTCCTTCGTTGGGTTTCGTGATGGCGCCTAAAGGACTAAGTAAACCTAATATTTGCGGAATAACAAAAATAATAAATAACATCAAAAATTCTTCTGAATAAATTTTTTATATAATAAACATATTCTCAAAACTCGGTAGTACGAGTCATAAGCTCTAAAGAGTTAGCTAGCACTTCTAAATACAACTGTTTGGAAATGAGTAAAAACAGTTGAATGCAAGTAAGAAGGTGACTTGAAAGCCTGCGGACATAGTAGCAGGTTTACCTTGAGTCTCCTCAGCAACGATCCTCACAGCTACTAACAATCAATACCTGGATCTGTACAAAAAAATATACAGAAGAGTAGCATGAGCATACTACAGCGATGCCCAGTAAGTATCAAGGACTAACCTTGGTAAACTAGTGACAAGGAACAATCAAGATACTTACTAGTCAAATAAAATATACAAATAAAAGCATAGGAACAACATAACATGATGCATATATAAAGGCTACACTATATGGCTAACAATACAACAATCACAATATGGGAGAAAATAGCACGTGAAAACGAAAATACCGTAATAATTACATAAAAGAGCGAGTGAAAACACAAACCCAAATCCCAAATCACAATACAGTAAAGGCAAGTAATAACTCCAAAACTACAACAATTTTTCACATAAGATCTTAGCCAAAAACTCCTCCAAGTACCGAACCTCGAACAAAATTACGGCACATTAGTCTCAATACATGAACCCTAACACTTGGCATCCTGTGCCCTCACCACATTTCTGTCACTCTCATATATATGACAAGCAAACGAAGGTGTACATTTATACTTAACACTACCAGGGGTATACTTCTTAATCAATAGGAGTATTTAGCTATGTATATACTTGTGCAAGTGTTCTAACATTGATCATACCAGCTAAAAATGTAAAGAAAAGAACGGACATCATATAAGGCATTTTCTCACAACTTTTACAAGGTAAAACTCATACAGATAAACATACCATAACACAATGTCAACAACAATAATGCCCCCAGGCCATCACAAAGCATCACAATCAATCCCTGACATAGCCCACCTTGTCTTGCCATGTATGCAATAATAACATAATAAGTGCCTGCCTTGTTTTGCCACACGTGCATCATAATGTTCCCACCTTGTGTCGCCACATGCGCAACTCACATATAAGTATATATATATATACCCCTTTGTCAAGCTGCGTGTGCAATATGTCAACAGTAACAATAGCACGGCAAAGACTCGTGCAACCCTATAACAATAACCGCACAAGGGAGACCTCGTACAACCTTATAACAACAACCGCATAGAAAAACCTCATGCACCAACACAACCAATACAAAAAGAACAATGACAGTAGTACAAATTACAGTGAGTGAATCCACTCAAGAACTTTAAACCACAAGGAAACGGTAGAACCATTTCACAAGGAATAACCACAGTAAGGAAATAAAAGGCATAAATGGAACAATTCAACAAAGGGAAAACTAATATGTAGCAACAATCCCACAATATACAAGTCAATAACAAGAAAATCAACACGGGTCATTACCTTGATTATTACCTCGATTACCCTAATTGTTGTTGTTCCAATTGCATCTACCTTGTTATTGATTATTATTATTCCAATTGCCTCCGCTTTGTTGTTGATTACCCCAATTACCTTGGGGACACCATTGTTGATTCGAAGAGTTGCCTCTATTCCGTTGGTAATTGTTGACTTATTGTACCTCATCACTTTGATCATTATAACACTCATTCGAAAACCATCACCATTATTATTGTCATATTGTTCACAATTTCCTTGAGGTTGTTGCCCTCTTTGCTTCCTTTGTAGCATAGAAACACCTTTCATGGCATTGGCTTTGCATAGATTTTGGACCTGTTGTAATTACGCCTTCACCAATTGGCTCATAGTGCTTGTCAACTCCGCTATAGCTTGCCCATGGTCATGCAACTCCTTATGTAAATAAATAACCATAGGGTCACCTTGAGGAACGTTAGCTCTACTTTTCTGTGCGGAGGATGTTTCTGCCATCTCATCAAGAACGGCACAAGCTTCATCATAAGTCAACTTCATAAAATTACCCCTCGGCCAATTGATTCATTATGCATTAATTTGTAGTATTGATGTTCCGGTAGAAAAATTGCAACATATTCTCCGTCATGTCATTATTGGGGCATTCCTTTACCATCATTCTATATCTCTCCCAAATTTCATGAAAAGGTTCTGTTGGCTCTTACATGAAGGCTAAGATTTCATTCAGAAGTGCCGCCATATGACTTGGTGAGAAAAAGTTATCAATAAATTTATCCGCCAACTTATCCTAAGTTGTGATGGAATGATTGGAGAGCGTTTCTAACCTATCCAATATTTTACCCCGAAGAGAGAAGAAAGCCTAAATCTCAACGCATCCTCGGATATGTTTGTTTGCTTGCTACCCCGGCATGTATCTATGAACCCCTTCAAGCGCTTATAGGCATTTTGATTGGAGGCGCCCGTAAAGTATCATTTTTGCTCGATCAAGGACAACATAAAATTTGTGATTTGAAAGTTCCCCTCTTGGATTCGGGGAGGAACAATGGCACTTTCATACCCTTGATTTGGGAGAACTCTTGGGCCACTCTTGGTGGTGGCGGAGGAGGGCCTGGGATAGGATTATTGTCATTTGCATTGGCCAGACGGCCTCTACGTGGAGCTTGAGGTAAATTAGGAGCCTCTTCTTGATCAAGATCATCTACCTCCTCCCCTGCCATGACAAATACAAAATTAGAGCCATTGGTACCTGAGTAATAGACACAAACAAAATTAGTAAACAAGAAGGCAAGAGAAACAAAACACAAAACTAACTTACCAGATAGTCAACACTGTAAGCTCCTCAGCAACGACGCCAAAAAGTGATTGTTGCCAACTCGACACTACACCAAGGTAGGCAGAGCAGGTCGCAATAGCTTTTACCCGATTTATGGGTCGGGATCGATTTTCTTAGGGAGCTAGTAATGGAGTTGGAATGTCTGTCTAACTTAGAGATGTGCCTTTGCCTCAAATATCACTTCAAACATATTTTGGGTTTTCAAATTATAACTACTATTATCTAACTATTAATTGCAACTAAATTATACTACAAGACGATTGCTGAGTTGTATGGGAAGAAGGGCACTAGGGTCATGAATTACCTAGGTAGCTAATTGACGAGTAGATGATACTAAGATTTGATTGACATGATTGGGGATTATGCTATAACCGTTGCACAATTTTACCCACTCTCACGTCTCTCGGTAGAGAGAGTGATTTCGCCAAATTGACTCTCTCAAGATTAAATGGGTAGGCAAATTAGATCAAGCAACTAGGGTTCAAGTAGGGTGATTACTCTCTTGAATTTTAACCCGTTAATTAGGACTATCATTTCTCATGAGTCCATCACAATTTCTTGTTGCGTCAATTTTGAGGACATAAACTCTCTTTCTCAAGAAGAATCAAGTCCACAAAACTAGAATCAGTGTTTGTAACCACCAATTCTTAGATTAAAACATAAAATCAATCCAAATAGTTAATACCCATAGTCAATCTAACCCTAGATAGCAACACCCATCAATTACCTACATTAGAGTTGAGCCACAACCTTAGCTAATGGGTTTAGCTACTCATACTTGAAGGAAAACCTGAAGAAATAGATGAATAACAAGACATAATAACTAAATGCTATATTAAATTACACAAATCTATCGTTAATTTGAAGCTAAGATGCCAAAAATGGCTACAAAGTAAGTTCTCACGAGCACAGCCCAGTTCTGAAGATAACAGATGGCCTAACAATGGTAAAATATTCTATTTATACTAACCTGGAAAAACTAGAAAAAAATACCCCTGCGGGGTAAGTGCGGGCAGCACAAAAATTGACCGCGGCCACACAAGGCTCTTAAGATTCAAAATTTTTCTCTCTGAAGTTGGGCTCCGCGGACCACGCAAAATGGACCGCGGCCGCGGATGCCCACCGCGGACAGCAAGATATGTATCGTGGTTGCGTTGCCTCTAGCTTGATTTTACCAACTCTCTCAACCACCTAGTACAGCGGCCTTCCACTTTGCACGGTCCACATTAGGCCTTCTTCCCTTAGATATCTTGGTCTTTGATACTTGAGCAGGTTTCACTTTTTTTTTAGCTGATCTTTTACATTTTGTCACTGTGTCAATCAAACCTGCAAACAAGTATAACCTGTGAGCCTTTTGGGTCTATTATGTACAAATATATGATCAAAGCATAGGCAAGTAGGGGCATAAAATATTAAAATCCTAACTTATCAAAGGTTAACCTTATTTCTTCTCCTTTTTCTAATCAAACCAAAGAACGCCTGGAAAGTACTACCCCTCAGGCGTCAGAGGTCTCTGAGGAAGATCCTAATCAATACTTGAACTCCTCCATTCTAGACTCCGTGGGTCCTCTGGAGCCACCAGAAATAGAAGTGGCACAAAAAAGCATCGCTATCGCTGCTGAAAGTCTTATGAATGAAGGGGCCTCCTCTCTGCTTGAGTCTTAGGGGGGAAGAAACTCCATTTTACGGGATGAAGAGACTATGGTACTTTTCGAGTCTCCGGTTCATGATACAGTCATAGAGAAACCTGTTGGAGCACCTGATTCTCCTTCAGCTGACACAAACCAGGAGATCATCTTCTATACTAAGCCTTTGAAGTCCATTCCCCCTATTGTGGTTCCTTTTGATGAAGATGACATGGCTCTCAGTTCCCGTTTTAAGATATGCAAACCATCAATTACTCCCGAGTCTTCTTCCAAGCGACCCACTACCAGGTTGCAGAAGAAAGAGGCCTTTGAGTCTGCCTTGTAGAAGAGTAAGCAGATTATTAAGAAAAAGAAGAATAGGTTAATGAAACAGGAGGGGGGAAGTTGTGGCTGACAAAAACATTCCAATGGTTGAGGTTGATGAAGATGTTGTAGAGGAACCTAGTTCCTCAGTAAAGAGTTCTACAAAAGTTCAAAAGCTTGTGGTTGAAGCTTCTGAGGAATATGTGGAGAAACAACGTGACACATCTGTGAAGAGTGGTGATAAATCTAAGAAGGTTGTGGTTGAAAAAGATTTTTCTGAAAGTGATACTGTGACTGTTGCAAGTAAGACAGGGAAGTCTGTTGAAACGTTTAGAAAACGAAAGCCGGACATTGTGGGAGGACATGGTCCAATGAAGACAAAACCATATAACAGTGAATTTGGGCAGGAGAGATTGAGAACTCAAAAAGTCTTGTGGGGTCGCATACTTGACCAGGCAATCTCAGAGACGACAGGTATGAGGCAAGTTTTGGAGATGGTGGAATTTCAGCAATGGGGTCATTTGTTTAAAGAGGATGTGCTTAAGGTATGTGAATATTAGGTGCAAAACTTCTATGCAACTCTCTTTAGTGCTTGTAAATGGACTTGACATTGTGCTTGACGCTTCAGCATTGGAGAAAGTTCTCCAAGTTTCGGGTAAAGGGATGTCACTGGTCAAGGGTGCTTGTGGAAATCATTTTAGGAGGGCCATTGTGAAGGAGTATGCTATCCAGTAGGGGGAATGAGTGCATAAAAAGATACTATTGTTGGTGTATCAGCTTCTCTTTGAATCGGTCAATAAAGTTCTTATGTTTGGAAGGAGGTCTATCACTTCCAAGTCTGAACTAGTATTCTTATAAAAGAATAGTAGTCACCCTTAAACACATCAATATAATATAATACCAACGGCCAGTGAACTAAATACATAAGGCTCTTACTGTTTGCCCAACTCTAGGATCAAGTTTGTTTTGAATTGAACTGTAAGGAAAGAAACAATAAAGTCAACTAAAACGAGACAAATGACTCCCAAGTGTTCCTAACCAAAAACACTTCCTAAAAAAAACGAAAAAAAACAAGAAGAAGAAAAGAAGAACAAGATTGCCACAAACACCCAAAAGAAAAGAAAAGTGCCAAGTGGCATAAGATCTAGACCCTTCAACCCAGACCAATCAACGTCAAAGTTATTGCCACGTCCGAAATTGTCCATTACAAGCAACGTCCTCACCGACTCCACAGAAATAACGTGCACATCCCCACACTTTATTCCGCCTTCCTCCGCTCACAGATCCAAAAGACTCGATCGTAAATATCAATTTCACACAATATTCCCCACTTTCACAGCACCTTTTTTCAACTGCATTTCATTTTCCGATCACCGGACCTGACTTTCTCCACCATAATTTCCTCCTAATACGGCGGAACGCGGCGGTCAGTGGATGGCAAGAACCAATAAATATACCTCCCTTAACTTCAACGACATCTACGAAAAGAAAACCACTAGCAGCAGCTCCGCCACCTCCGGAAGACCGCACTCATCTTCATCATCTTCTTACAATGGTCCCAATAAGACTATTATCTCCAACTCACGTATCCATGGACACATGCTTGTCCTGAGCCGGCCCACTCCCAAGCCCATCTCCATTCCCCAACCCCAGCCTCAGCCTCTTCCGATCCAGCAACAGCCCAAGTTACAAAGCCCACCGGATCAAAACCGAGCTGAATCGGACTCCATTTCGCTTCGTCCACAGGGTCGTACTGGTTCCGGGCCCACTACAACACTTTCTTCGTCGGCTGTGAACCCGCCTTCACCTTTGCAATCGCCATTGGCAAAGTCGAACAGGTTCGTGCCGCCACATCTTAGACCGGGATTTGTAGGCCGTGAGGAAAAACCGGTCCCGGATGGTCAGGGAGTGAGAGCTAGACCTGAGGTTGGGCTTGGGCCGCATCGTCAGGGGGGACATCTTGGGTCTTCACCTAATCGGTACGGAGAGAACGGTAGGCCCAAATCGGGAGGTGGGTATGAACGAATGAGGAGGGAATTTGGTGAGGCTGATGCGGTGGATTTCATGAAGCGACCTAGTTCTTGCGGGGCTCGGCCCAGCTCTAGTGGATGATGACATCATGGTATGATGCCTCATTTTCTAACATCTCTCGTATTCATATGGATTTAAGTTACATGATGTAATCAATTTTAAATTTTTACACAGGTAGCGTTACTTATTTTATCAACCAATGTTTATCAAATATAGGTAATTAAAATATCTGATAGTGTAACATAAACTCCATATTCATATTTACATAAGGGCCTCTTCGCTTAGCTTTTCCGTTTATATGCTCGTAAGAATTTCTCTAGAAATGTGGTATTAATGAATCAACTTCGCTTCCTTCTCAAAGGAAAAAAAATTCATAATGAATGAACTATGTTTTCTTTTTGTGGATCATGCTTGAAATTTCCATGTTTTTTGGTACTAGTTCCCTTTAGGTGTTCGCTTTTATTTATGTTCAAAATTTTTTTCATAAGTGTGTGATTTTGTTTATTATGAGCGTTCCAGTTGAAATGAACTTTTGTGTGATGAGTGGTGCTGCTTTCCTAATCATTTGGGATTGTTTGGTGAAAAGAGTATCTATGCTTGGTTTGTTTTCTGCTTATATTTGGGCTTTCTTTTCCATTGCCTTATTTGTTGGCAAGTACCAGTTCAATGATTGCAAGGCCATGCATGTCGTATTTCGTGCCAATTCAGACCTTTGTCATGTTTTGAGATGCTTGTAATAAGATTTTTCGAGTTATATTCTGGTCATGTACAAATTCCATCTTGTGTCAGATCCATTCTTGAGCAGTGACTTGATCTATATTCCAGCCATATTACATTTATTACTCATGTATGTTTTGACCATTCTCCCAGAAGGTGAAACGTACTTGTTGAGTGGCTATGACAACACCAACAACAACAACTACCCAGTATATTCCCACCAGGTGGGGTCTGGGGAGGGTAATATGTAGACGAGCCTTACCCCTGCCCGAAAGGGCAGAGAGGCTGTTTCCAATCGACCCTCGGCGTATAGGATAAAAAAGAGAAAGCTGCATTAAGAAAACAAAGGTAAAATTAGAGACACAAGCAAGACAAAACAAAATAATAAAGCATAAGTGCTCCCGCAAAAATAACGTAAATAATTATGAAAGCATAAGCAACATAAATACAGTCGCATGCAATAATAACAAGCAGTAACTACCATACTAAAACACTAATCACCTATGAGCCCCTAGCCTACAATCTTGATTCTAGACCTCCAGACTCCCCTCTCAAGGGTCATGTCCTCGGTAACCTGCATTCTGGTCATGTCCTGCCTAATCACCTCTCCCCAATGCTTCTTAGGCCTCCCTCTCCCTCGCCGACCACCAACAATCTCCAGCCGCTCGCAGCTCCTCACCGGGGCATCGGGGCCCCTCCTCCGAACATGCCTGAACCACCTCACCCTCGCTTCCCGCATCTTCTCGTCCACCGGGGCCACCCCTACCTTCTGACGAATAACTTCATTCTTGATCTTATCTAGCCTGGTGTGCCCACACATCCACCTAAGCATCCTCATCTCCGCAACCTTCATTCGCTGAACATGCGAGTTCTTCACGGGCCAGCACTCCGCCCCATACAACATCGCAGGTCTAACCACGGCTCTGTAGAATTTCCCCTTGAGTTTGTGTGGAATTTCCTGTCACACAGGACCCCTGAAGCGAGCCTCCACTTAGACCACCCCGCTCCTATCCGATGGGTGACGTCCCCGTCAATCTCTCTGTCCCCCTGGATCACAGACCCAAGATATCTCACACTGTCCCTCTTGGCGATGGCCTGAGAACCAAGCATCACTTCCCTGCCTACCCCACTCGGCTCGTCGCCAAACTTGCACTCCAGATATTCTGTCTTAGATCTGCTTATTTTGAAACCCTTAGACTCAAGGGTCTGTCTCCATATCTCTAACCTTCCACTAATACCGGCCCTCGTCTCGTCTATCAATATTATATCATCAGCAAAGAGCATACACCAAGGCACATCCCCTTGGATATGTCGGGTTAGAGCATCCATCACTAAGGCGAACAACAGTGGGCTCAGCGCCGATCCTTGATGGAGCCCCATTACCACAGGAAAATGGTCTGATTCGCCCCCCACCGTCCTAACCCTAGTCTTAGCTCCATTGTACATGTCCTTGATTACTCTGATATAGGCTTCTGACACACTCTTCGCCTCCAAGCACCTCCATAGCACCGCCCTCGGGACCTTGTCATACGCCTTCTCCAAGTCGATAAGCACCATATGAAGGTCCTTCTTCTTATCCCTGAATTATTCCGCCATCCGCCTGACTAGGTGAATAGCCTCTGTGGTGGAGCGTCCCGGCATGAAACCGAACTGGTTCCCAGATATAGTCGTCGCCTCCCTCACCCGCGCCTCAATCACCTTCTCCCAAACATTCATCGTGTGGCTTATTAATTTGATGCCCCTGTAATTGTTGCAGCACTGGATGTCCCCTTTGTTCTTGTACAGGGGCACCACTGTACTCCACCTCCACTCATCCGGCATCCTTTTAGTCCTGAAAATCGCATTGAACAGCCTAGTGAGCCACTCCCCTCCAGCTTTACCCATGCACTTCCAGAACTCCACCGGGATCTCGTCAGGCCCGGTCGCTCGACCCCTACTCATCCTACGCACCGCCCCTAAGACCTCCTCTACCTAATGCGCCTGCAGTACCCAAGGTCTCTATGACGCTCTGAATGCCCCAACTCCCCTAGCTCTATGCTCCGATCTCCCTCCTCGTTAAGAAGGTCCCGAAAGTACGCCTGCCACCTCTGTTTGACTTGCGATTCCCCCATCAGAACTCTATCCTCGTCCTTGATACACCTGACTCGGTCTAGATCACGAGCCTTCCTCTCCCTTACTTTAGCCAACCGGAATAACTTCTTATCCCCACCTCTCTCCCCTAGTTCCTCATACATGCGACCGAACTCCACGTTTTTAGCTTCCGTGACTGCCATCTTAGCTTCTCTTCTCGCCTCCCTGTAGACCAACCTGTTCGCTCTCCGCTCCTCCTCGCTTGTGCTCCCTGCCAACCTAGCGAACGCCGCCTTCTTCACCTCCACTTTTCCTTTGACTACCTCGTTCCACCACCAATCACCCTGATGTCTGCTGAATATCCCTTGGCTACCCCGAGCACGTCCCGTGCTGCCCCCCTAACCAAGTTCGCCGTTACTGCCCACATAGCGTCCGCTTCCCCGTAACTTCTCCAAGCTCCGCCCTCCACTAACCTCCTTTCCAACTCCTGTGCTTTCTCCTTAGACAAAGCGCCCCATCTAATCCGCGGTTGACCCTGGGCGCCCCTCCGCCTCTTCTTCACCCAGAGATCGACATCCATCACTAGCAGTCTATGAAGAGTTGAAAGAGTCTCCCGGAATAACCTTGCAGTCTTTGCACAAGCCCCTATCGCTCCTTCGGATGAGGATGTAGTCAATCTGAGTCCTCGCCGCCGAACTCTTGAAGGTGACCAAATGCTCCTCCCTCTTCCGGAATGTCGAGTTCGCAATCAAGAGCTCGGAAGCCCTGGCGAAATCAAGCAGCGAAGTGCCTCCTCCGTTCCTGGCAACAAAGCCAAAGCCCCGTGCACCTCATCATATCCACCAGCCTCGGCCCTAATATGACCATTAAAGTCCCCTCCAATAACTAACTTCTCAGCTTGGGAAATACTCCCCACCAGATCATCCAAGTCCTCCCAAACGCCTTTTAGCCTCCTCGTCTAAGCCTGCGTGCGGCGCGTAAGCGCTAACGACGTTGAGGACTCCACCCCCAATAACCAGCTTAATAGACATTAACCTATCATTCACTCGCCTAACCTCGACCACGGACTCCCTTAGGTCCCTATCAACCAAGATGCCCACCCCATTCTTACCCCTCTCGAGCCCAGAGTACCACAGCTTAAACCCATCAGCGTCCCGCGCCTTTGACCCTTTCCACCTAGTCTCCTGGACGCACGCTATGTTAACCCTTCTCTGCTGAAGAACCTTCGCCAACTCAATGGACTTACCCGTCAGAGTACCTATGTTCCAAGACCCAATCCTCAATCTATGGGCGTCCGCCGCCCTCTTCCCACCCTTACCTCCCGCCCTGCCCGTAGTGCCACCCCCTGCTCCCCTACTCACCCCTGCTACCACCCCCACCCTAGGCGGCGCGTGAGGCAGCTTCCGGCGACAAAACTCACAGGGGTTGTGCGCCTGACGATGTATGTCTGGGTGGTGTAGGAGGTGTCGAAGAAAGACCACCGTGAGAGACCACTGTTGACGGTTCCGAGGAGAGAGAGAGGGGGTACTTACCTGTAGCTACCGGCGGCTCGTCGGGGATGCCAATGGTGTTACCCTGTCGCCGGAGAGGGGGGGTCGCCGGAGGTGGAGGGATCACCGGGGGAGGGGGAGAGGGGAGCTGGGAGCTGGGGGCTGGGGAGCGGGGGTCGCTGGCGGAAATAGAGACGTTAGAGGAGGAGAGAGAAGGTAAACAAAACTTACAAACAAAACAAAAAAAAAGAATCTTTTACGTAGTATGTGTTTCATAATAATCCCGTGTAAGAAAATTTTTCATCTGTGGTTTTATCATTGCTTGTTTTCGAGCAGCATGCAAAATATATTCTTTTTTATTATGCTTAGTTGGAGAGAAGCACAACCATATAATTATTAAGAAGGCCGTTTACTTTTTCATCACATTTTTTCATTAAAGCGTGCAGGTTCAATTAGATTTTTGTTGTTTTATGTGGTTCCTGATTCTGAATACCAAAACTCTAGTCTGTAGATGTAAAAAATCCTTTTTCTGCTATAGGAGGAAAGGTAGCTGCTGAACAAGCTGAATATTTTCTGAAGAACATCTTTGTACAGTGTAATACGTTATTGAGGTTGCGCATCTTCCTGCTTTTTTTTTGTGGGGTTGGGGGTGGCGGTGGGAATTATGTAATGTATTGCAGTTAGGTCAAGTGTATCAGCAGTTCTTCTGTTTGCATTATGCAATTGCTAGAAGTGCCTCTCTTTGCCAACTGCAATTTGATGCAGTTAGTTAATGAGGCCACTAGAAGTATAGTATTTTGTTCTGCCATTTGCATCCTGCAATTGCTAGTAATGTCAACGGCAACTTTTCAGCAATTTGTAATATGATCATGTGTCATATGGTATTGAGGGAAAACAAATACAATCTTGCTACTTAAGTTGTTTCCCGCAGTTGATTTTGTATGTTGTAAGTTAGAGGTTGTCAAACATTAGTGTAGTGCAACAGTGGAAGTCTATAGTAACAGTGTCAGTTTCACCTCCTCCCCTTGACTGTAGGAAACAGATGGAAGATAATATACTAATAGTAAGAGGGCTGCTTTTCTAATCCATATCATAATTTTGGGTGTACAGATCTTGATGGAGCTTTGGGCTCCACTTTGCCGATGAGGATGGAAATGTCTTTTCTGAGGCAAATATGCTTGCAAGATCAGCCGCGGATGGATGCGACTTTCAGGAATGCAGTGGTTATTGAAGTCATGGAAGTTGGATTATGACCAGGTTGCTCCTTTTGTCTGCAGTAGTTCCAGTAACCAAATAATGTCTTGCTGGTTAAAAGAAGACTCTCAAGGATCAAAGCTAGGTCGAATTGTTTCTTTCATTTCTTGCCTTGCAATTTTCTTTTGCTTTCCTCTACCTATTCTCTGAGAAAGAGAGAAGGTTTAAATGGAATTTAGTGTACTGTATGTTTTTCTTTTCACGCTATATTGTGCAAATACCATAAATTGGTCTATTCTGTTGGTTTGCTACCACGATCACCATATTGCACTTTCAGATTGTCTGTATTACAATGGATGTGTATTTGTTTCTATTTTCAGGGTTTCTTCTCTTTCTAAGTGCTGCCGGTTGGCCATGGCCCTACACATTTTTGTTGTCTAACTAGGGAATTTGTTTAGTTCATATAGTAAACACAAAAACAAATTGATTACATGAATAAACAATTAACTATATATACTGATAAAATAAAATTATAAATATTTTTAGTGGATCAAAATGTTTTGAAATGGAAAACAGAATTTGTAAGAAAAAATTAATGTATTCTGTTCGTGAGGGAAGGTTAAAAGGGGAAAATTAACTTTTTATATCCGACCCCTTTTCCTAATCCCTCTTATCTTATAATCAACTAACCAATCCTTGTTATCGACTTTTCATTGTGTTATTATTTTTTTTTTCTTTTACCTTTTCTCCTTCTTTCCTAGTGCTGTCTGCTAGTTCCTCCATTACTTCTTTTTACATCTTCTTCCCTGTATCTTACGCAGGAGTGGATCTACTCATAAAAATTGGGTGCTCGAGCACCCATTGCAGAGTATGTAGTCATATAAAAAAAATTGAGAAAACGTATAGAAATTTATAAAAATATCCATTATTTTTATGTATAAAAAAATTCAGCACTCATGAACTTGAATTCCTAGATCCGTCACTGATCTTACGGGTACTCCAAGAAAGCGAAAACCAAAAATTGCTCTCATCTTTATGCTTACAAATATCTACTTTCTCTTAGTTCCTTATAAAACAAACAATACATTTTTCATATATGTCGACATTTTAGTCACTCGTCTTATAAATGGGAAAGTAACTCTTCAAAAAAAAAAGAGAAGAAAGAAAAAAAAATTGCGCAATAGTTCATCATAACTCTTTTGGTAAATATTTTTTAGACGTATTCATTTTTACTTAATAATTAGTTCCAAAAAAGGACAAATAATGTCATGGGAGCTTTAGCATGAGCAATAGATTCACGTTGCTTTATTGGTTGCAATGCCATCTGGCAACAAAGAAACTAAGTTTTTATGATTTTATTTCTGTTTGGCGGTAAATTATTCATATTATAGTAGTCGCAAGACCTTTCTGGGTTATAATAACCTACGATCGAAGTTCAGAAAAAGAAGAAAGTATCTATATTTATCTATATTTACTTAAAAGGAAAGAAGTCAGCCTTACAAATTTGCCAAGTGTTCCACATATAAAATGTCATATGTCTATTTTAGGGCAAATTAGTTAAAGTTAGGTAAAATTAGTTTCTCTTTTAAAATTTTGCATTTAAAAATAATTTATTAGGTATTCTGTATTTCTTAAAAAAAAGAGTTTTTTAAAATAAGAAACAGTTTCTACGTATATAGTTTGAAAAGAAAAGTCATTAATATACACGTTTCTAAATTTCTTAAAAAGAAGCAGTTTTTTAAAAATAAGTTTTTTTTAAAAAGAAAAAAATGTTATGAAATAATATAAAAGACAAGAACAATAATGCAAGAACAAGAGCAATAGAGAGAAGAGTAGAGAGAGTTCTTCTTATTGATACTTAGAGAATGTTAGGAGTGGTTTACAATGGTAGAAGACCCCTTTATTTATAGGGAGGGGGATGATTTAGCTACCAAGAATAGAACTCTAGAATCTCTCTAATTATAGACATTCACCTTAAATAGGAGATTTCATAACACTCCCCCTTGAATGTCTATTCAACAATGTGCCTCGTTAAAACCTTAAAAACCAAAACCCAATGGGAAAAATTAAAGAAAGGAAAAAGAGTACACATGTTTGAATATGCGCCTATTGGTTGCCTCGTTAAAAACCTTGCAAGGAAAACCCAGTGGGACAAAATCTTGTAAGGGAAAAAGAGTGCAACGCGCATTAACTCCCCCTAATGAGTACATCAATTTATATCCTTGAGCATTTGCATTTCAATCTTGTGCATCATCTTCAAAACAATCTTTGGTAGATGTTTGATAAATAAATCAACCATATTGACTTGAATAAATATTCCGCACCTTGAAATCATCATTCTTGATAGATATGAACATCTTCATATAATGTCGTGGAATAACTCTTCAATATCTCCATAGATGTATTCTCAATGCCATCATGCTTATAGTTATAGCAAGATATATATGTACACAAATTGTACTAAGGATGTGGTACTTCAGGACCAAGAATTGCATATGCTTCAAGCAACTTAAATCTTTCAAGTTAAGTCATATAAGCCATATAATAGACTTTAGATGCATATCAAGTTTTCCATGTCATGCTAGACAAATAAGATATCGAAAACTGACTATACATACCTTTGACTTTATACTTTCAAGTATTTGAACTATAGGTTCAAAACTACATGTCTTTCATATGGAATCAATTCTTCTTGAATTGTATCTCTTCCATTTAGTTACTTTCTTTAGGTCAGCAAATGCGTATAGCATGCTTTGCAATATGTTGCAATTGAATTATCCCTTTTATGAACTTCAGGTTCATATCATGATATTCGGGGATATACATATACAAATGATAACTCATCCCATGTAACATTTTCTCAAGCGTTTATCATGTCTCCCCCTCATGTTAGTAAAGCTAACTTGTTTCCTCAACTTTGGGAAATCATCTTTGTGCATTATCATGTCAATATAAACGGCACATTAATAATAAGATGAAATTATTTGGTTCCTGAACCTGAACCACTTGTGAGGGGAGAATATAATATACTCTCGTATACAACGTATATCAAACCGATATATATAACTTTGTTCTCATAAGAAACAGTTTAGCTATTAAGTGGAAGCACTCAATAATTATCTTGCTAAACCAACTTTGATATAAACCAACTTATCAAGATGAACTATCTTAAGTAGAAAATCTGGAAATTATGCTCGAAGTTAGATTACTGAGCAATTTACCTCGCAAGCACCGGCCAGGCTGCGGGTTAATAACAATTGCGCATGTAACCATATCATAGATGCATCATATGTGGTATACATGGCAGGTGAATGGGCCCATATTCACCTTTGATATTTCCAGAATTTATGGGCTTCAACCCGAACTCTTTAGTTGGTCAGTTCATTAATGAGAACAAGTGATACAAGAGAATTTGTAAAGAACTTTCTAGTTCTTTAATATTCACTTATGTGAATTTGCACATCATACTTAAAATGAGATGGCTAACACGAATGCCAACTGAATAAATTATCAATATTGGTAAACTTCAAATTTACACCATGACATGTGCACTTATCAATAAACTTCAGGTTTATTATGACATGGGTTTTTATACCAATAGATATCCACTTTATTGTGGCATTATTTCGTTTGTGTAGTACAAACTGGAGAACAAAGCGGGTAGCTTTTCATATACAAATTACCCCGCTACAAGTTGTAGTAGTAGGAGATATCAAAGCCTTCCTTTACAGTCTCAATATAATCAATCGCTTTCGCGTGTACTTTGGAAACTGAATAAGTTTCTTTGAGACTTACTACAGCACAATACTCAATTGTGTTTCTCCAACATAGTAATAATTGGCTCTTCTAGAGCTCTCAATTAATTTTGTACTACCACAGATTCATCAACATCCATGTGGTGAATATCTTTCTTAAAGAGAAAGTTATACCATTATGGTCATGTCAAACTTATATGCAAGATATGTTTCTTGCATTATCGTTGTCCTTTAATAGTCATATTTCCAAAATACTTTGGCGTACAATAGGTACGTGACCAACGATCATTCATGCCATATATCATCTCAAACCTCCTTCTAGGGGTGAGTGTGGTATTATCTCCAACCTCCTTCTAGGGGTGAGTGTGGTACATTTAATACCAATTTCATGTTCATATTCTTCCAATAATGAATATGTATTCGTGAATCAGATGTTGTCACATTCACTTCGGGGATATGTGATTTTGTTATCCTTTTCAAATCTATAAATGCGTCAGGCATTTGATTTGCTATTCTTTGCAAATGGATAATCTTTTGTGCCTCTTTCACAAATAGAGGTATGTGGATCAAGATGAGATAATGATGCATTTTTCCACAAAATTTCCCGTTTGGTTTCACCAACTTCTCCCCCTAATTTTGGGAAAAGTGTCTCATCAAATTGACAGTCTGCAAATCGTGCAGTGAACAAATCTCCTGTCAATGTTTGAGGTAGCGAATAATGGAGGGCGATTCAACCTCAACATATATTCCTAACCTTCTTTGCAGACCCATTTTGGTGCGGGATGGCGGTGCTACAGGCACATATACTGCGCATCCAAAGATTCTTAAATGGGATATATTGGGTCCATGACCCAAAACCAATTGCAACGGGGAATATTTGTGTCAATTCGTCAGTCAGAGACGAACTAGCATTGCTGTATGCAAAATGGCGTGACCCGAAACCGAAGTGGGCAGCCGACGAACTAGTATTGCTGCATCCAAAATGGCGTGAACCCAAACCAAAGTGGGCAGCCTCGTTTTCATGAAGAATTCAAGATTATTCTCATCTATTGTCTCAATATGATATCCATTTTGAATGATATCTTTAAAACTCAACAAGTTCCTTTTAGACTTGGAGGAGAACATTGCGATTGATATCATTAAAACTCAACAAGTTCTTCTTAGACTTGGAGGAGAATATTGCATTCTCTAAGATAAACGTCATGCCTTTGGGCAGAGTTACAGTTGCTCTTCCGGAGCCTTCAATCAATTTACTTCCCATGCTTTGACATATAAAAGAAATACACGAACATGAGAATAAACAACTTCAATTTGTTTGTGTCACATAATATTTTCAAAATCTGCTGCTAACAGTTGACTAACAAAATCAGATATGTTATCCATAATTGATTACTTTGCAGTTTGAAAATTTCAGTTTAAGCATTTTCTTCAAACAATCGATTGTTAAACACAAACAATCGATTGTTGAACATTGACAATCGATTGTTAAACACACACAATCGATTATTTGCTATTTTGAAAAAACTTCAGAGCACACTGTTTTAAGACAATCGATTGTTAAGTATAGACAATCGATTGTTGGCTATTTTGAAAAATTCCAGAGCACACTGTTTTAAGACAATCGATTGTTAAGTATAGACAATCGATTGTTGGCTATTTTGAAAAATTCCAGAGCACACTGTTTTAAGACAATCGATTGTTAAGTATAGACAATCGATTGTTGGCTATTTTGAAAAATTCCAGAGCACACTGTCTTAAGACAATCGATTGTTAAGCATAGACAATCGATTGTTGACTATTTTGAAAAATTCCAGATTACACTGTCTAATGACAATCGATTGTTAGACATAGACAATCGATTGTGGGTGATTTTTGAAAAATTCCAGATTACACTGTCTAACGACAATCGATTGTTAAACATTGACAATCAATTGTTGACTGTTTTTGAAAAATTCCAGATCACACTATTTTAAAGACAATCGATTGTTGATCATTGACAATTGATTGTTTTGCAGTTTTTATGCGAAATATGAGATAACCGACTAGTTTTTCAGGTTAGTCGATTACCTCTACTGGAAAGTAAAAATATTATTGATATTTGAGCATATTGATACATTCTAAAGAACTAATACTAACATTATATCATGAACTAACTAATACGAGCTAATACTAATGGCTATTAGTTTATTCATTCACTAATACAAACAAGTAAAATAAAATCAAATAGCTCCATCTTCTTTCATCACGGATCCATCACCGATTAGGTGGTCTATCTTCCCCTCGGGTTGCTCAAAGAAGTCTGCCACATCCAAGTGGGTGATGTCAAAGTTGTCGTCAGAGACAAAATTCGTTTCAGGGCGTTTACTCTTTCGAGATGCTTGATAAAGGTCAACCAAAAGTCATGGTATACGGCAAGCCTTTGACCAGTGCCCGTTTTCACCGCAACGATAATATATAGTTTATAAACTATTTGCTTTTGGGTTCTTATCGTATCGTGCTTGTGGCAGAGTGACCAACTTCAGGTTGTCATATCTCTTTCTTTAAGCCATTCCACAAGATAGGTGGATCTTTGACGGTGAGATATTCAATCTTTAAACCTTCATCAAGGTGATGGCGCAAGAAAATCAAGGCCTTAGCATAGTTTCAAACCTTCATCAAGGTGATGGCGCAAGAAAATCAAGGCCTTAGCATAGTTTTGGGTGGATGCATTATTTCTGTCTTTAATGGCGTCTCCAAGACCCATAGCATCCAAAATGGATTTTAGTATCCAACACCCATATCATATAGTTCTTGCCCGAAATTTCAAGGGCAACGAATTTTCTTTTCATAATGTCAGACATAAACCAAAATTACATCAAGAGCGTGTTCATACTTACGGGCTCTATTACAATTATCACATTCACTTCAGGGAATGGATCAAAATCATGTGCTTTACACAATCTCATGTCAAATATTACTTTCATAAAGTGAAAGATTATTTTGAGAATCCTTATTGTTCTCATTACCACAATAATGACGATTATAACTTCGTCTATTGCCATGTCCACATCCATTGATACCTTTACGGTAATTAGTCTTCTTTCAGACTTATCACATACTGCTACCACATTCTCTAAAGGGAATGGAGCAAATTCAATTGGACGGAATTCTTTGCCACGTCCACATTCATTGATACCTTCATGGTAATATTTTATTCTTCTTTCAGACTTATCATATACTGCTTCCACATTCTCTAAAAGGAATGGAGCAAATTCAATGGGACGGATTTTTAATTCTTTGCCCACAATCATACATGGATTTAATCATGGCAGGGCATAGAGATTTAACCACTTCATGTGGTTATAATTTCTTACAAACTCCATTAGAGTTATAATCAAACTTTGTTTGTATATTAAATCAAATCGTAGAATTTCAAGAATTTGAAATGGAAAAGTAAATTACTTACCTTTAAGGTATACCAATTATATTTTCAATGTTTTCTTCCTTTTCTCCACTGATGCAGACGACGGCGGCTCCGATGCGGAGAAATTGACGGCGGCTTAATCTTCTTAAAGAGCTTCTTGAGACGGTAGAGTCTCGTGCTGATAACGTGTTATGAAATAATATAAAAGACAAGAACAATAATGCAAGAACAAGAGCAATAGAGACAAGAGTAGAGAGAGTTCTTCTTATTGATATTTAGAGAATGTTAGGAGTGGTTTACAATGGTAGAAGACCCCTTTATTTATAGGGAGGGGGATGATTTATCTACCAAGAATAAAATTCTAGAATGTCTCTAATTATAGACATTCACCTTAAATAGGAGATTTTAACAAAAAAGTTATTCCTATTAAATAGGTACAACCTTTTTTTTACAAGTGCTGCAGCGTAGGACCTTGCTTAGCCTTTACTTCAGCAACGACACTGGAGCTTGAGGTTGGAGATGATGGCAAAGCTACAGCCTTTGCTTCCACAGAATCAGATTGCACATCGACAGAGCCAACAACAATCGTTTCCCCCTTCTCACTGGCGGTTGATCCATTGATACATTTTTCCTATTAAATAGGTATAGATCTTCTATATTTACTTAAAAGGTTGAAGAATCGGTAGTTTTTAATTGGGAATTCGGCCGTTTCCTACGCCTATTTGCCCTAAAAATCGCAATCCTACAAATTCGTCTTTTATCACACGATCTCTCACCACGATTTCAACTTCTCACTCGTGCATTCCTCTTTCCTATATTTTCTGTAACATGATTTCACAATTTTTTCAATTCAGTTTTCTACTTTTACAATATATACTTCTATATACTTCTATTATTTCTCCTTCTTCTGGATATCGAACAGCAATTGTCGACTACAATAGGTGATCAGAATCCACCATAGATCACTCATCCTCCTCCTTTCTAGAATTGCATCTATAGATACAGATAAGGCGGTTCCAGAAGTTTCGTCTATTGCAGCAGAGTCGTGTGAGACGAGGACACTTCTAGCCAGCGTTGCGGTTGATTTTGCTTCTATTGGATTTCTTTTTTCTCTCAAACCGTTTGATGATCGCGTCGTAAGAGTAAGGTTGATGAAGTTATAAATAGTTAATATTTAGAATGTTTGCGAATTCCTTAGAATTTTCTTTTGATGTTCATAGTTTTTTTTATTTGTGTAAGTTGATTATGATTATAGTGTGTTCTCATGTTTGAGTACTAGAACTGTAAGCATGCTTGTGCCTTGGTGATCTCTATGATAATGTTTACCAGCAGTATAGTTCTGTATAGCAACAGTTAGTATTATATTATTATTATTATTTTGCTTAAGAAAAGCAAGATTTACCAACAAAACTTAATTTGGACCGTGAAGCTCAATAATTTGATAAATATGTACAGGGCACCAAGGGACAAACTTGTATGCATTCGTAATTGTTGCAAGGTTATCAATAACCTCTTGACTTCTGTTTCAGCAAATGAAAACCCTCCAGGAGCAGATGATTTTCTTCCAGTTCTCATATATGTCACCATAAAGGTAAGCTGGCTCATTGGCATTATTCCATTAGACCTTGCTGCGAATTCTTTTCCTAGGCTTGACGATGAATGAGTGGTAATGTGCAGACTGAGTGACATTGGCTTTCTCTTTGATGTTAGGTTCTCATAACTCGGGATTTTGTCTTTGATTTCTGCTGCATCTTCTGCATTTGTTCTTAGACACATGGCATTTTATATAGACACGTCGGTTTTTCATAAACAATCTTTATTATAGTTGATATTGTATTTCTTGATAGATTTTTCTGTGAATTTTGCTGACGGCGTAACTCCTATGGCTACTGTTGTTTACCAATCTTAGGATTATACCACAGATTCTTGCTTATGATTTTTTTGGAGATTCGTCAGTAAAAAGTCAATTATTTCACATGATTTGTTGCTTCATATGTGTTTCAATAAGTATTTTATTGCAGTTTGTACTAATATTTATGAATACATCTGTCTATTTTCAGGACTTACAATTTCTTTCAAAAAAATAAGGCATACGAATGCAACTTCACTGATCCTTCTTCATGGAAAAAAACAAAAAACACCCCTTTCCGGACCAAGTAGAAACAAATTACAAAATCAGAAACGGCGCAAAAGAAACTCAGTTACAAAAGGTTTGTTCTTTAATTACCATTACCATCTCTTAATATTTATGTATTTTTGATCTGCAAGTTCAACTATAATACCATTAGAGTAAAAAATATATTATAATCTCTGTTTTTATGTATATATAAATGGGAGAAGAAGATAATTTTAGTGATACTCATGGTATAGAAGATTCAGTTATGCGTTACACATTCGCTATAGTGAATGACTACTGTAGAAGAATAGAATAAGTGTCTCGAGAGTAAGTTAGAACTAGCAGTTCCAACGAGGATGGATGATTTTTATGCAAATAAGATAAGGTAGAATATCTTAAGATCTCCCTTAAGTTTTTCGACCTTCCTCTTTTCTCCGGGTCATGACCAAATATAACTATTCTCCATTCTACTTGGTAACTTTGATGAGAATAATATTAGTTTATCTTCAATGGTAATTTGCGTACCAGATTCGGTAAATAAACACCTAAAATACATACGTAACATGCAAATTTAGATTATCACAAGTCCATAGGAGGTTATTTTGATTCACATGCAGGCATCATTTTCTATGATAAAACTAAGGAAGCAACACAAAACTATGTACTGGGAATGAGATATAAGAATCTTTGCACCATTGTTCTGTTTGATAACTTCATATTCATATTGCTTCTCAAAAATAGTTGATAATATGAAGAAAGTTGCAAAACTAAATGCTTTCTATAGGTTGTGTACGTTTTAACGGTAACTAGGCTACTTTGACCAACTTGAAGAGCATGTTCCCTCAAAGGGAGAATTATGCTTTTGCTGTCTCTCCCATATATGCATTATTATTCGGCTTTAAAAAATTTTACGTTTTTATTCTACTTTTTGTGGTATATTTGTTTGATAGACTATGTGTCGGTTGAGTTAAATTTGGATTTACATAGTCAATAGAGTAAAAAGAAGGATAATGCCTTGAGGACTTCAATTTCTTTTTCTGGGTGTAAGCTATGTTTTATTGGAATCATTTTCCACTTCAACTTTGTTTTCGACATTTTCATCTTTAGTGTTTGAAGTTGATATTGGCATAGTTTATATTTTGCAGGTCCCCGCTATGTCACAAGCTGAAAAAGCTTTACTCTTTTCATCCTAAGTTCTCATCGAATGTTAGGAAGTTGCGTTGAAATGAAACAGTCTTTCGCCAACTCTAGAAGATATATTTAGTTTATAAACTCTCAAGTTGCACTCAAAACTGAAGTTGATACATTATATTTTTTATTATGTTGTGATAATTCAATTTATTCTCAAAAAGTATTCAGAATTCATGTTTGGCCCGTGTTATAGCACGGGCCCAACAGTTGCTATTTTTATTATATTTAAAAATAATTATCTTTTTGTTCCGTGTCACTACAATTGCTATTTTTACTATACTTTATTTTTAATTAAATGGTTTGCTTCGTTATTCACTTGGATTTAACTTCATACTTTCAATTGAAAATGCCGAAATTGAGAGAATATTAACCAAATTTTTATCTTCATTTTCTTGTGCTTAATACATAAACAAGGGAAATGAAGTGCACTCAACCATTTTTTAGTTTTTTTGCGATAAATAGGACCGTATCATAATTAGTCCATTGATTTTGCGAAGTAATTTTCCTTTATATGTATTGTTACTTTTAAAATCTGACTTTAAATATAATGGAAATCTCTTCTACAGATAAATTTGAACCTTCCAAAAGCATAAACTATTCGGTTGAAAGTGAAGAAAGACTTCCTCCTTTGTCTGATATAACAAATGGTGGGTGATACTATCATCCATTTATTATATATGTATTTGTGTTATTAGAATTTACTTTACCGTAGTTTGTTGTTTATTAGTTTGGTTAAGTTAATTAACAGTATCATCTATTTAATATATTTATATTGGTGTTGTTACAACTTAATGTACCATAATTTATTCTTATTATAATGTTTGGGTTAGTTTATTAATAGACATACAACTAATGATGCATATGAAACTCATTGTGCAGACATGCAAATAAATTATCTTCTCCCTGATTTAAACACAAATCCTATATTGCAAAGTTAGTTCCTCAATGGTGTTCTTATTTTATACTTTCATTATAAATATTTTTTGTTCACTTATTTTGTTCTATCTGTATTACTTTTAAACTTATACATTCTCATCATAGGTGTGTGCGATGACAATATATTGCCCGATTCCAACCAAGAATATGTAGGCAACTCAGATACCAGAGATCAGTCACATTCCCCTTTTCTCAGTTTTAGTCTCTCCCAAATAAGAGTCGGATCAAACAATCTATCTAGTCGTTCTTTATCAAAAAACTCTTCACGTTTCAAATCAAATAGGGGAGTCTATAGCCGTGTGATTTTTGACCCTCCCCAAGATTTTTTATATTTTAGCATATAAATATTTAATTTAGGCCTAATAAAGCTATTTCAAGTCATTTTTACTATTTCACTTTTATTTTATAACAAGAAAACGAAAATTACAAAAAAAGTAGTTTCATTAATATTTTTGTAGGCATTTTTAACCTTGAAAAATACCAAAAAATAATTTTGTTTTAATGGCCGGTCTTATTTTAATAATTATTTTTACTTAAGTAGAGCTAATTAATACTTTTGATAATAACTTTAGTTAATTGAGCTAATTTTAAACATAACTAGTCATAAAGGCCCAAGTTTCTAGCTGTCACAGTGGCGTTTTGATCAAGTACAAAACCACAACCGCGCGACAGTCAAATCCCCTGCTTGACTCAGCCTTTCCGAAACACTTTGCCAATTTTCAGCAAGTTTGAGCTTAAACGATTTTCAAGCAGCAATTCAATAATTAAGAACACACACATATACAGGAAAATCTCAACCTTTGCATTAATAAGAAAATCGTACAAAGGACCCTCACTTTGCTATGAACTATCATTCCGCTCAGAGCCCACTTTTGACGAAGAACACAAGTCGTTCTTGGCCAACACTAGGATCTGCCGAAGCCAAACCTTATCCCCTTTTTGAAACCTTAGAAACCCTCACGTTTCTTTCTTGTTTCCCACATAGAATTTCACACTAAATTCACTCTTACTTGCTATGAACACATTCCGCTCACAGCCCACTTTTGGCAAAGAACACAAATCGTTCTTAGCCAACAGTAAGGTCTGCCCAAACAAAATCTTAGCCCCTTTTGAAACACTTAGAAACCATCACGTTTCGTTTTTGTTTCCCACATAGAATTCTACACGAAATTCTACATACTTCTGCCTATGTTAAAGGCCCTATTTATAGAATATAGGCATCCCTTAAACTTGACAGCACATGACACTTGTCGTCTACAGCTTTTGCCACTTGTCGGGCTAACTTAAAATCTTGCTCTTAACATGTAGTTGACATCCCCAACTACTTAGGATACATTATACACAAAATGAGGTCATTATACAAGCAATAATCAGATCATGGGATAATTGGAGATCATGGCTAAAAACAAGGTAACCGCCAACCGCTTTCCATGTGCATTGCACGTGCCATTTCCTTGGCCAGCTGAATTTCGCCCCAAGGCTGCCTTGTCCCATGCCTTAGCTCAATTTGGCATTGCTCCATGCCAATGTCTTGCCCGCAATCCGCTGCCATGATTTTGCCGCACACGCCCGGCGCCGCTGCCGCTGCCGCCTGCACACCTCCTTGGCCTAGTTTTCTGCCTTGTCTATGACAACCCTCATTTTTCTCGTGCCATTGCTTGTATTTTCTTTCCCATAGCCTTGTCTTAGTTATTGAAAGCCTTTGCCAGAAACCCGCATTTCCGCATCACCTTAGCTTAGCCCGCACATAGCTGCCACAACCCAAAAGTGTCATGCCACTGATTTTGGCGCGCATGCCGTGCCATGCCGCCCACACATTACCCATGCTGCCTCGTCAAGCCTTTTCCAAGCGCGCCTTGCCCATGCCAAGGCCTTGGCCAATACTTGCCCACAACAGCCCGTCGGCCGCATGATCGTTTTGCCCGCACATAAGCCAATGACAAGGCCATCACGCCTAAATCCTTGCCACAGCCATTCCACGCCTGATGACAAAGAGTCAGGTCCTAACAAACCCATCCCTTAAGTTCAATATCCAATACCCATTAAGTATAAAGACCATAAGGACTTAACACAAAAAGACCTAAAGACTAATTGACAAATTACACAAAAAATACATATTAGACCCTAGAGCTACATAAGCTAACGCCTACTATGAGCTGAAAAAGAAAGACAAAAAAACACATATTGTTATGAAATAATATAAGAACAAGAACAATAGAGAGAAAAGTAGAGAGAGAAGTATTCTTATTGATACTTTGGGATGATTTACAATGGGGTAAGACCCCTCTATTTATAGGAAGAGAAAAGACTTAGCCTCAAAGTAGAACTCTTCTATAAGATAGACATTCACTCTAATTAGAGTTCTATTTATAACACTCCCCCTTGAATGTCTATTCAATAATGTGCCTCGTTAAAACCGTAACTAAAACAAAACCCAATGGGAAAATATTATAGAAAAGGAAAAAGAGTACACATGTTTGAATATGCGCCTATTGGTTGCCTCGTTAAAAACCTTGCAAGGAAAACCCATTGGGACAAAACCTTGTAAGGGAAAAAGAGTGCAACGCGCATTAACTCCCCCTGAAAAGAGCATCAATTCACATCCTTGAGCATTTGCATTCCAATCTTGTGCACCATCTTCAAAACGATCTTTTGTAGAGATTTGATAAATAAATCAGCCATATTGATTTGAATAAATATTCCGCACCTTGAAATTATCATTCTTGATAGATATGAACATCTTTATATAATGTCGTGGAATGACTCTTCAATATCTCCATAGAGGTATTCTCGATGCCATCATGCTTATCGTTATAGCAAGATACATATGTACACAAGTTGCACTTAGGATGTGGTACTTCAGGACCAAGAATTTTATATGCTTCAAGCAACTTCAATCTTTCATGGATTGACATATAAGTTAAGTCATATAAGCCATATAATAAACTTTAGATGCATATCAAGTTTTCATGTCATGCTAAACAAATAAGATATCAAAAACTGATTACACATACCATTGACTTTATACTTTCAAGTATTTGAACTACATGTCCAAAACTACATGTCTTTCATATGGAATCAATTCTGCTTGAATTGTATCTCTTCCATTTAGCCAATATTTTTGTTTGTATTCGACAAACATAAGATCCTCATCGATATTTAGCACTATCATAGATGTCGTCGACGAACATTTTATATCGGTTTCAATAAATTTTCATAAAGACATAACATGGAGATCTCTTTATTCATATATTCAGGTACCTGAATCTCTCATGAGATTTTTTGAAGTGTTATGTCATGTGATCTTCTAGATCACTTGCCTCCCCATTATGATCACTTTGATCATTTGCTCATCTTCTTTATTAAGAAGTTATTTTGAAACCGATTTGTCTATACGCTTTAAGCGTATCAAAGACTTTGTCCTTCTAGGACTTAATATGAGCATTTGCAGTGAGAATATAGTTACTTTCTTTGGGTCAGCAAATGCGTATAGCATGCTTTGCAATATGTTGCAATTGAATTATCCTTTTATGAACTTCAGGTTCATATTATGATATTCGAGGATCTATATATACAAATGATAATTCATCCCATGTAACTTTTTCTCAAGTGTTTATCATGTCTCCCCCTCATGTTAGAAAATCTAACTTGTTTCCTCAACTTTGAGAGTCCATCTTTGTGCATTATGGCGTTAATGAAAATATACACCGCACATCAATAATAATAAGATGAAATTATTTGGTTCCTGACCCTGAACCACTTGTGAGGGGAGAATATAATATACTCTCGTATACAACGTATATCAAACTGATATATATAACATTGTTCTCATAAGAAACAGTTTAGCTATTAAGTGGAGGCACTCAATAATTATCTTGCTAAACCAACTATGATATAACCAACTTATCAAGATGAACTATCTTGAATAGAAAATCTGGAAATTATGCTCGAAGTTATATTACTGAGCAATTTACCTCGCAAGCACCGGCCAGGCTGCGGGTTAATAACAATCGCACATGTAACCATATCATAGATGCATCATATGTGGTATACATGGCAGGTGAATGGGCCCATATTCACCTTTTATATTTCCAGAATTTATGGGATTCAACCCGAACTCTTTAGTTGGTCAATTAATTAATGAGAACAAGTAATACAAGAGAATTCGTAAAGAACTTTCTAGTTCTTTAATATTTACCCATGTGAATTCTCTATTACTGCACATCATACTTAAAATGATATGGCTAACCCGAATGCCAACTGAATAAATTATCAATATTGATAAACTTCAAATTTACACCATGACATGTGCAATTATCAATAAACTTCAAGTTTATTATGATATGAGTTTTTATATCAATAAACGTTCACTTTATTGTGGTATTCTTGTGTAGTACAAACTGGAGAATAAAGCGGGTAGTTTTTCACATACAGATTATCCCGCTACAAGTTGTAGTAATAGAAGATATCAAATCTTTCCTTTATTTATAGTCTCAATATAATCAATCGCTTTCGCATATACTTTGGAAACTGAATAAGTTTCTTTGAGACTTACTACAACACAATACCTTATTGGTAACCAATTGTGTTTCTCCAACATAGTAATAATTGGCTCTTCTAGAGCTCTCAATTAATTTTGTACTACCACAAATTCATCAACATCCATGTGGTGAATATCTCTTTTAAAGAGAAAGTTATACCATTATGGTCATGTCAAAATTATATGCAAGATATGTTTCTTGCATTATTATTGTCCTTTGATAATCACATTGACAAATTATTTTGGCGTACAATAGGTAAGTGACCAATGACTATTCATGCCATAACAATGATATTATTTTCATATATCATCTCAAACCTCCTTCTAGGGGTGAGTGTGGTATATTCAATACCAATTTCATGTTCATATTCTTCCAATAATGAATATGTATTCGTGAATCAGATGTTATCACATTCACTGCGGGGATATGTGATTTTGTTATCCTTTTCAAATCTGTAAATGCGTCTGGCATTCGATTTGCTATTCTTTGCAAATGGATAATATTTTGCACCTCTTTTTCACAAATAGAGGTATGTGGATCAAGATGAGATAATGATGCATTTTTCCACAAAATTTCCCGTTTGGTTTCACCAACTTCTCCCCCTAATTTTGGGAAAAGTGTCTCATCGAATTGACAGTCTGCAAATCGTGCAGTGAACAAATCCCCTATCAATGTTTTGAGGTAGCGAATAATGGAGGGCGATTCAAACTCAACATCTATTCCTAACCTTCTTTGCAGACCCATTTTGGTGCAATATGGCGGTGCTACAGGCACATATACTGCACATCCAAAAATTCTTAAGTGGGATATATTAGGTTCATGACCCAAAACTCATTCCAACGGGGAATATTTGTGATAATTCGTCGTTCTGAGACGAACTAGCATTGCTGCATGCAAAATGGCGTGACCCCAAACCGAATTGGGCAGCCTCGTTTTCATGAGTAAATGAGGAATTCAAGATTATTCTCATCTATTGTCTCAATATGATATCCATTTTGAATGATATCTTTAAAACTCAACAAGTTCCTTTTAGACTTGGAGGAGAACATTGCATTCTCTAAAATGTTGTTCCTTTAGGCAGAGTTATAGTTGCTCTTCCGGAGCCTTTAATCAATTTACTACTACCAGAAATTGTAGTAACATCTGCCTTACACATACTTAAATGAGAGTAATATTTCTTTTCTTTGGATATTGTATGTGTGGTACATGAATCAATTAATCAAAAGAGATATATGAACATGAGAATAAACAAATTTAATCCGTTGCTTCATAATTAAACAATATTTTCAAAATCTGCTGAGGTTATTCGACTAACTTAGTTGATAGTCGACTATCTTGGGAAGCAGCCATTAGGTTAGTCGACTATTTAAATCAGATAGTCGACTATCTTGCCTTGCGGAAAAGTCCAGTTTTAATGCGAAATATTAGTTAGTCGACTAACTAAGTTGATAGTCGACTAACTTAGTAAACAGTCATCAGGTTAGTCGACTATCTAAATCAGATGGTCGACTATCTTAGTAAACAGTCATCAGGTTAGTCGACTATCTAAATCAGATAGTCGACTATCTTGCCTTGCGGAAAAATCCAGTTTTAATGCGAAATATTAGATAATCGACTAACTGTTAGGTTAGTCGATTAACTCTACTGGAAATAAAAATATCTTTGAAATTTAAGCATATTGAAACATTCTAAAGAACTAATACTAACATTATATCATAAGCTAACTAATACGAGCTGATACTAATGACTATTAGTTTATTCACTAACTAATACAAATAAGTAAAATAAAATCAAACAATTCCATCTTCCTTCATCACAGATCCATCACCAATTAAGTGGTCTATTTTCCCCTCAGGGTGCTCAAAGAAGTCTGCCACATCCAAGTGGGTGATGTCAAAATTATCGTCAGAGACAGAATTGGTTTCAGGGCATTTACCTTTTAGAGATGCTTGATAAAGCTCAACCAAATGTCTTGGTACACGGCAAATTTTTTGCCCAATGCCCTTTTCCACCGCAACGATAATATATAGTTTATGAACTATTTGCTTTTGGATTCTCATCGCATCGTGCTTGTGGCAGAGTGACCAACTTCAGGTTGTCATATCTCTCCTTTAAGCCATTCCACAAGATAGGTGGATCTTTGACTGTGATATATTCAATTTTCAAACCTTCATCAAGGTGATGGCGCAAGAAAATCAAGGCCTTAGCACAGTTTCAAACCTTCATCAAGGTGATGGCGCAAGAAAATCAAGGCCTTAGCATAGTCTTGGGTGGATGCATTATTTCTGTCTTTAATGGCATCTCCAAGACCCATTGCATCCAAATGGATTTCAGCATCCAACACCCATGTCATATAGTTCTTGCCCGAAATTTCAAGGGCAACGAACTTTCTTTTCATAATGTCAGACATAAAACAAAATTACATCAAGAGCGTGTCCCTACTTACGGGCTTTATTACAATTATCACATTCACTTCAGGGAATGGATCATAATCATCTGTATGCGCTATATACAATCTCATGTCAAATATTACTTTCATAAAGTGAAAGATTATTTTGAGAATCTTTATTATTCTCATTATCACAATGATGACGATTATAATTCCGTCTATTGCCACGTCCACATCCATTGATACCTTCACGGTAATAATTTTGTCTTCTTTCAGACTTATCACATACTGCTATCACATTCTCTAAAGGGAATGAGAATGAAGCAAATTCAATGGGATGGATTTTCAATTCTTTGCCCACAATCATACATGAATTTAATCATGGCAAGACATAGAACTTTTACCACTTCACGTGGTTATAATTCCTTACAAACTCCATTAGAGTTATAATCAAACTTTGTTGTCTATGTTTGTATATGAAATCAAATCGTAGAATTTCAAGAATTTGAAAGGGAAAAGTAAATTACTTACCTTTAAGGTATACCAATAAATGTTGTGATATTAAATATACCTCTTGAGTTTCCATCCCGTTGCATTATTTTATGATGATACCATCTCTTCTATTTTTCCGTATAGAAATTCTCATATGGAGCAGTAGCAATCGTTATTACACTCTTTTGCTTGAAATTCACCTTCAAAAAGAAAACAAAAGTAAACAACGAGAAAGAAAAAAAATTGAAGAATTTCAGAAACCAAAATATCACAAATCTCGTTTCACTCGAATAGAAAAACCCAAACGACGGAACACGAATTAGAGTGGGTGAATCTGATTGCAACTCGAGATTCTGAGAGCGATAATTGCTGAATATTAAATTCAATTGGTTAGAGACTCGTGCTGATAACGTGTTATGAAATAATATAAGAACAAGAACAATAGAGAGAAAAGTAGAGAGAGGAGTATTCTTATTGATACTTTGGGATATTTACAATGGGGTAAGACCCCTCTATTTATAGGAAGAGAAAAGACTTAGCCTCAAAGTAGAACTCTTCTATAAGATAGACATTCACTCTAATTAGAGTTCTATTTATAACACATATAAAATACACTCTAGAGACTGAAGGAGCTGAGCGCAGAAGACCAAAAAAGAGACCCCTCCCCTTATGCGTCATCTTCTCCAAACGACCTTGCTCTCTACATCGATCAAAAAGACCAACTACCCCTGCTTCTTATTCGATCCCAACCACAACAGCCATTAGCGACCTTCTCAAGCCGCAATAACCAAAACAAAATGGCCCTCCACTCGTTCTCTTCATCTTCTATAGCGGCGAAAACAGAGAGAAAAATCAGTGGAAAAATGAGTCAAATTAGCGAAAAACAGTTAATCTCCTTTGCTTTTGCGTTTGTTTTAACCAAATACAACTCCAAACACCCTGAACCGCACCAGACCAGAGCTCGAAATCTCCATCCCAAATCAAGTCGAGTTTGTGTTGTCGAGTTTTTCGGCGTGGTCTTTGTTTGACAGGTTTGTTCAAGGTTGTGATTCTAGTCCAAATGCCTAGTCTGTAGCTCTCTCGAATGCTTTGCTGTCCTATAGCTTTATTTTCATTGTATTTTGCCTTATCTTAGTTTATATATATATTTAGTTATGTTATTAACCTTGCACATAATCTATTTGTTTAAAATGCTCAATGGTGAATTTTGCTTGATTTGCTAAATAATAGTTTAATTTGTATCTTGTCTATCCTATGGTGTAGTATAGATTAGACGTTGCTGCAAATTTAGGATGATTAGACCCGAGTTTGATGAAACGAGCCATAGAAAATGGGTTTAGAGTTGGACTGTTGGGTGGTTTTGAAATATAGCATTTGGACTTTGATTTAAATTGGAAGATCTCTTAATAGCTTTTTTTGGATTCAGTTCTTAGTGTCACGCCCCTCCATTTTCTAAGAGGTTATGCCATGCGGACGATGACTGGGCGACATGCAGGCAACGATTTGGCGCACGTATGGCAGCATTTCTCTAGCTAAGTCTAGATCCTTCCAATGGAAGATTCTAGACCCACCTAGACTTCTCTTGTATATTCTACTAAGTGTAGAGATTTGTAGAGATTTGTAGAACTCTCTAGAGCTTTGATCTTAGCCATTGATTAGAATAGATCTTAGCCGTTGATTTGGAACTTTAGCAACTATAAATAGGCTAGAGGCATTTGGCATTGGCATCCAAGAAACATTCAAGCAATCCAACACTTGTATAAAGCATTCTCTTGTTTAATACAAAGCATTCTTGCAAGCTTCTCTTCTTAGCTTCTCTTAGCTTTGTTGTGGCAATATTTCGGGGAAAGGCTGACTTAGCACATCGCAGGGGCGGATTGTGACTAAGGCCGCACGGAAGATAGCTAGGGAGTTATCCGGTCCGTGACAGTTGGTATCAGAGCCACGCTACGAAAGGGTTCGTGGGTTAGCTGGGCACATTCACGACATGGCTAGCGGCAGTGAGGAGCAAGTTCGCAAGGGTCGCGAGGAGGAGCGCACCGTACCACCACCACATAAGGGAGGTAAATCTCGTGACTATCTTGCTAGTTTTGAAGCTCAGTTAGCTAAACTTGAGATAGCTATGGCGGATACAAAAGAGAGGTTGGATCGCACGGAGCAAACAGTAGAAGAGTACGTCGAGAAGGTCGATACCTCGTTGGACACTTTCCAAGAAAGGATTTATGCTGCAGGGGCAGAGATAGCCAACGAGAACAGCTTGTTTCAAGCCAAGGTGTATCAAGCCTTGTCAGATTTGAGGCAGTACATTGATGAGGCCAAGTCAAGCCTAGAGGCGTCCAAGGCTGTCGTAGAAGAAACCAGGGCCGACTGGGCAATGTGCAGAAGTGCTTTCATGGCGAAAGAAGCTGCCTCGACATCAACCGTGCAAGTCCGAGACACTGCCCGTGCCATGGACTTGCCAAAGCCAAAGGAATACAACGGAGCTCGAGACGTTGTAACCATAGACAACTACCTTTGGCACATGGAGTGCTACTTCGAGGCGCTCAACTTAACAGGGTTGGCCCAGGTACATACTGCCACTTTACATTTCACCGACATGGCTGCACTTTGGTGGCGAAGAAAACGAGCCGACATGGACAAAGGGCTGGTCGTCATTGACAGTTGGGAGGCCCTAAATAAAGAACTCAAGGCGGAGTTCTACCCGGTGCACGTAAGCCGCGAAGCAAGGGCGAAAATGAGGGACCTCAAACAGGGCCATTCGATCAAGGAGTACGTCAAGGCATTCTCCAACTTGATGCTACAAATTGACAACATGAGCGATGAGGATCTCTTGTTCAACTTCTTATCCGGGCTTAAACCATGGGCGGTTCAGGAATTAAGACGGTCCAAGGCCGATGACATCTCGACGGCACTCAAGGTTGCCGCCACATTGGAGGAATACTCTAGTGCTGACAAAGGGCATGTCAAGAACCAAGGCGAGTCATCCAAGTCCAAGACCCAAAGGACTTGGCCGGTTACAGGTGGGGGAGCCAAGTACGGAACCCACAAGCCAACAACCCATGGTGACAAAGGAAAACAGGTCAGGGACAACAAAAAGGAGGCCAAACCAAGGGAGGGTTGCTTCCTATGTCAGGGACCTCACTGGGCGAGGGACTGCCCACAGCGGAAAGCCATGAGCGCCATGTTGGAGCAACAGGAGCATGGCAACGAAGCTTCCATGGGATGTCTGAAGCTGCTTAGCGCACTGAACGTTAAGCCCACTCCTCACCAGGCGAGTGATAGGAGTCTCATGTACGTGCAGGGGCACCTCAACAACAAGGTCGTCCACATAATGATTGATACGGGCGCCACTCACAACTTCATGACTCCAACCGAGGCAGAACGGTTGGGTCTCAAG
Organism: Nicotiana benthamiana; assembly: GCA_034376525.1. Lineage (NCBI taxonomy): Eukaryota > Viridiplantae > Streptophyta > Magnoliopsida > Solanales > Solanaceae > Nicotiana > Nicotiana benthamiana. The sequence goes on from CM067326.1 coordinate 3,683,302, forward strand.
GTGACATACTCCAAGGGTTGGCTCAAGACCGTAAATGCCCAGGCCAAACCCGTGGATGGCGTAGCAACAGGGACCGAGTTGAGGCTTGGCGACTGGTCAGGCAAGGTGGACTTCTCGGTGGCAACAATAGACGATTTCACCATTGTTCTAGGTATGGAATTCCTTCGACAGTACAATGCAGTTCCGTTCCCTAGATTTAACATGTTGATGATCTTGAAAGGGAAACCATGCATGGTTCCAGCTGTTGCCCCTCCCAAGACATCCAAATCCCCTCAACTTAGTGCCATGCAACTAGCCAAGGGAATCAAACGTGGGGAGGATACATGGTTAGCCGTCCTTCATCAAGAAGAAGAAGGGGGAGTTGATGGCAATATCCCCGCTTGCATCCAGAACATGCTGGAAGAATTCAAGGACGTAATGCCACCCGCGTTGCCCCGCAAGCTGCCACCCAGGCGTGGGGTGGATCACAAGATCGAGTTGGAGCCAGGGGCAAAGCCACCAGCCAAAGCACCCTACCGGATGGTGCCACCAGAATTAGAGGAGCTGCGGAGACAGTTGGCGGAATTGTTGGAGATGGGATTCATCCAACCTTCCAAGGCACCGTATGGCTCACCGGTGTTATTCCAACGCAAGGCGGACGGATCGCAGCGTCTTTGCATAGACTATCGGGCTCTCAACAAGGTAACCATCAAAAACAAGTATCCAATTCCTCTCATTGCCGACCTTTTTGATCAATTGGGGAAGGCCAAGTTTTACACAAAGCTTGACCTAAGATCGGGATACTATCAAGTGCGCATAGCCGAAGGGGACGAGGGCAAGACAACTTGTGTCACTTGTTATGGGGCATTTGAATTCTTGGTGATGCCCTTTGGCCTGACAAATGCGCCAGCCACATTTTGCACTCTCATGAATGAAATTCTTCATCCCTACTTGGACCGGTTCGTGGTGGTCTACTTGGACGACATAGTCATATATAGCAACACTATGGAGGAGCATGTAGAACACGTACGGGCCGTTCTCAAGACCTTGCGGGACAACGAGCTTTATGTCAAGAAAGAGAAATGCTCATTTGCCAAGGAAGATGTACACTTCCTAGGCCATGTGATCAGAGGCGGCAAGCTCATGATGGATACCAAGAAGATTCGGGCGATCGAGGAATGGGAGCCACCAACCAAGGTACCGGAGCTTAGATCTTTCCTTGGTCTTGTGAATTACTATCGGGCTTCATTACGGGCTATTCGGCTAAGGCGGCACCACTCACTGACCTACTCAAGAAGAAGAAGGCTTGGGAGTGGGACGAAAAGTGCCAACATGCTTTCGACATACTCAAGAAGGCCGTAATGGAGGAACCAGTGTTAGCACTACCAGATTGCACCAAGGCGTATGAGGTGCATACTGATGCCTCTGACTTTGCCATAGGGGGCGTGCTTATGCAAGAGGGGCATCCAATTGCGTATGAAAGTCGCAAGCTTAATGACACCGAGAGGCGTTATACAGTGCAAGAGAAAGAGATGACTGCAGTGGTGCATTGCTTGCGAGTTTGGCGACATTACTTGCTCGGGGCCAAGTTCGTGGTACGGACAGACAATGTGGCGACGAGTTACTTCCAGACACAGAAGAAACTCAGCCCCAAGCAAGCAAGATGGCAAGATTTCTTGGCCGAGTTCGACTACGTGCTGGAACACAAACCGGGCAAGGCCAACTTTGTGGCAGATGCGCTTAGCCGAAAAGCAGAACTGGCGGCAATATCAAGAGTCCAGGTGGAGCTCTTGGACCTTATCAAGGAAGGCATGGCGCATGATTCTTTAGCCAAGCAGCTGGTGAAAATGGCTAAAGAAGGCAAAACCAAACAATTCTGGGTAGAAGGCGACTTGTTGCGCACCAAGGGGCAGCAAATTTATGTACCTAAATGGGAGAGGTTGCACAAAAGAATCATTAAGGAGTGCCATGACACCCGCTGGGCGGGTCATCCAGGTCAAAAACACACTCAAGTTTTGATAGAGGCTAACTACTATTGGCCTCGCATGCGGGACGACATAGAGTTATACGTTAAGACTTGTCTTGTATGCCAGCAAGACAAGGTGGAGCAACGGGCACCCGCAGGACTTCTGGAACCTTTACCTATTCCGCAACGTCCATGGGAAAGCGTCAGCATGGACTTTATCTCTGCTTTGCCCACATCCGATGGCAAAGGTAGCATCATGGTTGTGGTGGATCGGTTTTCGAAATATGCATCCTTCATGGCGGCTACGAAGGATTGCACAGCACAGGAGACAGCTCAACTATTTTTCCAAGGCGTGGTGAAGTATTGGGGCTTGCCACAAGTTATCATTAGTGATCGAGACCCCCGCTTCACAGGCAAGTTTTGGACGGAGTTATTCCGCTTGATGGGGTCTGATTTGCACTTTTCAACCAGCTTCCATCCACAAACAGACGGACAGACGGAGCGGGCAAATGCACTCTTGGAGCTATACTTAAGGCACTATGTAAGTGCCAACCAGCGAGATTGGGCCAAGCTGCTTGACATTGCTCAATTCTCTTATAATTTGCAACGGAGTGAGGCTACTGGCAAGAGCCCATTCGAGCTTGCAAATGGACAACAACCCTTGACACCGCATGGACTTGTTATCAAATATACGGGGAAGAGTCCAGCGGCGTTCAAGACGGCGAAGACTTGGCATGAGCAAACGGACCTAGCTCGTGCATACCTTGACAAGGCCTCCAAGAAGATGAAGAAATGGGCCGACAAGAAGAGGAGGCACTTGGAGTTCAACGTAGGGGACTTGGTCATGCTAAAACTCAACGGCGAACAACAAAAGAGGCTACGGAAGTTGCATAAGGGACTAATTCGGCGCTACGAAGGACCACTCCCCGTCCTTGCCAAGGTGGGCAAGGCTTCTTATCGGGTGGAGCTGCCACCCAAACTTAAGCTACATCCGATCTTCCATGTGAGTTGTCTGAAGCCGTACCATGCAGATATGGAAGACCCTTCACGGAACGAATCACATCGGGCACCTCCAGCCATTACCACATCATTCGACAAGGAAATTGAAAGCATCATGGCTGACCGGGTGATTCGGCGACGGTTCAGGGAACCATTGCATGAATATCTTATCAAATGGAAGGGACTACCGGAAAGCGAGGCAAGCTGGGAGCCAAAAGAGGCGCTTTGGCAATTTGAAGATCAGATACGGGCCTTCCATGAAGAGTCGACGAGGGCGTCGACGCAATTGGTGGGGGAGGTTGTCACGCCCCTCCATTTTCTAAGAGGTTATGCCATGCGGACGATGACTGGGCGACATGCAGGCAACGATTTGGCGCACGTATGGCAGCATTTCTCTAGCTAAGTCTAGATCCTTCCAATGGAAGATTCTAGACCCACCTAGACTTCTCTTGTATATTCTACTAAGTGTAGAGATTTGTAGAGATTTGTAGAACTCTCTAGAGCTTTGATCTTAGCCATTGATTAGAATAGATCTTAGCCGTTGATTTGGAACTCTAGCAACTATAAATAGGCTAGAGGCATTTGGCATTGGCATCCAAGAAACATTCACGCAATCCAACACTTGTATAAAGCATTCTCTTGTTTAATACAAAGCATTCTTGCAAGCTTCTCTTCTTAGCTTCTCTTAGCTTTGTTGTGGCAATATTTCGGGGAAAGGCTGACTTAGCACATCGCAGGGGCGGATTGTGACTAAGGCCGCACGGAAGGTAGCTAGGGAGTTATCCGGTCCGTGACATTAGGCTATAGAGTGTTAGGTACACCTTGTCATTTTCTTCATAGGTCCAGTTTAAGAAATAGTTATAGTTCCTAGCTATATTGTAATTTCCATAGAAACACTTGAATTTGGTTTTTGTGCGTCCCTTATTCCTTTCGCTAGGTTGTATGCCTATTTGGATTCTTATTTTGACAGGTTACTTCTTTACTATTAATAAGAGAATATGATCAGAAATCATTTGTTTCATTGATTGATTTATTGAGTTTAACTATGAGGAAGCTTAATACCAATTAGTGTAGAAAATCTTTTGAAAATGCGTAGTCACTTTAGGCGCGTAATTTAAAGTAACTTCCTAAACTCTAATGTGCGTTTCATGTGACTCAAATCCAAATCTTAAGAATATTAAATAAAATGTGTCTCGAATTACGGATGCATTTCATGTGACATGGTCTAAAGACGTGTTTTAGATGACGTTGAAATCTTCATTAAAATAATTAAAAGCGATTTTAAAGTTAAAATGCACATAGGTTTAAAAGTGTATTAAAATATGATAATGAGCCAATAATAACAGTTGAGCGACCGTGCTAGAACCATGAAACTCGGGAATGCCTAACACCTTCTCCCGGGTTAACAGAATTCCTTACCTAAATTTTTATGCTCGCAGACTGTAAAATAGAGTCAATCTTTACTCGATTTGGGATTTGAAATCAGTGACTTGGGATACTATAAATTATCCCAATGGCGACTCTTAATTTTTATAAATAAATAATCTCGTTTCGATTGTCACTTTAAGTTGAGAAAACTCCCTTATTATGCCCTTCCGAGGATGTAGGGAAAAAGGAGGTGTGACATCGGGTACACGCTTCCCCTATCTTCCTTAGTGGTGGATTTCTATTGCTTCTCTAAGGTGTGTTCGGCTCAACTCTCTCCGTATGCATACAAGCTTTTTCTAATGCTTATCAAGTACGAAGAGATGGCTGACAGAGAGATATCTCTACGTCACTTGCTTCACCTCTTTGCCCCCTGTTTCTTAAGGGTACGATGATTCACAGGCGCATCGAAGAGCCAAGAGCTTGGTGATGAAGATGGACGATAAGGCAAATCACCGTTTTTGGGAGAGCTTCTTCTACGTCCGAACAGAGCACATCGTGTCAAATCCGGCGAGGTTTCCTGGGACATATAATTTCTCTCATACGTCTTCCTTTCTATTTATTTTATGCAATATTTCTTAAGATGGTCGCCGGTCGTCTCTCTTTAATGACCTCATTGAAGGTTTGCTTTTGCTTTTGTAGCCAAGAGAGTACCCCCCCCCCCCCCACACTAGTTGCTAATATCCGTGAGTGGGTGAGTGCAATTCTCCCCCGCAGGATGGGGATTCGTTAATGGGCACCTTTCTATGCGAAGTTTTGGCGCAAGCCTCTTGTTGGTGAGTTGGCTCACTATGGTCTTGCTTCGTTCTTTACTCCATAGTTTCTTTAACCTTATCTTTGTTTGATCGAATCCCTTCTCATTAGCAGGTAGGAGAGGAGTGAGAAGGGCGAGGGCTCCTACACTTGAATTCCGTCAACCGGCTCCCTCTTTCGGGCCTGCATCAAGAGCCACTATGGAGGAGGACTTACATAATTTGGTTGCTCGGCAAAATGCACCTGTGGCTGAGATCATGCTCTTGGAGATTGCTCCTCAGTCGGAGACTCCGATTCCCATAGTCCATGCAACAGGTGAACCTTCTCCTGTCGATAGTGGAGTGGCCCCATCAAAGAGATGAAGGATAGTGTTGGATAGGGCTTCTTCAGATGAAACGTCCTCGAGGGGTGATCTCATTTTGATGGTGCCTGAAACTGTCGGTGGTGCCAGCCTAGGTGTAGAGGTGATGCCATTTTGGGCGTTTAATAGGCTACTGTGGTGGAGGGATGGAGTTCTGAGGCTGCCACTACTGTTTCGAGTGGCCCATTGATGTCTCATCCGGGTTGCACCTCATCTCGGCCAGTGAGAGATTGAAGGGCATCGTGGTGGAGGACAATGATATCGATTTCGACATTCATCCTAAGGTGAGGATGTTTGAGTAGGGCTTTACTAGGGTTGATTTAATGGTGGAAGGCCCTTCTCGCATACTCGAAATCTCGTCAGACTTTAACCTGTTTTAGGACACGATGGATTTGGTGCCTCGGTTCGACCTTCTGTGCTCCGCCACTAAAAGCAGATCTCTTCGGGAGATCGATGATTTTGGTTTTTCACGCGGTGTGGATGAAATGGCCCAAAGGGTGAGTTCTTTTTTGTTATTTTGCTTTGCCCACTTTACCTTTACTGATTCTCTCTTTTTTTAGACTTACATACTACAGATCGAGAGTACTCGTATTACTGAGACGTGGACGGAGGTTTTTCTAAAAATGGCCAAGAAGTATTAGCGGTATTACAACAGGTTCCGTAAGATGCATTAGTAGCTTAGGGCAGGCACTGGTACCTAATCCGTCTAGGGGGAGTTGAAGAAATGAGACAAGGAAATTATGCGGTCTATCTGCAGATGCAGCGAGCTTGAGGAGCTACTTCGCGCCAAAGATAAGGAGCTCAAGGTGGGCAAAAGGTTTCCGCGGAGTGGAGGACCTTCAGGCGAAGGAATTGTCTTTACACACTGAGGTTAAGCAAAATGCTACTATAGTTGCCGATTTGAGTGCAGAATAGACAGAGAAGGTGTTCGAGCTAGAAAAGAAGGTAGCCGAGTTGGAGAAAGTTGAGGGGGATCGAATGTCGGCTTTGGTGAGGCGACAACACTTGAAGACACTATATGTATCCTCAAGTTTGAGCAGGAATCTAAAAGGCCAACGGCCACATTGAGGGAGGCGCGGCTCATGAGCGGACGGGTGAACTCGATCAGAATGCTTCCATATTAGGAGATGGAGTTGAGGCTCTTGAGGCCGAGAAGACACAGTTATTGGCTCACGCTCCTACTCAAGAATCTGCCTCTGTTACTATTCCCCGCAGTCTGTATGAGTTATGGGTCATGCTAAGGCCCAACAAGATATATACAAAGGTTTGTGGGTGTGGGGAAGCGTTTCTAAGGCTGCTTTTGAAGATGCTTGGGCGAAGGCACACGAGGATCATCTTGCCTGTGGTTATGACCCTACGACACAGGAGGTCGGTGAGGGTGCTGATATTGGAGATGGGCTTTTTTATGATGATGACAAAGCCATGAAAATGGCGGTGGAGATGATGCCGAGTGAAGATTTTTGCAGTTTTTTGTACTTAGTTTTTCTTTCTCTTATGTTTGTTTTCATCTCTTTCTTGGGGGCGTGCTTTTGGTCTTTTGTAAGGCGCAGTTGTTGTGTATGTACATCCTTTGAATAAAATACTCGCTCTACCTTTAGTTACACATCTTTTAACCCCCCTTCTCCTTTATGAAAAATATCATTGGATTTCCCCGTGATGAGTCCTTGATTATCAATTGGGGACTCGAATGCGGTTCATTTTGCTTGATTTGAGCGGGAACGGAGTCAGACTTTCCCACTTAGATGAAGTTAGTTTTGACTTGTAAATTTGTATATTACCTCATTTGGCAATGGCCAGGGGTCATAAGGGTGCGAATTCGAGCGAGGTCAAAATCGTAACCCGTTGTGAGTTTGAGCGAGGTTGAATTTCACTTATACTTGAAGATGGACGAGGGCCGTAAGGGTGTGAATTCGAGCAAGGTCGAAATCGTAACCTATTGTGAGTTCGAGCGAGGTCAAACTTCATTTTTTACTTGGCGATGGCCGGGGGCCTTAAGGGTGCGAATTCGAGTGAGGTCAAAATTGTAACCCGTTGTGAGTTCGACCAAAGTCGAATTTCACTTTTACTTGGTGATGGCCGATGGCCATAAGGGTGCTAATTCGAGCAAGGCTAAAATCGTAACCCGTTCTGAGCTCGAGCGAGGTCGAATTTTACTTTTTCTTGGCGATGTGCGGGTTTGGAGGGACAATGAGATTTGTCTGTTGCATTAATTATATTGGAGAACGTTACTCGTTGTTGCATTGTTCATATGTGCATTGGGTGAGTCCCGATTTTTTTAATTTCGCTTTCATTGGAGTGTTGAGCGTCGTGGCATAGTTTGTATGCGTTAGGGGAGTCTTAGTTTGTCTAGTCCCTTCATTGCTCGGCCTGAAGAGGCTGTTAATAGGATTGGCAATGAACTTATTGCTTGGGATACTGGGCACCTTGGGACTTCATCAATTCAAATGACGTTCAGTCGTGATTCGTAATATTTAGTTGGCTGAATTGGCATAGGATTGTCATGGCGAACATACCTGCAAGCTTTTCAAGTTCATGTTCTACGTGTGTTGGAGAGATTATAAGTTCCATGGACTTATTGCTCAGTCTCAGGATATGGAGATTTTTTCTTAATGATGTCGGCCTGTTCTGAGTTGTTTGTCATTTGTAATATGGAACGACGTGGAGGCTTTTGCTCGTCATCACCTGCGATATGATACAGTACAAAATGTTTTACTAGTGTATTCAGTGGTGTTTGTTCCTTGTCTGTGCACCGGTAAGAATGATAAAAATAAAGTATGACATGTTATACCCAAACGAAATTGCATGTTAACTTGGCCTGGTAAGTCGGTGAGAGAAGAAGGGTGCTTCATTGCGTATTTGCATGGGGATTTTAGATTTGGTAGCCTTATGTTTGACTTTGCCATTAGTCGCATCAAGGATTCTCGTGGGCTGAACTTACTGTGCATGTTAGAATGTCGAGCTCGAGTCCCGATTTGATCGCGTTCGATGCGCGCAAAGAAGAAGGGAAACATGTCGTAGTATTCTGTACATAAATCACATAAGTGCACACGGGTACAAAAATAAGTCAGTATACACCGGATATTTCAAAGAATCACACAGTAGGCTATCGTCCCTTCCTAAGAGGTGGAAATATAGATAAGATATAACGTGTATACAACACTTAGAATTATGGTCGTGCTAAGTGTGTAGCGACTGTGATCTCACTTTGAATATGTATATGACGTGCCAAGCCCGTCGTTAACGACAAGGCGTGGGTTTTGTATAGATATTGGACATAATTTCCTTTTCATGTAAACATCTAACCCTGATTAGTTTGGTTATTTCAAAAGCTTGCCTACAATTTTCTTAAGTTGGTATTTACACAGAGGGTCGGGCTATGGCCACCGAGAAGCTTAACTTTGGTTGGCTTTAAATCTAAAGAAAACTAAAATTTTGGCTAAGAAGTCCTCACAAATGGCGCCAAATTGCTTGACCAAAATGTTTTAAGATTTTTGTTAAACTAATTAATGAGAAAATAGAGGGTGAATCCTAGCCAAGGATAATTAACTCTATATCAAAGCACGTTATATAGAAAATAGAGATGTAATCAAGCTTCTAGCCTTTTCAAGATTATAAAAGATATCAAACGTAATCATAGGCTTACATTCTTGAGGTACTGTTATGTAATGTAAGAACAAAGAAGAAATAGAAAGAACGCCATCGACAACTATGGGATTTATCTTTATTGATGGGTTTACAGTACCTTAGCTTTATATTTTGATGATCTAACAAACTTACTGCCAAAGAACCAGAAAGGCACCTGAAACACTTGGTACACAACTCAATCAACGGACTCGAGCTAATGTGAGTTGCTATGACTTTAGAAGATAAAGAACCAACACAGGGACTTGATCCCTTTGTATTTCCCTGACAGCAGTACGAAGTCAATTGTCTACAGCTAGAAAGTGACTGCATGCACTATATACGCAAACAGTGCAACATAGTGCTGCAGTCACTCCCCTTTAACCAACCAAGCGATTACATCATTCAAGTGATGTCATCCAAGTTGTATGAACAACAGTATTACAACAAAACATCACTTTCACACTTTAGAATTCATTCAAGCACTCCAGTTATTCATCTATCAAGCATTAAATTCTCAAGTGCATCAAGAACAAAGTATAACACTTCTACAGACCAGTTCCTACAGCAAGTATCTCAATGTGTACTTAGTTGAGTTGTAACTTTATAATTGTTCTTCATTACAATTCCTACTTTGCTTATCTAGAAGCTTTAATTAGGAACCCTATGTAAATCATAAAATGACTAGAGTTATTCATGAGTGGAAAGTCTTTGTAATAGGTGTATTGCAAAGTGGCTTGTAATAGGTGTATTACAAGTTAGCGAGGGAATAAAAGTTTAATTCCTAGATTTCATAGGTTTTAATCTAATTTGCTCATAGTGAAGTTGAGATCCTACCAGTATAGGTCGTGATTTTTTATCCCCTCGAACATGAATTCCACATAAAAGTTCCTTATTCCATTTACTTACTATTCCATTAGCACTACCAGTGAAAACCTATAGAGGACCTGGTCTTTATATAGTTTGGTGGACTGATATATTCAATCAATTGTATCAGACCGGGTTCTTTCTATCAGGTTAACACTTAGAAAGGATCCTCATGGTCGCTCAACCAAATTTCGAAGAGGTTCATTCTACGTACAAACCACCCAGTTCAATACTATGGGTGGTGGAATACAAGAATGCGTGACTTTATCATGGCAAAAGATTTTGAGTTGTGGGATGCTATCTGTGATGGTCCTTATATCCCAACGAAGAAGGTCGGACGATGCTAAAAACCAGGAAATAATCCAACGATGCAGATAGGAAAGCTTTGGAGAAAAACTTCCATTCCAAGAAAATTTTTGTAGTTGGCATAGGACCTAATGAATACAACATGATCTCATCCTGTAAATATTCCAAAGAAATATGGGAAGCTTTGCAAACAACATACGAGGGAACCACTCAAGTAAAGCAATATAATATTGACATGCACACCACTGAGTATGAGCTCTTTAGAATGAAGAATGATGAATCCATTCAAGACATGCACACATGGTTTATTTCCATCATAAATGAGCTACACTCGCCTGGTGAAATCATTCTTAGGAACAAGCTCATGAGGAATCTTCTCAGTGCCTTGCCCAGTTCATGAGACAGTAAGGTGAATGCCATTACTGAAGCAAAGGATTTGCAGAAGCTTACCATAAATTAGCTAGTTGGAAATCTGAAAACCTACAAAATCAAGAATAAGAAGGACAGTGAAAGAAGAGAACCAAAGATGGAAAAGAACCTAGTAATTAAATCTAAAAGTAATGACTCAAGTGAGGAGGACAGTAACATGGCTTACTAAACCAGAAGGTTTTAGAAAATGGTCAGAAGAAATAGAGGGATACCAAAGAGAGGCAGTTCCAGCAGACCAAAGAATTATGACCTTTGTCAAATGCAACTCCAATAAAGAAGCCAAGAGGAACCTAGTTCCCTAAAAATGCTTCAAAAGCAAAAGAAATAATGCCGCTGACAATATTGTAAAGCAAGCTCTTCCATCATGGAGAGATTCCTCCAATGAGTCTGAAGAAGAAACTGATGCAGTTGATAGTTCTATGATGGCAATTGAATGTGTAGCAAATGAATATGATTTAATATTTGCTTTGATGGCTCAATCAAACAATGATGAAGATGATGGCAATGATGAGGTAAACTTCAAGGATGTGCAGAGAAATTTGAAATCCTACTCTCCTAAGAAACTCATGTCATTAGCAAATGTATTACTTGATGCCTATCATAGTCTAGTAGATGGTAAGGATGCCTTAACCATAGAGTAAGAAGATGTTGAACAAACTAGAGATGACTTGGTAGTTTGTGTGGTTGATCAAAAGGAAACCATAAGTAATCTGGAAAATGAAAAGGTGGTTCTAACTGGAAAAATTGCTAGTGTAGAACATAAAAAAGATGATTTGGTGGTAGTAGTTGTTAACCGAAAAGAAACCATTGATATTTCAGTAAAGCAAAGAATGACTTAGTGGAGAAAATTGATACCTTAGAGCAAGAAAGAGATTACCTCTTAGTTGTGATTATAGATTTGAAGGAAACAATAGAGGAACTCAAAGCAAAATGTGGGTCTGAAAAGTCTGATAAAGGAAAAGGAATTGCTAGTGAAGCACAAATCAGGCTAGAAGACGAATTAAATTGCTCTAAAAATCAAATTTATGTGCCTAACTTGAGAAAACTAGACAACTTCAAGCATATTTGGAAAGAGTAAAAAATTACCTTGAAAATTCTCTTAAGTGGACCTGGTCCTCAGATGCTATTACTGCCATGTACGTTAACAATGGCGGAAACAGGCATGGAATAGGGTTTCAAAGGGAGAGAATTTCTTACAACCCTCATAGATAGAATGTTGTTGTACCCGATAATTGGTTGTGTACCCACTGTGGGAACAATGGCCATTTTAAAGAAAATTGCCAAGCCAATGTCAGTCTCTTTTGAAAAATAATGTTTTTGATGGAAAAGTTACTGCTGACACCTGCATAAACACCTGCAATTTGACAGATTTGGGATTTAAAGGAAGCATTTTTACTTGGTGGAATGGAAGATCAGAGGAGGACTGTATATTCAAACGACTGGATAGATGTCTAGGCAATGACGAATTGCTACAGACCTTTCCTGGATTGGAGGTAACTCACCTGTCCAAAATTTGTTCTGATCATTGCCCGATGCTGCTGAAATGTTATATAAAAACTCCCCCTATTAGGAAGTCATTCATATTTCTTAATTTTTGGACAAAGCATGAAACATTCAAAGATGTAGTGAAGGAGAATTGGAATGCTGATTTTAGTGCTAACCCTTTCTGCATTTTTAACTATAAGTTAAAGAAGCTTAAGCATGCACTATTTACCTGGAGCAGAGCTACATATGGTAACATATTCCAGAAGATTGCAAGTTTTAAGGAGGTGGTCCTGGTTCATGAAAGACAATTTGAAGTTAATCCTACACAGATAAACAGACAGAGATTACGCCAGATCCAAGCTGAAATGCATAAATATCTTGCAATAGAAGAACATTTTTGGAGACAAAAAGTAGGCATGTTATGGTTCAATGATGCCAATAGAAACACTAAATTTTTCCATGCTCAAGTTACTGGGAGAAGGAAGAGACTGAAATTATCAAGGATCCAGAATAGACTTGGTAATTGGATTGAAGAAGATCATTTATTAGCAGAAGAAGCAGTAAAATTCTACAAGGATCTATTCCCTGAGAGTACACTTCCTAATGATTTTGATATTCTAAATCAAGTACCTTCAATGGTAGATAATGATCAACATGAGAGATTGATGGATTTTTCTTCTAATGAGGAAGTGAAGAGAGTAGTCATGGGACTGAATGGGGACTCAGCAGGCGGACCGGATGGTTTCACTGGAGCTTTTTACCAATCATGCTGGAAATCATTGAAGAAGATGTAGTCGGCATGGTCAAGTATTTCTTCTACGGTCACCAGCTGCCAAATAGTGTGACGCACACAAACCTGGTTTTATTACCAAAGAAAAAGAAGTGACTACCTTTGCAGACATGAGACCAATCAGTCTTAGAAACTTTGTTAACAAGATTTTCTCGCGGCTCATTCATGAAAGGTTGGTTGAATTATTACCAACCATAATCTCAGAGGAACAGGCAGGTTTTGTGAAGGGAAGAAACATCGTTGAGAATGTTCTGCTAACTCAAGAAATCATTAAGGATATCATGTTAAGAACAAAAGCAGGCCCAAACGTTGTGATTAAGCTAGACATGACAAAAGCTTATGATAGGTTATCATGGCTATTCCTGACTAAAATGCTAAGGAAGATGGGATTTCTTGAAGATTTTATTGGCTTGATATTTGATTTGATTGGGAATAATTGGTACTCTATTCTTATAAATGGTCAGCCAAATGGTTTTTTCAAATCATCTAGGGGAGTTTAGCAGGGAGACCCTCTATCACCAACCCTATTCATTCTAGCAACAGAAGCACTGTCTAGAGGTTTGAATTCACTGCATACTAACCTGTATTTTCGTGGATTTGGACTAGCAAAATGAAGCCCAAAAATAAACCATCTTGCATATACAGATGATGCAATCATTTTCTGCTCATCTGATGCAACTTCATTGAGACTTGTGATGGAGGTTCTGCAAGCTTATGAATCAGCATCTGGTCAACTGGTGAACAAAGCCAAATCGGCCATATATCTACATCATTCAACGAATAATGAGGTGATTAAAAAGGTGGAAATTACTGGTATAGCAAAACAATGTTTCCCTATGACCTATCTTGGATGTCCTATTTTTTATGCCAGAAGAAGGAGTGGTTATTACAGGGATTAATGGACAAACTACAGTCATGGAAAGGCAAATTACTATCTGTAGGAGGCAGGGCTGTATTGATAGCAACTGTCCTGCAGAGTATCCCAATTCATATGTTATCAGCACTTAATCCACCAAGCTATGTGATCAACAAATTACATAGCATCTTTGCCAAATTTTTCTGGAGCAGCAATGTGGGAGGAAGCTCAAGACATTGGTCACCGTGGTCTAACCTGTGTATGCCTCATGAGGAAGGGGGTATAGGTTTCAGATCCCTTCATGATGTATCCAAGGCACTGTTATACAAATTGTGGTGGAATTTCAGAACAAAACCCAGCATATGGAGTGCATTTATGTGTCAAAAGTATTGCAAGAAATTAAATCCTGTAATTGTACCATGGAAGGGTGGATCCCACGTCTGGAGAAAAATTCTTGAATGCAGGGACTTGATTGAGCATCAAATATACTAGAAATTGAAAATGGGATCCGCACAATTCTGGTTCGCCAATTAAACCGAGATTGGAGCCTTATATTTCCAAATGCATGCACAGTTTGTCGTTGATGAAGACATTCACAATGTCAATGAGATGGTTGAAAATGGTATGTGGAACTTGGAAAAATTATTTCAAACTCTACCTGAAGATTGGGCAAACCACATTGTGCAGAATATTAGACAACCAATAGAATGTGCAGAGTTAGATACACCATTCTGGATGCTTGAAGTAAGGGGACATTTTTCAAGAAATTTGCATGGGATTACTTGCGAAGAAGAGAAATTCCAAGGCTATCTTACAAGATGATATGGGTCAAAAATTACCATTCAAGATATCTTTCTTCTTGTGGAAGGTGTGGAAAGCCAAACTGCCACTTGATGATTTCTTGCGTAGAATAGGATACTCCATGGCATCTAAATGTTGGTGCTGTGCTGATCCTAAGGAGGTGTCTTTAGTACATTTGTTCCTCAAATCAAACGCAGCTAGGAGTGTTTGGAGTTACTTCCTGAGGAGAGCAGGAATTGCATTAGAAGGGTTGTCTTTACAACAAGCAATTACAAAGTTCTGGACGACATCAGTTGTACATAGATTGAAGCCATTCTTGCAAGCTGTACCTGCATGCATTGTATGGGAGTTATGGAAGAGAAGAAACAGTTTGGAATATGGAGAAGCACTGTCAGTAAGAAGAGTTATTTACCAAGTTTCATCATCGCTGCAAGCTCTAGTCCAGTTGAAAAAACCAGGACTACATGTGCCTCACAAGTGGCTCGACCTACTGACAATGATGGAGAAATACACACCTCGATTGAAGTACGATAAAGTGCTATGGGAATTTCCTCCAAGAGGATGGATCAAAGTGAACACTGATGGAGCATGCAGAGGGAACCCAATGAGGAGTTCAATTGGTTTTTGTTTAAGAGATGAGATAGGTGATTTGATATATGCAGAAGGAAGGGAAATTAATGAGGGTTCTAACAATGAAGTTGAGGCAATAGCAATAGTAGAGGCAATAAGAATGTGCAAAACAATGAACCTCAAAAATGTTTGGCTTCAGACAAACTTAATAATGCTTCAAAAGATCATAGAAGGACAATGGAAGCCACCATGGAATATTGTGGATCTGGTCGAGGAAATCAACATACTCAAAGCGGGGTGTAATTTCAAGATATCTCACATTTTCATGGAGGAAAACAATCTAGCAGATCACCTGGCAAACCAAGCTCTCGGCAGTGGTAACATTGAGTGTTTTGACTTTTGGGAACTTGATGTCTTGAGCAGGAGGATTGTTAATGATGATAAGCTACAATGTACAAAACTGAGAATAAGAGTTGCAAGAAATTAGGGGAGGAAAGGGAAGGCACCAAGGGAAGCATGAAGATAACCTTTTTCACTTACTGTTCTTTCCTTTTTGCAGGTAAAAGATTTGTACTGCTGCTCTTTGTTTTCACGAAATTTCCAATGGTGGTATTAATGCAATGCATTCACTCCAGTGAAAGTATCTTCCAGATGGACAATGATACAACCCATGGAAGCTTCATCAAACAAGGAAAGATTGCTATGTTATCAAGGGTATACAAAAGAATAGAAGAAACATGGAGATTAAGATTTGGAATGTATTGTGCAAAGATCACAGAGTTTTTAATCGAGCTAGGGATATATGGGAGTTCAAGTAGAAATGTACAGTTTTAGCTTAACATGTTGTGTAAGTTATGCAACAGAAAAACATTAATGTTAAGCACATGCATAAGATGGAGGAACAGAATACGAGAGATGGATACAAATTTTCGCACGTCATGCGTGTATTTGGATGGAATCCCAAGCATGAAGCACACTTGTGTACAAGCTGTAATTGCACGCCTAAATACATTGGGACACCAACATGTTCTAATGCACGCATGCCGGACAGATAAAAATATAGAAGCTCTGGGAATGTGTAGTGCTATATTGCCTTTTCGATACTCACGCATAGCAGCACATGGGAGTGGATGGTTATTAATTAATGTGCTGCCCATAAGCTCTTTGATTATTATATTGAAGCTTTGGGAATTTTAAATTCTTGCATGGGACAAATTGCACATGATGGGCAGACGCATGCTGCTTCTTTATAACTTAGGAAACACCAGCCAACATGTCTTATTTGCTCGATAATGCTGGATGCAGACCACTCTCATAAGATGCTTGCTCGGGAGGTGAAATGTATACTTTTCGAGCCAATAGAGCAAAAAAACTTTCTCGAGTTAGACGCATGGGGAATTTCGAGTAACACGCATGCTGTCACATCCAAGAGTGCTTAGCACTAGACAACATGTCTATATTATGATTAAAATCGCTGGAAATAGAATAGTCCGCATGCTGCTTGCTCCGATCTTGAGGAGTAGGCGTGCATGCTCTTGGGAATATCAAGATTATATGAATAAAACAGTTGGAACTATCTAGCTTGGAGGGCTCATTAAGCAATATTGAATTCAGCTCATTCAAACACGCCTGGGCAATTTAGGGTGCTGGCGACTTTGACAATGCCTACATGGGCCACTTCATGTAATAATGCCATGTCACTCAATACAACCTCTATGGGTGGTATTAGCACATTATGTTCAATCCCTTGAGGAAGGAAAGGTGACATTGCACGGCAAAGACGGCAAGCTATGGAGATAATGCCAATTTCGCGGATTGGCATCACATTTTCGATTAAAAAGAACTGTTGAAAAGGGACCATGTTCCACTCATAAAAAATGCATGTTACCTGCATGGACTAAAAGTGCAGTTATTCATCCTCTTGCTTATTACAAGGGACCCAAACTTGCTTGGGTTCCTAAATCTAATCCTTGATTTCCTTGTGCGGGGAACAGTGAAAGGAAGCAGTCCAAAATTGTTCATGGATAGTGGATGCTCAAAGCACATGACTGGGAATACCATGGACTTTCTTTCACTAAAATCCTTGCAAAGAGGGAGTGTACCCTTTGGAAATGGGAAAAAAGGGTACATTCTTAGAGTTGGAAAGACTAGAAAATCACTCAACTCAATTGAGAATGTGTACTATTTTAATGGTCTTAAGTACAGTCTCCTGAGTGTTTCTCAAATATGTGACAAAGGAAACAAAGTGGAGTTCTTGTCAAAGATATGCACAGTTACAAATCTAGTAACGAGTGAAGTGGTACTGGTGGGCAAAAGATATAGGAACATCTACGTTGTTGATTTTGAGTCACTATAAAGTGGTGATCTAAGTTGCTTGAAAGCAGTTAATGATCATGCTGAGCAGTGGCATAGAATACTAGGGCATACAAGTTTTTCTTTACTGGATAAGCTAGTTTAGAAGGACTAGTGCATGGTCTGCCCAAGTCAAAGTTCCTGGAGCACAAAGTTTGTGATGCCTACGCCAGAAGGAAGCATGTGATATCCTCATTTAAGACAAAGAAGGATGTCAGTACCTCAAAACCAAATGATATCCTTCATATGGATCTATGTGGTCCTATGAGAGTGCAAAGTAGGGGAAGAAAAAGATACATTTTTGTGATAGTGGATGACTATTCCAGATTCACTTGGACTTTGTTACTTAGAATAAAACATGAGATTTTTGATGTTTTTATAGCTTTTGTGAAGAGAATTCAAGTTGAAAATGGAATCAAAAGTAACATGCATTAGATCACATCATGGAACAGAATTTGATAATGCTAAATTTGATGATTTCTACAATGAGAATGGCATTACCCATAACTTCTCAGCCCCCAGAACTCAACAACAAAATGGAGTTGTGGAAAGGAAGAACAGAACCTCTGAAGAAATGGCAAGGACAATGTTGATCAATAGTGGGATTGCTAAGAACTTCTGGGCTGAAGCTATCAACACTGCCTACTACTTAGTGAATAGGTGCATGATCAAGTCTCTTTTTAACAAAACTCCCTATGAGTTGCTGAATGGAAGGAAGCCCAAGCTGACTCACTTAAGAACATTTGGGTACAAATGTTATGTTTTTTTCAACAATGGAAAGGATTAACTTGGAAACTTCCATGCCAAGAGTGATGAATGAGTCTTCTGGGGATATTCTTCTTAATGTAAAGCTTACAAGGTCTACAATAAGCGAACTCAGTGTGTAGAGGAGAGTGTACATGTAATCTTTTACGAGTCCTACCGTTCCCTTGAGAAAAGAAACAAGGGTGCTCAAGATGGAGAGCCTCTCCTAGTTCCAGGTGAAGTCATTGATATGGCAAATGGAAAGGCAGGCATGATTCAAGTGAAGGAACCAAGTGAAGACAATGCAATCTCATCCCCATCAGCCGAAGGGGAACCATGTACCATAATTACAAGCATAGAAGTTGAAGAAAGAGTGGTTGATGCAGTTCAAAGTACTCCATAGGTAGCTGAAAGAAGAATGCAAGGAAACCAGTCAGATTTACCCATCTCCTCTACAAATGAGGCTCAAGTGCCCAACTGGAAATACAAAAGCTCCCATCCTCTTGATAACATAATTGCCCCTTTCGATTCAGGAGTGCAAACCAGATCAAAAGCCTTGTCTTCTCAACCTTTCTTTCTTAAATAGAGCCTAAAACATTAAGGAAACCTTAAAAGATGCAGACTGTATCATATCCATGCAAGATGAGTTACATCAATTCGAAAGGAACAATGTATGACACCTGGTACCTAGACCCTCAGACCGAACCATCATAGGAACCAGGTGGGTATTCAGGAATAAGCTTGATGAACATGGAAACACTACAAGGAACAAGGCAAGGATAGTGGTCCAAGGCTAGAATCAGGAGGAAGGAATTGATTAAGATGAGACTTTTGCTCCGGTTGCTCGCATAGAAGCTATCAAAATCCTCATTGCCTGTGCATCATATATGGAATTCACTCTGTTTTAAATGAATGTCAAAAGTGCATTTCTAAATGGATTCCTCAAGGAAGAAGTATATGTAAAGAAACCTCCAGGTTTCGAATGTCATGAACACCCTGAATATGTATTCAAATTGGACAAGGCACTGTATGGGTTGAACAAGACTCCTCAAGCTTGGTATGAAAGACTGTCAAAGTTTCTCTTAGAAAATGATTTTACAAGAGGAAAAATTGACAAAACTTTGTTCTTGAAGAAACAAGGGAGAACCCTGCTCATCGTTCAGGTATATGTTGATGATATCATTTTTGGGGCAATAGTTGATTCACTGTGTGAAGAATTTGCAGAACTCATGGGAAGTGAGTTTCAAATGATCATGATGGGTGAGTTGAATTTCTTCTTGGGTCTTCAAGTGAAGCAGTCCACAAAGGGTACATTCACCTATCAACAGAATTATATCAAGGAGCTTCTGAAGAGGTTTGATATGGAAACATCAAAAGTGATTGACACTCCCATTTCCTCTGCTACTCGACTGGACATGGATGAATGTGTCTCTCCTGTAAATCAAACCATGTATAGAGGCATTATTAGGTATCTAGTTTACCTTACTGCCAACAGACCAGATATTGTCTTTAGTGCAGGGCTATGTGCAAGGTTTCAGTCAAATCCCAAGGAATCTCATCAGAAGGCTACCAAGAGAACTTTGAAATATCTTATGGAAGCACAAGACTTGGTCCTGCACTACCCTTCAAGTGGCAATTTAATCTTATTGTGTATGTTGATGATGACTATGTAGGTTATCTTGTGGACAGGAAAAGTACTTCTGGAATGGATCACTTTCTAAAATCATGTCTCATCTCATAGGCACAAGGAAGAAGAATTCAGTTTCTCTTTCAACTGCTGAAGTAGAATATGTTGCTGTAGCTTCCTGTTGTTCTCAACTCCTATGTATCAAACATCAATGGGAAGATTTTGGTATGTACACTGACTGCGTGCCTCTTCTATATGACAACACCAGTGCACTCAACATGGCTAGAACCCGGTTCAAGATAAACGAACCAAGCATATTGATATGAGAGATCATTTTCTCATAGACAATGTGGAGAAGTGGCTTATCTGCATGAAGTTCTATAGTACAGAAGACCAAATTGCAGATATCTTCATCAATGCCTGAGCAGAGAACATTGTGACAGAAATAGGCTGGAGCTGGGGCTAATAAAGCCTAATTGAGAACTTGATTCCCACTATATGGCCATAAAATTCACATTCATGTAAAATTAGCTAAAGTATTTTCCGGCCAAATATAACTTACTTCAATACCATTGCAGGTAGACACGCTGATGATTATAGATGTTGTAGAAGCACTGTATGAGCGGTAAAATAGGTTGAGAATTTTTGAAAGACAGGTCAGGAACATGGTTCGTTTACCACATGTTAGTAGTCTTGTGCTTTTTCATACACATCTTAAAAGGAAACAAAAATTGAGTGTTATGTCATCAACCTTTTCAGTCCCTTCACGTCACGTCTTTTCATTCAAATCGCTTCACTTCCCTCTGAAATGTTGTATCTCCCTACAAAGCTACCATTATTTCAGAACCAGTTTCTCTCTCTCTCTCATAATTGTCTCTTCTCTCACTAAAACCCTCTCATCACTCTGAACGATTATCTCTCTCTCTCTCTCTCTTTATTTCTCTTCAGCCCTTCTCCAGAACTTTCAAAATTCTTCTCTATCATGGATGAAGATCAATAGATAATCCCCACCATAGTCGAGAAAACCCTTGACTCCTCCGTTTTAGTGAAACACATCTCACCATTCCCTTTTCCAGCACCACTGTAGATGAGACTACTAAATCCAATTCTCTCTTACCCTCTATTTCTCCCATCACTCCCTTAGACCCTTCTCCCACTCTAAGTGTTGAGAACTCAGAAACCCCCAAACTCGATAGCTTCTCGTCTCTGTCGCCTAAGGTTCTCACAACCCAAAACAAAGATGGATAATATAGTGAGACTCCACAGGTAGAAAATTTATTTGAGGGTAGCATTGATCAATCTTCAAGTACTCTTGTCTCAGAGTTTGCTATACCCATGGAATCTCTAGAGAAAGAGGCCATAGAAAATATTTTGACCATCTCTGCTGAGGGAATAATGTCTGGTGTCATCTCTACTATGCTTGTGTCTCAGAGGAAAGAGACTCAGTCATTAGTAGGAGAAGGAACTGTGGTGCTTTTTGAAAATCCAGCACCAAAAAAAACTACTAGGACCCTTCTTGAAGGACCTGACTCCTCTCCTAAGGAAACCAGTCAAGGATCTTCTTCCCAGGTTAGTTTTGCCCATGCTCCTTCTCCTTACTTCGATGTTGAACCTTTGGAAATTTTGGCTCCTGCTGTGAGGTCAATTGATGATGAAGATCAGTATAATAATTCTCTAGATGTTGTTGGAAACACGTTTCAAATGCAATATACTAAACGTGTGTTCTTTTGTAGGTTTTGATGAATGTCAAACAAAGCAAAAAGCGATATATAGCAGTACTCAAGAACAAGCACAAAATGGATGCATTACAAGAAGCTCAAGACAAAGTTTAGAAATGTCATAATTGAGTCAATATTAATTGTGATCTTGATTCCTCAACTTGGCTCATAACATGACTTCTCTACTAAAATTATTTTTCCAAAATCATGCATATTTAAATTAAGTGTCAAATGATTTTAAACTATGCATATTTACATTTGTTAAAATGTTTTCCAAGCATGCCTCAAAAATCTGGGCTAAGATAATCGATTATGTACTTATGATAATCGAGTATCTCTAAGCCAAGACTGCATGACAATCGATTGTGAATTAATGATAATCGATTGTGAGTAAGTCAGCTAACATCAGGTTTTTGCAAACTGCATAACAATCGATTGTGTACTTATGATAATCGATTGTTAACTGAGGCAAAGTTTTCAAAACTCATAAAAATTGATTATGAACTAATGGTAATCGATTAGAATGAAAATAATGTCTCCCAGTGATTTTAAATAAAATGATAATCGATTGTGGCTTTTGATAATCGATTATATATGAGACAGAGAGTTTTGAAATTAATTAATAATCGATTATTCCATTTGATAATCGATTGTTGAAGCTGACTGTTGTCATATATTTTCAATTACCTTCAGGTAATCGATTGTTGATATTTAACAATCGATGTTTTGCGTAAAATCTGGAAAAGATTTTCTGAACGTTGTTAAAATAATCGATTGTTGATTTCCGGACAATCGATGTTTTATGCCAAAAATTGGAAAGGATTTCTTAACGTTATAAATAATCGATTATTGATTTGAAGTAATCGATTGTTGACGTAAAATCTGGGATTGAATTTTTAATCTGATAGGCAAACAATCGATTGTTTAGTCTTGACAATCGATTGTCACTGAGTAATTTCAGCAATCCTTAATTGGCAATTAGACAACGGTAAGACTGAGTTTTTCACCTATAAATACAGCTTCAACTCAGTGTTTTCATAACAACAACATATACACTTTGAGTATTTTCATTGCTAAAAGCTTTCTTACATTGATCATCATTTTCCATTCATCCATAAAGCTTTTTGAAGAGCCATTCTATTGAGCTAAGTTGTTGTGATCTTGAGCGTACTATTTCTACTCATATCTACTCATTAAGGAGTGCTTTGTAAAGTGAGTGTGTTTTGTGTTTGTAAGAGAATTGCGATTCTCGTTTGTTGAGGAACTTGTGATTCCTCGGTTGAAGTCTTTGGGATTGTTATCCCCGAGCAGTTGAAGTCTTTGGGATTGTTATCCCCGAGCAGTTGAAGTCTTTGGGATTGTTATCCCCGAGCAGTTGAAGTCTTTGGGATTGTTATCCCCGAGCAATTGAAGTCTTTGGGATTGGTATCCCCGAGCAATTGAAGTCTTTGGGATTGTGATCCCCGAGCACCTGGGTGAGGCTTGTGTCCTCAGCTGTAACGGTTTGTTAAGCACCCGTAAGCTTGACAAGTTTAGTGGAAATCTCGAGAGAGTCTCTCGGGGACTGGACTAACCACGTTTGTGGCCAACCAGGATACATCATTGTGTAAGTTTATTCTACTGCACTTGTTTTAATTTCTGCAAAGTTTTTAAATTCCGCACTAAAACGCTTAATATTTTTAAAACGCTATTCACCCCCCCTCTAGCGTAAAGCGTATTGTCCAACAATTGGTATCAGAGCCATACTCTCTGAAAAACTTAACCGTTTGAGAGAACCATCCATGGCTTCTACTCTAAATTTCTTTGCAGGAATAGGTGAAGGAGAATGCAGCATGTCGCCTCCAATATTAGACGAAAACGACTACTCAGTCTGGAAATATCGGATGCAAGTTTTTACAATGGCAAACGATTTGTATCTATGGCAAGCTATTAAACACAGTGATCAACTAACGACAAAAGTCGGGAAAGATAAGGTAAGTGAATACAACACTAAAGCTATGAATATATTACATAACGCCTTGAACCAGGAACTTTGGCGAAAAATCTCCCACTATAAAACTGCTAAGGAAATGTGGGACAAACTTGAGGAATTGCACGAAAACACGCCTCAAAAAGCGGTCAGCACAAACGATGAATCAACTGGTCAGTGCCTCATGGCAGACGAAAAAGACGAGGTAAGTACATCTAACGATATGCAAATTGCTTATAACAAACTGCATGATGAGTTGGTAAATGCTTCTAAGACTATTAAAGATTTACAAAGAACTCTTTCTTTACAAGAAGAGGATTTTCAAAAACAACTCTTTTTAAAAGACAAGGACTTTGAAGAACGTCTTTCTTTAGCTCAAAAAGGTGTTGAAAATCTGTCTCGTGATAACGAGAATCTTGCAAATGAAAATCAATTTTTGTTAAATGATAGTATAGAACTTAGACAAGTCATCAAGACTATGCATGAAGCCTCTTGTGTTGATAAATGCTCTACTTGTACTGCTTGTGAGTCCTTAAAACTAGAAAACACAGAACTTAGGAAAACATTAGAAACACGTAGTAAAGAAGTTCCTAAAGTTGTTGAAAAAGAAACGCCTAAGAAATATCAACGGCATAAAAATAAAAACTTCACTACTCCACCTAGAAATAACTCTAAGGTATTAAACAAGCCTAGAACAAATTCTTTTAGACCACCTAGACATTATGCTAGAATGTATGAAAATAAGGGTAGAACTAATATCTTTAGACAACCTAGATCCGAATCTAGGATTCTTGCAAACAAGCCTACAAATAGTAATTTTCGGCAACCAAGAAATGACTCTAGGAACGAGCTTAGACCACCTAGACATGACACTAGGTCCTTCAACAAGTCTAGCACTAATGACTTTAGACCATCTAGATATTATACTAGAAATGGGAACAATATGTCTAGTGTTAATCTTTTTCATTCGCCTAGAACTTTGTTGGCTCAACCTAGGCATCAACACAACCCGAACGTAGTATGTCATTACTGCAATCGTATAGGTCATATTGCACCTATGTGTTTACAAAGCATAGAGATTCTTCATATTATTATGGTCGTTATTTGCCTAACCCCCAAGGACCCAAAATGGTATGGGTACCTAAAGAATATTAATTTGCTTTGTAGGTGTGCTTGAAGGGATCAAGTGTACTATGGTACCTTGACAGTGGATGCTCCAGACACATGACAGGAGACGAATCCAAATTCCTTCAACTAGAGCACAAAGAAGGAGGAAGCGTTGTATTCGGTGACAACAATAAAGAACAAATTATTGGCATCGGATCGGTCGGAATTTTCAAACTTAATGACTAGCGAATTTGAGATGTCCATGATTGGGTGAGTTACAATTCTTTTTGGGATTACAAGTAAAACAAATGAAGGAAGGTACATTCATTTGTCAAAGCAAGTATTGCAAAGAACTGCTTAAACGTTTTGATATGAACAATGCAAAGGAAATGGCAACTCCCATGAGCACATCCGATCATCTCGACAAAGATGAAAAAGGTAAGGAAGTCGACATCAAAAAGTACCGAGGTATGATTGGCTCTCTTCTTTATCTTACTGCTAGTCGTCCGGACATCATGTTTAGCGTGTGCGTCTGTGCCCGTTATCAATCATGTCCGAAAGAGTCTCACCTTACTGCGGTAAAGCGGATTCTAAGGTATCTTGTCGGTACTACCAATATGGGTCTATGGTACCCCAAAGGTTCTTCATGCCAACTTATTGGCTATTCCGACTCCGATTTTGCTGGATGCAAATTGGACCGCAAGAGCACTAGCGGCACTTGCCACTTGCTCGGTAGCGCTTTAGTTTCTTGGTTTAGTAAGAAGCAAGTTAGTGTTGCGTTGTCCACAACCGAGGCTGAATATGTAGCCGCGGGGAGTTGTTGCGCTCAAATCCTATGGATGAAACAACAACTCTTGGACTATGGCCTACGTCTTGACCACATTCCTCTTAGATGTGACAACACTAGTGCCATATGCTTGACGAAGAACCCCATTCTTCACTCGCGAACAAAACACATTGAAATTAGACATCATTTTATTAGAGATCACATTCTAAAAGGCGATGTTGAAATTGAATTTGTTGAAACAAAAAGCCAATTGGCAGACATCTTTACAAAGCCCTTAGATAAAGAGTCCTTCTTCCGAATTCGTAGTGAACTCGGGATCCTTGACTCCACGTTGATCTAAGTCATGCATTGCATTTTATTTCTTACATAATTTCTAACTTGAGCGTCGGAGGCGTCTAACACTTTTTTGCAGGTATCACCCTAAAGAAAAGGGGATCATAAAAGCATGACGCAAAATACTCAAGTATTCTACAGGAAAATCGCCGTCAAACAATCGATTACTGTATCAATAATCGATTACTTTTGTTATCTTTATTTTCCAATAAATAAACTTTTGTTTATTTCATATTTTTTTTGCATATTCTTCTCTTGTATATATTTTTGCTAATGGCAAAAGGGGGAAGAAACGGGATATCAAGAAGTATGCTATATCACTCTCAACTTCATTCATGCTTAAAGTGAGGGGGAACATGAATTGAGGGGGAACATCAAATTGCATACTTTACACTTGTCTTGGATTATCAAAATAATTATTGCATATATCCCGCTTATGTTTGCCATTATCAAAAAGGGGGAAATTGTTGGAAACACGTTTCAAATGCAATATACTAAACGTGTGTTCTTTTGTAGGTTTTGATGAATGTCAAACAAAGCAAAAAGCGATATATAGCAGTACTCAAGGACAAGCACAAAATGGATGCATTACAAGAAGCTCAAGACAAAGTTTAGAAATGTCATAATTGAGTCAATATTAATTGTGATCTTGATTCCTCAACTTGGCTCATAACATGGCTTCTCTACTAAAATTATTTTTCCAAAATCATGCATATTTAAATTAAGTGTCAAATGATTTTAAACTATGCATATTTACATTTGTTAAAATGTTTTCCAAGCATGCCTCAAAAATCTGGGCTAAGATAATCGATTATGTACTTATGATAATCGAGTATCTCTAAGCCAAGACTGCATGACAATCGATTGTGAATTAATGATAATCGATTGTGAGTAAGTCAGCTAACATCAGGTTTTTGCAAACTGCATAACAATCGATTGTGTACTTATGATAATCGATTGTTAACTGAGGCAAAGTTTTCAAAACTCATAAAAATCGATTATGAACTAATGGTAATCGATTAGAATGAAAAAAAATGTCTCCCAGTGATTTTAAATAAAATGATAATCGATTGTGGCTTTTGATAATCGATTATATATGAGACAGAGAGTTTTGAAATTAATTAATAATCGATTATTCCATTTGATAATCGATTGTTGAAGCTGACCGTTGTCATATATTTTCAATTACCTTCAGGTAATCGATTGTTGATATTTAACAATCGATGTTTTGCGTAAAATCTGGAAAAGATTTTCTGAACGTTGTTAAAATAATCGATTGTTGATTTCCGGACAATCGATGTTTTATGCCAAAAATTGGAAAGGATTTCTTAACGTTATAAATAATCGATTATTGATTTGAAGTAATCGATTGTTGACGTAAAATCTGGGATTGAATTTTTAATCTGATAGGCAAACAATCGATTGTTTAGTCTTGACAATCGATTGTCACTGAGTAATTTCAGCAATCCTTAATTGGCAATTAGACAACGGTAAGACTGAGTTTTTCACCTATAAATACAGCTTCAACTCAGTGTTTTCATAACAACAACATATACACTTTGAGTATTTTCATTGCTAAAAGCTTTCTTACATTGATCATCATTTTCCATTCATCCATAAAGCTTTTTGAAGAGCCATTCTATTGAGCTAAGTTGTTGTGATCTTGAGCGTACTATTTCTACTCATATCTACTCATTAAGGAGTGCTTTGTAAAGTGAGTGTGTTTTGTGTTTGTAAGAGAATTGCGATTCTCGTTTGTTGAGGAACTTGTGATTCCTCGGTTGAAGTCTTTGGGATTGTTATCCCCGAGCAGTTGAAGTCTTTGGGATTGTTATCCCCGAGCAGTTGAAGTCTTTGGGATTGTTATCCCCGAGCAGTTGAAGTCTTTGGGATTGTTATCCCCGAGCAATTGAAGTCTTTGGGATTGGTATCCCCGAGCAATTGAAGTCTTTGGGATTGTGATCCCCGAGCACCTGGGTGAGGCTTGTGTCCTCAGCTGTAACGGTTTGTTAAGCACCCGTAAGCTTGACAAGTTTAGTGGAAATCTCGAGAGAGTCTCTCGGGGACTGGACTAACCACGTTTGTGGCCAACCAGGATACATCATTGTGTAAGTTTATTCTACTGCACTTGTTTTAATTTCTGCAAAGTTTTTAAATTCCGCACTAAAACGCTTAATATTTTTAAAACGCTATTCACCCCCCCCCCCCTCTAGCGTAAAGCGTATTGTCCAACAGATGCGTTCATTGCTAGAAGGAGGCCAGTGGCAACTCCTGAGCCCTATCCTAAGCGACCTAGTACGAGGTTGCAGAAAAGGAAGCTCTTGATTCTACCCTATGGAAGAGTAAAAGGAGTAGTAAGAAGAAGAAAAAGAGGCGGGTAAAAAATGGAGAGGTTGTGTGTGATAAGAGAATTCAAAACGGAAGTAAATGAGGAAGCTGCAGAGGAACCAAGTTCCTTAGTCAAGAGGTCTCAAGAAAAAAAAGTGATTTGCTGAAACTGCTTTAGAGGAAGGTGTTGCTACGCCAAGTTCAAAGTCAGTGAAAATTGGTGACAAGTTGAAGCAAGTAGTGGCTGAAGAGTCGCTGTCTGATAAGACTATCTTAGTGAAATCAAGTGGCAAAGGTAAGTCTAGAGTGAAGTCTGGTAAAAGAAAGTTGAAGACTGTGAGGGAACCCGATTCTACAAAGAGAGTGAAATGTGAAAGTATGTTCGGTAAAGAAATGCTGAGGTACCAAAAGATTTTGTAGGGTCACACTTTTGACCCAGAAATCTCTTAAATGGCTAGTATGAGAAAAATTACTAGACATGGTCGAATTTCAACCGTGGTGACATCTGTTCAAAGTGCTTGTGTCCAAGGTTTATGAGGATGAGGTATAAAGTTTCTATGCAGAATTCTTTACTGTTGAAACTTACCATATTTTTGCTCTGGTCAATAGAGTTAATGTTATTTGGATGCTACTTTTCTTGGAGACATACTTAAGGTCCCTGTTGATGGTATGTCCTCTATCAAGGATGTGTGTTGCTCAAATTTTAGGAATGTTGCTGTAAAGATGGGAGCAGTCCAGCGAGGGAAACAGGTGCACAAAAAATCTATGATTCCTATTTATTAGCTCATGTTTGAGTTGGTAAACAAGGTCCTTTTATCCCGTGCTGAGAGGAGGTCCATCACTTCCAAGTCTGATCTGTATTTGATGGAAGCACTGGATAGGTTCCAATATGTTAATCTCCCCGCCATAATGATTGAGCACATGAAAAAGGTGACACCTTTCAAAGATGGAAACCATGGTCTTCCTTATGGATTTCTTCTCACGCATGTCTTCAAGTTCTTTGATATGCCTTTGGGACAGCCCAAGTTAGAGACCAAGAAGCTGACCATTTCTCAAACTACTTTGGAGGAATGTGAATGTATTGAAAAAGGTGGAGGGATAGGAAGTACTTCAACAATCTCCCAGCTAATCAATGCCCAGAATAGTGCCATTAAGGAGATTAAGAAGTTAAATGCAGAAATGTCATTCTGGAGAATCAACATGCTCAAGAGGCATCGGGGTCAAATGTCGAGATTGCTCATCTGACCAAAGAAAATGCCGATCTCAGGCAACAAGTTGAGAACCTGCGCTCGCTGAGTAAACGTCAGCCAATGTTGCTCGAATTGATCGCGTTCTCAACACTTTTGCTGGTGCTTCTAAGCCCTCCCCCTAGTTTCCCCTAGGCAAATCCTTCAGTGACCAGTTTCTATTTAAATTCTTTTGATGTGATGACCTGTGGTAGTTGTTTTTTTTGGTATGGATGGAATTCACCTGCACTGCTCCTGCTGTGACCAGTCTAAATTTGCCTTTGCTTTAATGGAAAAGGCTTATTTTTTATAAGTATTAATGAAAACTCTCCTCTTTTGCTATAATTGCTCATTCTCTGCTTCTCTTCTCTATCATGTGGTGTGCACATATATGACATGAGTTAGCTAGGCTAGACTTCTTTATGCTGATTGCTTGCTTGTGTATTTTTAATGATGCCAAAAGGGGGAAGTATAATTGAAACAGGGATCTGATTAAGGGGGAAGCATAAAGTCAGGAGGGACTTCTAAAGTTCCTATCACTTCATCTGGTTTATTTTTCTCTAAAAATGGGTTATCAATTTCTAAGTTTGTCATCATTAAAAAGGGGGAATTTAATGGGTTAACAGTACCTTAGCTTTATGTTTTGATGGTCTAACAAACTTACTGTCAAAGAACCAGATAAGAGACCTGACACACTTGGTACCCAACTCAATCAACAGACTCGAACTAATGTGAGTAGCTATGACTTCAGAAGATAAAGAATCAATACATGGACCTGATCCCCTTGCGTTTCTCTGACAGCAGTACGAAGTCACCTGCCTACAGTTGGAAAGTGATTGCCTGCACTGTATACGCAAACAGTGCAGCACATTACTACAGTCACTCCCATTTTACTAACCAAGTGATTACATCATTCAAGTGATGTCATTCAAGTTGTATTAACAAGAGTATTACAAAAAAACATCACTTGAACACTTGAAAATTCATTCAAGCAATCCAACCGTTCATCTGTCAAGCATTCAATTCTCAAGTGCATCAAAAATAAAGTACAACACTACTACGGACTAGTTCCTATAGCAAGTATTTTGCATGTCCTTAGTTGAGTTGTAACTTTGTAATTGTTCTTCATTGTAATTCCTACTTTGCTTATCTAGAAGCTTTAATTAGGAACCTCTTATGAAAAATAAACCTTCAGTGTTTGTGTCCTAACTAGAGTTAGTCATGAGTTGAAAGTCTTTGTAATAGGTGTATTACAACCTAGAGTTAGACATGTATTACAAAGTGGTTCGTAATAGGTGTATTATAAGTTAGTGAGGGATTAAGAGTTTAATTCTTAGATTGCATATGTTGTAATCTAAAGTTGCTCATAGTGAAGTTGAAATCCTACCAATGTAGGTCGAGGTCTTTTACCCCTTTGAGCAGGGATTTTTCCATGTAAATATTCCCTGTTCCATTTACTTATTGTTTCATCAACACTATCAACGGAAACCTATGGAGGACTTGGTCTCTATATAGTTAGGTGGACTCATATTTTCTATCATTTATTGATTTAACAATGATGGTTACAAAGATCGGCAACCAAGATCTAGACCTTCACTTATTTTTCCTCTGAGATCCTTGCTGGTTCTTCTGTCTCCTTTTTCTTGAACGAGGGACCCTCCTTTTTCTGTTCTCTTACCTCCTATATATATTATTAGTACCCCTTTTGTCCAACGGTCCTAAGCTAGATTATCTCAATTCTTTGATTGTATTTTACGTCTCTCCCCTTTAAGTATCACGACATATATATTATCGTACAAGCTTTCTGATAGTTCGATTTCAACAACAATCGAGATACTTATCGTTATTAAGCATTGTAAATACGACCACGACTTAATCAACCCCTGCTATTCCTTTTAACACTAATCTACGTATGGTCAGATATTTGATTCAAACAGCAATGATAATTTGTGTGACAACAAGGTCCAAGTGGACTTCAATCATTTGCTTGCAAGAAAAATCTTAGGTTTAAAGAAAATTAAAGTCAGGGTCAATTTTATTACTATGAATTACACACAATAACATTATCATAGTTGTTATATTTTCATTTAGTAAAACAATTTGCTTAATTTTAGAACGAAATTTTATGTCTAGATATTGCTAATATACCTTTCAGTGCATAAACTAAATACAATATGCTAATCAACTGTTCGATTAATTATAGTAGAATTTTATACTGATACAGTTCTTATACTATTTGCGACTCAGTGTGGGACTGCGGGAGGATGGTGTAAAAATCTAAAATATCCTATATATTTTAATTTTTCTTTTGGACAAAAGGCACATTAAAGGTTTATTTAAAACATTTTTAAAAAACAAATTGTTAAATCCAGTAGTCAAACAGAAAAAGAAAAAAAGTGAAAAAGAATCTCGAAGTCTCGCTGTAAGCCTTTAACCCGCAGATTACTTTTTCTCCGTGTCACGAGCAATATCGATACTTCCCTTCATTTCCTTCAATGATTGAAAGTGCCCGCCACAGACTCATCATTCATCAAATCCCTTGTATTTTCATCAATTTCTTCACTTCTTTTACAAAAATCTATTTTCTCTTTTGGGAAGATATAGGAAGTAAGAATGATACTACCAGTGTTCAAGCTAGGGACACTTGCCCTCAAATCTTTCTGCAAACCCATCGGCCGTCGCATTAAGAAAGAGGCTGGCTATCACCCTAGGTTCCGAACTTTCATCATCAACATTGCCCAGGTTTTTTTCTTCAACCCCCCCCCCCCCCCCCCGCAATTTTCAATTTCTTCAATTTTACCAAATGGTCAATGGTAAATAATGATGATAATTAAAAAAATGATTTTTAGGGGCAATTGTGGCATATAGAAAGAACTGGTGTTTTCATTAGAGGAGGATTTTCAGAAATTAAATGTGAAAGTAGTGAAGTTTTCGGGAGAGGACGGTAGCCCCCTTTAAATAACTAGTGAGATCACTGGCGGATACTTATGTGGTGAAACTACATAGCTTCTCCACAAAAGGTTACTTGGTCGAAAGTTCTCGTTGACTGAGCTCATTTCCTGAATTTGAAGATCAATATTTTGGTGGATTAATAATTGACCGTAGGGTGAAATTAGCTAATAGATTGGAATCGGTAAAATGAAAATTAGTAATGCTAAAAAAGTACCAAGAAATGCCCGAAGACCAGTGGCACACGGTTCAAAACTCGTGCATAATGGGCGTCCTCTATTATACCCTTCTCCACTTAAATACCACACTATTATATGTGCAGGGTTCAAACTCGTAGCTACACATCACTCATTGGGCTCTTACAATAGGGCCTTAAAAAAGCAAATAGCATTCTAAGTGTATTTAGTTAAGTACAATAACAACATATCTAGTGGGATCTAAGGAGGGTAAGTGTATGCAGACCTTACTGCTTTTGGAAGGCAGAGAGACTATATCCTCGGCTGCAAAAGGAGAAAGAGGAGGGGCAATACAAGCAAACCAATCTGAGAACTGAAACAAAAGTACAAAACTAACACTAAATAATGCAATCAGAAAGCTGAAACAAAGGCAACACCAAGTAATAATAGAAGTCTAGGGATATGAAAAAATTTGAAGGTCACTAAATGATGTATCAAAGTTACTGCTACAAACAAGAATGATATTCGGCGGCCTAATCCTTTACCTTTATACTCAACCTTCACGCCTTCCTATCCATGGTCATGTCCTCAGTCAATTGGAGTAGCGTCATATCTTGCCTAATCCCTTCTTCCCAATACTTCTTCGGCCTACCTCTGCCTCATCGGGGCCCTCCAACGCTAGCCTTTCACACCTACTTACCGAAGCGTTAGTGCCTCTCCTCTTCACTTTGCCAAACCATCTAAGTCTCGCCTTCCGCATCTTGTCCTCCACAAAGGCCATGCCAACCTTACCCCGAATAACTTCATTTTTAAGTCTATCTGACCTAGTATGATCGCACATCCATCTCAACATCCTCATCTCGGTCACGTTCATCTTCTAAATATGGGTGTTCTTGACTGACAAACACTCCGCCCCATACAACATAGTCGGTCTGACCACCGCTTTATAGAACTTACGTTTAAGTTTATGTGGCACATTCTTATCACACAGAACAACCGGACGCGAGCCTTCATTTCATTCATCCCGCCGCAATATGGTGTGCGACATCCTCGTCGATCTCCCATTCCCTTGTATACCAGACCAAAGGTACTTGAAACTTTCTCTCCTAGGAATAACTTGTGAATCCAGCCACACGTCGCCATCCACTGTACAATACTGTAATATAGATAGATACAATTTTTTATTCAGTTTGACTAGGGAAAGGGATTATGATACTATAGGAAATTGAAAATGTTAAAGTTAGTTATGGTTTATAAATTAGAAGACAAGAAGATAATATCGAAGGGTGATCATGATAATTTTGGAAATTCTTGTTTGTAGTATTCTTCAATACACTCAAAGTAAAACAACTAATTAGCTTCCATATACTTGTTAAGACACGTTTAAAATTGCATCCAAGGGCTAGCATACTAGTCAATGAAGTGGATGCAAACCTTGGAAACCACGTTGCAAAACCCAACAAAGACAAAAAAATACTTGATAATTTTTTCCCATCTGCCTATACCCTTTCGGCAGGCTTTCCCATTACCTGTGTTGGTAGGAGGTAGCAGGTACCCGATGGAATTGTCGAGTTGCTCGCGACCCTAGATATTGTTGTTTAGAGAAAAAGAAAAAATACATGCAGGCACACACTCAAAGTTTGTCACATCCATGGAATTTAATTTCCTTGAGCTGTGTTTCGGTCTCGCATTATTTTTCCGGAATGTGTGATAAGGTGATATAATTTCTTCTCTTGTCCATTAGAACTGAAGGTTATTGGAAATGAAAATAAAAATATGCATATTTGATTTCTTTTGTCTTTTTAATGCAGGCAAACCATAGATTCTCAACGAAATTGCAAAGACGTATATATGGTCATGCAACTGATGTTGCAATTCGCCCTTTAAATGAAGAAAAGGCAGTTCAAGCTGCTGCTGATCTTCTAGGTGAACTCTTTGTGTTCTCGGTAATGTTGTCTCTATGTCCTTAATTTGTTGTATTGCACAGATATTTTCTCATATGAGATAATGATTATTGATCGTCATGGTAATGTTTTGGAGATGCTGATATATTTATTGATGAGAACACCCTTGTTTATGTCCTATTCCACTTGTGATGCAGCCCACAAATTCTGTTAAATATTTTCATAGTGGACCATAGCCAGGTTGTTATTAATCCAAAACTTAATCTAATATTCTAGATGTAATGGAGAAGGCATGACATCTTATATTTAAGAATGGGGGTTTGTCATAGATCAAATGGCGAGTTTTTAAAATTGAAATCTGACCACTGAAGTCTTCTGAAATCGGTATCATTAAATAATCTAAATCACTGAATTCTTATGTACTTGAAATATTAATTGTTGTCTTTTTTATGTATGTGCACCAAAACATAAAAGATGTTGACTTTATATGCCTAATATGGTCATGTTACTGGCAGTATATACGTTTCAGTTATGTTAATTTTATTTAGAATGGTAACAATTTCATAAAAAGAACAGCACAATAAGATACGAACCCCCCTACAACAAAAACTTACGGGGATTCCTTTGATGTCAAGTATGGAGTCACTATCATTTACAGGGTATTCTTTACACCAAAAAAGAAAAAGTACCAAGCAGTTCATTTTTATTCCTTGGATGGAGTTCCTTTCTCTCTCAAAACATCTGGAGTTCCTTTCATTCCAGACAGTCCACCAAATACATGCTGGGATCATATGCCTCCATTTCAGCCTAACACCATCGATCGCACCACCCCAACATCTCAAGAGGTCAGTTGTATCCTTTGGCATGACCCAATGCATTCTGACTATACTCAGAAACAAAGTGCCATAAATGAGAAGTAACCACACTTTAGGAACTAATGAGAGTTATCTTCAGCCTCCCTTTCATGTAGATAACATCTGGAACTCAGATGATAACCCCTCCTCATTAGTTTTTCATGGGGTCAGAAAAGCTTGTATAGCCACTAACCATATAAAGACTAGCACTTTATAGGGTGCGGTTACCTTCCAAATCTGTTTCCAAGGCCAACCTCTACCAATGTGGATGTTGCCCATTTGACTTTTGTAATCTGAATTCACTGAGAAACACCCCTAGCGCTTGACCCTTTCCATTCTGTGAGGCCTTGCAAATAATTAATTTGATTTAACAATGCAGCAACTCTGTCAACTTCCCAGTCATTGAGCATCCTTCTGAAGTTCAATTTGCAGCCCTGCTGTCCTTATTTCTTCCACCTTGGCTTATGTGTTTGATGCTAGCAGAAGCAGATCAGAATATTGATCTTTTAGAGGACCATGTCCTATCCAGTTGTCATAAAAAAAGGCAGCCCTCCTACCATTTCCAAAAGGCAGCCCTTCATCTTGGCCTGTGTTTTTGATGCTATGTTTCAATTATGTTATATGTTATATTTATTGAAGTATGTTACTATAGTTGTTAGTACTCCATGTGACCCAAAATCTTGTTTTGCGTTCCTTTTTAAGTTGTCTGAAAATGTTGTCCACTTTTGATTACAAAGTTTGAATACATTACACATAGTTACATACCGCAAATTCAACACTCCGGCCTCGTTTTTAAAGTCTCAGTAGTATTTTATCATCTTCTCCGCCATTTTCTAATTCATTTAATTATGGTGGTGTTCAGGCTTAGCTTACGTGCACCTTGACTATACCAGTAGATGCCTGCATCTTTCCACCAGTATCGGTAGTGTAACTCTACCCTTCAAGGTTTAGGCTGAGCAAATGAGAGGAAATCACCAGGCCGTTTGCCTCTGCTAGGGTTTGAACCCTGTGCTCCTGTGGTTTTCGTTCCAGCTTCATCGACCGTCAGTCCACGCTGCTCATCTAGGCCACTATTCTGCAGCACAAAATTAAAAATGGCTTCACATGCTTCTTTACAAATATTAAATGGCTCATGCTTCAGCTTTTATCTTAATGATTGAGCCAAATCAAACTAATCAGACAGACTGGAGGAAGTGTTGATTAAATATATCAATATGGTGCCTTTTAATTATGAATCTATTGTTACTATTTGATAGCTTATTGATCAGAAAATTTATATCCGGTGACAAAGCTAAAAATTTGAAAGCACTTGAAGTGGCATTGCGAGATCCTTTGTTTCTGTTTCTGTTATGGAGCTCGTCTAGTTGGGTTATCAAACTGCCTCCCTAGTACGATTAAAAACTACAATTAATGAATCCAAATCCCAACTGCTCAAGATGCTTGTTTGGTCAAGTGAATCTAGCTTGAAAAAGGGCTGGTGTGGCACCATCTTCGTTTTTCCTTCTCTTTGTTGTTTCCCACACACATTTGGCATCACCTGAAAACAATGTGTATAGATGTGAACTGAAAAGTGAAATTTTGATTTACTTGATCTACAGCAGAATGCTATTGATGCTCTTTTTATCCTGTTATTCCCTCTTTCAGGGCATTAACAAGTCAATAATTTATGAATGTATAGTGTGGAGATGTATTTCCTATTTTTCTTATATTGCTGTTATTTTGTTATTTTATGCTATTTTAGGTTATGTTATGTTATTTTATGTTATTTTATGTTAGTTTATTATGAGTTTATTGATAGTGCTAATATATCGTCTCTTCTTGCTTTCTTGAGCCGAAGGTCTCATGGAAACAACCTCTTTGCCTCTCGGGGTAGGGGTAAAGTCTGTATACATATTGCCCTCCCTAGACCCCACTTTTGGGATTAAACTGGGCCGTTGTTGTTGTTGTTGTTGTTGTTGTTGTTGTAGTAGTAGTGTGGAGATGTCTAGGATTACTTTATTCAGTCTTGTCTTCTTTCTCCACCAAAGGCAGAATGTTATCAACTTATGCTTCTTTTTTGCTAAAAAACTGTTTAAATTAGGTGGCTGGAGTTGCTGTTATCTTTGAGGTGCAAAGAAGTTCCAGATCTGAAGCTAGAAAGGAGGAAGTCCGAAAGCAGGAAATAGAGGTGCGTATTGACATTCATAACTATGATCGTCTTGTGTCTGAAATATTTACCAAGTCCCTCCTCCATACTCCCTGTATCCTTTACAAAAATTGATAAAATATTCTCCATAGAACTCATAGAAAATGAAGTTTAGAGATCGACAGGAAACATCTCAACTGAGATGCTAAATAAGCACGTCTTTAATTAGTATTGCTCTCCACATTGATAAGAGCAGGTTTAGGTGAGTGTCTTCTCTATGACGTATTATTCGTTTTTTGAGTTAACGGCTTAATTTCCTGTCGTGAGTTTAGGTTATCTGAGATTTTCTCCACACTGTACCTAGTAATATTTACTAATAAACAATTAACATTGAACTTACATAGTTTTGAACTGGATATAACAAACCATAAATAAATGTGAATTTACCTTTTCACTTGTTGGTGTGCTATACTTGAAACATTTTAGAGCTGTTTCTTCTTTCTTCACCGCATTTACTGTTTCGACCTTGTCTTCCTTAATACTGCAATGAGCGAAGCATTTTACGGTTGTCATGGTTCAGGAGCACAGATACAAATATTATGTCTTAGATTGAGGAGATATCTTACTAAAATCTGTTACTAGGAACTAATATCACTGATATCACAGCACCCCCCCCCCCCCCCCCCCCCCGTTATATTTCCATGTTAAAACTAATTCATAAATTCTTTGTTTTCCTAGGCAATGAAGCAGCGAGATGAAGAGCTGAGTAGAGAGATTGAGTTTCTTAAGAACAGAGTTATTGAACTGGAGCGACATGCCAAAACACGAGGATTGAGTAGTATCTTTAGCATCAGTAATGCAGAAAGTACTAAAGATAAATTAAAAGCTGGTTGATCATCTGCTGGTGTTGTGCTAACATACACATAGACATTGTAAGACCCCCCTACAATTGAGCAACTTAAAGAGTTGATGTCTGTTTTCATCAACTTCTTGTTTGTGCTATTTTAGCATTCGTGGAAGAGAATGCATTAGCTTCTGGAAGTAGAGAAAACTTTAAGCAACTCTGACAAAGATAATTCTCATGACATTCTACGTTTGACAGGTCAAAGCCATTAGAATACTACTAACCAAAATGGATATCCATGGTGGGCTGCCTTTGGTATATGAATAAAATGCAAACATATCATATTGTAAAGGAGTTACATATTTTGGACAATTTTTGCACCTAGCCATTCAGGCAGTATTGATGTCAATTTTACTTGTTCTGGCTTAGTACGGATTGTTAGGGGTCTCCAATTTGTTACTCCCTTTGCTTCAATTTATGTGTCTTACTTTCCTTTCTCACTCTTTAACTCCAACATTCCATATGATATTTTTGACCACAATATTCACGAATATTTTAATGCATTACACATATTTTTAGTTTAAGACCACAATATTAGAAGTTTTCTTTACTTTTCCCAAATTATGTGCTTATCCAAATTAAGACACATAAATTAAAATGGACTGAGTAAATGTGTTCCATTGTGCTTTTTCTCAGGGGAACAACCTGTGATATTCTAATTTTTACCTTTTGTGAACTTGTGATGTAGGTGTAGGAATGTAGACTGATTGAATTTTATTTGAGTTTAAGTCCATTAAATTATTTGAATCACATAATAAATGCAAAAACGTGTTAGCTTAAATAAAGATTATGGGCTAGAATAATTGAATTTATTATTTAAATCCAATATGCATATATGGATCTAATTAAGAGCCCGAGTTAATTGGGCTAGTTCATCTTGTCGCACTTTAAATGATAAGCCCAAAATCCGTGCCACGTGTCAAATGACATGGCACGCTAAGTCAAATCAAGGGCCACTAAAATCATGCCACGTGCATATGTGATGTAGCATGCCAAGTCAAAGTAAGGATAAATCAAATGTCACCAAATATTCAAATGACATGGTTCAACCAATTATGTGCAAGCTTATCACATAGCTGTAGTGATAGGTTTGATGACAAGTTGGCCAATCAAATTGGAGGAAAAAGATATGTGTTTATCACAAGTTCCCTCCCCTACAACTATAAATAGGGGGTTTCCATAACGCCAAAGGGGAAAAAAGAAAAAGATATATATTGAAACTCTCCTCCACAATGGTAATTCGCAAGTCTTCCGCATAGTAAGAAGTCATCGTCTCCAAGGGGTGATCCGCAAGTTTTCCATCCTCCACGTTTGTGATCAAAGCCTAGCTCCGCATTTGTGGTCAAATCCCAACAACAAGTGATCCATCAATTCAAGAACAAGCAAAGCTCTCGAATTGACGGCCGTGAGGAGAAGAATCAAAGGATTACATCTTTTAAAATTAAGATTGTTCAAAGATTGTAATATGCGTAAATTATTGAAATACAAATACTTTTTTTCTCACTACATTTCTTGTTTTGGTTATTATTATCCGTAACAAAATTTTAGTTGTCAAAAATTTTGGCACGCCCAGTTGGACTTTCTTTGCCTCTCATCTCTTCTCTCCAACAATCAAAATCCAAGAACGCTAAAATGGCTTCAAAGAAAAACCAACTCCAGTTCAACTTCTATCAAGGCTGCTAACTCCAGGTTCTATGCTGATGTGGAAAGCATCCTCGATGTTACCTTTGGAAGCTTTGGGCCAGTTAACAGGAGAAAGGCAAGATCTTTAGGACAACAAGCACCCCAAGTGTCGTCCGCGTCACTCCCTGTTTTCGGATTTCATCCTCAAAAGGAGAAAGATCTTCCACAAACGCATTCGAAGGAGGAAGCGATGTTGCTGAAAAGATCAAGAAAACTCTTGCTCTGCTTAGCCTCTCCGGATCCAAGCACTCTGTTGATAAGATGATGATGCTTCAAGTGATGGATCCTCCCCACTTACACCACATAGCACGAGCCGATCAAGGATCAATCTGTGTGAAAATTCATGCTACTCTCCGTCGTCCATGATAATCACGCAAGCCATGGTGACAAATACTTCATCCGTGGAGTTGGCAAACTTGACGGAAGCAATCTCTAGCTTGATCAAATGCATGCAAAATCAAGAAGCTAGAATCGACAAGCTAACAGACAGGGTGGGAATCTTGATAGAAGAAGAATCCACCCATGCACCCGGCAAGCTCCCAGAAGTTCTAGAGAGTGACTCTCCCCAAGACAAGAAACTTCTACCAAGGCTATCCCTGTCGCATCTAAAGGAATAATTCAAATCGATCAACTGAAAGAGTTCATTGAAGGAACCATTAAGAAAAATTATGAAGTTGCTGCCAAATCCTCCCTTACATATACAAAATCATACACTGCAAGGGTCGCTATGTTGAAGATGCATGCTGGCTATCAACCTCCAAAGTTTCAACAGTTTGATGGTAAAGGTAACCCTAAGCAACATATTGCGCACTTCGCGGAGACGTGCAACAATGTTGGGACTTATAGAGATTACCTCATCAAGAAGTGTGTCCGCTTGTTAAAAGAAAATGATTTTGACTGGTACAGGAACCTCGAGGTTTGATCTATCGATAGTTGGGATTAACTAGAGCAAGGGTTCCTCAATCTCTTTTATAGTACGAGACGTACTGTGAGTAAGATAGAACTTACAAATACTCGTAAATGAAAGGGGGAAACGGTTATTGAATTTATTAATTGTTGGAGGAATGCAAGCCTAAACTGCAAATGTAGGCTTAGTGAAGCTTCAGCCATAGAGATGTGCATCCAAGGCATGCATTGGGGATTGCGCTACATCCTGTAAGCTATCAAGCCTAGCATATTTGAAGAACTTGCAACTCGTGCCCATGACATGGAATTGAGCATGGCCTCCACTGGAAATGAAAGGCTTCCAATCTATGAACCTCGCAAGGGGTATGACAAGCAAGAAGTCAGGAAGTGGGGCAAGTTCATACCCAAATCTAAAAGCAAAGAAGCTATGAATGTCAATACGTCACTTGTGAAGTTCCCGACGAAGGTGAGCAAGAAGTAGAGTATGAAATCCACTTCTTTTCAAGATAAGCCAAGTGGAAAGTTGACTCTAAAAGAAATGCAGGAGAAAGAGTACCCATTAATGTATTACAATGTTCCATCCATTTTTGAAGAACTCCTCGAGTTAAATCTCATCGAGCTTCCGGAGATAAAGCGACCAAATGAAGCTGGGAAAACAAATGACCCAAATTACTACAAATATCACCGACTTGTAAGCCACCCCCTACAGAAGTGCTTTGTCTTCAAGGACAAATTCATGGACTTGGCTCGCAAAAAGAAGACCGTGCTTGAAGATGAGAAAGCAAGCGCAAACCAAGTCTTTATCACCTTTTGCTCATTCAGTCCAGATGAATTATGTGGTTTTAAAGAAAGAAAAGATGAAGAATTACTGGAGAGCGACAAAGTTGAAGTCGATCAACCTGATGATGATGAAGGTTGGACATTGGTGACTCGTCGTAGGCACACAGGAGCCCACGAAAAGAATCAATAGAACAAACAACAAGCAAAATGATGGTGAAAAGACCAAGAAAACAAAATACAGTCAAATATTTAAAGAAGGCAAAAGAGGAGGTGCACCATCCTCAAAAGCCACTATATCGAGTGACCTTGGAGGAGTTCTTACCAAGTTGGTTCCGTACGAAGATTTCCCATGAGGGTATTAAGGCCT
This sequence comes from Nicotiana benthamiana, assembly GCA_034376525.1. NCBI lineage: Eukaryota > Viridiplantae > Streptophyta > Magnoliopsida > Solanales > Solanaceae > Nicotiana > Nicotiana benthamiana. The sequence continues at coordinate 3,725,349 of CM067326.1, forward strand.
CTTATTGCAATGCTGATAAAGAGGAAGAAAAGAGTGACGTCCTACCGTTGGCACCATCTTTGGAAAAGCTCATCGAGTCCACTCCTCAAGAAGTTAATGCTTGTGAGGAAAAAGTCACGTTCACAAATAACGATCTTCTTCTGGGTGACACCTTTCATAACTGCCCATTCTACCTGATTGGCTATATGCGTTATGAAAAGGTAAATCGAATTTTGGTTGATGGAGTATCCTCGGTGAACATTTTGCCAATTTGCATTGTGAAAGAACTTGGTATTCCCATGAACGTACTCTCAGAAAGTCGTGTGATGATCCAAGGGTTCAACCAAGGGGGGCAAAGAGCTATAGGCGGAATCAGGCTGGAAATCACCATTGAAGATATGCAATCTAGTGCATGGCTACATGTGATTGATGCAAAGACTTCATACAACGTCTTGCTTGGAAGGCCTTGTATACATGACAAAAAAGTGGTTCCATCTACCTACCATCAATATTTGAAATACTATAAGGGTGAAGTCGAGAAGAAAATAGTTGCTGATGATGCGCCATTCACCGATGCCGAGGCACACTTCGCCGATACAAAGTTGTACTTGAAGAACCGCATTATGAAGAAGATAAAGCTGATGGTGGCATGAAAAGCAAGAATGAAGAGCCCATAACTAAAAGATGAGGTGACTGTTGGTAAAGCCAAAGCTATTACTAAGGAGATACACACCGACGTGAATAAATCTCATAAAGGGGGTTATTGGTCTTATGATAAGAAAGTAAGTCATGTGCTCCAATATGTCCCTAAAAGGAAGAAAGACGAGGGCGAATCATCTAATCTCCAAACTAAGACGCTAAAGGAGTTAACTCTTCCGGTAAAACGAATTGAGGCAGTAAAGTTGTCCTCGAAGTCGTTTGCAGGGTTTGTAGCCCAAAATCATTGGCAGAATGTGGCACTCCCTACAAAGTGAACACATGAAGGTTTTGATCCTAACGTTTACAAAAAATTTGCAATACCTGGATACAATCCCAATGATCCATCAAAGTTAGGGAAGCTCCCATCAGAAGCTGCAACAAGACAACCATGTGAAGGGCTGGGATACAAGTAGCCGTCACCAATGCATATCTCAATAAGAAAGGAGAGCAGTGATTATATCACTGTAGAAGATGAATCGACGGCTTCTAACAAGCCTTCTATCTTTGACCGACTTGGAAAATCACCTGTGAGGACCTCCGTGTTTGAAAGATTGGGTCCATTAAAGAAGGTGAACAAGTTCCAAAGAAATTTTCAAGGCATAAGAACACCCGTTTCATCCAAAATTCAGGAGATCTATAAGGATTTTTAAAGTTTGGTTCCTTCTAGAATGATGCGACAAACAAAACTTGTGGTTTCATGTGAAGAAGTACCGAAGCTAATGTCACACCTCCTTTTTTATACTACACGCCGCAAAGGGCGTATATAAGGGAGTTTTTCCAATTAAAGAACAATCTAAACGGGATTTATTTACTTAATGATTTCAGAGTCGCCACTTGGGATAATTAATAGTGTCCCAAGTCACCGGTTTAAAATCCCGAATCGAGGAAGTTTTGACTCTGTAATACAGTCTGCTAGCCAGAAATCCAGGTAAGGAATTCTGTTAATTCGGGAGAAGGTGTTAGACATTCCCGAATTCAGTGGTTCTAGCACGGTAGCTCAACTGTTATATTCGGCTTAATTATTTGATTTTAATATATTTTGAACTTATGTGTAATTTTAACTCTAGCCTCTTTATTTATTTAAGAAGATTGCAACGTTGTTAAAACGCTTCGTGAACCATGTCACATAAATGCACCCGCAGTTTACAACACATTTTACCTAACGTTGAGATTTGAATTTGGGTCACATAAGGAAAGTACATTATTAACTAATGCCCTTAAGGAAATTGCGTGTTTTTCACTTTGCGAGGGCCATGAAAATTTGCTAAGTGGCACGCCTCAAACTCTAGGGAATTTAAAATAGACAATTAAGTGAGGGCCACACATTTGAAGTTTTATTTGGCGCGGCGCACCTTAATTTATTTAAAAGAGTAATTCAAACGAGGATAGGCAAACTAGAGCATGGAGAGCCATACATTACTAGTGTTGGCTACTACAGCTCGCCTCCGCTTAGTTGGAGAAAATGAATCATTCAAATATTAATGGGTACGAATTCTACCATGGTTCGAGCTGACAACTTATTTTAAGATAAAGGGAAAGGGGGGTCAATGGATAAGAATTGGGCCTAGCATAAGGCGCAATAGCCTATGCACTTGAAGACTATTCTAGATGGCAATTTCAACGCCATTCTATGCCATGCCCAATTCAGCAGCCCATGAAGTCCTTAAATCGAATCCATAGGATGCATATTACTAGTATTTGATATTACTGCTCGAATTGTTTTAAGGAAAGTCCAACAATCAATGAATGAAAATTCACATTTGAACTATTCATAATAATGCACCATTCAAGCTAATATTTATAGAGATATAAGCGCCAGACCTTTCTATTTTTGAGATATCATGCAAATAAGTAGCTAATAGGGGGTGTTTACTAGCATGTACTCACATTAATGCATCTATACACATTACATTGAATAAAATTGAGGTGGGATCCTCACATAAACACTAAATCCAACCGACTTATGTGCGCCTAAAACCAGGCCTCTTACTCTGTTGAACTTGATTTTCATGGACTTATACATACCTCTCAAGCAATTTGAAAGAAAGGGAAACACCACAACAACTAACATGAAGAATTGAACCACACAAGTAATATGACCAGCTACATGATCCCAAGGAAAGAAAAGCAACTCAAAATCTTAAAACAAACTACATGTCCTTTAATAATAACTCATTTAAATCAAAGATGGCTGTTGAAATTCTCCACATTAATTAAGACTGAGACAACAACAACAGCTCAAACGTCTTCATAGGAAAGACCAAAACTACAACACGACCATCAATGGCTGTGGAAGTATAGAAATAGCTTTAAAGAAAGACTGCTTTTACAAATTCAGCTTGGTCAAATCAAACCCAAGATTCATACATTCTTACACATTCAGAGATGTGATAAATACCTGGAAATGGAAGGAAATAAGAGGTGAGGGATCATCATCAGTAACAGTATCCAACAACAGAGATATTTGATGCTTAAACAGTCAAAAATCCACTACCAAAGCTTCAAACCCAGCTTTAACAAAACCAAGCTCAAATCATCTCAACCCAGATAGCTCAGAAACCATTTCATGAATCAAAAATTAAGGATATCGCCAAAAGAATTTATTAAACAGTAATTTCAACAGAACTTCAAACCAAAAAAACCTTTCTAAAACACCCGAAATAACACCATTTCAACTTCCATAATGAGGATCTATTGCTTTCAGGTGTTTGAAAAGCAGTACAAGATCACTAGAATTTCAATGAAATAGTAACTTTTATCAATTTTTGCTGTTTTAATTGTTCATATTTTTCTATCACTTAGCTCTCTCGAAGTCTCTCCAAAATTCTATGACAGTAAAATCCAGCTTTTTTTGTTTTTTTTTTTCATTTTTTCAGCCCCTAGTTCTCTCCTTCTTAAGATAACTATGCCTTATAGGCAAGTCACTAGGGCAACCGTAAAGGTATGGTTATTTCATTTTAGTCCCTGAGTTTATGACTTGTTAAACAAGTCATAGAATGAAAATTAAAACCAACCCCTTCTAGAAGCTTCTATCTAATGGAATTTGATTCTCTCTCCCCAAATTGACCCTTACCCAATTACTTATTACAACTTCTCCCTGACCCTTAAGCCCCCTTAAGTTCTTATTTGCTCAAATGTCCCCTCTCCAATCCTTGTTATTAGAAATTATGAAAAACAAACAGATTATCACACCAATCTTAACAAATGGATCAAAATAAGACTTCAGTGCTGAGATTGAACTTTTATAATAGACCTCAAATTGAAATAATCCTTCAGGATGACTCTTGCTAGCAACTATAATTCAATTTTATGAAGAACTAACCAGTATTAATAGCTACGACAGGCCTGACTCGATTATAATACTGAACCTAAATTAAATCACAAAAACCCAAAATTTCCTATCATGTAGCCAAAGACGAAAAAAAAACAACACAATAATTGAACCCTACATGCAATTAAAGATGGAAAAATAACTAAACAATAGTTGAGCCCTAAATCCTTATCATGCAATCAAAGATGGAAAAGCAACAGACCAACCATGCTAGACCTAATTTCACAACTATTTGGACATAGGCGAGATAATCGAAACTCCACTAACAAAACTTAACCAAACTTGGATAAACAAGTCACTAGAAGTAAGCAAAAAGAAATCAGAAAGAAGAAAAAAAGAAAACCAAGCAAATTAATATTTAAACCTGAAGCTAGAGAGGATGAAGCGAGGTTTGGACTCACCTGAAAATCTAACGACTGGGCTCGAACTTGCAACTGCTCTTCGAGCCTTCAAACTTTCAAACCTTGATCCAATCCGAGGTTAAGCACGTTATTTTCAACAAAAATACGCTAATAACCTCGGAACGAACCCAGACTCTTGACAAACACTTCAACCGTTAATGTTACACCTCCTTTTTACACTACACCCCGCGAAGGTCGTAGTTAAGGGAGTTTTTCAAATTAAAGGACAATTGAAATGAGATTTTTTTATTTAAAGATTTCAAATTCACTAATTGGGATAATTAATGGTGTCCCAAGTCACAGATTTAAATCCCAAATCGAGGAAGGTTTGACTCTGTATTATAGACTGCGAGCCAAAAATTTGGGTACCGGGAGAAGGTGTTAGGCATTCCCGAGTTCCGTGGGTATAGCACAGTCGCTCAACTGCTATATTCAGCTTAATTATCTAATTTTATAATTACGAACCCATGTGCAAATTTTCATTTTAAAGCGCTTTTATTTCATTTTAAGAAGATTGCAATGTCGCTAAACTGCATTTTGAACCACGTCATATAAATGCACCCGTAGCTCGCAACATATTTTACCTAACATTGAGATTTGGATTTGGGTCACATAAATGTGCACCCGTATTTAGGAAGGTAAATTATTTAACTAGCGCGCCTGAGGCAATTGGCATTTTTTGATTTACGAGGGCCACAGAAAATTCACTAAGTGGCACACCTCGAATCCTAGGAATTCAAAATCAATTAAGCGATTTCCATGCCATTATTCAATTTTATTTGGCATTGACACCCCTTGATTATAGTTGTAAAGGGGGATTAAACTAAATTTCGCAAGGCCATAGGTATGTGTATTCGATACAACTCTCTTTAATTAATGGAAGAGGGATCCAAATACAATTATCCCTAGCTAGATTACCAGTCTTGTTTCAAATTCTTCTTCAGGGTTCTGGGCCTAGGCTGATCAGCGGTCCAAATTCTATGTGAAGACTTCTATACTAACGAGAAAAGGGAACTAGGCTCAAATACAAGCCCAAAAAAGACTGAAGAATACACAGCCTTCTATTTCGAAGTCCCAATATCGAATCTTTATGGTTGCAAATCAGTGCACATGCCAATAAAACCAAATAGACCCCAAGCGACCTCAAATAAATAAAAGGGGCCAGATCTGATTCAAAATCACCCCATCACTCGTTTAGACTATGAGCTATTTCAGATGAAAGCACAACTAGAAAAAACAACTCAAAATTAAATGATTACCCTGTATTCATGCCACTCTGATTTGTAGAATTGATTTTCAAGAAACTTCAACCATTACTTAATAGTTTCATAAGTATAACACCAACAATGTACAAAATGATTTCAGCATTAGACTATATAATTTCACAAACAATCCTATAACAACTGGGGGTTTGAACAGGCCAGACCAAACCTCCAACACATCAACATGAATCTAACGTCCATGACTATGGACACAAAACCAAATATACCAATCAATTAAACTTCAATTTAAGGTCCATTCACCTAGCTAGAGTTTAAGCACTATTACATCCCCAATGTTCAGAAATTATGCACTAAGTTTTAATGACAAACTATCCTATATTACTAGTATGAACCAGACTTGACATAAAACAAAAACGGAAACTGAAATATTTGATCACACAATGACAACAAATAACAATGATTATATCATAATTTCAAAATTTCCATTCATACTTCAGCTTGCATTTCCTAATCCTCACACATGCTAATCAATGATCAAACCCATGACTAGTTTTGATAGTGTACCTGGAAATTGCAAATGAAAGAACAAATGAGGGTTAGGGGTCAGCAACAGCAACAACAAGTCAACAAACTGAGCACAACTTCAACTCAGGAGTAAATGAGGAATAATCAATTGGGAGACACTTTCGACCAGCACCAACACTCAATAGAGTTGAACCATGAAAATCCAACCAGAAAAGAACCCAAAAAAAACTTGAAGAACTACTGATTTAACTCATTTTAAGCCTCAGTTGTTTAGGAATTTATTTAGGGTAAAATGTTGAGGAATTTCAATGATTTTCTCTAATAGAATAGTAGCAACCTAGCCCTTTATTTTTGTATTTTTTCTCCTCTCCTCCGACTTGCTAGCCAAGGAAATAATACCTTTATAGGAAAATAAGTAAGGTAACCCTTAGGTATTTATTTTTTAGTCCCTCATTTTTTAGCTTGTTAACCAAGTTACTAAAGATTCCCTAAGTGATCTACCTATACCATCCTTCCATACCCTGAAAATTACTTTGAGAACCAAATGAACTTGGGATCACAAACAACTAGGCCTCTTTGAATTGGGTCACAAATGACTCAAAGGGCCCCAACTAATTTTAAACCACTCATTTCTGACCCAAGCCCTACCAAAACTAATTGACAGAAAGGAGGTACTAAACCTAACCATTGAATCAACACTTATGAATTGAAAAGAAATAAAAGATCAATAATAGCAAAATTAAAAAAACGAAAACATGGTTAAACAAGATTACTGATGAATTCATGCTCTTTAACTTCACTAACTAGTCAGATGAAGCAAAGTAAAGAAACAAGAGGCCAATTAAGGACCTAATCATTCTGATTTCACAATAATGAACCTAACTTTACTACCTAAGTGATTGGACTTATTTAACAAATATAAGCACTATAAACCACAACCCCAAGGCACTCAAAAGTTCAGTAAAGAAAATGATATGGTTCCTTCTAAAATGTGTTAACCTATTATGACTACCCAGAGAAGGAATAAGGAAGAAAATGAGCTAATAAAATCAAAGGAGAGGAGGAGAACTTACTCAATCCGGCTCGAACTAGGTTGCTTATAACTTCTTCGGTTTTAGCCTTGCATGGAATGTCCTGACTTTAGATTTGAAATTTGAGAAGCTACGGGCATGTTCGAAGGACTATGTGTGGAGATTTGCAATGAGGGAGAGACGGGGTCCTTTGTTGTTAATTTTAGATCAATTGGTGGCGGCGGCGCCGGACACGGTGGAGGCGTCAGAATTTCTAGGCAGTATTCGAGGAGTTGGGATAGGTTTTGAGGGAAAAGGATGGTGGATTTGGAAAGAGGATAGGGAGGGGAAGCGAGGGTGTTATTTTTGTGGTCATCGGAGTTCCGCCACCGGCAGAGGCAATTTCCGGCCGGCAGTTCATGGCAGTGGATGGCGGAGACGATGGGACAACCTCTAGGGTTGCTGAGATAGTGGTGAGATGGGCTTGGGGGGAATTAGGAAATATTAATTCTTTAAAGTTATCCACTTCCGAGCCGTTCGATTTGACAACCTCGACGGTTGAGATCAAATAGGCGAAACAACATCGTTTCATTTATTAGGGTGGGCTGGATCGGGTTCTGGATGGGTTTTGGACCGGAACGGGGCATTTTTGGGCTGGGAATTTAAATAAAATTGGCCCAATTTGGGTCTTTTATTAAAGACCAATTCTTTTAATTTCTTTTCTAATTCCATATTTTATTTTTTCTTCTTTTTTTTCAAAATTTGGAGTAAAATCCTAAAAAAAATCATAAGACCACATTAGCTTATTAATTAATTCTAAACAGTAATTATCACCAATTATTAAAACTAGACTAAAATAAAAACCTCAAAAATGCAAAAATTAAAAAAAAATTTGTGATTTTTTTCTTTTTCTGAAACAACTAATTTGTTAATTAATCCTTAAATGTAGAGTTAAATCCTAAATGCAAGTGCAACCTATTTTGTATAATTTTTTTACTAATTTAAATGCACAAACAAAAATGCAAACAATTAACAAAAAATGCCATAAAAATACACAAAATTACAAATAATGAAAGGAAATTTATTTGTTTTGAATTTATGGGAGAAATTCATATAGGGCAAAAATCACATGCTCACAGCTGCCCCTTTTTGCCCGGAAACCGGAAGAGTGTTCGTGCAAAGATAAGTGAGCCGATACGAGCGATTTTTGCCAGTTTAAATACTCCGTGAGAAACATTTTGAAAAGCTTGACCGCACCCTGCTTCAGAGGTTGCCTACATATCCTTGAGTAAAAAGGAATCAGGTTAGTGTAGTTCAGGAGTGTTTGGTAGCTAGGACTACCGAAGCTGTGATCTCATTGTTGCTGCTACTGCTTGCTAGATACCCTCATTACACCGAGTCAAAATAAAAAGAAGCTAGACTTAGCTATGACCTATGGATTACAAAAGAACCTATCTATGTCTTCAAACTTGCTCTCGATCTTTGTTGCCTTGTACTTCTTCTTGTCAAGATCCTTGTTGCCTGGTTGTGATGTTTCCCTTTCTCCAAGTTGATGCGTGATTGTTGAAATTTAATTGTATTTCCTTATTCTCCAGGTGGGTGCCTGATTACCAAAAACTTGAAATGTATTCCCTTGTTCTCCAGGTGAGCGCCTGATTGCCAAAACTTGAATTACATTCGCTTGTTCTCCAGGTGGGTGCCTGATTGTCAAAACTTGAAACGTATTCTCTTGTTATCTAGGTGTGTGCATGATTACCACAAACTCGAAATGCATTACCCTGTACTCCAGGTGGTTCCTGATTACCGAAAAACTTGGAATGTATTCCCTTGTTATCCAGGTGGGCGCCTAATTGCCAAAACATGAAATGTATTCCCTTGTTCTCCAGGTGGGCTCCTGATTGCCAAAAATTGAAACGTATTCCCTTGTTCTCCAAGTAGGTGCCTGATTACCAAAACTTGAAATGTATTCCCTTGTTATCCAGATGGCCACCTGATCGCCAAAAATTAGAATGCATTCGCTTGTTCTCCAGGTGGGCGCCTGATTACCAAAACTTGAATTGTATTCCCTTGTTCTCCAGGTGGGTGCCTAATTACCGAAAAACTTTGAATATATTCCCTTGTTATCCAGGTGGGCGCCTGATTGCAACACTTGAAATGTATTCTCTTGTTCTCCAGGTGGGTGCGTGATTACCAAAAACTTGAAATGTATTCACTTGTTCTCCAGGTGGGCGCTTGATTACAATAACTTGAAATGTATTCACTTGTTCTCCAGGTGGGCGCCTGATTACGAAAACTTGAATCGTATTCCCAAAACTTTAATCGTATTCCCTTGTTATCCAGGTGGGCGCCTGACTGCCAAAAACTTGAAATGTATTCCCTTGTTATCCAGGTGGGCACCTGATTGACAAAACTTGAAATGTATTCCCTTGTTCTCCAGGTCGGCTCCTGATTACCAAAACTTGAAATGTATTCCCTTGTTCTCTAGGTGGGCGCCTGATTGCCAGAAACTTGAAATATATTCCCTTGTTTTCGAGGTGGGCGCCTGATTACCAAAACTTGAAATGTATTCCCTTGTTCTCGAGGTGGGCGCCTGATTACAAAACTTGAAATGTATTCCCTTATTATCCAGGTAGGCGCCCAATTGCCAAAATATGAAATGTTTTCCCTTATTCTCTAGGTGGGCGCCTGATTACCAAAACTTGAATTTTATTCCCTTGTCCTCCAGGTAGGTTCCTGATTACCGAAAAACTTGGAATGTATTCTCTTGTTATCCAGGTAAGCGCCTGATTTCCAACACTTGAAATGAATTCCCTTGTTCTCCAGGTGGGTGCCTGATTAGCAAAAACTTGATATGTATTCCCTTGTTCTCTAGGTGGGCGTTTGATTACCAAAACTTGACATGTATTCCCTTGTTCTCCAGGTGGGTGCCTTATTACGATAACTTGAATCGTATTCCCTTGTTATCCTGGTGGGCGCCTGATTGCCAAAATTTAAATCGTATTCCCTTGTTATCCTGGTAGGTGCCTGATTGTCAAAAACTTGAAATGTATTCTCTTGTTCTCCAGGTGGGCGCCTGATTGCCAAAACTTGAAATGTATGCCCTGAAACTGCCGCCTTTAAACCTGTTTACAACAAAACAGACAAAACAAAAGAAATCTGCCCAGTTTGGTGATGGGCGCATCTTTGAGTGTTAATTAAATCCCGTTACCAAATATCTCTAAAAATTTGAAAGCTAAATCTCATTATCCAGGAGGTTCCTGACAACTCTTAGTTAAAATGACAGTTTTAAAAGCTGAATATCTAGTGTTCTAAGAAGACAATAAAGTTGCATCCCATTATCCAGGAGGGTCTTGACAACTCTTAACTAACGACAACTTTAAGATTAGGCTGTGTTCTCCAAAGGTATTACTTCCACTATGTCTTGTTATATAAGAAAATAATCTAAGTTATATCTGCTGGGGACCAGTAATTAAAGCTATGTCCCATTATCCAGGAGGATCGTGAAAATCTTTAAACTGAAATCCCATTATCCAGGAGGGTCTTGAAAACTTCTAAAATTAAATCCCATTGTCCAGGAGGGTCATAAAAACTTTTAAACTGAAATCCCATTATCCAAGAAGGTCCTGAGAATTTCAAATTAAATGTCAATTTTAACTCTCGGTTGTCTCTGCTGAGGATTGCTAACTAAAGCTACATCCCATTATCCAAGAGGGTCCTGTGACTCCTATGTGAATCCTGTCTCTTGTATTCATTGGGGAAATATTTATGCAAAATTATGTTACCCGAGATTGCTTGGATTTTTAACCGAGTCCCATTTTACTGGAGGGTCCTGACGACTCCTAGTTGAATCCTATTTCAACATGCCGACTCTTAAGTCCATTTATGCTTCTTTACCATTCCTGATTATTTTGGGCTTTAACTAGGTCCCATTTTCCAGGAGCGTCCTGAAGTACACAATCATACCTGCTAGGTGCTTGCTTTCCCATGGAAGACTTCCCCAAGACATCTGGAATTTTATACCCCTGTTTTAATCAAAGCAAATCTTGTCAGTTTGATATGTGGTGGTTAGCTTGCGTCATTCTTGCTAAAATGGCCTCTCTGCTGTCATGCTCCGTTATGGCCGGCTTTCCCGAGCTGACTACGAGCCGCGTGACTTGTTGGCTGACCCCTGAGCCTTACGACTTTAGATGAACTGAGCACTTTGTACCCTATCGTTGTGTTACATTCCTGACCATTTCGCCAAAATCTTTGCATCTTTCTTGAGATTACGGAATCATTTCACTGAAGCAAGTTTCGATGATTCTTCGTACCCCATTTTAACTTCCGCTGCCTTTGTTATGTTTTAGTCGCAGTGTGTTTTGCCATTTGGGAGCTGGTAGTAAGATTTCAAATTTCTCTCATGCTTGCTTAAACAAAATTAACCTAAAAACATCTTAGCGGCATGGAGACCCGAAAGAAAATAAATCCAATGACTCTGAGTTGTTTTGTTTTAGAATAAAAGAATTTCGAATTGGGCGACTACTGAGGGGAAAAGAAAAAAGAATTATCTGTGGGGAAACAGTTGGTTCCAATGATCATGACCTGCACTTCGGCTTAGTCGGCCGAGTCTGTCCAAATGATCAGCTTTCAGTTACCATGATTTGTCGTTGTGACCTTCCCTCACCCAATTTCTTTAACCAATCTTGACCTTGCCTATCCTAAGGTGTTCTGAACAAGATTCCACCAACAACCCTTTTTTCCAATTGTTCATTTCTCGACTTACCTTCTCCTTAAGGTGCCCGTGAGGGTTTTTACCAATAAGACTCTCTCATTTTAATTTCTTTCAGCTCTTATCGCCTTTCGATGCCCGTGATGGTTTTCACCAATAAGACTTTCCCATTTTGATTTTCTCTTAACTCATATCATCTTATGTTGCCCGTGAGGGTTTTCACCAATAAGACTCTCTCATTTTAATCTTTTCTTGCTAGAGTTTTGCCCCGGGTATGAATTACCTCTTCTTGCTTAACTTGGCATTTCTTAAAGACTGATCAGAAGGTCTTTCTTTTGGACCGTAATGCAGGCTTTTGGCTAGGGTTAGAAAGAAAGGGTACTAGGTTCAAAACAATTCAACGGGTTCAACATTATAACTTTTGGAATCAAAATTCCTTACAACAACCACAACTTCTGCCCCAGTTTCTTGCTTGGGGACTGTCACACCTCCTTTTGGCTATCCACGACTCGGCGAAGGGCGTAGATAAGGGAGTTTTTCCAATTAAAGGACAATCAAAATAGGATTCAATTATTTAAGAGAATTTTATAGTCGCCACTTGGGAGACTTATGGTGTCCCAAGTCATCATTTAGAATCCCGAATAGAGGAAAGAATGACTCTGTTTAACTGTCCGCGAACCAGAAATCCGAGTAAGAAATTTTGTTAACTCGGGAGAAGGTGTTAGGCATTCCCGTATTTCGTGGTTCTAGCACGGTTGCTCAACTGTTATATTTGGCCTAAATTATCCAATTTTATATCATTTTGAACCTAAGTGCAAATTTTAATCTTTTAACCGCTTTATTATTATAGTTTTTAAGGAAAATTGCAACGTAGTTAGAACGTGCCGCCACATAAATGCACCTGTGGCTTTTGACACATCCTAACTTTGTTGGGATTCGTATTTGGGTCACATAAATGCGCACCCGTATTTAAGGAGATAAAATTATTAAAGGCGTGTCCTAAAGCGACTAGCGCATTATTATCTTTGCTGGGACACCGTGAAATTTGCTAAATGGTGTATCCCGAATTTTCTAAGTATTTTAGCATTCATTATCTTTTAAAAGGCCAAACATAGCATTGACTATTGATTTCTATCATGCAGTATCTCTAATAATTTCAAATGAATGTATCCTACTAAGTAGCATAGTGATGATCTACTATTAGAGCGTTGCACCACTATATGAAACAAGACTGGTCTCAAGCCTAATTTCAGCCGCTGACCTTTTTCAATTGGGCTTGCTATTGGAAGAAGCAAGCCCAGGAAGTACTTTTGGTAACTGTAAGGATTGGGCTCGGCACTTGGCCTAGGAGCCTTATTTAAAGGGATAGAATTTCCACAAGCCATAAAATTACGACCATTGCTAACTAATGCGCCAGATTACTTTAAAACTCTGAAAACCTCTACAGGATACTAGTACACTTTCGAGTCTTGAGACAAAGGTCTTTGGACCCAGGATCCCCTTTGAAAAATGAGATTTTATCACTTGAGGATCAACATGCTGAACATTTAAGCCTAGCATCCAGGCTGGCAGACTCACCAATGCAAATGTGAGTAGATATCGCATATCATCCTCATTATCTTGTTAAACAAAAGTCTAAACAATCTACCATTACAGGCTACACTATCGCATCCTATTGCAATTCGAAATATTCCACAGCGAACAATCTAAATAATTCCAAAGAAACAGGCTGACAAAAATTTAAAATTAATTACATGGAATTACAGCACTACTCGATATTTAAGCAGGAAAATCCATAACAAAATGCACAGCAAGCTGCTTCTCATGTCTCACATTGTTGACTACATTGTCAAGCTTAAGAAATGTACCTGGAAATTGGATGCAAAAGAGAAGAAAGGGAGGTTAGCAGAAAATTAGGCACTAGCAGTTGAAATTAAACAAACCATTAGTAGAAACTGTTCAGCAACCCATATTTATTCCCCAAAACCAAGTTGAACCATTATAGATTTCAAACAACCCACTTCCAAGCCCAGGCTTGGATATAAAATAGTAAACCAAAACCCTAATCAAGCTCAGAACACAACACTTCAATCCCAATTCAACTATTTCTATATCAATCGGTTCAAAATGGTCTTAGAACCTGAATTGATCATAGGCTACTGAAAATAGGCAATGGAATAGTAAAATTGTTGGTGTTTCAGGGGTTTTGAGATAAGTGTTGGGCTTCAAACTCTAGGAAATATATAAAGATACCTTCAGATTGTCCAACCCCCTTTTTGAGTGATCTTAGCCCCTTTTTATAGCCAAAGGTTGTGGCATCACTCCTACTTTGTTTTAACCTAAGGTCCCGCTTTCAATTTTCAGATTTTACTTATTTGGACCCTCATTTCATGACTTGTTTCCCAAGTTACTGCAGTAATACTATTGATTTTGTATTAAAGACCCCTTCTAGAAGGGTCTAAAGACTTCCACCATTTTCTACCCTTTATACACTACCTATATTACCCTTATTTGTTCCCAACATTATCAAAAACAACCTAAAAAGTCCATATTGCCCTTACCGGTCCTAAATTTATCAGAATTGAATGTGAAAATCATGTACTACCCTCAAGTTATCTATTTGGTGTCAACGTTAACTCCTAAGACTAATTTCCTAATCCTAACAGATATAACTAATCCAAATAACACTACTCAAAGACAAACAATCCAACTTCAGCAATCAAATTAGAAACCAAACCCAATACAGGGGAAATTATTATTCAAAACTAAGCAATTGGTACTTCAAAACACGTGATCCATTAATCGACATTTTAAATTTAAAATAATCAGGAGATTACTGACACTAATGAACAACCATGAGAATCAGAACAGTCAAGACCCTTTCCTAGCTGCATGAAATTAAACCAACATTCAGATTCAGAAGTCAAGCATGATACTGCTGGAATTAAGGGAACTATGGAGATTAAACAAAGCATATCGTCCAATTTCACAAACGAAATTAACAACCATTCAGCAATTAGACTAGAAATAACAAGTTTGAGAATTGTTAAGACCATTTAAATTTTAAATTAACATGGAATAAACTTAACCTAGTTACTAACATACGCAGAAAACAAAATAATAAAAGAAACGAAAGAGGAGAAATGGACTCACTGATTCTGGTCTTTGACTGGATCGCCTTCGAACTTGATTTTCTATTGAGGTTGTATGTTTATTTTGTCCGATATAGACATACAAATTTGAAATCGAGTTCAAATATTTGAAGCTTCCCAAACAGGTTGGAACTTTGAACCCTAGCTTTTAGATTTAAGGGGTTTTACTGGGATTTGGAGAACTTAGGCTGGGATTTGGTAAGAGGAGGGTGGGTGTGGTGTTTGAGGGACGTTGGACGGCAGCCAAGCGTGTCCAATGTTAAGGTTAGGAAGAAGAGGGGTGAGGGGGTCTACCGGTGTTGATTTGGAGGTTGTCGGCCACCGGCCACTGCCGTGGACAGTGAAGCTTCCTTACTTTAAACGAATATTCGACCGGCTAGGGAGGGTTTCGAGGGGTGATCTTTATGGGATTTGGAAGAGGAGGGTAAGGGGGTTCTAGGGTGTGAATTTGGGAGCTATTGGTGTTACGCAGGCGGCGGCGGCGATTTTTGGCAGGCAACGGACGGTGGTGTTCTAGTGGTTCAATGGTTGTCGCCAGACCTGTACGAGGAGGACGTATTTGATCTATAAAGCTATTACACAGCTTTGGATACTTTTATTTAAAGTGTAAAGTCCAATCTGGGCCATTGGATCAGAGGTGATAAACCGCCAAAAAAGAAGCTTTCAAGGTCTCGTCGCTTCGGTGAATCACTTGAGCCCTGATACATTTTCGGTGCCATGGAGCTAGACCAGTGAGCTATTACGCTTTCTTCAACTGGTTAGGCGGTCTAGCGCATTATTCACTGCGCTTTATTTAAAGCAGTGTGCGTCATCCGGGGTGATAAAAAAGAACCATACCCTGTTGACAGTGTCCCTGTCCCTTAATTATCAGGCTACCCTCGGATTCTTCGGATCGAATGTCACCAAACAACATCGCTATGGCGCCTGGGGTTTGGACTGGATAGGGGTTATTGGGTTGGGTTTATGGTTTTGGGCTGGGTATAAATTGCAAAATTGGCCCAAATTGGTCTTTTAAAACAAGACCATATTTTGAAATCCCTCATCGTTTCTTTTTATTATTACCAAATTCCTTTTATCTTTTTTTTTTCAATTTTCATTTAATACAAAATCAGAACAAAAACTTGATTTAATACTTCAACTAAACTAATTAAATAAACTAAATCCTAATTTAAAAATAAAACTAAGTAAAAATTTGAAATTTCAAAAATAAAAATGCAAAAAGAAACGATTTTGTTATTATTTATTTTTTCGTGCTATTAATCACTGAACCTAAGAGTGTTAAAACTGGCATCCTAAATATAAAATGCCATTTTTGTACTTTTTAATGAATTAAAATGCACTCAAATGCAATTAAAGTGCCAAAATTCAAATAATAAAAGAAAGAAGCAAATTAAATCACACAATTAATAAGGAAAAAATGAAAATAAATACAAATCACATGATTAATTCCTAAAAATGCAAATAAACACAAGTCAAATAATTAACTCCTAAAAACGCAAATAAACACAAACCACATATTTAACTCCTAAGAATGCGAATAATAAAAGAAAATCCTAGTTTATGAATTTATTGGAACGTTTCAAGCGAGGCAAGAATCACGTGCTCACAGCTGCCCCTCTTTGCTCAGAGACACGTAGGGTTTTCGGGAAGAGATAAGTGAGCGATTAAGAGATTTTTTCCTGTTTTGCATTCCATGAGAAGCGTTTTGAAAACTGTCTGACCGAACGCTGCTTCAATGGTTGCCTACATATCCTCGGCTAAAGAGGAATCAGGTCAGTGTAGTTCTAGAGTGTTTGGTAGCTGGGACTACCAGAAGCCGTGGTTGCACTGCTGATGCTGTTGTTACTTCCTGCTGACCTCCTTATTACACCTTATGCAAAATAAAAAGAAATCTAGACCAAGCTATAAGCTACGGATTACAAAAAAAAGCCTATCTACATCTTCAATCTTGATCCTTGTTGCTTTGTTGCCTTGTATTACTTTCTGCGAACTCCTTGTGGCCTCGCTGAATACTTGCCTTTTCTTCCTTCATGTGTGATGCCAAATTGTTGGGCTTGACATGTGTTCCATTGAAAGCATTCCCTCGTTCTACAGGTGGGCGCCTAACTACTAGAACTTGCAATTTAAAAGATATTCTCTCGTTGTACAGGTGGGCGCCTGATCGCCAAGACTTGACTTCTGAATATTCCCTTGTTCTACAGGTGGGCGCCTGATTACCAAAGCTTGAAACTTGTTCTAATAGGTGGGCGCCTGATTACCGAAATTTGAAATTTAAAAAATATTCCCTTGTTCTACAAGTGGGCGCCTGATTGCAAAAACTTGAAATTTTGAAAAATATTCCCTTATTCTACAGGTGGGCGCCTGATACAAAAACTTGGATTTTCAAAAATATTCCCTTGTTCTACAGGTGGGTTCCTGATACCAAAACTTGAAATTTTGAAAAATATTCCCTTGTTCTACAGGTGGGCGCCTGATTGCAAAAACTTAAAATTTTGAAAAATATTCCCTTGTTCTATAGGTGGGCGCCTGATTGCAAAACTTAAAATTTTAAAAAATATTCCCTTGTTCTACAGGTGGACGCCTGATTGCAAAAACTTAAAATTTTGAAAAATATTCCCTTGTTCTCCAGGTGGGCGCCTGATTGCTAAAACTTAAAAATTTGAAAAATATTCCCTTGTTCTACAAATGGGTGCCTGATTACCGAAATTTTAAATTTTGAAAAATATTCTCTTGTGCTACAGGTGGACGCATGATTGCAACAAAACCAAACAAACAAAAAAACAAGAATTTCTTCCTACCCCAGTTTGGTGCTGGGCGGATCCGTGAGTGTTAATCAAATCTCCTTACCAAATATCTCTAAAGCTAAGTCCCATTATCCAGGAGGGTCCTGACAACTCTTAACTGTTGACGACTTTAAGACTATGTTATGTTTCTGAAAAGGTATTATTTTCCACTATGCCTTGTTATGAGTTGTATCTGTTGGGGATCTGCTGGCGACTGGTGATTAAAACTACTTCCCATTATCCAAGCGGGTCCTGACAACTCTTAATTTGATGACAAAAGGTGACAGCCGGGGGTTAGTATTTAGGGCTACATCCTATTATCCAGGGGGGTCCTAACAACTATTGTTGACTCTTGCTGGGGAAGTATCTAATCTAAGTCCTATTTTTCAGGAGGGTTCTGATGACTCTTATTGACTCTTGTTGGGAAATACTTGAGTTTGACGATGCCATATGACTGTTTGTATTCTAAGCCAAGTCCCATTTTCTTGGTGGGTCTTGACAACTCTAACTGAATCCTACTTCGACATGCAAGTCATTTTATGCCATTTGTTATCCATGATTACTCCTATCTTTAAATGAGTCCCATTCTCTAGCAGGTTCCTGAGGGTTCTAACGTAAATACCAATTCTAATTTCTGGTCGTTTCTGCTACTCTTACTGGGGAGGTGTTGGTGCATGCCCATGTTACCCACACCTATTTGAATGTTAAACTGTGTTCCATCTCAACTTTCATGCCTCCTTTAACCCTCAGTTATTCCTGTTGGGGTTTGCTACTTAATGTTTGTCCCATTGTGCTCTTTGCTAGGGAGGGTGTTTATAACGGACTATGTCTATAGGATTCTCCGCTAAATAGTATGCCAATGATTAATAGCAGTCCTAGTCACTTAGATAATATCAAACTCAATGAGCAAGATTTGCCATTACGCGAGCCTTCCTGTGGGCATGGGCTTCTAGAAAATGTATTTCAAGGGGTCCAGACATGAGATGAGATATGTGGTATATGATGACAAGTAATGTTTCAACTTTTGGGCTACCCCCGCCAAGGCGCAGCATGTCCTTTCAAGGTGAGTATACTTAACCTCGTAAGCTGTGAATTTCTTGCTGAGGTAGTATATAGCCTGAGTTTTTCTCCCAGTAACATCGTGCTGACCCAACACGCACCTAAATGAGTTTTCCAGGACTGTCAAATACAATATCAAAGGTCTTCCTGGTTCCGGCGGGACCAATACCGGTGGGTTTGAAAAATATTCATTTATCTTATCAAAAGCCTCCTGACACTCTCCCATCCATCTTACCGCGACATCCTTTTTCAACAACTTAAAGATGGGCTCACAGATGGTTGTGAGCTGAGCAATGAAACGACTGATATAATTATATCTTCCCAGTAGACTCATTACCTCTGTTTTATTCCTCGAGGGCGGCAACTCCTGTATAGCTTTGATTTTTGATGGGTTTAGTTCGATGCCTCGGTGGCTGACTATGAACCCTAACAACATTCCCGAGGGGACCCCAAATGCACATTTCACCGGGTTGAGTTTGAGGTCATACCTGCGGAGCCTTTGGAAGAATATTCTCAGGTCTTTGACATGATTAGATTGCTTTTTAGACTTGATTATCACATCATCCACATAGACCTCAATTTCTTTATGCATCATATTGTGGAAAATGGTTGTCATTACCCTCATGCCTGGCGCTTTTCAAACCAAAAGGCATGAATCTATAACAATACGTCCCCCACAGTGTGAGGAATGTTGTTTTCTCTGCATCTTCTTCATCCATCAAAATCTGGTGATACTCATAGCGATCCACGAACGACCCAATTTCATGCTTTGCGCAATTGTCAATCAATATGTGGATGTTCGGCAGGGGAAAGTTTTCTTTTGGACTTTCTTTGTTGAGGTCACGGTAATCAACACACACCCTGGTTCTACCGTCCTTCTTTGGAACAGGCACAACATTAGCTAACCAAGTGGGGTATCCTGTGACTCGGATGACTTTTGCCTCAAACTGCTTGGTCACTTCCTCTTTAATTTTCACACTCACATCAATTTTGAATTTCCTCAACTTTTACTTAACAGGCGGGCAAGCTAGGTTAGTAGGTAACTTGTGGACTACCAAATCAGTGCTCAATCTAGGCATGTCGTCGTAGGACCATGCAAAGACATCTTTGTACTCAAGCACCACTTCAATTATTTCTTCCCTAAGTTGCGGCTCCAGATAGACACTTATTTTTGTTTCTATGATATGATATCGACTTCCAAAATTAACTGCCTCTGTTTCATTCAGGTTTGGTTTGGGTGTCTCTTCGAACTAGGTCAATTCTTGACTAATCTCATCGCATTCCCCTTCCTCATCATACCATGGTTCATCTTCGTATTCTATTTCCTGAATTATTATTTCTGAACTAGACCTGTTTTGAAGGCTGGATCGAGAAGTCCTTATGCATGTCAGATCACTGGAACCAGCATAAAATAACTGTACAAAAGAGAAAAGGAAGCAAAGTAAAGAGAAATGGAAACTATCAGCATTGTTGAAAGGGAAATTGCATTTTATTAGACCCAAATATAACGGAATTTACACATCCAAAGGGTCGGAAATAATAACTATGACGCTAATCCAAACTAGACTGAAAGGAAAATCAAAGCCGACTACCACGGCTCCCTCCGAGGGGGAAGAAGAGTGGCTTCCCAGTTATTTATTTTTCTGCATGCTCCCACAAACTGCACATCTGCCCTGCTTGATCCTTCTCCTGCCTCAACCATATTCATCTCTTCAAACAGTCTTTCTAATCCTTTATCAAGATCCCCGTCCGCGTTGATCAGCGGGCCAGAAATCTTTGGTCTGGGGCCATTGCTAGCACTGGATTTGACAAATGATTTAGACAACCTTGGGATTGGTTATGGGAGAACCCAGGCCTTCTGTCTCAGCTTCTTAGCTCGCCTTATGTCTGCGGCTGTGGGCTTGAACCTAGGTCAAAGGTGTCCAGTTTTTTGGGAAGGGACACTGGTTTCACAATGCCTTGCAAAGAAGCCCCCAACCCCTTGCCGGGCTTGAAACCATTTTTCAACATTTCTGATGCCACCATGACGGATGCAGTTTCTATATTTGAGTTTATGACAACTTCACTTTCTGGAATTTTCTGTACTGACACCATATTAAACACCTCGTAGACCCATGGCCCTTTGCTGTCCTCAGATTGAATGAAAGGTACAATCGCGTCACCTGAAGTATACTAACTATCTTCACCATACACGACAATCTGTTGCCTTTCCCATTCAAATTTGACCATCTGATGCAGTGTAGATGGCACTTCTTTGGTTGCATGAATCCAGAGCCTACCCAACAACAGATTATAAGAGACTACTACATCCAGCACTTGGAATTCCATGGTGAACTCAACGAGCCCTATAGTTACTTCCACCACTATGTCCCTCACGGTGTCTTTGCCTCCGCCGTCGAAGCCTCGAACACAAATGTAATTCTTGCGGACTCTTTCATTTTCCACCTTCAGCTTGGTCAATGTGGATAGTGAAAAATATTTGCACCGGACCCGTTGTCAACCAAAACCCGGATGACCACGGCATCTTCACATTTCACAGTCAGATAAAGAGCCCGATTGTGCTTAGTGCCCTCCATGGAAAATTCGTTGTCAGAGAATGTGACCCGATTCACCTGGAATATCTTGTTCGAAATCTTTTCCAAATGGCTTGCCGTTATCTTGTCTGAGACATGATCTTCATTTAGAATCTTCATCAATGCTCAGCGATGTTCATCTAATGGATTAGTAAGGACAATAAAGAAATTTGAGTGGGTTTCTTCCTCAACTGCTCTATGACATGGCCTTTTTTACTAGTTTTGGGTTATCTTTAGCAATTCTACCCTTCCTCAATTATTTTGGGACAAAGTACCTTCCCGAACGAGTTAAACCTCGTGCTTCACACACTCCCTCTCTCACTTCTTTCCCTCTGTACATCACTATTGCCTGTTCATATCTCCAAGGAACATCTTTGCTGTTGACGATGGGTGGCTGGATCACTGGTTTCACAATAACTAGCTCGATGTGGATAGCTTCCACAACCACAACAGGTTCTCTAGCTACCCCATGTACCGTTACTTTTTCTTGTTCTGATCTCCCCTGAACTATGACGGGCTTGCTGCATTCTTTAGCCCCGGTTATCAGCTTCTTACTACTTTCAACCTCACTGGCTTTGATAATAATTACCATTTGTGAAGGCCTTCTGGACTCTCCCTTTCTTTCCACAATTTCAATCATATTGGTTTCCTGACAGGTCGGCAGAGGGTTTTGGTTAATATTGGGCGCCTTCGGAGTCTGTACCTCAATCCTGTGGGATTCAATAAGTTCTTGGATAGTGTTCTTTAAATGCCAACACTTTTCGGTGTCATGTCCGGGTGCGCCGGAACAGTATTCACAACAGACTGAACAATCTAAATTCTTTGGGGGAGGATTTGGCAGTTTCGCTTCAATTGGTCTCAACATATCCAGTTGTCGCAGCCTGTGGAATAAGCTAGTGTATGATTCTCCCAGCAAAGTGAAAGTCTTATGTTTCTATACCCTCTCATTCCTTAGGACTAGATTACCTCGGAAGGCCGGCCACGGGGATTGTTGGTAAGCTCTTGGAGGTGGGTAGTGATTTTGTGGAGTTGGCTAAGTGTTTTGAGGGGGTGGCGCACTCCATTATGCGTGAGCGGGAGATTTGGTATATGCTTGGGTGTGATGGACTGAGAAGCAAGTTTTTCGTGGTGGATAGTAATGCTGTGGCGGGCCATATGGAGTGTGTGGGTATGTCTGGTGGTGAGGACGAGGCTAGGTGTAATGAGATGGTGCCCGAGGCCCAAACCAAGTTCCCGACTCCACTGTTGCTACTTCCTCCTTAATTTTCGTGAAAGATCCCCCCTGGATGGCTTGAGTAGTTGCCTTAGTTGCAGAGTAGCTCATGATTTTATTGGATTTGAGGCCTTACTCAAACATACTTCCCATCTTGACGACATCGTTGAAAGACTTCCCCACTGCTGACACCAAATGCCCAAAGTTGGTAGGTTCCAAAGCTTGTAGAAAATAGTTGACCATCTCACTATCCTTCATGGGAGGATCAACTCAAGCTGCTTGTTCCCTCCATCGGAAACCGTACTCCTTGAAACCCTCGTTATGTTTCTTCTCCATCTTTGTCAGAGATAGATGATTCGCGACAATCTCGAGATTATATTGAATGTGGCGGGAAAATGCTTGCGCTAAGTCGTCCTAGGTGTACCACCAATCGGGGTCCTGTCGAGTATTCCACTCTAATGCCGACCCACTTAAACTATGGCCAAAGTACGCCATTAGTAATTCATCTTTTCCCCTACTCCCTTCATTTTTCTGCAAAACCCTCTCAAATGCGTGACTAGATCGCCGTGACCATCATATAAGTCAAATTTAGGCAATTTGAAACCTGGAGGAAACTGCACGTCTGGGAATAAGCAAAGATCCTTGAATCCCACGCTCACCTGGCCACCTAATCCTCGCATATCCCTTAAGGATTGTTCCAGAATCCGGACCTTTCTAAGCATTTCTTCCTCCTCGGAATATTTGATCGGTTTTTCAACTGCCATTGGGATTTCAGGACGGGGAGCATAGGAGTAAGGTTCTTGGATTTTAAGCAAGTTCTGGTGAATAGTATTGAGGGTCGTAAGCTTGAAACAGTGGTTCACTTGACGATCTATGAAGTGTAAGGGGCGGAGGTGCCACATAGATAGGAGCGATTGGCGGGGGAGGGTGAGGAGCGACTTTGGGTATTGGGGATGGTGGCCTAGAGGTAGTACCCTGATGTTGTGAATATATAGGAAAACATGGAGGTGGATTAATGGCAGACTGGTCGGGTGCTTGGGCCAGTGGCGAGATGAAGGTTGGATTGGCAAGATAGGTCGGGGGTGGTCGTCCTCTTGCCCATTCGTGGTACATCTCGGCCATTTGGTGCTTAATCTTATACATTTCCTCCTTCATAGCATTAACGTCTAATTCCTCTACCTCTTTCGAGGGGTCAATAATGCTGACAACGGCTTCTTGATTGGCCATGACTTGTTTGTTTTTCGACCGTGTGTTATAGGAGTGGGTTGCCAGAATGCCGCGAGTACTAATCACCAATCTAATTTGGAACTGCAAATACAGTACCAAAAACCCGTTAGTGGATAGGTTCTAAAACATAAGCGGCCACACATGGGATATGCATGCACATAACTAACAGTCGGTCCCTACGTGCATTGGTTGCTTGCGTCATCCCGTCTTTTTTTATTTTGTGAAGCTTCCTTTTCAGCCTTATTCTCTTCCTCTCCAATATTTATTCACTTTCTCTTCTATCTTACTCAATTATGGTCGAATCCTATGTATATTGCCTACGTATCATGTCCCCGCATGAATTAGACCGAACGTAGTTCTTGCAAGTAAAAACGTAGCATAAAACACTTGGGGAAGTTTTCATTTATATAACAACAGACTTCGATTACAAGTAATCGAAAGGTGACAGATTTATAAGGAATAAACAAGCTTGATAAAATGACCTACAGACTCGAACGACTACTAACTATTCATAAAGAAAAATACAGAATCCTGGTTAAACTAACTGACTTTGAAATATTTTGGCAAAAGGCAATGCAATAGTTATGAATACATTAATATCTCAAGTGCTCCTGTGCCTCGCGGGGCATCATTCGGCCTTGTCGCTGACTTGCGTGCTAGACTCCCTTGGAGGTGGTGGAGGTCTTCCATCACTTGCTGGACAAAAGTCATGGCGGTGGCAAAGAATATGGATTTTGTCATATCCTCACAATGGCTGCACCTTGTGGTGATGTAGTATGCGATCTCCCGTACTCTTTCCCTAATAACACCCTTTTCTTGCAACAAATGCTCAATATGTTCAGCCTCGGCTGCCTGACTTAGTTCCTGGAATTTCCTCAAATCCATCTACCTTGCTATCGCTGCATAACAATGTTCTCTCTCGGTTTTGATGTCCCCGACTTGCTTCGCTACTCTGCTCTCAACCATGATGACTCTCCGTTTTAACCCAGCAACCTCATCGTGATGCTTTTCCTTTAATTGTTCAATGATGCGGCCTCGTACCTCTGCGATTTTAGCTAATTGTTTCCGAACCCTGAATAGCTCGCCTTCCGCCTTGTTCAAGTCAACCCATATTCGGTCACTTTTCGCCTCAAATTATCTATTAGTTTTTCATCCTTCGCGCTCCTGGGAGGATATTTTGTGGTTGCTTTCATCATCTGGATTTGGGCTCGTAGTGCCTTGTTTTCTTTGGTTAATCTTTTCTTTTCTCCCTCATCTGTTGCGGCTTGCAAACCATTTTCAAATTGAAGTTCCTTCACTCTCATTTCTAATCTTCCAATGCTGGATTTGTACTCATTTCCTTGGCTAGCCAATCCCATTGTTCTTCTGATGTTTCAACAAATTCTTGGAGATGCGGTCATTTAGCTGGTCTCTCGGGCTCTGTCTCTTTTCTATACCAAGCAATGTACCCCGGTGCAACCTCGCCTTTAGATATGTCGCGTACTCGGTTACCCGCTGTCAAGTATTGACATTCGCTCCAAATTTTGCGCATGACATCTTCAGGGAATTGACCATTGGAGCGATCTCAACTGCTTGGCGGCTAATATCCTCGTCCCTAGGAATCATTTCGCATCTACCTAACTGCCTTAGCACTCTGTATGGCGCATATGGTCGGATACTTCGGAGACATAATTGAAGGAAATGAGGTCCGGTGGCTGGCATATACATAATTCCATCCACGGGGAGCCACCCGAAGGTCCACTCAATCTGATTTCCAGTGACAACTCGGAGATGCGACATCCATTCTGTGACACCCTCAGGCAACCTAAACCCATCAACCCTATTGTAGAATTATTCTATGCAGCTCTTTGGTGGTGACCCATAATTCATGAACTGAGGGCGATGGCATAAGTGCTCAATCATCCATATTTGTTTTCTTCTTCTTTTTTTTTTGCATTTTATTTCAAAAAATCCGGCAGCATTTCGACACTATTTGAGCATTGATTTTACAAGACAAATGACTAATCTCGACCGACCCTAATGCTTCTGCTTTTCTCAATTTTCTTTCCTTATTCCCAAGCCAGTCAACATGCAAATCCAAGCAGCTAAATGCACAAGTAACACATAATTTGCATCAGGATGGTCTTCTCATTTTGGGTTACCTATCCTAGACGGATCCAACCCATGTGTTGAGCCCCCTAAGTCAAATACATGATGCAAATAAGTGTTTCTACTAGTGATCCGGCATGAGGCTGAGTTATTCTAGGTTAAAAACCTTGGTATATGTTCTAGACTGTGTACCCCAGCGGACAACTCGAGTCGAGGAGGGGGCTACGTACCGGGAACCAAAAGGCCATCCGGCTTAGTAACTTTTCCGGCCTCTTTCTTATTTCAGGGTATGACACTAAAAGAATAGGGATTCTCAACCAGTAAGCACATCCCTGGAGGTGAGAAGAAAAGGGTTTCGTAGCAGTTTATATGTACAGTTCAGATAATATCAAAGCAGTAAAAGCATCATTTTGCACATTAAGCCAACATGTAAAATCAGATAATAAACAAAGACAAATACATAAATTATTCTAAGCTCGAATTCTTGAACCCTGAACCAGAGATTCTAGGTTCGGTCCCTAGCAGAGTCGCCAGAGCTGTCACACCTCCTTTTGGCTATCCACGACCTGGCGAAGGGCGTAGAAAAAGGGAGTTTTTCCAATTAAAGGACAATCGAAACATGATTCAATTATTAAAGAGAATTTCATAGTCGCAATTTAGGAGATTTATGGTGTCCCAAGTCACCCTTTAGAATCCCAAATCGAGGAAAGAATGACTATGTTTAATAGTCCGCGAACCAAATATCCGAGTAAGGAATTATGTTAACCCGGGAGAAGGTATTAGGCGTTCCCGTGTTTTGTGGTTATAGCACGGTCACTCAACTGTTATATTTGGCTTACATTATCTGATTTAACACAGCTTTGAACCTAAGTGCAAATTTTAATATTTTAACTGCTTTATTATTATTGTTTTTAAGGAAAATTGCAACGCCATCAGAACGTGCCGCCACATAAATGCACCCGTGGCTTTTGAAATATCCTAACTTCGTTGGGATTCGAATTTGGGTCACATAAATATGCATCCGTGTTTAAGGAGATAAAACTATTAAAGACGTGTCATGAAGCGACTAGCGCGTTATAATCTTTGCGGGGACACCGTGAAATTTTCTAAATGGTGTATCCCGAATTTTATAAGTATTTTAGCATTCATTATTTTTTAAAAGGCTAAACATAGCATTGACTATTGATTTCTATCATGCAGTATCTCTAATAATTTCAAACGAACGTATCCTACTAAGTAGCATAGTGATGATCTACTATTGGAGCGTTGCACCACTATATGAAACAAGACTAATCTCAAGCCTAATTTCAGCCGCTGACCTTTTGCAATTGGGCTTGCTATTGGAAGAAGCAAGCCCAAGAAGTAGTTTTGGCAACTGTAAGGATTGGGCTCGGCACTTGGCCTAGGAGCCTTGTTTACAGGGATAGAATTTCCACAAGTCATAAAATTAAAACCATTGCTAACAAATGCGCCTAATTACTTTAAAACTCTAAAAACCTCTACTGGATACCAGTACCTTTTCGAGTCTTGAGACAAAGGTCTTTGGACCCGGAATCCCCTTTGAAAAATGTGATTTTATCACTTGAGGATCAACGTGCTGAACATTTAAGCCTAGCATCCAGGCTGGCAGACTCACCAATGCAAATGTGAGTAAATATACCCATATCATCCTCATTATCTAGTTAAACAAAAGTCTAAACAATCTACCATTATAGGCTACACTATCGCATCCTATTGCAATTCAAAATATTCCACAGCAAACAATCCAAATAATTCCAAAGAAACAGGCTGACACAAACTTAAAATTAATTACATGGAATTATCCTTTACAAGTCACAGCACTACTCGATATTTAAGCAGGCAAATCCATAAAAACAATGCGCAGCAAGCTGCTTCTCATGTATCACATTGTTGACTACATTGTCAAGCTTAAAAAATGTACCTGGAAATTGGATGCAAAAGAGAAGAAAGGGAGGTCAGCAGAAATTTAGGCACCAGCAGTAGCAATTAAACAAACCAGCAGTAGAAACAGTTCAGCAACCCAGATTTATACCCCAAAACCAAGTTGAACCACTACAGATTTCAAACGACCCGCTTCCAAACGCATGCTTGGATATAAAGCAGTAAAACAAAACCCCAATCGTGATCAAAACACAACGCTTCAATCCCAATTCAACTATTTCTATGTCAATCGGTTCAAAATGGTCATAGAACCTGAATTGATCACAGGCTACTGAAAATAGGCAATGGAACAGTAAATTGTTGGTGTTTCAGGGGTTTTGAGATAATTTTTGGGCTACAAACTCTAGGAAATTTATAAAGATACCTTCAAATTGTCCAACCCCCTTTTTTGAGTGATTTTAGCCCCTTTTATAGCCAAAGGCTAGGGCATCACTCCTATTTTATTTTAACCTAAGGTCCCTCTTTCAATTTTCTGATTTTACTTATTTGGACCCTCATTTCTTGACTTGTTTCCCAAGTTACTGTAGTAATACTATTGATTTTGTATTAAAGACCCCTTCTAGAAGGGTGTAAAGACTTCCACCATTTTCTACCCTTTATATAATACCTATATTACCCTTATTTTTTCCCAAGATTACCAAAAACAACCTAAAAGGTCCATATTTCCCTTAATGATCCTAAATTTATTAGAAGTGAATGCGAAAATCATGTACTGCCCTCAAGTTATCTATTTGGTGCCAAAGTTAACTCCTAAGACTAATTTCCTAATCCTAACATCAATAACCAATCCAAATAAAGACAAACAATCCAACGTCAGCAATCAAATTAGAAACAAAACCCAATACAGGGGAAATTATTATTCAAAACTCAGCAATTGGTACTTCAAAACACGTGAGCCATTGATCGACATTTTAAGCTTAAAATAATCAAGAGATTACTGACACTAATAAACAACCATGAGAGTCAGAGCAGTCAAGACCCTTTCCTAATTGCATGAATTTAAACCAACATTCAGATTCAAAGGTCAAGCATGATATTATTGGAATCAAGGGAACTATGGAGATTAAACAAAACCTATCGTCCAATTTCACAAACAAAATAAACAACCATTCAGCAATCAGACTAGAAATAACAAGTTTGAAATTTGTTAAGACCATTTAAATTTTAAATTAACATGGAATAAACTTAACCTAATTACTAATATAGGCAGAAAAAAAAAATAAACGAAAGAGGAGAAATGGACTCACTAATTCTGTTTTTTGACTGGATTGCCTTCGAACTTGATTTTCAATTGAAGTTCTATGTTTATTTTGTCCGATATAGACATACAAATTTGAAATCGAGTTCAAATCTTTGAAGCTTCCCACACAGGTTGGAACTATGAACCCTAGCTTTTAGATTTAAGGGGCTTTACTGGGATTTGGAGAACTTAGGCTGGGATTTGGTAAGAGGAGGGTGGGTGTGGTGTTTGAGGGACGTTGGACGGCAGCCACCGCCGTGCATGGCGGAGCTGCCCTCGCCAACCCATATTAGAAAAGTTGCAGACATATTCGAGGGTGGCCAATGGCAAGGTTAGGAAGAAGAGGGTGAGGGGGTCCACTGATGTTGATTTGGAGGTCGTTGGCCACCGGCCACCGCCATGGACGGTGGAGCTTCCGTACTTTAAACGAATATTCAACGGGCTAGGGAGGGTTTTGAGGGGTGATCTCTATGGGATTGGAAAGAGGTGGGAGAGGGGGTTCTAGGGTATACATTTGGGAGCTAATGGTGTTACGCCGCCGCCGCCGGCGATTTTGGGCCAGCGGCGGACGGTGGTGTTACAGTGGTTCGATGGTTTTCGGCGGAACTTTACGAGGAGGATGTATTTGGTCTCTAAAGCTTCTACACAGCTTTGGAAACTTTTATTTAAAGTGTAAAGTCCAATTTGGGCCATTGGATCAGAATCGAACGTCGCCAAACCACGTCGTTTTTGCGCCTGGGGTTTGGACTGGGTAGGGGTTATTGGGTTGGGTTTATGGTTTTGAGCTGGGTATAAATTGCAAAATGGCCCAAATTGGTCTTTTAAAACAAGACCATATTTTACAATCCCTCTTTCTTTTCTTTTTTTATTATGACCAAATTCCTTTTATCTTTTTTTTCAATTTTCATTTAATACAAAATCAGAATAAAGACTTGATTTAATACTTCGACTAAATTAATTAATTTCCTAAGATCAACTAAATCCTAATTTAAAAAGAAAACTAAGTAAAATTTGAAATTTCAAAAATAAAAATGCAAAAAGAAATGATTTTGTTATTGTTTCTTTTTCCGTGCTATTAATCACTGAACCTAAGAGTGTTAAAACTGAAAAATTCCATTTTTTACTTTTTCATGAATTAAAATGCACTCAAATGCAATTAAATTGCCAAAATTCAAATAATAAAAAGAAAGAAGCAAATGAAACCACTCAACTAATAAGGAAAAATGTATATAAACACAAATAACATGATTAATTCCTAAAATGCAAATAAACAAAAATCACATAATTAACTCCTAATAATGCAAATAAACGCAAATCACATAATTAACTCCTAAGAATGCAAATAATAAAGAAAATCCTAGTCTACGAATTTATAGGAACGTTTCAAGCGAGGCAAAATCACGTGCTCACAGGGACATTTGAATTTTTATTTTAATGAGACCGAACTGTGAGGCTGCCTTCGCATCCTTAAAAGGAATCAGGTCAAACGTGGTTTATACCCCAGAAATTACTTCGTTGTTGTGGTTTTCTATTTTCTCTTTCTTGTTTTCATTACTCTTTCTTTTGTTTCTTCCCTCTTCCTTTGTTGTTTTGCTGTTTTGTGTTTGTATTGTTTTTTTTCTCTTTTGTTTTATTTTCTTTCTTTTTTTTTCTTTTTTTGCTTTCTTTTTCTCTTTCATTCTTATCTTTTCCTTATTCATCTCTCACGCTTGCGTTTCTGATTTTTCTATTGCTTCTGAAAGAGGGGTATGCAAGAAAATAATTAAAGCTCGAAAGGGTTAGCAAAGGATAAAGTGCTTAGATAGCCGAAGAAAATACCTCTATCGTTACAATCTTTAAAACATGCCAAGTACTAACAAATATGATTTGATCAAATAAAATCATACATAGTATCTCTTAACTGCATCGGAATTAATGGCATTTCTACGCACTTGCCTTCCACATCTGTTAGATACAATGACCCATTAGACAACACTCTTGACACGATGAACGGCCCTTTCCAATTTAGGGTGAACTTTCCCTTTGCCTCTACCTGGTGAGGGTGGATGCGCTTCAATACCAACTGACCCACTGCAAACCTTCTTAGGCAAACCTTCTTGTTATATGTGTTGGCCATTCTTTGTTGATACAATTGGCAGTGACATACTGCTACTAATTGTTTCTCATTAATCAAACTTATTTGCTCCAGTCGGGTTTTGACCCACTCATCATCATCGATTTCTGCCTCGGCGACAATCCGAAGGGACGCGATTTCAATTTTTTCCTGTATTACTGCATCTGTGTCATACACCAACAAATATGTAGTTGCCCCTACTGAGGTATGAACAGTAGTGAGACAGCCTAACAATGCAAAGGGTAGCTTCTCATGTCAATGTCTGGACCCTTCCACCCATTTTTCAAAGTATCTTCTATAGGTTCTTGTTGGCTGCCTCAACTGCTCCATTCGCCTTAGGGCGGTATAGGGTGGAATTGCAATGTGTAATCTTAAACTGCTGACATACATCTTTCATCAGATGACTATTGAGATTTTCTCCATTGTCGGTGATGATTATCTTTAGGATTCTGAACCAGCAAATGATATTTCAATGCACAAAATCGAGCACCGCTTTCTTGGTCACTTTCTTGAAAGTTTTATCTTCAATCCACTTGGTGAAATAATCAATAGCGACCAACATGAACCTGTGCCCATTGGTTGCTACTAGCTCTATGGGCCCGATAACATCCATGCCCTAAGAAACAAAGGGCTGTGGTGCAGACATTATATGTAATTCAGACAATGGGGAGTGAATCAAATCTTCATGCATCTAACGTTGATGACATTTGCATACGAAACTGATACAGTCTCGCTCAATGGTGAGCCAACAATAACCTGCCTGGAGAATCTTCTTCGCCAAAACATACCCGCTCATATGAGGTCCGCAAAATCTAGAATGTACCTTGGTCATGATGGACGTGTCCTGTCTAGCATCTATGCATCTTAATAACCCAAGATCTAGCGTTCTTTTGTATAGTAGCCTTCCACTAAAGAAAAACCTGCCTGATAAGCGACGAATTGTTATATTTTGATCATTTGTGGCTTGTACTGGGTACATACCCATCCTGATATATTCTTTGACATTGTGAAACCAAGGCTCACCATCTACTCATCTTCCACCATATTACTATAAGCATGCTGATCATGGAGTTGAATATGGAGCGCGTCAACATAAGCCTTATCTAGATGATGTAACATTGATACCAAAGTAGCCAAGGCATCAGCAAGCTCGTTGTGAATTCTTGGGATATGCCTTAACTCTACTGACCGGAATCATTTACAAAGACCAAGACTTGCAGGACACCCATGTATGCAGCTAACCTCAGACCTAAAATACATGCCTTATATTCTACCATATTGTTAGTGCAATAGAAGTGGACCTGAGCTTTAATGAGATAACAGTGTCCCGTTTCAGAAATGAGTATTGCTCCTATCCCGATGCCTTTCATGTTGGCGGCCCCATCGAAGAATAATTTTCATCCTGTCCTCTCGCTCTGTTCCACTTCATCAAAATACATCACCTATTCATCCAGGAAGTATGTATTTAAAGGTTCGTATTCTTCATCCACCGGATTCTCATCCAGATGATCAGCCAATGCCCGCGCTTTCATTGTCGTCCTAGTTGCATAGACAATGTCGAACTCGGTGAGCAGGATCTGCAACTTTGGAGGTCTCCCCGTAGGCATAGGCTTCTGGAATATGTATTTCAACGGGTCTAGGTGTAAGATTAGGTAAGTAGTATACAATGACAAATAGTGTTTCCACTTCTGTGCTACCCAAGTTAGGGCACAACACGTCCTTCCAAGATGAGTATACTTGACCTCATAAGCTGTGAATTTCTTGCTATGGTAGTATATGGCTTGCTCCTTCCTTCTGGTGACATCGTGCTGACCCAACACACATCTTAATGAGTTGTCCAAGACTGTCAGATACTGGATCAATGGCCACCTTGGTTTCGGTGGGATCAAATACCGGTGGGTTCGACAAGTATCCTGTTATTTTATCAATAGCCTCCTGGCATTCTTCCGTTCACTTGACTGCAGCCTCCTTTTTCAACAACTTAAAGATAGGCTCACAAGTGTCATAATCTGAGTAATAAATCGATTAATGTAATTCACTCTCCCCAACAGACTCATCACCTCTATTTTGTTCCTCGGAGGAGGCAATTCTTGTATGGCATTGATCTTTGATGGATCTATTTCAATGCCTTGGCTGCTGACTATGAATCCTAGCAACTTCCTTGATGGCACACCAAATGCGCACTTTACAGGATTGAGCTTGAGATTGTACCTGCGGAGCCTCTAGAAGAATTTTCTCAGATCTCTGACATGGTCGGCCTGCTTCCTGGATTTCACAATTACATCATCCACAGAGACCTCAATCTCCTTATGTATCATATTGTGGAATATGGTTGTCATTTACCTTATATAGGTTGCTCCGGCATTCTTCATACCGAAGGGCATGACCCTATAGCAATATGTTCCTCACGGTGTGATGAATGCTATCTTCTCTGCATCCTCCTCATCCATCAAAATCTGGTGATAGCCTACGAAAAATCCATGAAAGAACCAATCTCATGTGTTGCACAATTATCAATCAATGTGTGGATGTTCGGAAGTGGGAGATTGTCCTTCGAACTTGCTTTGTTTAGGTGACAATAATCGACGCACACCCTAGTTTTACCATCCTTCTTTGGCACAGGCACGATATTGGCTAACCAGGTGGAATATCGTATGACTCGGATGACCTTTGCCTCAAACTGCTTGGTAACTTCCTCTTTGATCTTTATGCTCAATTCAGTTTTAAACTTCCTCAAGTATTGTTTTACAGGAGGGCAGGTTGGGTCAGTGGGTAATTTGTGAACTACCAAGTCAGTGCTCAACCCTGGCATATTAGGGTAGGACCATTCAAAAACATCTTTGTATTCAAGCAACGCTTCGATTATTTCTTCTATGAGCTGCGGCTCAAGATGGACACTTAGTTTAGTTTCACTGATATTATCTGGGTCCCGTAGATTGATTGATTTTGTATCGCTCAGGTTTGACTTGGGTTTTTCCTCAAATTTTCTTAACTCTTCACTAATTTCCTCAAACACCCTTCCCTCTTCATATTCTAGTTCATCCTCATATTCTATCTCTTGATTTATTACTTCTGAATTAGACCGGCTTCCAAGACTGGGCCAAAGAATCCATATGCATGTCATATCATTGGAGCCAGAATAAAAATAACTGTCCAAGAAGGAACAGAAAAGCAAAGAAAAATAAAAACTATCAGCATTGACGAAAAAGGAAATTACATTTCATTGAAATTGAAAGATAACAAGGTTTACACATCCAAACGGGCGGAAGATAGACTTTGAATTACAACCCTGGAATAATTCAGAGAAATTGAAAGAAAAATCAAAGCAAACTACCAAAACGCCTTCCTGGTCGGGAGAGTAGTAGCTTCCCAATTGTTGATTTTTGCACGGGACCCAACAAATTGCACATCTGCCTAGCTAGAGCCCTTTCCAGCTTCTACCATATTCACATATTCAAACAACTTCTCTAACCTTTCAAGCAATTCCTTATCAGGATCACCCACAGCACTAGGACTTGTTGTTGGCGAGCGCTTCTTGGTGCCGGGCCTAAAAAATGATCTGAAGAGACGCGGCACAGGCTTGGGGAGGACACATGCTTTCTCCTTCATTCTCCTGGCCCTCTTGATGTATGAACTTGTAGGCTTGAATCCCAATCCAAAGGTTTCTATGTTCTTGGGGAGAGATACCTGTTGAATCAAACCCTGAAGTGACGCCCCGAAACCTTTTCCTGGCACAAACCCGTTCTTTAACATATCAACAGCCACCATGACTGATGCAACATCTAGCTTTGGCATTGGAACACACTCCCCTTTTGAAACTTTTTGCACTAATACCGTGTCGTGAACGTGATACACCCAGGGGCCCTTGTCATCATCTACCTCGATGAGTGGTACAATAGAATCACTATGAGCATACATATTGTCCACGTTGTGCACAACTATTTCTTGCCTATCCCATTCAAATTTCACAATCTAATTAAAGTAGAGGGGACTGCTCTAGCAGCATGGATCCAGGGTTGTCCCAAAAGTAGGTTGTAGAAAACATCCACATCCAGCATTTGGAATTCCATGGTAATATCGACCGGCCCGGTTATCAGTTCGAGCACTATGTCACCGACCGAATATTTTCCACCACCGTCAAACCCTCGCACACAATTGTTATTCTTGTGGATTCTTTCATCATCCACCTTCAAGTTACTCAACGTGGAAAGAGGAAATATTTGCGCTTGAACCGTTATCAACTAACACTCGAGTGACCACAAAATCTTCGCACTTTACTGTGAGATAAAGTGCTCTATTATGCTCAGTGCCTTCTACGATCAATTCATCGTCAGAAAAAGTGACTATGTTCACCTCAAAAATCTTGTTGGCTATCTTCTCCAAGTGATTGACCGTGATTTTATATGGAACATGGGCCTCGTTCGGGATCTTCATCGATGCCCAACGATGCTCGTTCGAAGGAAGCAACAATGATAACAGTGAGATTTGAGCAGGCGTCTTTCTCAGTTGTTCCACAATAAAATAATCCTGCATTTTCATATTCTTCAGAAATTCTTCTGCTTCCTCTTCACTCACAGTTTTCTTCACCAGCACTAAGTTATCCTTGGTCGGTTTGTTTTTTCTCAATTCCTCAGGGGCAAAGCACCTCCCCGATCGGGTCAATCCGTGAGTCTCATAAACTTCTTCTCCAACCTCTTTCCCTTTGTATGTCACAATTACTCGGTCAAAAATCCAAGGTATAACCTTATTTCTGATCATTAATAGCTAAGTCATACATTTGATAATGACAGGCTCTGTGCGAGAGCCTTCCATGACAACCACAGGCTTGCTTGTCGCCCCCGGTAAAACTACTTCCATATTTTCTTGTTTCACCATTCCGTCTTTCAGGGATTCATTCTTGACCATAACGAAAGTCTCACTTCTTGTTCCACTCAATTTAAGCGTCAACATCTCACTTCTTAAATTCTCAATTGTCTTCCGCTCACTAGCTCGGATCATCATGACAGTTTGTGAAGGATTTTTGGGCTCTCCCTCTATTTGCACTATCTCAATCATATTTGTCTCTTGATGAGCAGGCAGCGGATTTTGATTAATATTGGGTGCTTCCAGCGCTTGCACCTCAATCCGATGTGAGTCAATGAGTTCTTGAATAGCACTCTTCAGATGCCAATTTTCTCTATGTCATGCCCCGGGGCGCCAGTACAATACTCAAAACTAACAGAATTGTCCAGATTTCTCGGAGGAGGATTTGGCAATTTTGCTTCAATCGGCCTCAACATATGTCTTAACCTGCAGAATAAGATGGTATATGATTCTCACAATGGAGTGAAGGTTTTTTTCTTCTGCATTCTCTCAGTTTTAGAGCTTGGTTGGGCTGGAAAGCTGGTCTCATGGGTTGTTGGTAGGCTCTTGGAGAATAGTTATTTTGTAGAGCTAGGTAATTATTTTATAGGGTTGGCGCATGCCATTTTCATGGGCGAGAGGTTGAGTATATGTTTGTGCATGATGGACGGAAAAACGGGGATCAGGAGGTGGGTAGTAGTGTTGTGGTAGGCTTTATGGAGTGTGTGGATAGGTTTGATGATGTGGTCGGGGCTGGTTGTAGTGGGATGAACCCCGGGGCCCAAACCAAGTTCCTGAGTCAATCGTCGCTACTTCTTCCTTCTTCTTCTTTCCAATTGCTCCCTCGGTCTCGCTTTGGATAGCCTAGGTGGTTGCTTTGATTGCTGAATAACTCATAATCTTGTTAGATTTGAGTCCTTCTTCTACCATACTCCCCATTTTCACTACCTTATTAAAGGATTTACCCACTGTCGATACTAGGTGACCAAATATGTAGGCTCCAAAGCCTGCAAGAAGTAATACACCATTTCTCTTTCCTTCATTGGCGGGTCGGCCCTTGTTGCCGAATCCCTCCAACGGAAGTCATACTCTTTTAATCTCTCATTGTGCTTCTTTTCCATCAAAGACAAGCGATCTAGAATAATTTCAAGATTGTACTGAAAATGACATACAAATTCTTGGTCTAGATCGTCCCATGTGTACCACCGAGCATGATCCTGTTGGGTGTACCATTCCAATGTTGAACCACTTAAACTTTGACTGAAGTATTCCATCAGTAATTCATCCTTTCCGCCTGCCCCTCTCATCTTGCTGTAGAAACCCCATAGATGTGCCACCAGATCACCATGTCTGTCGTATAAGTCAAACTTGGGCATCCTAAATCCCAGAGGCAATTGTACATCTGGGAACAAACAAAGGTCTTTGTATGACATACTCACTTGGCCTCCTAACCCATGCATATCTATGAATGATTGCTGTAGACTTTTGACTTTTTTGAGCACCTCCTCTTCCTCGAGGTTTTTGACTAGTTTTTCAACCTCAACAGAGATTTCCAAATGGGGAGCACAAAAGTAGGGTTTGTGGGCTTTGGAAGTGGGTTTTGGTGGGTAACACTGGTTGTCATGGGCTTGGATCAAAGGTTCACTGGATGATCTATGGAGTGTGGCGGGAGGAGGTGCCATAAAGATGGAAGCAACTGGTGGAAAGGGATGGGGAAAAGCTTTAGGTGGTGGAGCTGGGGGTGCCTGGGAAGTGGTACCCTGGTATTGTTGGTAGATGGGGAAGCTTGGGGGTAGATCAGTCAAAGGGTGGTCATATGACTGGCTTAATAGTGGGATGAAGGTCGGGTTAGTAGGATAAGCTGGTCGTGGCTGCCCTCTTTCCCATGCCTGATACATTTCAGCCATCTAATGTTTCAGTTTGTACATCTCTTCTTTCATTGCGTTGACATCCAACTCTTCTACCTCTTTTCAGGGATCAATGATACTTGCGTAGGATTCTAGATTAGACATAATCAGCTTGCTTTTGGACCGACTGTTATAGGAGTAGGTTGCCAGAATGCCGCGAAGCTAATCACATATCTGAACTAAGATAGACAACATCAAAACTTGTTAGCAGGTAGGCTTTAGCCCATAGGTAGCCACATATTTGGGGATGGATGCACCTAAGCAGTTACCGGTTTCTATTATGCATATGGATTGGCTGCTTGCATCATCCCGGCTTTGATCCTATGCACTCTCTTGTTTTCTCTCTTTTTTTCCCTTCCCATTTTCTTTTAGCTCAGCTTGTTTTGCCTACCTTCTTTTGTTTTATTATTTCCTTCCTTATTAAATCGTTGTTTCTCTCATGGTTTTCTCCCTTTTCTTTTCCCCTTCTCTTATTTTGGTTATGGTCGAATACTATGAAGACTGCCTACGTATCATGACCCCGCATGAATTAGACCGAGCGCAGTTCTGGCTGATAAACATAGAAAATATTTTTGAAATTTTAGTTTTCATAAAATAAAACACTTGATTACAACTACTAACAGACTTTAAGAATAAAACTCAACAGACTCCGACACCGATGAGACCAACAGACTCTGACAGAAAGATAAAAACAACTAACTTAACAACCCACTACATGCTAAAATAGAAGATTATATAGGCTTTGCAAATGGACTAACAGACTTCAGTGAAAATCATGGATACATTAAGACCTCTAAGCTCATGGGGCTTGCGGGACATCATTCGGTCTTGTCGTAGGCCTGTGTGTTAAATCCCCTTGGAAGTGGTGGAGGTCTTCCATCACTTAACGAATGAAGGTCATTACGATGGCAAAAAACATGGATCTTGTCATATCTTCACAGTGACTACACTTTATGGTGATATAATCAGAGATCATCCGTACCCTCTCTCTTATATGACCCTTTTCTTGCAACAATCACCCAATATGTTGGGCCCTACCTCCAAAGTTTGTTCGGCTACACGATTTACTCTTGAAATTGTTGCAAATCTCTTTTCAGCCGTGTTATTGTTGTGTAACAATGCTCTCTTTCAGCCTTGAAGTCCTTTTCTTGCTTAACCATTTTGTTTTCAACCACCATGACCCTCTTCTTCAACCCTGCAACCTCGTTGTCATACCCTTCTTTCAGCTGTTCGATCATGCATGCTCGTTCCTCTGCATTTTTGGCCAATTATTTTCAGGCCCTGGCTAGCTCACCCTTTGCTTTGTACAAGTCAAAACCATGTTCGCCTACCTTCTTCCTTAGATTGTCTATGAGCTTTTCATCCTTCGCACTTCTGGTGGGAGACTCTGCGGCTATTTTCACATTCTAAATTTGGGCTCGTAAAGCTTCATTTTTTTGGGCTAGTCTTTTCTTTTCCCTCGTCTGCCGAAGCTTGCAAACCATTCTCAAATTGAAGGTCTATGACTTGCTTTTCCAATTTCCCTATTGTGGCCTTGTATTCGTTTTCCTTGGCTAACCAATTCCATTGTTCTTGTGACGTCTTAGCAAATTCCTGAAGATGTGGTTGTTTGGCCGATCTTCCAAACTCCACTTCCCTTTTATACCAAGCCAGGTACCCTGAAGTCAAACGAGTTATGAGACAAAAGTCGACAAAAGTTGTCATAACTTAGGTTCATAATTTTACTTAAACATTAGGTCAAATGTTACTAAGCTTTTCTCAAAACTTACATAGAATTATTGGGTGATCTACCTACTAAATTGAATATTTATGAGTCTAGTTTCCGACGCATTAAACCGTTCGTCGATACGGTCTTCGAGTGGAGAGATAGTCGCATTTTCGCGAGACTGCACCAAGCACCTCTCTATGGGGCCCACTTAGACGGTTTTAGATTCTTGGATATATATATATATATACACAAACACACATACACACATATATAATAATACATATATATAAATATATATACATATATATATAAATATATATATATATATATATATATATATATATATATATATATATATATATATACATATATATATATGTATATAATGCCTCCAACCCGTTTTAAGTCATTTTGTTTTACTATATTCAGACCTTAGAGACCTAGGAACATCCTCTAAAGGTTCTCTCAAATTCAAGACCCAAACAATAGGCCAACAACACAAATCAAGTGTAAGGAATCCCGTGGCGCTATTAAGTTTCTTGTTCTTCTTGTTGTTGCTCATTTATGTGTTGTTCCAGCTCATATGAAGTGTTGTTTTTAGTGTTTTATGTTCTGTAGATACTCCCTCAAGTTCTTAATATCAACCCTACGTGATTTCAATCCTTCTAAAGTGATTCTAGTACTGAAAAACCCTAAATGATTGCTAGTTTCGCTTCTTTGCTGTTGTGGCAGCATTGGAGGAATATTTCATGGACAATTAAGGTCAAACTGAGTTGTTCTTACTATCTAAAGGTAAGGAACCTCTTACTCTAAATGTATTTAAGATTATCCAAGTTGCGGCTAAGTCACTGAAGCTAGAACTTGTGAAATATATATATCAAAAGGCTTTGTCGTAAATTTATCGGTTGGTGGACTGTTTCAGGATGTTCACTATGATTAATATTGATGTTGTTTGGGCTGATTGGTGATTGTTTTCACTTGTGGAAGTCATATTAATAGGGGAGGTGTTGTCCGTTTCATCGTAAAATAGGTTGTGGTTGGTACATAATAGTTATGACGCTTAAAAGTTAACAATTGTGTCATTTCTCCGATTGTAGACTAAGGAGTAGTATTATTTGCATAGCTTGAGGTTCAGCAGTATATACAAGGTATGTGAGTCTTTCCCTTTCCTTTTTTTGCACGACTCTGATTGTACATAATGTAATGAACGAGCTTCTAAAGATACTCTACTCTTAGAAGCTAGCAGTACTTGCATTGTTTCCCCTCTTATGGAATGGTTAATGTTGATGTTGCTTAACTTATTCTTATGTTATCAATGTTGTTAGTAATTCCTAATTCTTATAAGGTTCATAGTAAAGAGTTTGTCCTAACAAAGTGTACAGAGAATACCGACTTATGTCACTCCGAAAGATTTAGAACGTGATTCCATGAGTCGAGCATGCATTATATATATGTATCTATCTTACTCTACCGAGTCGCGCTATTGTCATCCGGGTAAGGCACCTATTGTGCAACCACTGATCAATTGAGTTTTATCAAGCTCCACGTGGCCGGGTACGAATATACCGAGCCTTATGATGGTCGGGTATGTTTTTAGCGAGCCTGTTATGGTGGGGTACGATATGATGATGATGATACCCACAGAGGCATATGTTTAAAGTGTATGTATACATACATATGTATCATGCATTGCATGTGAGTAGCTCTCAAAGGTACCCAGATGTTACAGGTTGTATATTCTCTATCCCTGCTTACAGTACTGTTCGTACTTATTGTTCCCCACAATACATACTCAATACTTTATTCGTACTGACGTCCTTTTTTGTGGACATTGCATGTCGTGATGCAGGTTCTGATAGACAGTCAAGCGCAGCTCCCCCACCACAGTAGGTTGTCCAGTTTAGCATTGATTGGAGAGATCCCTTCTTCGGACTTGGCTTGGTCTTGGTATGTATTTTTGTTATAGACATTATGGATATATCAGGGCCCTATTCCGAAAATTTTACAGCACTTATGTTCCATTATAGGCTCATAGACAGGTGTCGACTCATGTATAGTATGGTATGATTTGTTGGCTGATTTTTATTGTATAGTCTTTCATGGTAGTGTGGTAGCTCGTACCTTATATATAGTTTCTTGATTGTTTGGTCATCCCATGTTATGTATGCTCATGCCATCATCTTTTATTATTAGTTTTTCATGACGCATGTCTATCTATTATATTGATCTCGTCGGCCCTAAAAGATAATAAAGAAGGTTTTTATAAAATGTACATTGATACTCGGCAAGTATGGCCGGGTGCTAGTCATGGCCCTCGAGTTTGGGTCGTAACAAACTTAGTATCAGAGCAAGTATGTACTAGGGGTTGTCTATTAGCCATATCTAGTAGAGTCTTGATAAACGATATGTAGCGTGCCACATTTATAATCAGGAGGCTACATGACATCTAGGGATGTTATTATCTTCCTAAATCTAGATCCTGAGTAGATTTGAGTCGTAAATGTTCGTCCCTAATACTCACCTTGTTTTCTTTCAGTGATGCCTTCGATTAGGAAGCAAATGATTAGTAGACGGCTTGACACGGCAGCGGAGAGAGTACTAGTCAGGTTCCCCAAGCCAGAGCAGGCCAAAGTGAGGCTTGAGTGAGATACCCTTTCATACCTCATCTACTCCGTCTCCTCCAGAGGATATTAGGAGGCACCCAGCACTTCTAGTTCTCTGGCACTAAAGACTAAGATATGCGAAGTGCATTGAAGTTGTTGATTAGCTTGGTAGCTGCTCAGGCTTAGAGATAGAATACAGGTGCTGCTGATAAACCAGTTAGTACGGGAGTTTATGATTTTATTAATTTAGACCCTCCACTGTTTACCGAATCAGACCTCAAGGAGGACCCGCAGACTTTATTGACCATGGTCATCGTACAATGTGGGTTATACATGCTAGTGATACGGATGAAATAGAGTTGGCTTCTTAGAGGTTACGTGATTTTGGGCATGATAGTTGGGAGAGATCCAGTGGTCCAAACGTTCCTCCAACTGTGTGGAAGGAATTTTCTGAGGCCTTCCTTCGTCACTACTTGGCAGTTGAGATACGATGAGCTAGAGATAATCAGTTCTTGAACCTTCGACAAGGTAATATGAGTGTGCGAGAGTAGATTATGCAGTTTGATTCTTTGGCAAGGTATGCTCCCCATATGGTGGCTGAGATGAGTGATAGGGTGTATCTGTTCATGAACGGGTTGGGACCACATCTGATAAATAAGTGCATGACAGCCTCCTTGGTTGAGGGCATGGATATTCTCATATTCAGGATTAATACCATAACCTAGAGGATCGTAACCACCAGAAGAGGGCAGATAGGGAGCAGGATAGGGTCCAACATAAGAGGGAGAAATTTTCAGGGTATTCTGATGACTTCAGAGGCAGCGTCAGGCCCCAGTCTTTGAGGAGTTCGGTGCCACTTGTAGCTAGTTCTCTTCCAGTGTTTCAGAGGCCTCGATATAGATTTACCTATTCTGATCTAGGTCAGATTTTGCAAGAATCAAGCTCGCAACATCACGCGGATACTAGTCAGACAAGACCCCAACACCACGTCGTGATCAGTGCGGCAAGGCCCACTTT
Organism: Nicotiana benthamiana; assembly: GCA_034376525.1. Classification (NCBI taxonomy): domain Eukaryota; kingdom Viridiplantae; phylum Streptophyta; class Magnoliopsida; order Solanales; family Solanaceae; genus Nicotiana; species Nicotiana benthamiana. The sequence continues at coordinate 3,768,712 of CM067326.1, forward strand.
GGACTGTGCCGTCGAGGTTCTGATACATGTTATTCTTGCGAACAACCTAGCCATATGATGCGGGATTATCCTCGTAGAGGAGGTGATGGTATGACTCATCCGACTGGATCTGTGTATGGTTCTTTCTCATCAGTTCGACCTCCAGCATAGGGTTTGAGAAGTCGACAGGTCGTGGTAGAGGTAGAGGTGTAGTGTCGAGTACGAGTGGTGCTCAAAATTGAACCTATGCTCAAGTAGGTCGACAGGATCTCGAGTCATCTCCAGACGTTGTTATAGACATATTGTATGTGTTTTCCTATGATGTGTACGCGTTGATTTATCCGAGATCTATATTATCATATGTTACACCCTTTGTAGCTAACAAGTTTTGCATTGAACCTAAATTGATAATTAAACCCCTTGCAGTATCTACTCCGATTGGAGATTCTGTTATTGCTAGAAGGGTATATAGAGGTTGTACTGTGATGATTTGTAGTCATCAAAACTCGGCAAATTTATTTGAATTAGAAATGGTTGATTTTGATATGATAATGGGAATGGACTGGTTGGACTCATTCTATGCAAATGTTGACTGTCGTATGAAGATGTTTAGGTTTCAATTTCCTGGTGAACCCGTCATCGAATGGAAGGGGAACATTGCTACATCGAAAGGTAGGTTTATTTCCTATCTTAAGGCAAGTAAAATGATCTCAAAGGGTTACATTTATCATCCCGTTCGCATTAGCGATGCAGAGGTGAAGCCACCTACTCTACAATCAATCCTCGTGGTCAATGAATTTCCAGATGTTTTCCTAGATGAACTTCTGGGCCTTCTTCCTGAAAGGAGATTGAGTTTAGCATTGATGTGTTGCCTGACACTCAACCAATCTCAATCCCTCCATACAGAATGGCCCTGGCAGAGTTTCGAGAATTGAAGTAGCAGTTGAAGGACTTGCTGGATAAGGGATTTATTTGGCCTAGCACTTCACCTTGGGGTGCACCAGTCCTTTTTGTGCAAAAGAAAGACCGGCCATTACAGATGTGTGTCGACTATCGACAGTTGAATAAGTTAACTATAGAGAACAAGTATCCACTTCCAAGAATTGCCAACCTATTTGACCAACTCCAGGGTGCCAAGTATTTCTCCAAGATTGACTTATGTTCATGGTATCATCAGGCGAGGGTTAAGGAGAAGGATATTCTAAAGACAGACTTTTGCACAACATATGGGCACTTTGAGTTCTTGTTGATGTTGTTCGGGCGAACAAATGCCCCATATATGGATCTCATGAATACTGTATTCAGGCCCTATCTTCATGTGTTGGTTTTTTCATTGATGACATTCTAGTGTGTTCTCGTTCGGAGGCGGAACATGCTGGCCACTTGTTGATAGTATTACAGATGCTTCAGTATCATAATTTATATGCTAAGCTCTCCAAATGTGAATTATAGCTGAACTCAGTAGTATTCCTTGTCCATGTGATATCTGACGAGGGTATTAGTATCGACACTCAGAAGATCGATGCAATAAAGAATTGGCCGAGACCTACAACACCATCAGAAGTTTCTAGCTTCCTAGGGCTAGAAGGATATAATAGGCGGTTTGTAGAAGGTTTTCCTCCATATCAGCACCATTGAATAAGTTAACACAGAAAAATCTACCAATTTCCAGTGGTATAACACTTGTGAACGTAGTTTTCAGGAGCTGAAGAATCGATTGACATCTGCATCAATGTTTACTCTTCCTGAAGGAACAGAAGGTTATGTGGTATATTGTGATGCCTCAAGTATAGGTTTGGGCTGTGTATTGATGCAGCGTGGGAAGGTGATTGCTTATGTATCAAGAATTGAAGAAGCATGAAAACAATTATCCGACCCATGATTTGGAATTGGCTGCAGTAATATATGCTTGGAAGATACGACGGCACTACATATACGACATCCATGTTGACATCTACACATATCATAAGATCTTACGGTACATCTTCAAGCATAAAGAGTTGAATTTGAGTCATCGTAGGTGGCTTGAATTACTAAAGGACTACGACGTCGAGATATTCTTTCATCCCTATAAGCCAATGTTGTGGCAGACGCTCTCAGCCGTAAGTCAATATGAAGCGTAGTACACATTGAAATGGGTATATGGGGGATAAATAAAGAACTTCATCAACTAGACAATATGAGAATCAGATTGTTAGACTTTGATGACGGAGGTGTTACTGTATAGAATACATCAGAATCATCTTTGGTAGCCGAGGTAAAAGCACAGCAATATAAAGATCCTATCTTAGTACAATTCAGAGAGAGCATTCAACAATGTAAAGTTATGGCTTTTGAGATTAGAGGAGATTGGGCACTGAGATACCAAGGCCGATTATGTGTGCCTAATGTGGCAGGGTTGCGAGAGAAGATTATGAATGAGATTCATCAATCCCGATAATCCATCCATCCCGGCTCGACAAAGATGTATCATGATGTCAAGGATCAGTATTGATGTGATAACATGAAGAAGTCTATTGCAAAATTTGTAGCCCGGTGTCCCAATTGTCAACAATTAAAGATAGAACATCAGAAACCCAGTTAATAGCTTCAGAATATAAAGATTCTGACTTGGAAATGGGATGTGATTAATATGGACTTTGTTATTGGATTACCTCACTCTTATCATAAGTTTCACTCCGTCAGGGTGATAGTAGATCGACTTACGAAATGTGCCCATTTTCTGTCAGTTAAGACAACTTACACGGCTGAAGATTATGTGAAGTTGTATATCAAGGAGATTGTTAGGCTTCATGGTGTGCCGGTGTCTATTATATCAGACCGGGGAGCTCAATTTACGGCTAACTTTTGGAGGTCTTTTCAAAAGGGTTTAGGCACACAAGAGAATCTCAACACTGCATTTCATCCACAGAATGAAAGACAGTCTGAACGTACCATTTAGACACTTGAAGATATGTTACGAACATGTGTTATAAATTTCAAAGGGAATTGGGATGACCATATTCCACTAATAGAATTCGCCTACAATAATAGCTACCATTCTAGTATTAAAATGGCCAAATACAAGGCACTGTAGGAAGGAGATGTAGATCACCAGTTGGATGGTTTGAAGTCGATGAAAGAGAATTATATGGGCCAGATTTGATTCACCAAGCCACTGAGAAGGAAAAAGTGATACAGGGGCGATTGAGGACAGCACAAAGAAGGAAAAAGTCTCATTCTGATGTCCAACGTCGTGATCTAGAGTTCAAGGTTAGTGATTGGGTTTTCCTGAGAATCTTACCTATAAAGGTGTTATGCGTTTTGGGAAGAAAGGCAAGCTGAGTCCGCAGTATATCGGGTCGTATAAGATTCTTCAACGAATTGGAAAAGTTGCTTATGAGTTAGAATTTCCATCCGAATTGGAATATTTCCACCCGGTATTTCATGTATCTATGTTGAGAAAATGTATTGCGGACCCTTCTTGGGTTTTCCCTATAAAAGATGTACAAATTACAGGAGATCTATCAAATGAAGAAGTGCTAGTGGCTATATTAGATCGACAAGCCCGCAGGCTGAGAACAAAAAATGTAGTTTCCATCAAAGTATTATGGAGGAACAAGAATATGGAAGAAATGACATGTTAAGCATAAGAGGAGATGAAGTCTAAATACCTTACCTATTCCAGAATAAAGAAAACGAGGATGCTAAGGGAATACAGGATGCATTAGAAGGTAGAACAGCTCTATGAGGTAAGCAATAGCTTGAGAATACTCTTCCTTAGTACAAAATGGTGATATGCAGATAATACACATGTCCATATTGCTTCGCATACCCTTGTATGTCCATACATTGATTTAACTACTTGCAAATTCGTCCTCTATTAATGAGAGAAACTCGGTCAGAATCCACAATGATTTAAACTCCCCATAAACCCTTACATTCAAGGATGAATGTTCCTAAGAGGGGAGGGTATCCATACGCTCTAGTTCATACCATATATTAGTTAACATAAATCCAAGAAGGAATTATCTTTGATATGATAAGAAGTTAATCATATTGGTCTTAAGTGATACAAGGGTGTATAAGAGTGATTAACAACTTTTAGAAGTGAAACGAATCAAGGATGTTGTAACTTGTATTTCCAGGTAAACCTAGAGGTGATTAGTACACTCAAGAGGTCATATTTTAAGGTATTTTAATCATATAATATCTGTATCATAAGTCTTGAAGTCAAACGAGTTATGAGACAAAAGGAAAACAAAAGTTTTCACAACTTAGGTTCATAATTTACTTAAACATTAGGTCAAATGTTACTAATATTTTCTCCTAATTTACTTATAATTATCGGGTGATCTACCAACAAAATTGAAGATCTATGAGTCTAGTATCCAACGCATTAAACCGTCTGTCAATACGGTCTTGGAGTAGAGAGATATCCATATTATTGCAAGACTGCGCCAAACACCTCTCTATGGGCCCCACTTAGGCGTATATATATATATATATATATATATATATATATATATATATATATATATATATATATGTGTGTGTGTGTGTGTGTGTGTGTGTGTGTGTGTGTGTGTGTGTGTGTGTGTGTGTGTGTGTGTGTGTGTGTGTATATATATATATATTGTGCCTCTAACCCGTTTTAATTCATTTCATTTCACTATATTTAGATCTTATAACCCTAGGAACATCCTCTAAAGGTTCTCTCAAGATTCAAGATCCAAACAATGGGCAAACAACACAAATCAAGTGTCGGGAATCCCATGGCGCTAGTAAGTTTCTTGTTCATCTTGTTGTTGCTCATTTTTTTATTGTTCCAGCTCGTGTGGAAGTTTTTTTTCAAGGTTTTATGTTCTATAGATACATTCTCAAGTTATTAATATGAACCCTAGGTGATTTCAATCCTTCAAAAGTGATTCTCGTACTGAAAAACCCTAATTGATTGCTAGTTTCGTTTCCTTGTTGTTGTAACAGCATTGAAGGGATATTTCATAGTCAATTAAGGTCAAACTGGAGTTGTTCTTTATGTCTAAAGGTAAGGAACCTCTTACTCTATATATATTTAAGATTATACAAGTTGTGGCTAAGTCATTGAAGCTAGAACTTGTGAAAATATATATATAGTTATATATATATATATATATATATATATATATATATATATATATATATATATATATGTATATATGTATATATATGTATATATATGTATATATGTATATATGTATATATATGTATATATGTATATATATGTATATATGTATATGTATGTATGTATATGTATGTATGTATATGTATGTATGTATATGTATATATATATGTATATATATATATATATATATATATATATATATATATATGTATATGTATATATATATATATATATATGTATATCAAAAGGCTTGGTAGTAATGTTATCGATTGGTGGACTATTTTGGGAGGTTCACTATGATTAACATTGATGTTATTTGGGTTGTTTGGTTATTGGTTTCACTTGTGCTGAGTCATATAATAGGGGAGGTACTGTCCATGTCATCGTAAAATAGGTTGTGGTTGGTATATAACAGTTACGACGCTTAAACGTTAATGATAGTGTCATTTCTCCTATTGTAGACTAAGGAGTCGTGACATTTGCATAGCTTGAGGTTGGGAAGTATAAACAAGGTATGTGAGGCTATCCCTTTCATTCTTTTGCATGACTCTGATTGTACATAATATAATGAATGAGCTTCCAAAGATACTCTACTCTTAGAAGCTAGCAGTCCTTGCATTGTTTCCCCTCTTATGGAACAATTAATGTTGATATTGCTTCTCTTATTCTTATGTTATCAATGTTGTTGGTACTTCTTGATTCTTATATGGTTAATAGTAAAGAGTTAGTCCTAACAACGTGTACAGAGGATACCGACCTTATGTCACTCTGAAAGGTTTAGAACATGATTCCATGAGTTGAGCATGCATTATATATATATGTATCTATTTTACTCTATCGAGTCGCGCAATAGTCGCCGGGTATGGCACCTATTGTGCAACAACTAATCAGTTTGGTTTTATCGAGCTCCACATGGCCGGATACGATTTTACCGAGCCTTATGATGGTCGGGTACATTTTTACTGAGCCTATTACGGCTGGGTACGATATGATGATCATTATGCCCATAGAGGCGTATGTTTTAAAAGTTTATGTATATAACATATGTATCATGCATTGCATGTTAGTAGCCTTAGAGGTACCCAGATGTTACATGTTGTATATTCTTTATTCCTTATTATATTACTATTCGTACTTATGGTTACCTGCCTTACATACTCAGTACTTTATTCATACTGACGTCTTTTTATTTGTGAACGCAGCACATCGCGTTGCAGGTCCTAATAGATAGGCAGGCACTGCTCCCCCACCATAGTAGGTTGTCCAGTTCAGCGGTGATTGGCGAGATCCCTTCTCGGACATGCCGTAGTTTTGGTGTGCATTTTTGCTATAGACATTATATGTATGTTGGGGCCGTATTACAGCAATGTTGCAGCACTTATGTTCCATTAGAGGCTCATAAACATGTGTCGACTCATGTATAGTTCGGTATGCTTTGTTGGTTTATTTTTGTTGTATAGTCTTTCATGATAGCGTGGTAGCTCGTACCTTATATATAGTTTTTTGATTGTCTGGTCATCCCATGTTATGTATGTTCATGCCATCATCTTTTATTGTTAGTTGTTCATGATCCATGTCTACCAATTATATTGATCTTGTCGGTCCAAAAAGATAATAAAGAATGTTAGATAAAATGTACGTTGGTGCTCGGCAAATATGGTTGGGTGCTAGTCATGGCCCTCCAGTTTGGGCTGTGATAGTTATGCATTTTAAAAAATAGCTATTTGACCCCAAAAATTATATTAACCCCAAACTTTTTATAATTATACTTTTTCCCTATTTTAACTATAAATACCCCCTCATTCTTTCATTTTTACTCACAAATTCATCAATCTCTCTCTAATTTTCTTCTATAATTGCTTATTTTATTATTGCAATTTTGTGAAAAATTGTGAAGTTGGTGAATTGAAGTATTCGAATCATCAAGTCTTCAACGATATTAAATTTTCAAGAAGTTGTTCGTCAATTCGATAAACTCGTTCCAACTCTTAAATTTTAATATTATAATTTTGTTTGTTTTAGTTTGTATAATTATAATTAATATGGCGTTTTCTTTGAAAAAAATATTTGGTGGTAAGGGAAAATTGAAAGTTGCTGAATCTAGTCACCAAGCTACTACTCCTCCCCCGATTCCTCGATCCAGACATGTTACCCGTCCTCCTCCACCTGTTATTCTTGATAGTAATAACCCATATTTTCAATATTCCAATAGTCAATTTGTCCATGATGTTGCACCAAGTCAACAATTAATAATGAATATATGAATGTTCTTTATCCTAATGCAACTATTAATGAACTTGATGAGGAATGATGATTTAGATGAAATGCAGCCAGATTTGGATGATACACCTACTAGTCATATTGTTAACCCAACTAATAATCCGGACCCTTCTATAGTAACCCCTATTTTTAATAGACAACATTCTAGATGGCCTGAAATATCTCTTGTTTGGAATTTTTTTACTCAACTAAGAGAACAAAATAATGCTTAGTGTAAAACATGGGGGGCTTTGATGGCGCATTAATATACTGGAGACTATAGCAGTACGGGTAGTTTGACTAGACACATAAAGATACACCTTAGAGATAAAGCTAGCTATCTTCAAACGAAAGCGCTGCAAGAGGGGATAAGTGTAGGTACTGAGTTAACCCTAGTACTGGGTCAAATCTAGTTCAACTGGGAATCTAGTACCGACTAGGTGGAATTACATGTATGAAAGTTTAGTTGTCGTATATGAATATAAAAACCCAATAAACGCAACATTTAATGTTTGTGTTGGTGGTGATGATGATGACGAGAACCTTACAAATCAAGATTGGGTTAATGTTAAAATTCTTTTAGATTTTTTACAACAATTTCATATTGCTACAACTGAATTATCTGCGCAATATTATCTTACAATTTCTAACTATTTAGTTTAATTTGCAGCACTTGCAAATTTGTTAATTGAATTTTCAGAGGGAAGGGAAATTTATCAACTTGCTATTAACTTTATGAAAGATAAGTTTAAAAATATGTTTTCCTATCCCCCGTATTTATGATACTGCTGCTATATTAAATCCTACCATGAAATTAGGAGGTCCTCACTTTTGGTATACAAATATTTATAAGGCATTAGATCTTTCATATGAGGAATTTGCTACACTTGCAGATGCAAAAGCCTCAACTAAAATAAATGCTCAAATAATTTATAATGCTTATCAAGTAGCCTTAGATCATGCTAGACCAAATGTTTCAACTCCACTAACTGTAGTTCGCAATCATCTAAAAGAACTACGGGCCTAAGAGCACTTAGTTATTGGTGTTAGAAAATACGCTTAACGCTAGAGGGGGGGTGAATAGCGTTATAATAAAATTTAGCGTAAACTTGCGAAATTTAAAATTTGCAGGAAATAAATAAGTGCGTTAAATAAACAAAAAGGAAAGAACGCACCGATATATTCTGGTTCACCACAACACGTGGCTAGTCCAGTCCCCGAGAGACTCTCTCAAGATTTTCCACTAACTTGTTAAGCTTATGGGTGCTCAACAAAACTTTACAACTTAAGGACACAAGCCTTAACACCTTTGCTCGGAGATACAACACTCCAAGACTTCAACCAAGGAAACACAAGTTCCTTACAACAAGAGAATCACAATTCTCTTACAAGTGTATAAAACACTAAACACTCAAACAAAATACTCCTTAATGAGTAGATATGAGTAAAAGAAGTAAGCTCTAGATTACAACAACTTTGGACAAGAATATGGCTCTCAAAAGCTTTATGAAATTGAATATAAAATGATAAACAAAGTATGCAAGCTTATAGCAATGTAATGATCAGTTGTAGTATGTTGTTGTGTTTAAAACACTGAAATGAAGCTGTATTTATAGTTGAAAAACTTGGCATTACCGTTGCCTAATTGCCAATTAAGAGTTGCTGATTTTACTCACTGACAATCGATTGTCAAACCCCAATAATCGATTGTCTGCCAGTCAGATCAAAATTCAATACCAGATTTAACGCTTGATAATCGATTACTTTCAATCCATAATCGATTACTGGCAACGTTCAAAAAATCCTTTCCAGATTTTACCACAAACAATCGATTGTCCAGAATCAACAATCGATTACTCAGCAACGTTCAAAAAATCTTTTCCGGATTTTAATCAAAACAATCGATTATACAAAATAAATAATCGATTACCCAATAACGTTCAAAAAATCTTTTCCGGATTTTAATGAAAACAATCGATTATACAGAATCAATAATCGATTACCTGACGGTATTTGAAAACTTTACAACAACGGTCAGCTTCACAATCGATTGCACAAAGTCAACAATCGATTACTTATCAGTTTTTGAAAAATATTTTAGACACTGTCTCTTTGACAATCGATTGTCCAATGTAACAATCGATTATTTAATAAATTTGAAAATCACTGGAAGACACTGTCTCAACATAATCGATTACCATTAGTTCATAATCGATTATTCTGAGTTTTGAAAAACTTTGATGGACACTGCCTCAGTCACAATCGATTGTCATTAGTTCAAAATCGATTGTCATGCAGGTTTGAAAAACCTGATGCTCACTGTCTTACTCACAATCGATTGTCATTAGTTCACAATCGATTGTCATGCAGTCTTGGCTTAAAACAATCGATTATCATAAGTACATAATCGATTATCTTAGTCCAGATTTTTAAGGCATGTCTAAAAATTATTTTGACTACTGTAAATATGCATGATTTAAAATCATTTAACATTAAATTAAATATGCATAATTTTGGAAAATAGTTTTATGAGAGAAGCCATGTTACGAGTCAAGTTGTAGGATCAAGATCACAATTAAGAATGACTCAATTAAACTATAAAACTTTGTCTTGAGCTTGAATCTCGTTGTATATCAATTGTGCGCTTGTTTCTTGAACTTCGTCATATATCAATTTTCGCTTCGTTTGTCATTCATCAAAACCTATACACAAGAACACACGTTTAGTATATTGCATTGAGAACGTGTTTCCAACAATTTCCCCCTTTTTGATAATGGCAAACATTAAGGGGGATATGCAAGACAAGCAATTTATAATGACGATTCAAGACAAGTATATACATGCAACAAGTATGCAATTTGTTCCCCCTCAATTTGAGAATTCCCCCTCAATTTAAGCTTATAACTTGAGAGTGCATCATACCCGTTATCTTCCCCCTTTTGCCATTGGCAAAAATAATAATAAGATGTCAAAGATGAAATAAACCTTGTTTATTTATTGGAAAGAATTACAGCAACAGGGAAGACAAAAACAAACATAAAAACTACAATTATTCATTCATCATTTTCCGCCTCATCATCCGGCGCTGCTTCATATGGAACAAGACCCGCATATGGATAATGAACGTGGTCAAAATATCCATGGATCTCGTGAGTTAATTGACCGAAAGAAGAGGTTAATGAAGCAATTTGGTCGGAAATGAATTGGAGGGAAGGCTCTTGAGGCGGAGGAGCACGACGGGTTGGAGGAGGAGCAGGCGCTACATGATCACCGTCATGGTGAAAGGAGGATTCCGAAATTTCCCACTTTTTGGTACTCTTTTTGAGAGGACCATTTCCAGTGACAAATCCGGTGGCTTCAAGAAAGTTCATGATGAGGAGAGCATAAGGAAGAGGCCTATCATCTCCGATAGCGTCACGCATGTGAATTTTGATAAGCCGACACCAATTGATGTTAGCTCCAGTAACTATGGCATGCATGAGCTTGGTGTCCTCTTGGGAAATGGTGGTATGGTTATGCTTACGAGGCTTGAGGACTCGGGTGATGAAATAGAAAATCAACCGATAATTGGGATCCATTCCCATAATTGTAGGACGACGGGAAGAAAGATTTGGATCATAAGAAGTAAGACCGATTTGGTGTAAGAGGGTTGTTTCATCAAAAAGGGCTCCGGCCTCTCCGGTGTACCGAAAAATGTCTTCACCATTTTGAGGAAGACGGGCGATGGTATGAAGATTTTCATCGGAAAGAAGAATTTGAACACCATTAATGTTGGTGACAAGCTCACCATCATCATCCTCATGGAGGTTGGAATAAAATTCTTGAACCAATGTAGTATTGATGTAAGGATGGGTAAGGAGTAAAAAGTCAAGAAGTTGAGAATTTTTGAGCATATTTGCAGTAGGCCCAAATGATTCAAGATACTTGTGGGTTGAAAAGCGGGGTGGAAGAATGCCGCGCTTTTCAAATTTGGTTAAGAATCGAGTAAGCTCGATGTCGGAATTAAGATATAGAACGGAACCATCTTGATAGGGATAGTTCGGACGAGGAGGGGCAGCAGAGGCGGAAGCGCCGTGCTTAGCAGAACGGGAACGTTTTGAGTGACGGCCCGACATTTTTAATGAAAGCTGCTGGATTTTGCAAAGGATTAGAGAGAATTTGATATTTTGAAAGCTAAAATTGATGCTTGAGTGAATGAATATGAACATATATGAAGCCTATTTATAGAGGGGAGAGTGGCTTATCATTTATGGAAGAGATCTGCTGAGAATTTAAAGCCAAATCAGTCAGAAACGGTAAAATAAATTCACTGATCGTTAGACAATCGATTGTTGAGATGCAATAATCGATTGTTGAAGAGTTATGACCTGACTTGGAACTGACACAAATCGATTGAGGAGCCAAACGGTAACAAGAGTTTAAATTTCTGACATGAAATAATCGATTGTCAAATGTGGAATAATCGATTGTTTTGGAAAAGCATTGCTGAATGGCTGAGACTGAAATCGATTATGCAATTTAAGGAATCAATTATTAAACAAAACTGCATAATGAACATAAACCATAAACAATCGATTAGTGATACTGCTAATCGATTTTCAGCACAGTAAAATAATCGATTATTTGCTTGGAACAATCGATTGTTCTGTGCCAAAACTTTCTAATTCGCCCTATCTTTTAGGGCGATACCTGCAAAATAGAATTAAACGTCTCTGACGCTCAAGTCAGTTATTTGTAAAGAAGTAATAACTTAAACTAGTGTTGCCAAGTGAGAACGTGAGCTCTTATGAAGTGTGTTCTAAAGTGTTCTTAAGAGAGTTTCGGGTACTTACCTTTCCTCCGATGTCTCCAATTACCTGTTCAAGAGGGTGATCTTTGATTGTCCTCCACTCGTTAGGCATATTCATTTCTTTTTCCAATTGTGGCACTTCTTCCGTTGGTTGTTCCTCAGTTTCATCTTTATTTTCCTTGGGTGGTTCCTCTTGTATTTTGTCTTTCAAGCTATCTAAGATACCTGCAAGATCAAAACCGGAATCCTTTCTCGCCAAGCGAGCATTATTTTCGGAAAATACAACATGAGGGGATTCCTCCACAATTTGGGTTCTTTTATTAAAGACCCTATATGCTTTACTACGTGAGGAATATCCAATGAAAATACCTTCATCCGACTTAGCATCAAATTTACCCAATTGGTCTTTGCCATTGTTATGAACAAAACATTTGCAACCAAAAACTCTAAAATAGGAAATATTTGGTTTTCTACCCTTATAAAGTTCATAGGGGGTTTTCATGAGTATCGGCCGAATTACTACTCTATTTAGAACATAGCAAGCGGTACTCACGGCGTCCGCCCAAAAATGTTTGGGTATCTTAGCTTCGTCGAGCATGGTTCTAGCCATCTCTTCGAGACACCTATTTTTCCTTTCCACCACCCCATTTTGTTGTGGTGTACGTGGAGCGGAAAAGGTATGCTCGATTCCGAGTTCGTCACAAAAGTCCGCAAAGAGATTGTGATCAAACTCTCCCCCATGATCACTTCTAATTGAAGTGACGGTTGTTTCTTTCTCATTTTGAACACGCTTAAGAAAATATTTAAAATTTTGAAAAGCATCACTTTTATTGGCAAGAAATAAAGTCCAAGTAAATCTCGAGTAATCATCAACAATCACAAAAGCATATTTATTTCTTCCTAGAATTTCAATGCGAGAGGGACCAAATAAATCCATATGAAGCAATTCAATGGTCTAGAAGTTGAAACAATATTTTTAGATTTGAAAGATGCTTTTGTTTGCTTCCCCTTTTGACACGAGTCACAAATAGAGTCATTTTCAAATTTTAAATTGGGAAGACCAACAACTAAGTTTTGAGAAATCAATTTGTTCAAAAGATGCATATTGATATGTGCTACTCTATGATGCCATATCCAAGTATCATCCTCTTTACTCATTAGACAATCAACATAATCGGGTGAGGAATTAGCAAGATCAACCGTATAAATATTATCCACTCTAAAACCACGGAGGATAATTTTGAAATCACTATGTCTGAACACTAAGCATTCATCCGAATCAAATAAAGCAAGATTTCCCTTGTCACACAATTGGCTTATGCTCAAGAGATTATACTTTAATCCTTTAACAAGTAATATATGCTTAATAGAGGATTTTTCATCCTTACCGACCGAGCCGATGCCGATGATCTTTCCTTTATTTTTATCACCGAAGATAACACTTCCTCCTTCTTTGTGCTCTAATTGAAGGAATTTGGATTCATCTCCCGTCATATGCTTGGAGCATCCACTATCAAGGTACCATAGTACACTTGATCCCTTCAAGCACACCTACAAGACAAATTAATGTTCTTTAGGTACCCACCTTGCCATCTTGGGTCCTTGGGGGTTAGGCATATTATAATGATGCGATTGAGTAATATGTCTATGACGTGTAAAGCATGCAGGAGCAATATGACCAATACGTCTACAATAATGACAAGTCACATTTGGGTTATGCATCCTTCTAGGTTCATAGTAACTAGACGGATGAAAATTTCTTACTCTATTTTGAACACTATGACTATTTCGCATTTCATGAGAATTATTTCTCCTACTATGAGCTCTAGGATGGGCAGCATTTCTAGAGTGATTGTTTCTCGGTTGAAGGCCATTTCTAGGTCTTCTCAAAGGTTCAACATTTGGCCTAAAATATGCATCATTTCTAGGATAACTATTTCTAGGTGGTAAGTCATTTCTAGGTCTCCTAAAATGTTCAACATTTTGTCTAGCATGCATATTGGTTCTAGGATTGCTATTTCTAGGATAAGCATTTATTTTATTAGTCCTAGGTTGAGCCTTAGGTGGTTGGGGTTTGGCTTCAACCTTTTCTTTAACCTCATTCTTAAATCATATGCCATGCTTGGTTGATTTCAAATTTACAAGGACCTCATTCAGATTCTTGTGGGAAGAATTAAACTTATCTAAGGTATCTTTGAGTCTATCTACCTCATTTTTGAGATGCAAGCAAGAAGAACAATTTTTAGTAGAATTTTCGGGCTTATCGGTGCTTCTTTTTCCAAAAAACTTGTTTTCCTCTTTCAGCTTTTCATTTTCTAAAACCAGTTTTTCTAAATCCTTTTCTTTCAAAGAAAGCTGTTTTTGAAAATCCTTTTCTTTTAATGAAGCATTTTCTTTTATGCCCTTAACAGTTTTTGAAGCCTTAATAAACTCGGCATATAATTCATCAAAAGCAGTTCGCATTTCTTCAAGAGTAAAGAAGTTTTAAGACGAGATTTGACATACCTCATCTTTGTTGTCTTCTTGTGCCATAAGGCAAAAATTTGCTGCTTCGTCTTCTTCTCCTTCGCTTGACTCATCTCCGGAGTCGCCTCCCCAAGAAATGTATGCACGTTGCTTTTTAAAAGGTTTCTTCTCCTTTTTGATGTTTGGGCAATTTGATTTGATGTGCCCGGTTTCACCACATTCATAGCACTTGATTTGTTCGCCTTGCTTTTTGCCCTTGCGTTCATACTCCTTGCGCATGAACTTTTGAAATCTTTTGATAACGAGTCCAAACTCGTTGTCTCCTTCCTCATCAATTTGCGGTTGGCTTGTGCTCGCCTTTAGAGCTATTCTTTGCCTCCTTTGATCATCAACAAAAGGGTTAAGAATAGTAGATTCATAGGTCTTAAGGTTACCTCTTAGTGCGTCGATGGTGACGTTTGAAACGCCAATGGATTCTTGAATTGCATCGGCCTTTGATCTCCATGCTGGTGTGAGACTTTTAAGAATTTTTCCAACGAGCTCTCTATCCGTGAATGTTTTCTTGAGAGCATGTAGGTCATTTACGATTATTGAAAATCGCTCAAACATTTCGTCCACCTTTTCACCTTCCTTCATGTGAAATAATTCATAAGAATGGATTAGGAAATCAATTTTTGCTTCCCTTACCTGGTCCGTACCTTCGTATGTAACTTCTAGCTTGTCCCACATCTCCTTTGCCGTTGTGCAACACGATATTTTCCTGTAATCGTCAGCATTAACAGCACAATATAATAAATTAATTGCTTTAGCATTATTTTGAACCTTTCGGATGTCATCCGCGTCATACTCATCCTCGGGCTTGGGAACCCATTCGTTTTCCACCTTCTTTGTTGGAATTTGGTTTCCCTTCATTATCACCTTCCAAAGGTGAAAGCTGTTGGACTGAACGAAGATCTTCATCCTCTCCTTCCAGTACGTGTAATTTGTACCGTTGAATAGAGGTGGTCGTGTGGAGCACTGTCCTTCATCAATTCCTGCAAAAGAGTCACGAGTAGAAGCCATGGATGGTTCTCTCAAACTGTTAAGTCTTCAGAGAGTATGGCTCTGATACCAATTGTTAGAAAATACGCTTAACGCTAGAGGAGGGGTGAATAGCGTTATAATAAAATTTAGCGTAAACTTGCGGAAATTAAAATTTGCAGGAAATAAATAAGTGCGTTAAATAAACAAAAAGGAAAGAACGCACCGATATATTCTGGTTCACCACAACACGTGGCTAGTCCAGTCCCCGAGAGACTCTCTCAAGATTTTCCACTAACTTGTTAAGCTTACGGGTGCTCAACAAACCTTTACAACTTAAGGACACAAGCCTTAACACCTTTGCTCGGAGATACAACACTCCAAGACTTCAACCAAGGAAACACAAGTTCCTTACAACAAGAGAATCACAATTCTCTTACAAGTGTATAAAACACTAAACACTCAAACAAAATACTCCTTAATGAGTATATATGAGTAAAAGAAGTAAGCTCTAGATCACAACAACTTTGGACAAGAATATGGCTCTCAAAAGCTTTATGAAATTGAATATAAAATGATAAACAAAAGTATGCAAGCTTATAGCAATGTAATGATCAGTTGTAGTATGTTGTTGTGTTAAAACACTGAAATGAAGCTGTATTTATAGTTGAAAAACTTGGCATTACCGTTGCCTAATTGCCAATTAAGAGTTGCTGATTTTACTCATTGACAATCGATTGTCAAACCCCAACAATCGATTGTCTGCCAGTCAGATCAAAATTCAATCCCAGATTTTACGCTTGATAATCGATTACTTTCAATCCATAATCGATTACTGGCAACGTTCAAAAAATCCTTTCCAGATTTTACCACAAACAATCGATTGTCCAGAATCAACAATCGATTACTCAGCAACGTTCAAAAAATCTTTTCCGGATTTTAATCAAAATAATCGATTATACAAAATCAATAATCGATTACCCAATAACGTTCAAAAAATCTTTTCCGGATTTTAATCAAAACAATCGATTATACAGAATCAATAATCGATTACCTGACGGTATTTGAAAACTTTACGACAATGGTCAGCTTCACAATCGATTGCACAAAGTCAACAATCGATTACTTATCAGTTTTTGAAAAACATTTTAGACACTGTCTCTTTGACAATCGATTGTCCAATGTAACAGTCGATTACTTAATAAATTTGAAAATCACTAGAAGACATTGTCTCAACATAATCGGTTACCATTAGTTCATAATCGATTATTCTGAGTTTTGAAGAAACTTTGATGGACACTGCCTCAGTCACAATCGATTGTCATTAGTTCACAATCGATTGTCATGCAGGTTTGAAAAACCTGATGCTCACTGTCTTACTCACAATCGATTGTCATTAGTTCACAGTCGATTGTCATGCAGTCTTGGCTTAAAACAATCGATTATCATAAGTACATAATCGATTATCTTAGTCCAGATTTTTAAGGCATGTCTAAAAATTATTTTGACTACTGTAAATATGCATGATTTAAAATCATTTGACATTAAATTAAATATGCATGATTTTGGAAAATAGTTTTATGAGAGAAGCCATGTTACGAGTCAAGTTGTAGGATCAAGATCACAATTAAGAATGACTCAATTAAACTATAAAACTTTGTCTTGAGCTTGAATCTCGTTGTATATCAATTGTGCGCTTGTTTCTTGAACTTCGTCATATATCAATTTTCGCTTCGTTTGTCATTCATCAAAACCTATACACAAGAACACATGTTTTAGTATATTGCATTGAGAACGTGTTTCCAACAATTGGACGGAGTTCAGGGGTTTTCAAGGTGATAATATTGGTGATACTTCACAATTAAATGAGCTTCAAGTTTATTCATCGCAGGGACTTGAACCAGAGAATCCCTATGGCTCCTTTTATGTTTTGGAATGATGGAAGGTCAAAGAAAAATACTATCTGGTTCTTTCAAGGATGGCTCGAAATATTTAAGCGTTCAAGCTTCAACAACGCCATCAGAGAGCGTTTTCAGTCAAGTGAGACTTCAAATCAGTGATCATAGAGCGTCAAAAAGGGAGAACCTGGAAAAATTAGTACTCTTCAGAGATTGGATCCGTTCGGAAAAAAGAAATTTTGGACTTGTTGAATCACAACTGGAGATAGACGAAACTTATGTAGAAATGTTAACGGAACTTGTAGAGGATGTTGATTCGCCTGGAAGCGGTGATGAACAAGCTTCTTTTCCGCCACCACCAATGGAAATGCCTCCGAACCTTGAAGGATTTATAAAAATTTGTTGGAGATAATAAGTAGATTAATATATGACTTGTACTTTGGCATATCTTCTTTAGTTTTTTTTCCTTTTAATGGTGGTATTAGCACCTTGTTGTGCTCATTCCGTTTGGGGGAAGGAAGGCTAAGAAAGATATTGCCATTTTTTGTTAATGTCGTAATAATAAAAATTATAAGACATTCCCTTTAATATTTATTTGCAACCTTTTTTGTGTTTAAATTTGAATTAGAAAATTTAAGTCACAATTATATAATATAATTTACAAGAAATTATATATATATATATATATATATATATATATATATATATATATATATATATATATATATATGTGTGTGTGTGTGTGTGTGTGTGTGTGTGTGTGTGTGTGCGCGTGCGTGTGTGCGTGTGTGCGTGTGTGTGTGTATATATATATACACACACACATATACACACACACATACATATAAGCTATATATATAATATTAATACATATAATATATGTAAGCTATATATAAGGCTATATATATAATTTACAAGAAAATGCCCTAAATAAAAAAATTTCAAAAAATAGCCCGGATCACTTAGGCCCGTGGGCCCAGCCCATTTAGTCCGGGACCATGTGTGCTTAGGCCCACAGCGGGCCAGTTCCATCCATCGAGACTGTTCGGCTCGGGACCGCCAGAGCCCAGGCCCATTTGGCCCAATTAGGCCCGGGTCCGGCCTACAATACAGCATTATTCTAGGTTGAAAACCTTGAAAGAGGTAGTCTATGCAAAAAAAAGTCAGTTAGGTTGAAAACCTAACGAGAGGCGGCCTACGCAAAAATTAAAACATAAAAAAAAGAAAATAAAACTCACCCCTCTGAACTATATTATGATTTAATCATCTCCACCAAGATACTTAGGCAGCTTAGAGTTTTATTCTAAGTTCAGTCGCACGAGGTTTTAAATATAAAAACTTGGCGTCATGGGCATCATCACGTTGGAACAACCTTCGAGCATCAGAAAGGTTGAAATATTTATCCATCTTCTCGCTTGAAATTTTGCATAAGGGTTAACTTCAGTGCATGTGATTAACACGGTGGTGGGTCTCAAAATACCCTCCCATCCAGCCATACACATAGTGTATGGGAAAAATTACATCACTTGCAATCAGGTCGTTGGAAGTGGAGGTCTCCCTCAAGACAGGATATATGCTCGCAAGGACCGGAATAGCTAACGATATTTTACTCCATGAACAGCTTGCAACTTTGAAAACACTAGTACGAATGTGGTCAACCTTCTTATTTGGAAGCACAAACTTACAGAGCTAACATGCAAGGAAAGCCGCCAAGTTAGTCTCATTTATAAGAGACTACTCCGCACCTAGCTTGATAAAGGGTGCATTCTCCTCATTTGTTCGTGTGAGGAAGGTTTTGTCTATGTGTCCCGAAGGATTATGATTTTGCCTCGGCTTGGTGGTCCGCACCTTTGATGTCTTTTGCGGAGGCTCGGCATACCTCCTCGGCCCTCTAAACCAGAACCCCACCCAACCATAGACGGAGACCTCATGAAATTCTCCTTTTGTAAGTTTGTGGAACGCTGAAAACAAGTATAAGCGGCTTTCTAGGAGGAATGGTTTCGCTTGATAGTCCATTTATGTCAACTCATTTGCCAAAGGAATTACTTCATCATAAAAGGACCCATACACGGGAAGGCCTCCAATGGTTCACAGGTCCCATAAAGATATAGATAATTCTCTAATGAAGGTGGCTGGTGTGTTGGTAGAAGACGCCAAAGCTCACAAAAGGCCTGAAGTACGTTATCATTGTAATTGTACGTAAACAACGAAGCGTATATGGAATCATAGACCTTCAAATCTTCCAAAAAGAAGTTTAGTGGGGGAGAACATCTACTACCCACTCCGAGTAGTCGGTTGTGTAGCGAACCTTGCCAAATCTAGAAGGGGGAACATTCCAAGTGTGGAAAGCATCCATCACGATGAGAAAATTCAGACGGTGCAACTTCCCGATAAGTTGCAAACTTCAAAATAGGGACCTTCATGTTAGTGAGCTTGCCCGAAAATTCGCCCATAACATCTTTGGCCTCCCTTGTCCACCATTCTGTAAGATGAAGAGATGCGGCAGGCAGCTTTTTAACAAGAAAGAAGGAACCGATGACTGGAGGGTGAACTTCCAAGGTGAGAACTTTATCGGACCGATTTTGCTCATCGCTTGTGATTTCAAGATGAGGGTGCGGCTTATTATGGTCATGAAATTGCATCTTGATTTCCGTAAGTCAAGGTTGTATACGCTGCACGAAAGGAATTGAGGAAGAAGATTAAAATCAGTGAAGCATGTCTAAAATTGAAATTAAAAAATCAGATCCTGCAGCTAATTTTAAAAATCAAAGAAACCAGCACACAATGAATTGAAGTGCTTGTATTTGGCTTAAAAGTAGTCTCTGAAGTTTAGTCTTCGAAGGATAAAAAAAGTGCTTGATTTCGAGCTTCCTACGTCAAGATACAAGCTATCTAGTGAGCGCGCGCAAACCTGGAGACGCAATATAGCAGGATCTCAACTCTGAATTTTACAATATTACCTGGATAAATCTATTAGCTGTCTGGTCATGATTTTCAGATATGTCGAAGCTCCACAAGTCTACTTTCCAATGCCACAAACCGTTCGTGATTCCGGTATCCCTTCAAAAAGTTATTAATTTTCTCGTGACGATACATGAATCTGAAACCATCAGCAAATTCGAATTAAGAACCTGATTTCAAAGAGATTACCTGAACAAATCTACGAGATATGTGATTGTGATTTTTGGATACGTCAAGGCTCTGCGAGTCTGTGTTCCAGCTCTACAAACTGTTTAAGATTCAGGTGCTCCTACAACAAGTTACGAATTTTCTCCTACAAGTTCTTCAAGCTGCCAGGAAAGTTCTATCACAAAGACAATGAGGGAAGAACAACATTAGCGACAAGCTTTACTCCATCTGAGCATAAAAAATTATATAATCAATGGAAAATGCAAAGAAAGCAAGCTTAAGTCCATAGCGCCACAATAGAAGTTGGAATAATAGAAGACGTTTGTTCTATTAAACGCCATGATAAGAGGCAAACCAGACCAAAACAAGTGTATGAGGACTTACATGAAGGAAGGAAAGACTCGAAAGAGTTGGTGTGAATATAATGCATCGGAATGAGTCCTTATAGACCACCGAAGGTAGTGTTTGATTCGTTCCCAATATGGTTTTATTGAGTTGTCACGAAGAACTCAAATTTCAAGATTGATGAGTTTATATCCTAAAATTTTTGGACAAGAAAAGTTGGGTCCTAAGAAGACAAATTAAAAAAAATATACTACTCTCTCATTCCTAAAAGAAAAGGGAGTTTTCGTTGGCATAAGTCCTAAAGTATCTGGACATGAAAACCGAGCAAGTGGAATACCAATTTAAAGTTTTTTAAAAAAAAATGGCGTGGCTTTCCATATTTCAATTTCAAGTGGAGAATGACTTCCTATTGTATTGATGGTCTCAAGTCTGAAGTTATTGAGCTGGAATATCGCAAGACGAATTCAAAATGTCAAATCAATTCGATCCAAATACTATATGTTGTAAATTCACAAGGTTAGATTTTCAAAATAGGAAGGGCTTACAAGGAGTCAAGTTTGAGGTTCAGACAAAATAAAAGTTTGTCAATATTAGTACTTCAAGCCTCGCCATTAAAGTTTGACAAGTCTATAAACTGACGCAACTTGAAGTAGCGGGCATTTGTAGACGATTGAATTTTATTTGAGTTTAAGTCCATTAAATTATTTCGACCACATGATAAATGCAAAGACGTGTTAGCCCAAACAATGATTACTGGCTAGAATAATTGACTTTATTATTTAAATCCAATATGCGTATATGGATTTAATTAAGAGCCCGAGTTAATTGGGCTAGTTCATCTTGTCGGACTTCAAATGATAAGCCCAAAATCCATGCCACGTGTCAAATGACATGGCACGTCAAATCAAATCAAGAGCCACTAAAATCAAGCTACGCGCATAAGTAATGTAGCATACCAAGTCAAATGTAAGGACCAATCAAACGTCGCCAAATATTCAAATGACATGGTTCAACCAATTATGTGCAAGTTTATCACAAAGCTGTAGTGATAGGTTTGATGGGTCAAGTTGGCCAATCAAATTGGAGGAAAAAGATGTGTTATCACAAGTTCCCTCCCCTACAACTATAAATAGGGGGTCTTCATAACGCCAAAGGGAAAAAAAGAAAAAGATACATATTGAAGCTCTCTTCCACAGTGGTAATTCGCAAGTCTTCCGCATAGCAAGAAGTCTTCATCTCCAAGGGGTGAGCCGCAAGTTTTCCATCCTCCATGTTTTTTATCAAAGCCTAGCTCCGCATTCGTGGTCAAATCCAAACAAGTGGTTCATTAATTCAAGAACAAGCGAAGCTCTCGAATGACGATCGTGAGGAGAAAGAATCAGAGCATTACATCTTTTAAACTTAAGATTGTTCAAATATTATAACCCGCGTAAATTATTGAAATACAAATTTTTTTTATCGCCATATTTCTTGTCTTGATTATTATTTTCAAGAACGAAATATTAATTGTTACAAGGAACTCTGCTCTTTTCAGGTGGTGTTCATGCGTCTTCTAGTCATGTTTATGTTCCCTTTCCTCGGTTTGTGAACTTAGATATTCGTTCGCAGTCATAATGCAGATTCATTTGGTCTAATAAAAGTTTGTTATTTAAAATGTAATTTGCTTCAAAAGGTCTTACGAAAACGCTTTCATTGGATCTCTGAAATTATTCAGTTCCAACAGGAAGCAACATATAAACATCAATCAATACAGAAGAATAATTTAGTAAAGTAAAATATAAAAGATGATCTCGAATAATTTAATAACTTTTTCCACCAAAACTTCATCAGAAAACGAGGGCAGCTTTTAAGCCAAGCAGCAGATTCCACATCAGAAAACAACTACTACCAGTTTGCCACATCAGAAAATCAACATCGAAGACATCATCAAACCTTCCCTGATTTGAGGTGTCAACTCGACTCATTAATACCACAGAGAAGGAACATAGAAATAATGAATTGGCATTTCAGATACCCAGAGAAATTGATCAAATATTCCTTAATCTACAATGACTCGTGAAACAATAGTGTACAGTGTACACGCGAAATAATCTGTTCAAACACGCTTCAGTTCAATCTTTGTAATCGAATACATCCTATTCCTAGAGATTCATAAGAAACTATACTACAATCATACACTAAGCTAAGACAAATGTAGAAACAAGGAGAAAGAATGCTGAGGAATCACTCGAAGGGACCTGTAGCTCATATCCTGGGTTGAGCACCAGTAAACTAGAGCTCTCACGGCTAAGCAATTCATGTGGTTAATTCCTTGTACAGAAAAAGGAGAAATACCACTGCCACGTGATAATTTGAACTCAAAAAGAAGAAAGAACCATCCTCCAACATATAGAGTAGTCCTTGAATTAAGCAGAACAGCACCCAACTTTCTTTACTGCTGAAACATCATCCTTATTTCCAACATTGATTGTCTGCCCCTTGGGCAATGCTACTGGGTCATCTCCTGCTTCAAGAGCTTTCCTGCTCACTACACGGTATATCTGAGTGAGCACTTCTGTGAAGGCATTTTCCACATTCATGGACTCCAGGGCAGATGTTTCCATGAAAAAAGTACTCTCCTTCTCAGCAAATGCTTTGGCATCCTCGGTGGAAACAGCCCGTAAGTGACGCAAATCTGCCTTATTCCCCACAAGCATTATCACAATGTTTGAGTCAGTATGATCTCTGAGCTCCTTTAGCCACCTCTCCACATTCTCAAAAGTCACATGACGAGTGACGTCATAAACCAGCAATGCACCAACAGCTCCTCGATAGTAGGCACTCGTGATTGCACGATATCTTCAAGAAAAACCATCAGTTGAGATTAAGAAAATAATAAAACATATGAAGTCATAAAATTTCCATACAGGAAAGTAATATATTAAAACTGCAAAACATAAAGAAGATCACATCACAATATATGGGTTTACTGGAGACCGTAGAAGTCCGGATCTAAATCTATGCCAATTAAAGCACAAAACCTATTTTTCAAGAAAATAGACTTTCATCTCGTATCAACTTAGAATTTTAAAAGTACACATCTATAGACATTGGATACTCAAAACAAACAGATGGATGAGAAATAAGGAGAGCAGTATCTCACCAGCATACCATGTCACATACAAATTATAAAACCGAGTACCAAAAATTAAAGCATTCAGACTATTACTTGGATTACTCATAAATTAGCTATGGCACAAATTATTAATATTGTTTAGTGCACATTCTCAAGATGAACCAGACAAAAACAAACACAAGGGAGTAGGTTTTCATAACATACACATCACAGCTCGTATAGCAAAGCCTACAGAAGAAAAAAAAGACACTCTAGGCTTGAGAAGGTAAAACAATAACTAGGAGAAATAGACATAAGGAGACAGTCTTCTAATGCATCAAAATCATTCATTGTCAGCCTAATGAATCACATTTTGGAAAGCAAATTTCTATATTTAGATTCAAAAGAATGACTCTCTACCTCCACAAGGTAGGGGTAAAGTGTGCGCACACACTGCCTCCCTAGACCCCACACAGTGGGAATACACTCGGTATGTTGTTGTGGATTCAAAAGAATCAGATTGGCCCCTTCTTGGAGCAGGGTGGATATTACACCACCAGAGCATGCAACTGTATCAGAAAGGTGATAATACCTTTCAGAAGTCAACTCATTTTTTATCCCCCACCCTAAGAGTATCAACAGTATTATCACTTACTCTCCACATGGCTCAAACCTCCAATCTACCAGCTGCTGGTGGAGGTGCTCTCATATCAAGAAAGTTTCACTTATCAGATCCTTCATTATCAGTTTAAGCATCTATAAATTCTGTTTCAGCTAACGAGAAGCAACTTATCCTCGGTACAGAACGTAGTTACCAAAGGCCGAGTTAAGTGTCTACCCAAAATCAACCACGCTGATAACCTCTGTATCTATAAACAACAACAACAACAACAACAACTACCCAGTATACTCCCACCAGGTGGGGTCTGGGGAGGGTATTATGTAGACGAGCCTTACCCCTACCCGAAAGGGCAGAGAGGCTGTTTCCAAACGACCCTCGGCGCATAGGATAAAATGGAAAGCTGCATTGGAACAAAGACAAAATTAGGAACCAAAGCAAGACAAAACACAATAATAAAGCATAAGTAATTCCGCAGAAATAACGTAAATAATTATGCAAACATAAGAAACATAAATACAGTCGCATGCAATAATAACAAGCAGTAACCTCTGTATCTATAATTAAGGATTAAAAAAGCAATCATACTAAGTTCGCGCCTTCAAAGGACTAGCAGGCGCAGTAGTAATCTGCATCAACTAACTAAAATACTGGATCTGCCTTTATCACAACTTTGAGCGTATTAAAGTATTTGCTACATTTACTATCTTAAACTTGCACTTCAAGCAATCTCGGATTTAACATTGCAAAAAACAAATGACAATAATAAGGTTGTAACTTTGAAACGCATAGTAGTATATCATCAACAAACCAGATCTTAAAAGTTCCTGCACACACACTACTGAAAATGTCAAAGGAGAAAACTTTGAAATGAATAGGAGAAAGAGTAGGATACCGTTCTTGACCGGCGGTGTCCCAAATCTGAGCCTTAACGACCTTATCTTCGACGCGAATGCTGCGAGTGGCGAACTCAACGCCGATGGTGGACTTGGACTCCAGGCTGAACTCATTACGACTGAATCTGGACAGAAGGTTCGATTTTCCAACACCGGAATCACCGATTAGAACCACCTTGAACAAATAATCGTAGTCGTCATCCGCTCTGTACGCCCCCATTTTAAGGAATTTTAAGGATTGGGGGTGGGGATGGGGGTGGGGGTGGGGGCACAGAGTAGGATAAATTTGAAGGAAGAGATACAGAGCGCTTTAAGAAAAGAGGAGAGGGAGATCTATTCAAAGTATTACTACTACTATTCAAAAAATTTCAAGGTTTTTTCTTGAGCACACGGTTATTTGAAATACTAATAAACCCTCCTTATGTCTTTGACCTTGGTGTTTTCAGTACTTCAAAATGTCACGATTTGAATACTCCGGTGAAACAATTCGAAAAATAAAGAAAAAAGAGGAAAGTGTTATAAATAGAACTCTATTTAAGGTGAATGTCTATATTTAGAGAGATTTTAGGGTTTACTACTTGGTAGCTAAGTCACCACCTTCCTATAAATAAAGAGGTCTTCTACCATTGTAAGTCATCCCTAACCATCCCAAAGTATCAATAAGAATACTCCTCTCTCTACTTTTCTCTCTATTGTTCTTGTTCTTATATTATTTCATAACACGTTATCAGCACGAGACTCTACCGTCTCAAGAATCGATTCTCGAGAAAAACTAAGGGTTTTTGCTTCATAGTCGATTTGGCTCTCTCAACTCAATCGCCGCCTTTTTCTAATTTCTATACGGAAAAATAGAAGAGATGGTATCATCATAAAGTAATGCAACGGGATGGAAACTCAAGAGGTATATTTGATATCACAACATTTATTGGTATACCTTAAAGGTAAGTAATTTACTTTTCCCTTTCAAATTCTTGAAATTCTACGATTTGATTTTATATACAAACAAAGACAACAAAGTTTGATTATAACTCTAATGGAGTTCGTAAGAAATTACACTCACATGAAGTGGTAAAATTTCTATGCCTTGCAATGATCAAATTCATGTATGATTGTAGGCAAAGAATTAAAATTCCGTCCCATTGAATTTGCTCCATTCCCTTTAGAGAATGTGGTAGCAGTATGTGATAAGTCTGAAAGAAGACAAAATTATTACCATGATGGTATCAATGAATGTGGACGTGGCAATAGACGGAATTATAATCGTCATTATGATCCATCCCCTGAAGTGAATGTGATAATTGTAATAAAGCCTGTAAGTATGAACACACTCTTGATGTAATTGTGTCTTATGTATGACATTATGAAAAGAAAGTTCGTTGCCCTTGAAATTTCGGGCAAGAACTATATGGCATGGGTGTTGGATGCTGAAATCCACTTAGATGCTATGGGTCTTGGAGACGCCATTAAAGACAGAAATAATGCATCCACCCAAGACTATGCTAAGGCCTTGATTTTCTTGCGCCATCGCCTTGATGAAGGTTTGAAACTGTGCTAAGGCCTTGATTTACTTGCGACATCACCTTGATGAAGGTTTGAAAATTGAATATATCACAGTCAAAGATCCACCTATCTTGTGGAATGGCTTAAAGGAGAGATATGACAACCTGAAGTTGGTCACTCTGCCACAAGCACGATACGATGAGAATCCAAAAGCAAATAGTTCATAAACTATATGTTATCGTTGCGGTGGAAAAGGGCACTAGGCGAAAATTTGCCGTGTACCAAGACATTTGGTTGAGCCTTGTCAAGCATCTCTAAAGAATAAATGCCCTGAAACAAATTTTGTCTCTGACGACAATTTTGACATCACCCACTTGGATGTGGCAGACTTCTTTGAGCACCCTGAGGGGAAAATAGACCACCTAATCGGTGATGGATCTGTAATGAAAGAAGATGGAATTGTTTGATTTTATTTCACTTATTTGTAATAGTTAGTGAATAAACTAATATTCATTAGTATCAGCTCGTATTAGTTAATTTATGATATAATGTTAGTATTAGTTCTTTAGAATGTTTCAATATGCTCAGATTTCAATAATATTTTTATTTTCCAGTAGCGGTAATCGACTAACCTAACAGTTAGTCGATTATCTAATATTTCGCATTAAAACTGCAAAACAATCGATTGTCAATGTTCAACAATCGATTGTCTATGTTTAACAATCGATTGACTTAAGACAGTGTGATCTGGAATTTTTTCAAAATAGCAAATAATCGATTGTCTATGTTTAACAATCGATTGTCTTAAGACAGTGTGATCTGAAATTTTTTCAAAATAGCAAATAATCGATTGTGTATGTTCAACAATCGATTGTGTATGTTCAACCATCGATTATGTATGTTTAACAATCGATTGTCGTAAGACAGTGTGATCTGGAATTTTTTCAAAATAGTCAACAATCGATTGTCTATATTTAACAATCGATTGTCTTAAGACAGTGTGATCTGAAGTTTTTCAAAGTAGCAAATAATCGATTGTGTGTGTTTAACAATCGATTGTCAATGTTCAACAATCGATTGTGTGTGTTTAACAATCGATTGTTTTAAGAAAATGCTTAAACTGAAATTTTCAAACTGCAAAGTAATCGATTATGGAAAACATATAATCAACTATCTGATTTAGTTAGTCGAATAACCTCAGCAGATTTCGAAAATATTGTTTAAGTATGAAACAAACGGATTGAATTTGTTTATTCTCATGTTCGTATATTTTCTTTTGTATGGCAAACCATGGGAATTAAATTGATTGAAGGCTCCTGAAGAGCAACTATAACTCTGCCTAAAGGAACGATATTTTAGAGAATGCAATGTTCTCCTCCAAGTCGAAGAAGAACTTGTTGAGTTTTAATGATATCAGTCAAAATGTTCTCCTCCAAGTGTGTTGAGTTTTAAAGATATCATTCAAAATGGATATCAGATTGAGACAATACATGAGTATAATCTTGAATACCTCATTTACTCATGAAAACGAGGCTGCCCACTCGGCTTGGGGTCACGCCATTTTGCATGCAGCAATGCTAGTTCGTCTCTGACTGACGAATTGACACAAATATTCCCCGTTGCAATTGGTTTTGGGTCATGAACCTAATATATCCCATTTAAGAATCTTTAGATGCGCAGTATATGTGCCTATAGCACCGCCATCCCGCACCAAAATGGGTCCGCAAAGAAGGTTTGGAATATATGTTGAGTTTGAATCGTCCTCCATTATTCGCTACCTCGAAACATTGACAGGGGATTTGTACACTGCACGATTTGCAGACTGTCAATTTGATGAGACACTTTTCCCAAAATTAGGGGGAGAAGTTGGTGAAACCAAACGGGAAATTTTGTGGAAAAATGCATCATTATCTCATCTTGATCCACATACCTCTATTTGTGAAAAAGATGCGCAAAATATTATCCATTTGCAAAGAATAGCAAATCGAATGCCAGACGCATTTACGGACTTGAAAAGGATAACAAAATCACATATCCCCGAAGTGAATGTGACAACATCTGACTCACGAATACATATTCATTATTGGAAGAATATGAACATGAAATTGGTATTGAATATACCACACTCACCCCTAGAAGGAGGTTTGAGATAAAACCACACTCACCCCTAGAAGGAGGTTTGAGATGATATCATTATTATGGCATGAATGGTCATTGGTCACGTACCTATTGTACGCGAAAATAATTTGTCAATGTGATTATCAAAGGACAAAAATAATGCAAGAAACATATCTTGCATATAAGTTTGACATGACCATAATGGTATAACTTTCTCTTTAAGAAAGATATTCACCACATGGATGTTGATGAATTTGTGGTAGTACACAATTAATTGAGAGCTCTAGAAGAGCCAATTATTACTATGTTGGAGAAACACAATTGAGTATTGTGCTGTAGTAAGTCTCAAAGAAACTTGTTTAGTTTCCAAAGTACACGCGAAAGCGATTGATTATATTGAGACTATAAATAAAGGAAGGATTTGATATCTCCTATTACTACAACTTGTAGCGGGGTAATTTGTATATGAAAAGCTACCCGCTTTGTTCTCCAATTTGTACTACACAAACGAAAGAATGTCACAATAAAGTGGATATCTATTGGTATAAAAACCCATGTCATAATAAACCTGAA
The DNA here is from genome assembly GCA_034376525.1 of Nicotiana benthamiana. NCBI lineage: Eukaryota > Viridiplantae > Streptophyta > Magnoliopsida > Solanales > Solanaceae > Nicotiana > Nicotiana benthamiana. The sequence continues at coordinate 3,798,540 of CM067326.1, forward strand.
GTTTATTGATAAGTGCACATGTCATGGTGTAAATTTGAAGTTTACCAATATTGATAATTTATTCAGTTGGCATTCGTGTTAGCCATCTCATTTTAAGTATGATGTGCAAATTCACATAGGTGAATATTAAAGAACTAGAAAGTTCTTTACGAATTCTCTTGTATCACTTGTTCTCATTAATGAACTGACCAACTAAAGAGTTCGGGTTGAAGCCCATAAATTCTGGAAATATCAAAGGTGAATATGGGCCCATTCACCTGCCATGTATACCACATATGATGCATCTATGATATGGTTACATGTGCGATTGTTATTGACCCGCAGCCTGGCCGGTGCTTGCGAGGTAAATTACTCAGTAATATAACTTCGAGCATAATTTCCAGATTTTCTACTCAAGATAATTCATCTTGATAAGTTGGTTTATATCAAAGTTGGTTTAGCAAGATAATTATTGAGTGCCTCCACTTAATAGCTAAACTGTTTCTTATGAGAACAAAGTTATATATATCAATTTGATATACGTTGTATACGAGAGTATATTCTCCCCTCACAAGTGGTTCAGGGTCAGGAACCAAATAATTTCATCTTATTATTAATGTGCTGTGTATATTGACATGATAATGCACAAAGATGATTTCCCAAAGTTGAGGAAACAAGTTAGCTTTTCTAACATGAGGGGAAGACATGATAACACTTGAGAAAAGGCTACATGGGATGAATTATCATTTGTATATGTAAATCCCCGAATATCATGAACCTGAAGTTCATAAAATGAATAATTCAATTGCAACATATTGCAAAGCATGCTACACGCATTTGCTGACCCGAAGAAAGTAACTATATTCTCACTACAAATGCTCATATTAAGTCCTAGAAGGACAAAGTCTTGGATACGCTTGAAGCGTATAGACTAATCGGTTTCAAAAGGAACTTCTTAATAAAGAAGATGAGCAAATGATCAAAGTGATCATAAATGGAAGAGATACAATTCAAGCAGAATTGATTCCATAAGACATGTAGTTTTGGACATGTAGTTCAAATACTTGAAAGTATAAAGTCAAAGGTATGTATAATCAGTTTTCAATATCTTATTTGTTTAGCGTGACGTGAAAACTTGATATGCATCTAAAGTCTATTATATGGCTTATATGACTTAACTTGAAAGATTTAAGTTGCTTGAAGCATACACAATTCTTGGTCCTGAAGTACCACATCCTAAGTACAATTTGTGTACATATGTATCTTGCTATAACTATAAGCATGATGGCATTGAGAATACATCTATGGAGATATTGAAGAGTTATTCCACGACATTATATGAAGATGTTCATATCTATCAAGAATGATGATTTCAAGGTGCGGAATATTTATTCAAGTCAATATGGTTAATTTATTTATCAAACATCTACCAAAGATTGTTTTGAAGATGGTGCACAAGATTGGAATGCAAATGCTCAAGGATATAAATTGATGTTCTTATCAGGGGGAGTTAATGCGCGTTGCACTCTTTTTCCCTTACAAGGTTTTGTCCCAACTGGGTTTTCCTTGCGAGGTTTTTAACGAGGCAACCAATAGGCGCATATTCAAACATGTGTACTCTTTTTCCTTCTCTTTAATTTTTCCCATTGGGTTTTGGTTTTAAGGTTTTAACGAGGCACATTATTGAATAGACATTCAAGGGGGAGTGTTATAAATAGAACTCTATTTAAGGTGAATGTCTATATTTAGAGAGATTCTAGGGTTTACTACTTGGTGGCTAAGTCACCACCTCCCTATAAATAAAGGGGTCTTCTACCATTGTAAACCATCCCTAACCATCCCAAAGTATCAATAAGAATACTCCTCTCTCTACTTTTCTCTCTATTGTTCTTGTTCTTATATTATTTCATAACAGAAAGAGTATTTTTTTCCCATCAAATTACCTTTTTAGTATTACATCATGGATAATAGTCCCAATATGAAAATATTTCTCTTTCTATTTTTATTTTTAATTGAGAAAAACTAAGTATCCAACAAAACATATTATTATTCTTACAAAAGAGAGAAACATGTTGTACCTGATAATTTTAAATTAGAGTCGAGAACTTTAAAAGAAGATAACCTACCGTGATGGTTAGAGACTCGTGCTGATAACGTGTTATAAAATGAAAGTAATTTAGTAAAATATGAACGAGAAATATAAGCAACTTAGTGAAACATGAACAAGAAATGTAAATAAAGAGAAGGAAGAGATTTTCTTCTTCAATTGTGTGTATTTTCCTATTTATTATAAGGCATTTATATAGGCATAAAAAATGAAGAAAATATGTCATGGAATATGTCATTCAACATATAAAATATGTCATTGAATATATCATAAACCATTTGAGATGAAGATCATGAAAGAAGAGTTGACATCCACCATAAATTGCTATTTATCACAACAGAAAGAATATTTTTTCCCCTCATATTACCTTTTTAGTATTACATCATGGATAATAGTCACCATATTATCGGACCCAAACTTGCTTTGGCTTTGTTATTTGACATGTGAGGTAAAGATAATTTGTTAAAAGTAATTATCTGTGTGGTATTAAAAGGTAAACTTGTTTTATGTGTTGGATAGAGCTAAAGTCAGTTAACACTAAACGAAACCGGGTCAATATCTATTGTGACACGCATATATTTTTCATATCGATGGCAACTGCCAAGACAAGAGGGGTTGCTCTGATGGTAAGCAACCTTCACTTCCAATCGAGAGGTTGTGAGTTCGAGTCTCCCCAAGAGCAAGGTGGGAAGTTATTGGAGGGAAGTATGCCGGGTTTCTATTTGGAAACAGCCTCTCTACCCCAGGGTAAGGGTAAGGTCTGGATACATACTATCCTCCTCAGACCCCACTAAGTGGGATTATACTGGATTGTTGTTGCTGTTGTTGATGGCAACTGCCAAGTTATAATTTAAACTAATACACTAATAGAAACATAGAAATGGTTCGATAGCAGAGAAAAACCTTATGTTATTCATTTTAGATAAAAAAAAATTAGAACATTATTGCATTTTATAGTTGTTTTTCTTACGTAGTTTGTTTTATGAGGGTGGCTGTGGAAAAGGAGAAAGAAGACCAAAAGAGTTGGTGATAATCGAAAGCTGCAGCTCCGTATGCAAAGGTTGGTGCCTATGGAAAACTACTACTAGTATTTTGTTTCAAGTCAAGTAGGAGAGCCGCATTAATTTCGAAAAATTTTATTAGCGTGGAAACAGAAACAGTAACATAATAACGACAAAACAAAAAGCAAACCCTGCGTACGTAGAAGGCAAAGAAAGAAAGAGGACTGGTAATTTGAAAATGCGACCTTACTAGCTAAGTACTAGGTGCCCGTTTGGCTTAGCTGATTTAGAGTAGCTGATAAACATTAGGTACTGAAAAGCAATTTTAAGTGCTGAAACTAATTTAAAAAATAAACAGTTAAGTATTTGGACAGAAGTGCTGAAATTAATAATAAGCAGTTGAAGAATTTGGTATACGAAGAATTTGTATTAAAAAAAAGTATTTTAGGGATAGAATAGTAAATATTTTGGTCAAACCTAAAGTGCTTATAAGCTGAAATTTGATAAACTAGGGGAGACCTACTTATGACTTTTGACTTATTTTTGGCTTATAAGCACTTTTAATTTTATCAAACGCGTAGATAAGTCAAAAATGTTTATAAGCCAATTTGACCGACTTATAAGCTTAGCCAAACACCCTCTATATTACTAAGGCGTATCCAGCCATAATTTTTGCTCATATCCTGTATTTTTGTTCAAATAATTATTAAATACATACAAATAATAAATTTTGAACCCATTAAATAAGATTAAAAGTGGTAAAACTGCAAATCTGAACAGAAAGTAAAACATTAATTGAAAGTGAATTGGTTGAACGATGAGAGGGGGAAGGATCAAACTTCGACAAAATTTTGTTGCGTTGGAGCATTTATTTTCAGTAAAGCCTTTAATCATATGTTACAGCGAAATACATTTCCTGGTATACAAAAAAAGAATATTGTATGATACATTTTTCTTTTCTATCTATATAAGCGTAAAAATCCATAAATGAGAAACACCCAAATAGAGGAGAAAATAATTAAGCTTCACGTATACAGACGATGGCACAAGCTTTGACAGGTATCGGGGAAAAGTAAAGAAAAAAGGCTTCAATCCTTGGGTCTCTTGCTCATTTGTTTTCTTTTGTTCACTTCCAGGTATCTCTTTCTTAGCCTAACGGCTTTTGGCGTAACCTGCATCAAAAAATTTTACAAGAAATGCGCCATTAGCATAGGTTTATTTCCTTAACTACAGCACTGCACGGGTCGATACGCACAGCGCCTAGTATCTATCCATTTACGGCTAGGACTACTGGGTATCTAATCTCATTCGCTCTCCTAGCTTTTGTCTCAGTGTCAGTGTCAGTGCAGCTTAATCTTATTAATCCAAATCAGTTTTATTTTCATTGTGCAAGTCAGTAAAGCTTTACTGCCCAAGCAACCCATGATTCAGAACTAGTACTACTAGAAAGAGTTACCTGTAACAGGCAAGTCATTTTATCATGTTTGAGAAGTTTAAAAAAGCGAACATACCTCAATAAGCTCATCCGAAGCAACGTATCCTATGGCTTCTTCAAGAGAGATCTGCAACAAAATCAATGATATAACCAATACAACCCGGAGGAGTAAAACATAACACCGTCAAATCCTTTAGCTAAGACATTCTCGAAGATGGACAATCCAGTGAAGAATGAAACTTATCGAAGTTAGAGAGAACTTATATAGAGGATCAATCCACAGACACTATATTTCCTGACATTCTTTAGCAGGGACCCTCATTGTGGACATTCTTTAACCACTTCACACAAGGAAATATGATTAAGAGTCATATCCAAGATGTCAACAGCACAACGTTTTGTAACTGGATAAAGTAAAAACCGCAAAATGAGATCTTTCTCGACCAAAAATTAAAAAGGGTAAAAGCAAAACAAGATACTTACAAGGCGGGGAGGAGTTAACCTCACATTCTCATCCTTGCAAGCAGCCCTTATATTGTTAAGTTCTTTTGTCCTTACCGGGTTGACCTGTTTCATGCAATCACCCAAGAGTCTCAGATGCACATGACAAATACACTAAGATAAGAAACAACAGCTCCTTACATCAAGATCGGTATCTCGAGAATGCTCTCCAATAATCATGCCATCATATGTCTGCATATTATCCAAGACAAAGATCAGAATATTTTTATATTGTTCATAAGAGCATGTCAGTTTTTATAAGCCCTCACATTCAAGGACTCTGGTACTATAGTCTATTATACATTCCACGCCTTAAAACATATCCCCCTCTTTTTATGAATAAGTAATCACAACTTGAATGGCAACATCACCAGAGCTATCAGTCCCACATATTTGAGTTCCCAAAAGGAACCTAGTGTAAGGAAAGAAACTAAGAGAAAAAGTTGTCAAACAGTTCAGCTGAACCACCTCCATCCCAGGTGCCACAAAGAGAATTCCACGAGCTTCTAAATTCATAAGAGCATGAGCAGTGATTAACCCGCGGCCCATCGATACCTGTTCAACCAATAGAATGAGGCACAATTACCCACAAATGGAAAGAGAATATTATATCGAAACACAAGTGGTGTATATGGAGTTTCCAGGCATTCAAAGTGTAAGAGGGAAGTTAGCTGTACTCATAACAAATCTGCTAAATACAATTGGCAATAGAATAAGGTCAGAGGGAATTCTGGGTTCAACGAGGATGCTTTGCAAAGATTTTCAGTGATACAATTGACTGAATTGTCATCCGTGAAAATACTATGAGAAAATCTAGAGGAAAAATGTTTTACTTATTCAAACCTAGCATCCTTAAGCCGGTAAGTAAACGCATCTCAAGGTGGTACTATGAAGCATGAATCATGGAAGTCACAAGTAAAAGGACAATAGACAGAAAAAAACTGAAATGTATGGCCAAGTGACACCAATTCACAAAACAGTACATGGTAACAATGTTTAAAATGAAAATTGGCTGAACAAACCCACCATTCCTAGCAGAACAGAGGGACATAACCCACCATTTATACTTCACAAAGATGAAACATAGAGCAACATGAAAACAGAACAAGGGGACTGAAGAAACGATCTCAAATTCGTCTTTACAGGGTAACAAGGGTGCTTACTAGTACTCCTTTCCTGACATTTCCAAGAGGACCACGATATTTTTCATAAGCTGCACCAAGAAGAAAATTGCTAAGTTCAATGAAATGTTCGTTTAACCATATGTGAGTACTCAACAAGCACGCGTAATAAGCAGTCAAGTAAAGCAAAGAAGGAACAAAGCTAAAGAATAACTCCAACAGAACCAGAGACTTGGCAATTGCTAAATGAAATTTTGCTCTATACACATGTATTTGTGAGTTAATTGTGATTAAGCAAAGATACATCCTTGCTTGCATCTATTCATAACAGAAAAAGAGGGCAAAAACTCATTTTGAAGTGCCATTCAAAAATCAGCAAGACAAGGATAAGCATATCCTTATTCTTGACTGTTCAATTAAAATTGAGAATTTTCCTTATTCTTGACTGTTCAATAAAAATTGAGAATCCTCGCATTCTGAAGACTTTCCTCAATTCTGACAATATAGTTAACACTGTATTCCCTGACAAGAGGGGTTGCTCTGATGGTAAGCAACCCCCACTTCCAACCGAGAGGTTGTGAGTTCGAGTCTCCCCAAGAGCAAGGTGGGAAGTTCTTGGAGGGAAGGATGCCGGGGGTCTATTTGGAAACAGCCTCTCTACACAAGGGTAGGGGTAAGGTCTGCGTACACACTACCCTCCCCAGACCCACTAAGTGGGATTATACTGGGTTGTTGTTGTTGTATTCCCTGTCAAAGAAAAAACAGGCCCTGAAGAACCTCAGCCACCAAAAGCTCAGAAGATCAAAAATAAGAAAGAAAAGGACGGAACGGTTTGCCCGTTGTGGATCCGAGGAAAGAACATGGATATAAAGAGGACCACATTTGCAACATACGTGTAAATTCTGAGACCTTGCAATACCAGATTAGAATGTGTTATCACAAAATATTTGAGCTGATACTCAGATCCACATATTGCTAATCCTAGCACACAGTTACATTTTTACATAGTCTACTATTAAATTGTATTAAAATAGGACAGAGGAGCTAATTGCAGAAATACGCAGAAAGATCCTATTAGTGCAGCAGGAAATTGGAGAAATGGTCAGATAAACTTGTAGGATAAAAAGTAAGCATTAATGAAAAGTATACTTAGAAATGCCCGGTGCATAAATCCAGCGCCACGGGTGTCACTGCTGAACAAACTTCTATAGCCAACTAGCCCTCTGCATTAGGTAAGGGATGTTAAAAATTAGACAACTAAACAATGGAATCAATCAGACAAGCTTGATGAATATGCAGTATATGGAGAATGTCTGAATACAGAAAAGGTAACATGAAACTGAAATCCACAATTTGTTGGTTGCCTTCGATAAAATCTTTGAAGAAAATACATTGATTAATCACTTCAATAAATTGACATTTACCTTTAACCAAATTATCCAATAACTTTTAATTTCACATTGTTTCAGAGTTTTGGGGTACACTAGAGAAACAAAGACCAGATAAAAGTCACGTGTTTTTGGCAAAACTTGGCATGTCTTGGACAATGCCAAAATCCATTTTTGAGATATTGCACTGCTGGAACAAAGAAGGGTTGGCAAGAAATACCAAAGATTTGGTATCCAATTCATCAAGCCATTTGGTGGAATGTTTGGCTAGAAAGAAATAGAAGAATTTTTGAGGGCAACAGGAGAAACATACATATACATAGCCTTAAACAAAGATGTATTTGTTTGCTAGCTTTTTGGTGCAACCTGCTTATTGTACATGATGCAGTTGGATTTCTAGATGCAATAGAGGAACTGTAATTTTTTGTAATTACGTCTTTTAGCACTGGCTTAGTGCAAGTATTCATAAACTCTTTGACTACTTATCGGGTAAAAGGAGGATGGAGAACAAAATTATGCTCAGATAACTAACCTTCTAGTATACACCAAAAGAGAAATCATTATTGACATTTTAAATTATATCAATAACACAATGTATCCAGGTAATGCAAGGAAAGGATGAGCCGAATACTATTTCACAAGGCAAAGAAAGAGAGAGAGAGAGAGAGAGAGAGAGAGAGAGGAGGGTGGGGGGGGGGAGTAAAACCAATCTTCTAGTTACGTATCATCATTACTCGATGTAGTAATAAAACCTGCAAAGAAGAAGTGAAAAAAAATACCTTGAAGGACATGTAAGACACATTCTAGTCCTCCCCGTGTTGCCAGGAACAGGGCCCATGTCAGTAACTTCACCTCGCCTATGAGAAAGCGCTTCCATGACCAAACCTACATGCTCGTCATCAACCTGGAAACAGAAAACGTGTCCTAGATGTTTGGCATAAGTTCTAATTAAATTAAAAATATCATAAGCTTATGCATTTGTCTTGTGCACCTCAATAGTCACTTCTTCTATTGGCTCGAGCTTCACACTTTTCTCTACTTTGTACCTACGCATACCGGCATTGCAAATGCAGTATTATCAGCTTATAGCCTAGATTACTGGTAAATAATCGATACTAATAGCAGAGTGATCATTAGACAACTCAAGACACAAAAAAATACTTGTCTTAAATGAAGCTATACATGTCTACAATATATATATATATATATATACATGCATGTGTAAGTACTGGGATGTGCATGTAAACAAGCTTGTATAGTTATGGTAAGCTGCAGTCTACAGACCATGACAGAAAATAATCCCTCAGCTCTTTTTTGCTAAATGCTCTATATGTCAAGGAACACTAACCAACCAAACAACTATATTGATTTAAGGAAGCACTGAATTGAATCACAACAACTGAAATTCAAAGAAGCAAAATACTGAAAGATAGTAGAAAGGGAGATGAGAGGAGAAAAGCAGAAGAAGAGATGAGAAGCAGAAATACAATGCAACACCAGCCTAAAACTGTTATGCCCAACAACAGTGATTTATAACAGATTCCTTATGCTCCAGACGTCCCTCAGCCCATTCTATTAGCCTGGCCCCACCACAAAATCAATTAATCTTCTAGATGGCATTTTCACACGAGTACTCTTTCTAGGCTGAGTAGGATTATTCTTATCCAACGTGTCATCCCTGCTGTCCTCTATGTCACTATTATCATTCATAACAATACCTCCGTCCTGTGAAAGAATCTTGTCCTCAAGGTTCTGGGACGGCTCAACCCCAGGCTCAGCGAAATCCGACAGTCGTAATGGGGTAATCTGTTGACCTGGTTCCCCAATGCAACGCTTTAAGACTGAAACATGGAAAACAGGATGGATGCGAGTTGCTTCGGGTAAATCTTAACTTGTAAACTACTTGGCCAATGCGTTTAAGGACTTGAAAAGGCCCAAAGTAACGCCTGCCCAGCTTTGGGTGTTGCTGCAGACGCACAGTGTTCTGATGATAGGGCTTGAGCTTGACAAACACCCAATCCCCCACGGCAAACTCAAGCTCAATACGATGCTTGTCAGCCAACTTCTTCATACGAGTCTGTGCCTTGATCAGATTGAGATTCAGTGATACGAGAATTTCATCCCTGTCCAGGAAATAATTTTCCACCAACTCACTAGGACTACTACCTCTGACGTAACGAGTTATATTAGGAGGTGCTCTCCCATAAAGAGCTTGAAAGGAAAACATACCAGCAGAAACAGTACTTTGCCCAAGGCAACATCGAAACCCACTTATGTGGCGAATCAGCAAAATAGCATCGAAGATATTGTTCCACGCATTTATTGAGGGCCTCAAACTGCCCATCGGATTGTGGATGGTAAGCAGTACTCATGGCCAAAGAAGTTCCCTGCAATCGATTGATCTCCCGCCAAAAGGCATGCAAGAACCGAGGATCACGATCAGTAACTATGGTCCTTGGAGGCCCATGAAGACGAATAATCTCCACCACAAAAGCTTCAGCAACTGTTTGTGTGGAAAAAAGTGGAAGGCAAAGGAATGAAGTGACCATACTTTGTTAATCGATCAACCACCGTCATGATAGTAGACTTTCCCCTTGAGCTGTAGGCAAGTGACAAAATCCATTGCAATATCTTCAAATACTAAATCAGGAATTGGCAATGGTTGTAATAACCCCGCCAGATGGTGATGCACATCCTTCATCTGTTGGCATGTTTGACAGGACACAACAAAATTATGGACATCGCGCCTCATTTGCTTCCAGTAAAAATTGGAAGCCACCCTGTGATGCGTACGAGCTACTCCGGCGTGTCCTCCAATAGCAGTGTCATGAAACTGATGTAGCAAATGTTGACGAAGTGGCGAATCAAAAGGAATGACCAATCGTCCCTTGAAAAATAAGAGTCCATCACGAAACACATAACCCGAGCAGATGTTAGGTTGTTTCTCTAATTGCTTCTGTATAGTAAGCAACTCAGGATGTGTTTGATTGAGAGACTTTAGCTCTTGCTCAAGCTCATAATTTCTGGAAGAAATGGCGAGCAAGACTACTTCAGAAGGGCGAAAAGTGCATCAGCAACTTGATTCAATTTCCCTGGGCGGTAAATAATCTGAAAGTGGTAACCCACTAACTTGCTAAGCCACTTTTGTTGTTCAGGCGTTTGTATGGTTTGATTGGTCAAGTTTTTAAGTAATTGCTGGTCAGTGTATATGGTGAACTTGCGCCCCAATAAGTATTGTCTCCATTTACTCACAGCTTGAGTAATGACAAACATTTCCCTATGATAGGTGGATGCCCCTTGCGTTCTTGTGCTCAACTTCTGGCTAAAATAGGCTATTGGGTGCCCTCTCTGAGATAAGACAGCCAGCCCCTATACCACGCCCAGATGCATCAGTTTCCAGTTGAAACTCTTGGGGGAAATCTGGCAATGCAAGAACCGGAGTTGTGCTAAGCTTAGCCTTTAAAGTATCAAAGGAAGATTGGGCAGAAGAACCCCAGACAAATGAATCCTTGCGCAGCAAATCAGTAAGAGGTCCTGCAATGGTTGCATAATGATGAATGAAGCGACGATAATAACCTGCGAGCCCTAGAAAGCTGCGCATTTCCTTAATTTTTTTGGGCGGAGGCCATTGCTGGATAGTTGTAATTTTGCTTGAATCTACACTGAGGCCCTGTGCCGATATCACATGTCCCAGATACTCAACTGAAGGTTGACCAAATAAGCATTTGGTCTTCTTGGCCGTCTTCTTGGCCACCAACTGATGTTTTCGTAGTACCCCTAACACTGATCGTAAATGGACAAGGTGATTTGACCAAGCGGGACTATAGACCAAGATATCATCGAAGAAAACCAACACAAAACGCCGAAGATAAGGCCTGAAGATCTCATTCATTGTTGCCTGAAATGTTGATGGAGCATTGGACAAACCAAATGGCATAACTAAAAATTCATGATGTCCATCGTGTGTTCTAAATGCTGTTTTGGCTACATCTTCAGTTCGGACCCTGATCTGATGGTATCCGGACAGTAAGTCAAGCTTCGAAAAATAAAGGGCACCATGTAACTCGTCGAATAACTCATCAACGGTAGGAATTGGAAACTTGTCCCTCACAGTAATGGCATTTAGAGCCCTATAATCCACGCAAAATCTCCATGTACCATCCTTTTTTCGGACTAATAACACCGGAGAGGAGAAGGGACTCATGCTAGGCCTGATAACCCCATCCTTGAGCATGTCTGCAACTAACTGTTTCATGACCTGTTTTTGGAAGTAGGGATAGCGGTAAGGCTTAACATTAACTGGTTCAGCCCCAGGGTTTAAATGAATCGCATGGTCTTGGGACCGAGAGGGTGGTAACCCTTGTGGTTTCAGGAAAACATCAGAAAATTCCTCTAGAATAGAAACCAGGTCTGGATTAGTGTGCTCATCGGCTGAGACCTCATCTTGTACTAATTGAACGCAGTAATATGAGGATACTGTATCAGTAGCGGCGTACCTACGAAGGCTATGCAGTTGGATCGGCAATGCAGTGTTCGGAATGCCCCCTTTCCAACTGATAGTTTTTCCTTGTAAAGTGAACTCAAATAAACGCTCAGCATAATCTTGTACCACACTTCCCAGAGTAGAGAGCCACGCAGCCCCAAGAACAATGTCAGCACCATGCATAGGGAGCACATACAGATCAAGTATTAGATTACACCCCTGAATCGTGAGAGGTACTTGCCTTACAACGCCTTCGCAACGGAGGCGTTCACCACTGCCTACCATAACAGAGAAGTTGGGAGTTGACTCCACCTTAAGCTGCAAGAACTTGGCCACTCGCGCCTGAACAAAATTATGATCGCTCCCTCCGCCCAGCAATACTTGGACTGGAGACCCGTTCACATGGCCAAGAAATCGTAATGTGGAAGAGGAATTTCCACCAGCCAAAGCGTGATATGAAATAGCAGACTGCTCTTGGACCTCCAAAACTTGTAGTTCCTCAGCCAAAAGATCATCAGAGACAAGGCTCCGGCAATGAAAGTTCAACATCAGATCCATCTATAAGAAGAAGAAGCTGAGGTGGAGATTTACACTTGGGCCTGCAGTGTATTTCTCCTCACAATAGTAGCATAAGCCGCGCTCACGCCAGCTCTGGATCTCAGCATGAGTAAGATGTTTGAGGGTTGGTCGATATTGAGCTTGAGTCGTTGATGTGGTTGGAATGAACGAGGATGAGAAATTTTGATTAGGGCTAGGCAAAAGAGGCGCACCTTTGTTAGCAAAAGCGGGCCGAACTAGACCCTTTTCTGCCTGGATCTTTCACTCATGGATATAGGCCCACTTAAGTATGTCCTCATATGTTTTGGGCTCGTTAGAACCGAATTCTTTATGTCTTCCCTAAGCCCAGAAATAAAGAGCCTTACCATCAGACCCTCTGAGACAGCCTCTGCCTCGTTGGCAATAGCTTCAAATCATCCCTGAAATTCCGATACTATGGTCACCTACCTGAGCTTTGCGAGACGACCCTCAGCAGATTCGAGACCCTTCGGCTTGAAGCGAATCCTCGCCTTCTCAGCAAAATGGTCCCATCCAATTAATTGTTTGCTCCGAAACAATCATCGATACCACTCTAGTGCCTCGCCATCCAATTAATTGAAGCATCCGGTTTCTCGCCGCAAACCGTCCAAATTCCACTGGAGCTGGTTTGTGCCGGAGAGTGGGTGCCTCCGGTGTGTTATCCTGTCGTGCAACAGCCATTGTTGGATCATGCACTTGTTTAGCCACAAATTCCAGTAACATACCACGGATTTCAGCTAGTTCCTTGGAAAAGGAATCTATCGCTTCCCTTACATATTCATCTACTAGAGCCTTGAGTTGTTTTTGGTCCCCCATCAAAAAGACCTTTGGATGAAAGCACCAATGGAACAGTCACTAACCAACCGAACAACTATATTGATTTAATGAAGCACTGAATTGAATCACAACAACTGAATATTCAAAGAAGCAAAATACTGAAAGATAGTAGAAAGGGAGATGAGAGGAGAAAAGCAGAGGAAGAGATGAGAAGCAGAAATACAATGCAACACTAGCCTAAAACTGTTATGCCCAGCAACAGTGATTTATAACAGATTCCTTATGCTCCAAACGTCGCATAGCACGCACTCCCTCAGCCCATTCTGTTAGCCTGGCCCCACCACAAAATCAATTAATCTTCTAGATGGCATTTTCACACGAGTACTCTTTCTAGGCTGAGAAGGATTATTCTTATCCAACGTGTCACCCCTGCTGTCCTCTATGTCACTATTATCATTCATAACATATTGAGTAATCATAACAATAGTTACCACATCACCAAGTTTACAGTACAGAATTAAGAGTATACTGGCATATCAAATTGTAATTCCCTAGCAAACCAGTCTAGAACGATAACAAAAAAACTCACATGACTTTAGGTGGGGAGACAGAGAGCTCAAAACCTTCACGTCTCATGTTCTCGATTAAAATGCCTATTTTGGACAAGAAAACAGAAAGAGCGTAAGATTTATGTAATACTTTAGACAGAAATATTTCAGATGGCATGCTTGATCCGGTTTAATTATTGTCCCTTAAGCATATCTGAGGAGATAAGCAAGAATTAACATTGTTAGAAATTGCTACACCTAAACAACTCACCTAATTGAAGTTCACCTCTACCCTGCACTTCATATGATTCTGACGTACTGGGGAGAACATTTATGGCGAGATTTGTTTCTGCTTCAGCTAGCAGCCGGTCACCAATTTTCCCACCAGTCAACTATAAAATGTGCAAGGCATTTTAGATGACATCAAAACAGACAAAAGAAGCTGCAGTTTTAGCGAATCCCAGGCAATTTTCACAAACAAAAATCAAAGATACCTAACGGAATTCTTGAAAGCCAAAACTGAAAACTTTGTCCTCATAAATTCAATAAATTTATGGACACTGTTTATTAAACAAATTAACAAAAGTTAACATGTTTATTATAATAAACTAATCATTTCAAACAACTTGACAAACCAGAATGGAATTACAAACCAGAATAAATTAATAATTTTAGGAGTATAAGAATTCTAGAACTATAAAAACAAGAAATACTAAAACAAATACTCCCTTCTTTTGAATTTACATGACAAACTTTCTTTATTAGTCCGTTCCGAAAAGAATGACACATTTCTATATTTTGAAATATATATTAACTTTAGATTTTTCATTTTACCCACTTTACCCTTAATTAAAAGTTTTTATAGCCACACAAGTCATCGCCCCCACAAAACGTCTGCCCCTTAAGCTTTTAGGATCACAACAACAACAATAATCACCCACTATATTCTCACAGAAGGGGTCTGGGGAGGGTAATATGTATGCAGATCTTACCTCTACCCCGAGGGGCAGAGAGGCTGTTTCCAGGAGACCCTCAGCTCAAGAAAGAAACAAGTGACAGAAACAAGTGACGATATATTAGTACAAGCAATAGACTCATAATAAAGAACATAAAATACACAACATAACATAAAATAACAAAATAAGGCTGTTAGTGTCGCGGTTCCGAACCGGAACCGGACCGGAACCGTGGCCCTGCCGGTTCTGCCGGTTCTGGTTCTGCCGGTTCTGGTTCCAGGGAACCGTGGCGGGGCGGTTCTACCCGTTGGAACCGCTAGAACCGGAACCGCCAGAACCGGAACCGGCTCGCGGTTCTGGACCGGTTCTGGCGGTTCCAAACGGTTCTGCCGGTTCCCAACGGGCATTTTTTTTTAAAAAAAAAAATTTAAAAATTATTTCAGCAACGACTCTTTGCAAAAAGTAGCCGTTTGGAAGTTTAAAAAATAGCCATTTGGCCCCCAAACTTTATATAATTACACTATTTCCCATTTCTCAACTATAAATACCCCCTCATTCTTTCATTTTTATTCACCAATTCATCAATATCTCTCAAGCTCTCTTTCAATCTTCTAGTGCAAGTGCTTAATTTATTGTTGCAAATTCGTGAAAAATTGTGAAGTTGTTGAATTGAAGTTTTCAAGTGTTCAAGTTCAACGATTTTCAATTTTCAAGAAGTTGTTCGTCAATCCGGTAAACTCGTTTCAACTCTTACGTGCTAATAGTAATTTTTTGGGTTTTTTGTTTGCTTACTTATTATGGCATTTTCGTTTGGAAAAAATATTTGGTAAAGGAAAAGCTAAAACCGGTGAAAGTAGTGGCCAAAATACTACCCCTCCCCCGGCTCGCCGACCTAGAAAAGATAAGCAAGTTGAAAGTAGTAGCCAACCTAGATGTCCTAATGAACCCTTCGGAATCCTTGATAGTGATCACCCTTGTTTTCAATTTAGCGATATTGATTTTCTACATGATGTAGCAGTAGGTGATAGAATAGACGATGATATTATGAATGCTCTTTATCCTAATGCACCTATCTTAGAGTGAAATGAGTATGATGATGATGATGATGATGAAACCCAAGCTCCAGCTGAATTAGATGATACACCTACTAGTCCTGCTCATAACTTAGGTGATGAACCGGCACACCTACCAGTTCAAACTCCCACTTTTAGTACACAACCTCCTAAACGTACAGAAACATCATTAGTTTGGCAATTTTTTATTCAACTAAGAGAACAAAATAAGGCTAAGTGTAAATCTTGTGGGAAATTACTTGTTCATAGGTATACTAGAGATCGTAGCGGCACGGGTAGATTAGTTAAGCATATAAAATTACACCCTAACAATAAGGCTAGATATTTGCAATTGAAAGCGCAACAAGAGGGGAGGACAAGTGTTGATTCTACCGTTAACCCAAGTACTGGTTCTAATCTAGTTCAACCAGGAATAAACACAGTCACCGGAGGTATTTTATATTACGATCCAAATGAGGATCGTGAAGAATTAGCGAAAATGATTACTGTTATGTGTTTGCCTTATTCTTTTGCTTCTAATCCTGCATGGATTCATTATATTAGAAGAGTATTTAATCATACTTATAAAGGTTGGCCTCGCGCAACAGTTAAGGCCGATATTTATAAATACAAGCATGAATATGAACAATATTTGCGCTATTTATTTACTCATATAACTAATCGTATTTCTATTACAACTGATATTGGTAGAAGTGGAAATGACTGTGATTATCTAACTGTAACAAGTCATTGGATAGACGAAGACTGGACATTGCAAAAACATATAATTGCATATAGAATAATTAATTCACGGCACACGGATAGGTTTATAGCTAACACTGTTTCAGATGTATGCAGATATTTTTGCTTTAGTGATAAAATAATGTCAATTTCTATGGATAATGCTTCTAGCAACACTAGTGCAATAGACATGCTAACAAGAACACTTAATCCTGCATTTACTAATATTTTCCATGTTAGATGTATTTGTCATATTTATCATTTAATTGTTGGTGATGGTATGCGAATATTAAACATAAAAATTGAAAAGGTGAAAATGGCTCTTAATTGGCTATTTTATTCAAACCGTAGAAGTAGACTTAGAGAATATTTTAAAAAATTAGGAGGTCCTCACTTTTGGTATTCTACTATTTATCGATCTTTAGATCTTTCAGAAGTAGAAATTGCTACACTAGCTGATGCGAAAGCATCAATTAAAGTTAATGCTCAAACTGTTTATAATGCTTATAAACAGGCGTTATAGCAGGCTAGGCCAAATATTCCAACCCCTACTTCGTCTACATCACAATCGTCTAAAAGAGCTGCTGGCTTAACAGCTATTAAATCGTGGACGGAGTTCAGGGGTACTCAAGGTGATAATTTAGATGAAATTTCCCATCTAAATGAGCTTCAAGTTTATTTGTCACAGGGACTAGAAAAGGAGAATCCAGACGGCTCTTTCGACCTTTTGGAATGGTGGAAGACAACGGAAAAGCATTTTCCCGTTCTTGCAAGGATGGCTCGGGATGTTCTGTCGATTCAAGCGTCAACTGTTGCATCGGAGAGCGCTTTTAGTCAAGCAAGACTACAAATAGGTGATCACAAAGCGTCGATGCGGGACAGCTTGGAAAAATCAGTGCTTTTTCGAGATTGGATCCGCGCAGAAAGAAGGAACTTTGGCCTAGCAGAATCACAACCAGAAATAGATGAGGCGTATAAAGAAATGATAGCAGAACTTGCTCAGGAAGCAACTTCACCCGGAAGTGGCGATGAACAAGCTTCATTTCCACCACCGCCAACAAGCTTCATTTCCACCACCGCCAACATAACCACCTCCCAACCTTGAAGGTTTTATGAGATTTGTTAGAAATAATGCATAAATTATGATGTAACTTGTACATTGGCACGTCTTCTTTTAGTTTTTTTTCCTTTTAATGGTGGTATTAGTACCATGTTGTGCTCATTCCATTGGGGAAAGGAAGACTAAGAAAGATATGCCATTTTGGTCAATAAATATGCTCTTTATCATATCCTTGAAAATCTTTTGTCTCAATATTTCTTTGTCTTTACTTCTATATCAATCCTTGAATATTTATACAACATACAATATATAACATACAACACAATATACTAATTACAACATTCTTTTATCAATATATACTACTTATATACATATTTATACTAATTACTAACTACAACACAATATACACTACTTATATACAATATATACTACTTAAATACAATATATACTACTTATATTCAAAATATACACTACTTATACACAATATATACTAATTACCAAACACAATATATACTATACTAATAACATAGTACACCATATAAAATATATTTTACAATATACTAATGACTACTATACAAAATATTGATTTTAAAAAATAAAAAAAAAATTCAGAACCGCCGGAACTGCCAGAACCGCATGGTACCTGGAACCGCCACGAGCCGTTCCACCTTCAGAACCGCCAGAACCGGAACTGCCGAAACCGCCAGAACCAGTACCGCCAGAACCGGAACCGCAGACCCAAATAGACCCAGAACCGGAACCGGATACAGCCTTATAACAAAATAACAACAATATAAGAAATATAGAAAATATGAGAAAAAGGAAAGTATACTAATATTTAGAATATACAGCCCTGCGTTAGTAGCTGATCAGTGGCATCCTAAGCCTAACTCCTAACTCTCTAGTCTCACTCTAGCGTCTTGTAGAAATATTTTCAACTTCCCCCTAACCTACAACCTTAATGCTCGCCCTCCACAACCCCCTGTCAAGGGCCATGTCCTCAGTAATCCTAAGTCGCGTCATGTCCTGCCTGATCACCTCTCCCCAATACTTCTTAGGTCTCCCTCTACCTCTCCCCGTGCCCCACACCGCCAGTCACTCACAACTTCTCACTGGTGCAACAGTACTTCTCCTCTGAATGTGCCCGAACAATCTGAGTCTTGCTTCCCGCATCTTGTCCTCCATGGCGTGGGGCACGCCCACCCTCTCTCGAATATCTTCATTCTCAATCTTATCCATCCTTTTATGTCCACCGCAACATCATCATCTCTGCTACTTGCATCTTCTGGGTGTGTGAGTTTTTAACCGGCCAGCACTCGGTCCCATACAACATGGCCGGTCTAACCAGTGCTCTATAAAACTTACCTTTTAGTAACGGTGGCACTTTCTTGTCACACAGGGCTCCCGTTGCTAACCTCCATTTCATCCACCCCACCCCTATATGGTGTGTGACATCATCGTCGATCTCCCCAGTCCCCTGAATAACTGACTCAAGGTACTTGAAACTACCCCTCTGAGAGATGACTTGGGAATCTAGCCTCACTTCCACTCCCGCGTCCGTCGGCTCTGGCCCAAATTTGCACTAGAGATATTCTGTCTTCGTCCTGCTCAACCTGAAACCTTTAGACTCAAGGGCCTGTCTCCAAACTACCCCTTTTAGGATCACATGTTTCAAAAATCTTCTTTTTATTCTTAACTTTGTACCACGTCAAACTACATCATCTAAATTGAAACAGAAAGAGTTATAAAAAAATGGTGGGCGCGACGTGAGGAGGAGGAAAGCAGAATAGTTCAAAATATTTGAATCATTTCAAATAAGAAAAAGTACAAAGTTGAGATAGAAGAATATTTGAAGAAAAAATAATAACAGCAATATAATTAATTCAGTAAATTGTATGATATAACGTTGAGTATGTTAGATGGGTATAAGGGTCACAGGTTAAATGAGTTTTACCGTTAAAAATAGGATTTTAATATGACATGACATGTTAAACATGTGGTATTTATTTTTTGGATCATATTTATTTTTTGGATCAAAATATAATAATTGGGTGACTTTGTTGTCCTAAAAGAAATAAAAGTGATTTTGGTAGGATATTCCCATAGATCGGGTGACCATCCGAGGAATTTACTCGTACAATAACCTTTCAGAACAATAACAAGAGACATGTTTTTAGTATCAGATAGATTTTTTGTTAGAGAATGTAAGGAAGAATTAATATCAACTTCATTTTTAACTGGTAAATAGGAAAGGGAACAGAACTAGCGTAGAACACGAAAAATATCATTCTTATTCTCTAGCTACTAAATTATCATATTTTAGACCATCATTCTCGTTTCTTTCTCATTTTGGAAAAAACTTATTGGGCTAATTATAGACAGTGGTTTTAAAAAAACTTAGACAATATTATTAGATTAACATAGAGGAAAAAGATAATGGCAGAGGAGAATTTGTTATAGTCCCGCACACAATTACCATCCAAGACCATCTAAGGAGACTGTAACCCATTCCGTCAACCAATACCGGAGTTAACACTCCACCCAGTGTTATTAAAAGCAAAAAGCGCAAAAAAGCTCTAAGGTCTGTTGGGGCTTTAAGCGCAAAGCGCAAATAAAGCGTGAGCTTTCATGAAGAAAGTCGCAAATGGAGAACAACTACAAATATGTATGTGTAGTCCAAGACTAATATCTATAAGCATGAATACCAATTATATGGATGAAAAAATTGAAGAAAATTTACGATAAAGTAAAATATCAATTATTTAGTGTCACCCTTTAAGATTATGCTCATTGGCAAGGAAAAGTATGTCTTGGAGCCGTGATGACAATACTAAAGCACGCGTTAAACGAGGCGAAGCGCTCAATATGTTTTGACCCTCCATTGAGACTTAAGTGCGCTTTAAGCGCACCTTTGATAACACTAAATCCATCACACACCTAGGATGAACAACTAGAAACTAGGATAACATAACACGGGGCCCAAAATTGAGAAACACATAACAGGCTCTAATTACCATGTAAAAAAATGGACCTTAGACCAAACTCAACCCTAAAAGTAAGCTAATGAGGGAAGATTCCCCAATACCATATAAGGAAACCACAACTTATGCCTTTAACACTAGCATTTGATATTTTCGTCAAGTTAAAAGAGACCTCACCTTCAGAACCTAGCTCACAACCTTTTTTTGATGAAGTAAGAGATAGTATAAAAAGCATCAAGAAGATGCAAAAGAGCACTGCTCAGTTGCTAATACAAAAGATGGTAGATTAGCTCCGTACAGATGGTCCTATGCTAGGGTTAGGGAGCTAACAAAATCCAAAAATAATTCGGGGGAGCTAATAGGGGGAGGTTACTCCAGCTATATAACAAAACTATAAAATTAGCCTTCACGGAGTAATTTGGAGTTGCTAAACCCACAAAACATCTTCTATTCCTTTCTGCCCTAGCTCACAACTACAACTCATCAACCTCAGTCACAATCAAAAGTAATGATAAACATAAAACAGAAGTGAAATAAAAAATGGTATCCAGCAGTGGAAGCAGCCACTAATGCTTGCATTAGAGTAGGCTGTCCACATCATGCCCCTTGGGTACGGCCTTCCCGCGTTCCATGCGTGAATCCGAGATGCTTTGTACATCGGGCTGCCCTATTAGGATCAAACATACAAAGATCATACATGCTTAAACACAAAATAGTGCATGAGTCGTAGATGTAAACCACATTCTCGGAGTATTATAGGGACAAAAGAGTATCAACTATCATTCACCACGCAGTCACAGATGGAAAGCAGATGCAACTAGACGTCTAGACAAAGATCGCACAAATAGGAAATGAGCGGAACAAATTTTTCAAAAAAAAAGGGAAATGAGCGGAACAAAATTACATACTTACATGAATACCATCAGAACCAGCCAAGGGAGAATCATTGACACCAAAAGTCATGGAGATGGTAGGGGGATCAAGCTCAACAGTGGGTAATGCTGTCATAACCTATCAAATTTGAGAAGTTAAACTCACAAATAGTTCAAGGTCCCTAAGATGTAACATCACAAAGAGTTCAGGGTCACTAAAATGTAACAGCGATCAAGAACCACATACCGTGCGGACATAAACTAGGAAACACATACAGGAAAATATTGTTAAACAAATCACAAGTACTAAAATGTATCAACCAACAAACATAATAAAGACTAGTGTTTTTTTGCATGGATAGCAGCGAGGGGCAGGGGTGTACAAAATAGAACCGAAACCGAAAACCGAAGCTTGATGGCTTATTGGTATCAGGTTGACGGCTTAACGGAAGGGAAACAGATTGAAATTTTTTTATTAATGGCTTATTGGTTTGGGGGCGAATTATTCAATTTTCTTAATATATATATACATATATATATATATATATATATAAATAAACACACACATACATATATACATACATATATATACACATAAAATTTATTTTTATCTATGTATATATTAAATAATAAAAAACCCTTCTTACTCCAGTACTCTATCAAAGTGAATTAGAATAAAAGACAGCCAAATAAAAGAAGTCATTTAGTCATTTAATTGTGACAAAAGACAGAATTCGATGTCTGAAACAAGATAACAACACCAGTTACACCACTCCTTCATCAACTTTGCCTGGATTTTAAGGCATCCTCGAATCCAAGCATGACGAATATTTGTTTTAACAACGGCCAATTGGAAATCTTTCACATGGACTAAGGCCAATGTGCATAACATAAATAAGATTCTAGACAGATGATTTATCCACCACGGTGTCTCTTCTGCTTTGTCCCTCTTAGTACGTCGACCACCTATTTAAACATATAGAGACTAAATTTTATTTTATTTTGATTCAATTATGCAAATAAACCTCCAACGTCCGATAAGAGCTAAACCAATACCAATTTGTCCGATATCTTATCGGGTGGCTAGCGGATTAATACATTTAAAAGCCGATAACTGATAAGTCAAATCGTTAAGAGTAAATAACCGTCCAATCTGCCCAATAAGTAGCCCTAGCGAGGGGAGTGATTTGACTGTTGAAAATCTCCGAAAGAGAAGAATTACAGTTATTAGTTGGTGCTACATGTGTAAAAGCTCAGGGGAAGAAGTAGATCATCTTTTGTTGCATTGCCCTGTGTCATTGGCTTTGTGGAGGGCAATCCTGAACCTTTTTGGTGTTCAATGGGTGATGTCAAGCACGGAAAAGGAAATGTTATATAGATGGCCGGTTCCCGTAGAAGAAGAAAGCAAAAAACGTGGAAGTTCGCCCCTTCAACTCCCATGTATCAAGTTTGGGGGAAGAGAACTAGGAGAGCTTTTGAGGAGATTGGGTCTCCTTTTTCACATATTAATAATAGTCTTTTATCTTTGATCGCTTTTTGGTACACTCATACAGCCCCTACTTGTATAGAAGATTGGGCGTCTTTTATAGAGAATCATGTTCCGATGTAAATTCTTTACTTTTTGGTATACTTCCTGTGTACAGGAGTTCTCTCCCTTTTGATTAATATAATTTACCTTATAAAAAAAAATAAAGACTAGTCAACATATAAAGGAAAAGGAAGCAAAACAGCAGTAACATAATGAATTAGAAATCAACTCTTGCTTGGTCTGAATCAACTTACTAGGATGTACATTGAATTACACACCTTATCACTAGTAGCTTGTTGTAGCCGATACCTAACATGTTTGGGACTGAAGCATAGTAGTTGTGTTGTGATCACTAGTAGCTTGTTAGACTTCGACAATCATCTACGTTGGATATCTCAATACTTTGATTTTAGTTTTAAAGATGTACAACTGAAGACTTAGAAAAAAGGAGCTACCACCATATCTTTTAATAACTCTTACTCCCTCCGTCCCAATTTACGTGGCAATATTTGACTGTGCACGTAATTTAAGCAAGAAAGAAAAACTATAGAAACTTGTAGTATAAAATAAGCCATAAACATTTGTGTGGCTATTGAATATCACATTCAGGATAAATTGGAAAGTTTAAAGTTAACCATTTTGAATATAGAAAAGGTGATATTCTTTTTGGAACAAATTAAGTAGGATGGTATGCCACATAAAACAATTAAAATTTCATTGGATCACAAAGTGATAACAAATTCACATACCTCCACATTTGCAACCGTGTGTCCAATTGCCGGGCTAGACAACCCTGCCATTGACACTATGTCACCTGCACCAGCACTATCAACTGGATCTGCTCTCATACCCTTCTTTTTCATCAGCTTTACAATCTATAAAGCAGCATGTTTGACCATTAAACATGGAAAGAACACAAAGTAACATTAGCTGATGATATCAAGGCGTGGCACTAATTCAGGCTTCATTTTCCACCAATAGGTAGGTAAATAAATAAATAAATAGTAGGATCCTGAATATAATCCTAATCGTTCACGCTTGAAATAAGTTGTCAGGATACTTAGCTTAGTAAACCATAAAATGAAATACCTTAATCCAGATCTACTGAGCTATCTCCAATTAAAGCTTTCCTCTAAAAACTTGACATAAAATAAAGTTGCCATCGACATTACAATCAACACTCTAACAATAGATTCTTTAAGTATTAATCTCCTACGTTAAATTAAAGTATCAAAAAATAATACCATAATATCCCATGATCAAACAACACCTAATTCTCTATTACATGGTTTTGACCATTTTACACTCAAAAGTTACCAACTTTGGATTTCAGTTTAGGTTGACTAACTCGAACTTTGACAAAACTTGAAACTTTGAAAACTAATTTATGGTTCCACATACAGTAATATATTTGATTTTACAAATATTACTCTAGCATCTTAAAACATATTAAGATAATAATAAAGTTTGAACAGAAAAGATTTTCCATTAATTTTTAGACAACAAACCTTTCCTTCTTCAAGTTTTACAGTTCCATCTTCAGTCTTCTTAAGCCCATGTACTTTATCACCCACACGAACAACTCCATAAGACACACGGCCCGTCAAAACACGACCAAGGTAAGGATCTTTCTCCATCATGGAAACCTGAAAGCAACTGTTAAGCATCTTCTCAATGGTCATAAACATAGAACTGCTAAGATTCTGAAATGATTCAGAATTAAAAATCATCAAAAGAATGTGACCAGAAAAAAGAGATATATCCTGGTGCTTCAATGGTTCAGTACATCTAATTAGGAACCCCAACCTAAATGTTTGGACCCAATGGGTCACATAAAAGATGGAGAACTTATTTCTTAAGTTGAGATCACCTTTCAAAGAAGATAATACTACAAAGCAGACACTATAACAAGCTTTAAAACCACCTCATCTGTTGTACTTAATTAACGGATTGGTCGGAGGAATCTTGGCTCTTCTTGTATAAATCCTAAATCTTGAGCCTCTTAACACCTGATCCCCCCCCCCCCCCCCAAAGCAACCTTTTTCCTTCTATTTGGATTGCTTTCTCACCTATTGTTAAATCCTTGCTTTCCAGGCTATATACCAGCCTGCCCAACTTGTTCCTAAGCGGGGTTTCTTTGATTGATTGTTTAAACAACTCATTTCCCACATATAAAGCTCTCTTTCCTAACTCATCTTGCAGTGTTATATCCATCATAGATACATCTAGCTTAGCTCTGTATAACAAAACAGCCCAACTATTTAATCTGTTCGTATACACCGACCTCCAAGATTTCTTTGACTCTAAGAGTGAGCATTTGATTCTTTTTTAATTTTATAAGCTCGTAGCCATATGATTATGTGTTTGCTTCTCTCTTCTGTCTCTATTGCTAACTCATCAAACAAATATTCTATTTGCCATTACTTCAATTGTCCTACAAAACAATGCTCACAGAACAACCATTCATCTGCACGTGCTCATCGATAATACATCCAAATACGAAGGAATTCAGTCTACAATCTCGTTGGGAAAAAAAAAGATGGATGAATTTCTTACTCGTGGGCCATGGCTAAAAGTAATTTGAAAAAATGAAGATATCTTAACTAAGTGCAGGAAGTAGTACAAGAGCTAAATTTTTGTTTTATAAGATAATGGATTCCAAATAAGGCATCAAGAAGATGCAAAGGGTACAACGCAGTAAGCACATTGTTTGCTCTATTATAAAAGGCCTAGTCTAAATTTAAGGAGCTAACAAAGTCCAAAAAGGATTCTGGGGAATTTACAGGTGAAAGGTTACTCCAGCTACATAAACTTGCTAAACATCTAGCCTTAAGTATGTACAAGGGCTAAATGTAAGCAAGCTTTAATATATGAGACCTATTACCAGCTTCGCACTTGCTACGCTTTAAATTCTGCAAAGTGGCATACGCAGCGATTCATCTAAATCATCTATTTCATGCAGATAGATTCATAAACTAAGTTATCCAAATGTGATACTAACCAACATCTGAAAAGGGGCATCTATGCTGGCACTTGGAGGAGGAACATGCCCAATAATCGCATCAAGCAACTGTGACATATCCTTAACATCATTAGGACATTTTGTATATGTGGAAGATGCCCATCCTTCTTTTGCCGAGGCATAAAGAACAGGAAAATCTAATTGCTCCTCTGAAACAAAAGAATACAAGCTTGATCAGAAAATAGTTGGAGGTTAAATTTAAAATGCATCATATAGGAGATATAGTGTTTGCATGTATGTGTGTGTGGAGAGAGAGAGAGAGAGAGAGTCCAAAAGACTGGAGAAAGGAACTTCGAATTTTTATAAAGGCGATGTGTCTAGAACCTGAAGCACCAAGGTTTGCGAAAAGATCAAATACAAGGCTCTCGACTTCATTACATCTCTCTTCAGTCACTGCATATGTACAGTTGAATGGTTAAATATGAAACTACTAAAAGAGCTTGTGATGACTGTGAGAAATTGAGAATCACCTTAGAAACCATAATACCTGCAGGTTTGTCTACTTTATTGAGAAGAAGAATGGGGCGTAAACCATATTTTAGGGCCTTGGCAAGAACAAATTTTGTCTGAGCAAGTGGACCTTCACCAGCATCAACAACTAGTACTGCTCCCTCAACCATACCAACAACCCTCTCAACCTGTAAGCAAAAGAAAAGTAAAGCTTATAATTGTCATGTCAACCTAAAAGTATGAGGTGACACACAGTATAAATTCAAAAAAGAACTTCTGTCAAAAGAGTAACCACTGCATGACAAAGTCAAAGTTGATGGCAGTTTTTCACAGCAACCAACTGCACCAATTATCCACTTTCCATATTTTTTAAGATCATGACATAAAAACAAGAGAAAAGCTATTGCCAAGTCACTGGGGTAAAGTGGACTATTGTTCTTATATTTCACTCCCATTCAATATCCAGTCATATCAGCTTTTCTACGACATACCAAAATTTAAATTAAAGTTTACCACAAAGAACTTGCTTTTACAGAGATCTTACTGTAAAGGATGTAAGGATAAGAAGACTAGAATAACAGCTTCAACTGGAGCCTGACGGACTTCCAAAAATCTTGAAATTATTGTGATTCTTTAACACTATACCAGCTGATCCATTTATTGATTCTAGACAATCCGACACCAGAAAACTCACTTGAGAAAGAAATTACAGTGGTAATTTATTTCGAAGCAGACCAATGTTTTCTACTCAATTTATCACTTTTCCCTCAAAATCCAAATAATTTTCAAAAATTTCAACACTTTCACGTTTTTTATATGTATGTTCAATTTATCTTTAACACTTTTTACACACTTTGATCCCAAGGTAATAGTCTAATTACCAATTCTTGTGGCAACTTCAACGTGATTTATATATCAGTGATTTTACATTAAAAGGAAAATCACAAAATTTACAAAAAAAAAAATACTTACTTCACCACCAAAATCCGCATGTCCAGGAGTGTCCACCATGTTAAGCTCTTTGTCCTTCCACGAGATGGATGTAACCTTAAAGGTATTAAAAGCATATCAGAGCTCACCCAAATTTTGATCCAAGTAATTCTATTAATGGAGTTTCACTTGAAAGGACACCAGGAGCGCTACCTAATCAAAAATATGTTTAAACTAACAAGTAGGCGCGATTTGTAGTCACAAAAATAAAAAATTAAATTAAAAGAATATGGCCCCCAAATAAGACAATTATAACCTCTTCTTCGGAAAATAAAATGACATCTTTAAGTTAGACCCCTTGGTCTAAACTTCATTCCTCCCAAATTGATGACCTCAAATTATTCAGAAAAAACAAATCTCCTTCACCATGATTTGTCAACAACTGCTAAATCTTTTAAAAATTTTAAAGCCATATACTTACTTTTGAAGAGAATAATCAATGAACATCTCACTTAAACTGAAAATAAATAAACTAACCTTGTAACTGAACCAAGTCATTTATTTTTAGCATAGAAGATGTAGATAAAATACAATATTACCCAAGCAAATCACCCATTATCCTAAAATCTATTTGATTAGTTAATTAATGCCTATAAACTTTTCAGTATTAGATCATCATCCAAAAATTCATCTCATCCAAAGAATGAACTTGGACAATGACTCCGCAAAGTAGAACACAAAATGAAATCTCCACGGAAATTTTCCATTCGGAGGGGAAAGGACCAAAAAAAAAAAAAAGAATCAAACTTTATTCCAACTTATAATTTTTTATGTGCACCATATTTCTATTACTCCCTTTTTTTCATTTTATATGACGTTATTACCTTTGTAGTTTACCACAAAACATTGACACCCTTCCCATTTACCCTCTTAGAGCTACTCGATCATACATTCAAAAGTGATCTAACAACTTGTAAGTCCAAAATGCTTAACGATAAGACAAAAGAGGAGCAAAAATTTTGTTATAAAAAAGACAACCTAAAAATCATAAGAGGATACAATATTACTTCAAATTTTGATACCCGTGAAAATGACAGTACTTTTAGCTGATGTGTCCAGGTCTTCCAAGACTTGTTAAAGTGAGTGCACAGTCAACCGTCACATAAAGCGGACAAAAGGGGTATCATATCGGGGCATTCGTAATACCTCTCAGTTTGAGGAAAAAGCAAAGCAATATACAAATTAAGTATGGGGACAAAGATAAGGGTGAAGAAAACCAAGTATTAATTAGAACTTCCTATATCTGGCTCAGAAGATATACCTTGGTGTAAGTTTCATCACTCTACTACCAACCACATGATAGCAGCCGTAAGTCCGGCCTTTCTTTCATCATAGCCAAAGGAAGCAGTAGCTAGCATTTCACATAGTAACAAGCTCTTGATTTTTTATATCCTCCATCACCAAATGTATTTTAAAAACATTATGCATAAAGTTCTTAATCCGCGACTGTCAAGCTAAGAATTATATTGGTGGTCATCACGAAACAATCTGTTTGTCCCATCGGGGTAGGGGTAAGGTCTGCATATACACTACCCTCCCAAGACTCCACCTTGTGAGATTTTACTGGGTCGTTATTGTTGTTGTTGTCATCATGAAACCTCTTAGTCTTAGAAGGGAAAAAACAAATCAATATAGAAATTAAGAACTAGGCAAAAGATTGGAAGGAAAAAACCAACTTGTCAGCTAAAACTTTCTACGATTAATATCATCCATATATGGCTCAGTAAATATACCTAGATGTAACTTTCATCTCTCCCTACCAACCTCATGGTAGCAGCGGTAAGTCCAGCCTTTATTTCATCATTGCCAGTGAAAGCAGTAGTTCGGACTTCACATAGTAACAACCTCTCAATTCTAATATCCTTAGCACCACAACAACAACTACCCAGTATATTCCCACAAAGTGAGGTCTGGGAAGGGTAATATGTAGACGAGCCTTACCCCTACCCGAAAGGGCAGAGAGATTGTTTCCAATCGACCCCACTTTGTGGGACTACAACACCACATGTATTTGAAAACCAATATGCATCTAATGAAACCGGGGAAAAAAACATGCAGCTTCAAAATCGCAGAGCAACTCTGAATACCACGAATTTTTAAGCCGAAAATCTGGTTGAATCAGGGTACAAGCTACTATAGTGAGTAGTGAGTCAAACTCATAAAGCATATTCAAATGACAGAAATCCATGGTCTAATTACTATGATAATTCCATTCGAAGGTTAGCAACAAGGGTTTTTATCTTAATTTAATAGGTGTAAAGGACAATTGGGTGACTTGAAGAAAACATAAAATATTGCTATTAATGAAGGGAAGACAATGAATACTTAAGGAAGAGCACATAGGGAGCTCCACGGTAATACAAATTGAAAAAGGAACAGACAATTCTAAGAGAAAACCTTTGTCGTTTTTTTGGGCGGCAGAAAGTGGACATTTTCCTAAACCATTTTAAATGCTTATATGTCTTTATTCCACAAAATATGTCCCCTCCTAATCAATTCAACTGATATAAAAACTTCGGACCAAGTCGGCCCCAATTTAAAATTTATAGTCGAATCCACTACCAGCTACACTATAACAAGTATGCTAGAAAAAAGAGCCTCCTTTTGAACTATCAAAATGCTAGAAAAAAGACCCTCCTTTTGAACTATCAAACTGACAAAACAGCACCTTCTTCATGTCCACCACCACATGCCCTATTAATAAGAACTTTCTAAGACCAATATCATCCATATCTGGCTCAGAAGATATACCTTGGTGTAAGTTTCATCACTCTACTACCAACCACATGGTAGCAGCCGTAAGTCCGGCCTTTCTTTCATCATTGCCAAAGGAAGCAGTAGCTTGCATTTCACAAAGTAACAAGCTCTAGCTTTTTTATATCCTCCATCACCATATGTATTTTGAAAACAATATACATCTTGAAAAATCAAAATCACAGAGAAATTTCCTAATCCAAGACTGTCAAGCTAAAGAATTATATTGGTGATCATCACGAAACCTTTGAGTCTTTTTTTTCATTTGCATCGGGTGTCCGAGTCTTTTCGAGCCCCGACTAATCCCGGGGGTGCACAGGCCCTCGGCAAGGAGTTTTCCACAAGTGCACCACAATTATTCAAGTTTTACCCAGTCCGATGGCCCTCAGAAATTGTTTGCACTCGATGGATTTCGAACTTAAGACCTTGAAAGGGAGCAAACCCCAAGGCTCAAGTCAATTGAAACCAGGCAAACCCCTGAGGGTTACGAAACCTCTTAGTCTTAGAAGGAAAAAATCAAATCAATATAGAAAGTAAGTACTAGGCAAAAGATTGGGAGAAAATAACCAACTCATCAGCTAAAACTTTCTAAGATTATCATCCATATCTGGCTCAGCTAGGTAAGCAAATATACCTAGCTGTAACTTCCATCTCTCTACTACCAACCACATGGTAGCAGCCATAAGTCCAACCTTTTTTCATCATTGCCAATGGAAGCATTAGTTTGGACTTCACATAGTAACAACCTTACAATTCCAATATCCTACATCACCACATGTATTGGAAAACCAATATGCATCTAATGAAACCGGAGAAAAAAAAACATGCATCTTCAAAATCACAGAGCAACTCTGAATACCACGAACATTCAAGTCAAAAATCTGGTTGAATTGGGGTACAAGCTACTATAGTGAGTAGTGACTCAAACTCATAAAGCATCTTCAAATGACAGAGGAATTCATGGTCTAATTACTGTGATAATTCCATCTGAAAGTTAGCAACAAGGGTTTTTATCTTAATTTAATAGGTGTAAGGGACAATTGAGTGACTTGAACAAAACACAAAATATTGCTATCAATGAAGGGAAGACAGTGAATACTTAAGGAAGAGCACATAGAGAGCTCCATGGTAATACAGATTGAAAAGGGAACAGACAACTCTGAGAGAAAACCTTTGTCGTTTGTTTGGGCAGCAGAAAGTGGACACTTTCCTAAACCATTTTTACATGCTTATGTGTCTTTATTCCAAAACATCTCTCCCCTCCTAATCAAATCAACTGACATAAAAACTACAGACCAAGTCGGGCACAATTCAAAATTTATCGTTGAATCCATTTCCAGTGACACTATAACAAGTATGCTAGAAAAAAGACCCTCCTTTCGAACTATTAAAACTGAGGAAACAGCACCTTCTTCATGTCCACCATCACATGCCACCCCACCCCCCGCCACACACAGGAAAAAAAATTCTCTCTAGCAACATTTCAAGTCTACTAGCAGATACATCTAATATGTATGGAGATAACCACATACATGTACATATATTACACACACACACAGGGAGAGCTTAGTATAGGTAAGCAATACAAAAGAAACCACTAAATTAACATTTTCTTATTTAATTTTCAATGACACAATTTGATTTAGCCCGTTAAAAATTTTGATTGATCTAGCGCATCTCTTCTAGCATGAGAATCCTACTGAGGCTTGCAGCAACTGTGATTAGCCCCAACAAACATAAAGATTTAATTATTCAAAAAGCACTTTTTTGACCATCCCAGATTTAAAGCAGTGATTACACCTTTTAACACATGCACGAAGTAGCAAGGTTAGCGTGTGTGTATATATATTGAGACCTATACCTTAGAAGCAATAGTGATGCCGCGCTCTCTTTCGAGGTCAATAGAGTCTAAGGCACGCTCGTGAGGTATATCGGCGCCACACTGGCGGAGGAGCCTATCCATGAGAGTAGTCTTGCCGTGATCGACGTGAGCTATAACCGCTACATTCCTGAGCCGGCCAGGACCCAGAGCACCGCTGGGGGCGGACTCGGCAGCGGTGGCGGTGGCAGTGGCAGTGGCAGTGGCAGTGGCGGTGGAAAATGCTCGAGCATAGGAAAAGGATTTGATACGGGAATAGTGGGAAGAAGAGGAGGAGGTTCTATTAGCGTACCAGAGAGACCGAAGCAATGGACTGACCATTTCGAACTCGGATGAGAGAAATGGCTGCTTCTGCTCCTCGCTAAATCTGAGTCCTCTGTTTATAGGGGTTTAGGGTTTTAGGGAAAAGTAGAAATAGTAAAAGAAAACCATTTCTTATTTTCTTTTTATGACTATGGTATCTTATTCGTGCCTCGATTAAGTTGGACAAATAGAAGAAATTACTAATATTTTTTAACTCAACTGAAATTTAAACATGATTCTTACCCGCTTCACACTCGGCAACATCCTTGGATATTATAAAATATATTTTTTATTAAACTATGGAAGAAAATGATGGAGAACATTTTGAAAAGTATGTTTCTTGTTATAAAATAATATAAAAGACAAGAACAATAATGCAAGAACAAGAGCAATAGAGAGAAGAGTAGAGAGAGTTCTTCTTATTGATACTTAGAGAATGTTAGGAGTGATCTATAATGGTAGATGGCACCTCTATTTATAGGGAGGAGGATGATTTAGCTACCAATAATAGGACTCTAGAATCTCTCTAATTAAAGACATTCACCTTAAATAGAAGTGTAGAATCTCTCTATTTATAACACTCCCACTTGAATGTCTATTCAATGATGTGCCTCGTTAAAACCTTAAAACAAAACCTAATGGGAAAAATTAAAGTAAGGAAAAAGAGTACACATGTTTGAATATGCGCCTATTGGTTGCCTCGTTAAAAACCTCGCAAGGAAAACCCGGTGGGACAAAACCTTGTAAGGGAAAAAGAGTGCAACGCGCATTATTTTCCTTAGGGGCTCCGTGCCAAGTGTTTGGAGCCTTAGGGGATATTTAATGTTATTTTCCTTACTGTTTTGACTTTATACTTGCACTCACTCATACTATATTTTGTCGTTTTCATAACTTAGTCATGCTTACTCTATTTTAAACCCTTTAAATGATATTTTAAAACATATTTTGAGTTGAGCACCATGTTTACTGTTGCCCGAGGGGCTTATGAGATTTCGACTGGGTAAGGCCGAGAGCCTGTGTTGTGAGGATACTTTTGGGTCGGGCGGCACGCCGTAGCGGTAATATACTGATTATGATAATAAGGATGAGGGCCCGAGATTATATGCCACGAGGTGTCTTGTGATTGATATGAGGTCGAGACGCCACGAGGTGTCTTGTGATTGATATGAGGCCGAGAGCAATTTATGATGCCACGAGATGGCTTGATATTGCGCTTGGGTCGTAAAGGGCCCCTCTTGGAGTCTATACACCCTCAGTGAGTGCATGTACCCATTGTGATATGAGATATAGCCCGAGGGGCTGGTCTTATTCTATTATATTGCCTCAGGGGCAGATTTTGTTGTTGTTAGTGAGCCTGAGGGGCGGTTCTTGTCTGTTTACATTTTTAGTTGCTTTTCCTTTATTTGTTTAACTGTTTAAAAGGTGTTTTATGAGATTTCACAGTTTAATTCTGTTTACTAATTTTGATCTGCATCTTATAGTTTATTGTTGTATTTAATGTGGTTTTGTATCACTCAGTCTTCATTATTGTTATTACTCACTCAATTGGAGTACTCATTTTACTCATTGCACCCATGTGTGCAGATTCGGGCGCTACAGGTCCTGCTAGCGAGGGTTGAGAGCTGTCCAACAGATTTCCGGAGATTCGCTTAGTAGCTGCCTGGTGATTCGCATCCTAGTGCATTCTCCCTTTATCTCATTTCATTTTTGATTCAGCTATGTAGTAGTGGACTAGACTTTCAGACGTGTAGTATTATTTTTAGATACTCATGATTGGTGACACCTTGATGTAGGGCTATGTTGGTTTAAATTTCGCAAGTTATACTGTTCACCGCTTATTTTTCATCATGTTAAAGACTTAGTATTTATTATTTTAATTGCTTAAAGTGAATTGGACGTGTGTCGGCTGGCCTTGTCTTCACGAGAGGTGCCATCACGAGTGGGTCTGATTCTAGGGTTGTGACAAGTTGGTATTAGAGCCTAGGTTACATAGGTCTCACGAGTCATGAGCAGGTTTTATAAAGTCTCGTGGATCTGTACGGAGATGTTTGTATTTATCCTCGAGGGGGCTGCAGAACCTTTAAGAAAATTCCATATTCTTGAAATTCTTGTCATGCGAATTTGTTGATCCGAGTACTAACCATCTGATTCTATTTTCTCACAAATGGTGAGGACACGCGCTATCGGTCAGGATGGATGACCACCAATACCACCAACTAGGGCCACTAGAGGTCGAGGATGCGGTCAAGGCCATGGTAGGGGCAGAGGTGCAGCCCGCACAGCAGCTGGGGCAGCACCTGCAGATCTACCAGCCGCCCCAGTTCAGGATCAGGTCCTAGTTGTGGACACTCCAGCAGCACCAGCTCAGGCACCAGCTATGCCCATTGTGATTTTGGGTCTTCAGGAGACTTTGGCCCAGATTTTGACAGTATGTATGAGTCTTGCTTAGGCGGTCGCGGTCTCTACTACCGCAATCACTTCTCAGGTAAAGAGAGACTCTCATACTCCCACCGCCTGCACACCCGATCAGGTGGTTGACGGATTGCAGACTCGGAAGCACCACCAGCCCAGCTGATGGTAGCTGCTTAAGGTTACGTAGCTCTAGTTATGCCAGAGGACGAACATCGTAGATTGGAGAGGTTTGGCAAACTCCAGCCTCCTACTTCCAGTGGTGAAGAGGGCGAGGATGCCCAGGGTTTCTGAAATATATGTCAGAGGATTCTTTGCACCGCGGGTATTCTGAAGACCAGGGGGGTTGCATTCACAACCTTTCAGTTTACCGGAGCTGCCTTCACTCGGTGGGAGGCATATGAGAGGTGTAGGCCTGCTGGTTCGGCACATCTGACTTGGCAGCAGTTCTCCGCTCTATTTTTGGAGAAATATGCCCCCACAGTCCCGCCAGAAGGAGCTGTGTAGGCAGTTCAAGAAGTTACGATAGAGGGATATGACTGTTACTCAGTATGAGATGAGGTTCTCAGAGTTAGCTCGACATGATATTTGGTTGGTTGCTATGGAGAGAGAGAGAGGATCAGGAGGTTTGTTGATGGCCTCACATACAACCTTCGGGTTCTCATGACTACGGAGAGAGTGTCAGGTGCTACGTTTGAGGAGGTTGTGGATATTGATTGTGAGATTGAGTTAGTTTGTCGCCAAGAGCGTGAGGATGGGGAGGACAAGAGGCCTCGAGGACATGGTAGTTTTGGGGGTGCTCCTTCGAGGGGCCTATTTCAGCACGGTTGGGGACGTCAGTTCAGGCATGCTCAGTCAGCTCCCCCAGGTTTACGTGGGGCATTAGCAGGACATGGTTCTCACGGTTCTCAGCAGGGTCATTCCTCACTTAGTGCACTTCCAGCCCATGGTTCGTCCCGTGTTCCATCAGTTCAATATTCTTCTACGTCTGGTGCGTCTGCTAGTCATTTGGTGCTAGGGATTCCTTTCAGTCCCCGTCTCCAGCACTCAGGAATTTTTATGAGCGTGGAGAGATGGGTCACATGTGGAGGCAGTATCCTCATCGTATTGGGAGTTCATCTAAGCAGAGGGGTTAGACATCAGCTTCAACCATAGTCACTTCGCCACCCATCAACCTAAGGGTGGAGGACAGTTATCCAAGGGTCGCCTTGATCGTGGCTTGCTCCGCACTACTAATTATATAGCGAGAGAGGGTTGGAGAAACTTTTACCCGATTTTGGGTCGAGATCGATATCCACAAAGAGCTAGAATTGAAATCGAGTATCTGTCTAGTGCAGAGTTGCATATGTGTTCTTAATTACACTTCTAATCATTTTTGGGGTTTTTGTTTAATCTACTATTATCAATCTACAAATGGTAATTGCAACTAAATTATGCTAAGAGTTCTAATACTATAATTTGTTCAAATAGGTTTAAAAGGCACTAGGGTAGTAACTTCTACCTAGGTGGTCAATTGATGGGTACTTGTGTCTAAGGCATATTTGACATATTTGGGGAGTATGCTATAACCTTTGCGCAAATTTACCCACTCCACACCTCTCGATGGTTCAAGTGATGTTGCCCAATTGACTTTCTCAAGACTAATTGGGTGTGCAAAATTTGCACAAGCAACTAGGGTTCAAGTCGGGT
Organism: Nicotiana benthamiana; assembly: GCA_034376525.1. Classification (NCBI taxonomy): domain Eukaryota; kingdom Viridiplantae; phylum Streptophyta; class Magnoliopsida; order Solanales; family Solanaceae; genus Nicotiana; species Nicotiana benthamiana. Next base: position 3,835,142 of record CM067326.1, read on the forward strand.
ATTACTCTCTCGGAATTTAACCCTTTAATTGGGGTTATCAATCTCTTGAGTACGCCCCAATTCCTTGTTGGACCAATTTCGGAGACTTAGGCTCTCTTTCTGAAGAGGAGCTCAAGTAAACTAAACACAAACTAGTGTTTGCAACCACTAATTCAAAAATTAACCATAATATTGGCCCAAGTAACAAACACCCATAGTCAAGTTAGCCTAAATTACAAGACCCATCAATTACACACATTAGGGTTGAGCCACAACCATAGTTAATGGGTATAGCTACTCATTGAAGAAGAAAAACACGAATAGATGAAGACAAACTCATATTAATTAATCACTAAATTAAATACAAAGATTCAATGATTAAAAGTAGCTAAAAGTGTCCAAAATAGCTAAGAATCTCAATCCCACAAAGCAGCTTCTTAATTACAATATCTGATACCCTAAAAATGAAAAAAAAAACCTATTTATATTAAGCTAAAAAATTTGGACAAAAATGCACATGCGGGGTTAGTGCGGACCACACAAAATGGTGTGTTGTCGCACTAGGGCTCTGAACTTGAAAATCTGGCTCTCTGAACTCGGGCTCTGCGGATTGTATAGAATGGACTGCGACCACGAAGGTTTCTAGTGCGGTCCGCATAGAATGGACTTCGAACCGCATTGGCTTGAAAGCTCTAACTTGGCACTCATCTGATTCTCAGTTTTGTGGACCATACAAAATGGTAGTGCGGCCACATTAACTTCAGTGCGGACCATACAAAACCTAGTGCAGCTGCATTGCCTCTTAACCTGAATTTAGTCTCTCTGAATCTCCAAGTGCGGACCGCACAAAGTGGTATGCGGCCGCACTGGGCCTGTTTTGCCTGAGCTTGCCTTGTGTTTGTCACTTGTGCAAGTTTCACTCCTTTTGAGCCGATCTTTGACATCTTAGCACTTTGTTGATCAAACCTACAATCAAGTGCAACCTGTGAGCCTTTTAGGACTATTTTTTAAGAATTTCTAATCAAATCATAAGCAAGAAGAGTATAAAATGCGTCAACATCCCTAGTTATCAACTCTCCTAAACAAAAGCTTTTGCTTGTCCTCAAGAAAATAAAATAAGACTCACCCATTAAGGGAAAATCTAAGAAATTTTCAGTTGTCCTAAAGTAACCTCATCTAGCATCAGTTGGGACTATCAATAGCCCTAAATTAAAACGAATCATTAACAACTTTTGCTCCTTGAACACCATGGATTAAGTGTGACACAAGAACATCAAGGATTGACTCAAAACATCAAAGAACTCCTTTCTATTACTTTGCTCATTGTGGAACCCAAACTCAGACATCCTCAACTCTCCCTAAGTAATCCTCACCTTTAAGATAGTGGCACTCAGAACGAGGATAATTGGAATTGACTCATCTCTCTCAAGAAAAAGTCACAACCTAGGTACCATATGCTTGCCCCTTATGTGAGTATCCACTAATGTAAGCTTCATTTAGCTCAAGATCATATAGGGTTTTTGTGGATAATTTGTGAAGGCTTTTGGTTCAGGGTAGGAAATGTTTTTGTCTAAGTAGGTTCCATCTTCCCTTAAGCACTTGTTTTGATTCATTTGGCATCAATTCACTTGACGTTTTGAGTCATTTCACTTATTTTTAAGGGGTTAGAGAGACACATTGTCACTCTTTCTCATGCATTTCAAACCTTTTATCCTTTTTCAACTTTCCACACCTTGTTCATTCTTTGCTTTTATTTGAATCCCTTTTTATTCTTTTTCACATTGAACTTTCTTATTGTATTTTTGCTTTTCTTTCTTTTTCTTTGCCTTCCCTTTTCTTCATTTTTGTGTCCTTTTACCCCTTTGTTGCAATCCTCATATCTCCCTCCAAACTTATACTTTTGCCATGTGGTAAAAGGAAAGATCGGGTGCCAAAAGAGGGTATCTTTTAGAATGGGTATAGGCTTGTATCATTGTTCTTGAAGGAAAAAAGTATAAGGCTCAAAAGGGTTAACTAGGGATCTTATCATTGGTAGGTTGTGGAAGTGTTCAAGTTATCATTTGGACCAAGGAGGGCTTATAATGATGTCTCAAGTCAAAATTCACTTAGGATTTTGCCTCAACAAACATTTAGGGCAAGTTCTAAACAAATGGCTCGGGACATGGACTTGCAATATGATTACTCACCACACAAGCTATGGGATTGCTAAAGACACATAATCGGGGGCCCACGATGACCTTATATAAGATTTGAGCACACAATGGCCCCGAAAACCATATGATGATTATTGGTCAACACAAGAGTCTCAAGGTCACTACTTTCACCATCCTAAATACAACAACTTATTTTTGACCATAAGATCAAGGGCAAATGTGCTAGTCCAAGTAAAGCTTTGCTTGAGGTACCCTTAACTACTAACTACTAAAAATAAAAAGAAAAATGGACTCAAACCCTTAAGAAGGTTGTCACTCCATCTATCATTGGGAAGAGCCACCCAGTTCACACAACACTCCAACTTTGGAAAAACCGTGGCATAAGAAAACCAAAGGCTTATTGCAAGTCTTAAAAACAAGAAGGTACGAATCACAAATAAGAAGCTAAGAACGAAAAGTTTGCGAATATAGGATGAATATATGCAAGAGGGGATTTGAATATACAATAGATGGAATGAATATGTAAAATGAAACATAACTTATATACAAACCCAAAGTAAAATAGAAGTGCGATAAATTTAATGTAACAAAATATCGAAATTATATACAAACCAAAGATGAAAAGTTAAGAAAGCATAAAAAATGTTAAACATATACAATCATCCAAAATGTAGTGCCTACCCCCTCAAATGAAAGCTGGCATTGTCCCTAATGCCAACTAGTCTAAATAAAGCATCAAAAAGAGAAAAGGATATATAAAACTCCCTATGGCATGTCCGTCTGCATGGGCTCCTAAGTGATCCTTGTGTGCTGATGCTCTGCTGCGCGGACCTAGGCCTGGACCTGGACAAGCTATGGACATACATAATGTGGTTGACTTGAGGAAGCCTCCGGCAGGTCAGCCAGCTAGATGACTGCATCATCAGCTCGAGAGATCATCTTTCTCCTTTTCGGAGGCCTCTATGACTGCTCCGGTTGTGGATGAACTGCTGGAACTAGGTCCTGGAGCAATAAATCTAAAGGTAGGTAATCTGCCTTTAGTCTGTCAACATCTGCTCGCAGCTTCTTCACGGACTCCTTGGAGGCCCGTGTCTTCCTCAGCTTCTTGTGCTCTCTCGCAAGCTTCTTCAAAGCTTTGCTATGTGACTCAACTGCCTTTGAGAACACCTCCTGAGTGTCGAGGATTTTCTTTTGGTTGTCTAAAATCTCTTTAAGAGCATCCTCGATTGATTGGGGAACCTGTGGGGCTGGAGGTGCCGATTGAGCCTCTACCACGAAAGTGAGTGTGGACAAATTGGATAAGGCAGTCTGCATCTAGTTATTTAAACTAAGAAGCACCTGGCTCAGTCAGTGATCACTAATGGGATGGGCTTGGGAAGAAGGGATCTCCGGGCATGCTGTGGTAAATGGAATAGCAAGAGTGGATATGGACTTGGATGGACCGGGAAGGAATATCTGTAGAAGTGGAGGTAGGCTCATCAGGAGCCACTACAACAACTGGCTCTTCAGACTTTCCAATTGGAGCAGTAGTTGTACCTTTGTAGTTCTTACTCTTGGGGTTGTCATCACCCTACATGATGTACTAGGAAAAAGGGGCCTTCGCCTTGACTCTGATGTCAAAGGGCCTCTTTTCCACCTTCAATTCTTGGAATTACATAGTGAGGGTGCTAGGGTACGGATAGTTTCTGTCATGCTCGGCACCCACGATAGTAACGATTCTGGACATCACATTCGCCACGTTAATGGGGTACCCTGCTATGATAGAAGACACTAACACAACCCGGTGGAGAGGTAAGGCAGTGGTAGGGTCCAACCGGCTGCAAACAAAAAACTCCCACCCTCGTGCCTCAAAATTCAAACTCCGTCTCAGAATCTGGACTACAGCAGTCAACCAATCGGGGGTGATACTTGGGATTGCCAGGTACTGTGCTAACCATGGATGGACCTCTTCACCCATTTCCATCTTATCCACGTACAGGGTCTCTTCCTCCTCATTAAAGCCCAGGTACTCATTTATTGACTTCCGATCAAACAACACATTTAAGTTTCGAACCTTGGTCACTTTGGATCCGTTTTTTATGTGGGATACATTGCTCTAAAATTCTTTGACTAAGTATTCATTGGCATCCACACATTCATCTAAAAAATGGTCCCAACCTACTCTTGTCCTAAACTGCCTCTGCACATTGTGATTGTGTGGTAGCAGGTCCCCGTCAATGAAACTCCGCTCCGGGATCAACTTCCTCACCAGCCACCACTGTCAAAATTTATGGTACGCCACCTCACTAACAATCTATCTCGTGAAACCTCCGGCTTCCTCGTTCTGGAAATGCCTCCCACCTAAGGCTCACCTTCTTCTACTACCTCCTCATCTCCTTCTATTTCCTCCTCATCTCCTCCTCCACCCTCTTCGGATAAAGAAGCTATGGGAGAGGTGGAGTGTTCCCCACTACCTGCTGTTCAGCCCTCAGACGACTCAAAAATCTCATGTGTTGGTGCTTGGACAGTGGGTGATGGTGGAAGAGTGGTGTCTGTCAGTTTGAACCTCCCCGGCCAGTCAGGGACATGTGTTGGCACTGAATCAGAGGAGATCTCCCGGGAGGGCTCGTACTCATTCCCTGACTGATCGCTGGCCATGTCAGCTGCTTTGATTATCTTTCTTGTTCTTTTTATATTTTTCTGGACTTCGGGAGTGAGTTTGATCATTTTCTGCTTCCTCCCCGGGAAGATTCACCTCTGCCCAGTTGTTTCAAGCATGTTCCTCGCTGTTTAATCATAGTCTAAAACATAATTGAAATGACTTTGTTAGTATCAGTTGCATCAGTAGAGAAGTAGTTAAAATCAATGTTTTAGAACATGGAAGAAAAGTTGTAGAAAGTCCTCAGAAGTCCCCCAATGCGAACCGCACAAAACGTAGTGCGGCCGTATGGGGTTCAGTGCGGACCATATAAAATGTCCATGCGATCAGCACATGGGTGGGGTTCAGAGTACCCACCTTCTGTATCTTGATAATGCAAACCACACAAAACGGCAGTATGGCCGCACAAAGGCTAGTGCGGTCCGCACAAAATGTAGTGCGGTTGTACTGCCCAATGTTCAGCTTTTGAGAAATTCATCAGTGTGGTGAGCACAAAATGTTACTGCGGACCGCATTGGGGCACTGCAGGCTGCACAGAGACGATCGTGATCCACACTGAGTGCCCAATTTTGGCGCTAAGTTAGGGTTAAAGGATTTTTGCTTTTAAGCCCAAATTTTACACCTAATTAATGTCCCTAATTGATTGCCCAGTTTATTTAACTAACTAAGTCCACTCTAAAAAACATACTAACTATCCTAACTTAAACAATTGAAGAAAAATACGGGAATCAAGAAGAAGAGCAGGCAAAACAAAAAGAAAAAGGAATTGACAAAATTAAACAAGTAAAAGGGACATAGTGGTACCAGATAATGAGATGAAATGAAGAAAATTAGTTTTGGGAATTAATTACGACCGAATGAGTGTGATGAACTGTGTTTGTATGCTTTTGAGAGTTAAAAGTTCGAAAAGGGTAAAATGAGTCCCTTCATTTATAGAAAAGCTTTGGGGACCATTCTCACCAACCAGTGCAAACCGTACAAAATGGATTATGGTCCGCACTACACTGCTTGCTCCAAGTTCACACATGCTACCCAATGTGGTCTGCACAAAATGGACTATGGCCGCAGTGGTCCACTGTGAACTACACAAAATATAGCGCAGACGCAGTGGCAACTTCAGAGAGGTTATCATTTTACCTTTCACAAGTGTGGTCCGCTTAAAATGTAGTGCAGCCGCATTGGAAACTTCAGAGACCTGTGCATTTTTCCATTATGTCTTGCACTGAATCAACAAAACCTTATAACATCTCACAACCAATTAGCCCAGAAATCAATCTTATGCTACAAGGAAAATCAAAGAAAATAATAATAAAAACACATGGGTTGCCTCCTAAGAAGCGCCTAATTTAACATCACGGCATGACGCAGGTTACCATCACATCATTTGAAATGAAGAAGTGCCATCACGTGGCTGTCATCAATTTTCCCATGATAATGCTTGACTCGGTGCCTATTCACTCTAAAAAAGTTCACCATTTTTGTTTTTTAAATCAATAGCACAAAACGGGGTCACACACACTACTTCAAACAGCCCGCTCTATTTTGACTTGAGCTTTCCTGGGAACAACCTTAGCCGAGAGTTGAATAAGAGCACCAAATCCCGCACCTTGAACTCTTTTCTTCGAGTATACTTGTTGTGAAGGTATTTCATTTTATCCTTATATAGGGACGAACTAGAGTAGGCATGAAATCTAAATTCATCAAGCTCATTGAGTTGCTCCACCCGAAAAGTAGCAGCTACATCCCACTGAAGGTTCAACTTCCTCAAGGCCCACTTGATTCACACATGAGCTCAAAAGGCAAGCTCCATATTGGTGTAGTGATGATCGGGGTAGTGGTCAACTTAAGCTTGAGAATCTCAAATGCTTGTATACACCCCTCATCGAATACAAACTTGGCATCCTTTTCTAGTTGCTTTAAAAGGTGTTTACCACCTTCGAAAAATCGTTTATAAACCTCCGATAAAACCCCTTGCCCAAGAAAACTCTGCACCCTCTTAACGGAAGTGAGGGGAGGAAGCCTTAAAATCACCTCTGTCTTGGCTTTGTCAACATCAATTCCATGCTTTGAAATTTTGTGGCCCAACACTATGCCCTCATCAACCATGAAGTGGCATTTTCCCCAATTTAGTACGAGATTTGTGTCTTCACAACGGGCCAAAACTCTACCCAGATTTCCCAAACACTCTTCAAATGAATCACCAACTACAATAAAATCACCCATAAAGACCTCCAAAATATCTTCCACCATATCAGTGAAAATAACCGTCATGCATCATTGGAATATCACCGGGGCATTGCACAATCCGAACGGCATCTGAGAGAACACAAAGGTGCCATATGGACAAGTAAATGTGGTCTTCTCTTGATCCTCAGGAGCGATTAAGAGTTGACTATATCCCGAATATCCATCCAAAGAGCAATAAAAGGCACGCTAATAACTAGTAATTTTGCCATATTTTATGCTCTTTCTTGCTTATGCATTGGTTATAGATTGTTACAAAATAGTCCGAAAAGGCTCATATGTGTGCTTGATTGCAGGTTTGATCGACAAAGTGATGAAATGTCAAGGATGGGCTCAAAAAGGAGTGAAATCTGCTCAAGTGTCAAAGACTAGGCAATCTGAGCAAAAGTTGGCATAGTGCAGACCGCGCAAAGTGGTACGCGGCTGCACTAGGAGATTTAGAGAGTTGGTAAACTAGGCTTAAAGTAACGTGGCCACGGTTCAGTTTTAGCGCCACGTGATGAAGGCTTCGCGGCCGCACTACCTTTCTGTGTGGTCCGCGGACAAGAGATTCAAAGAGTTAGAATTATGCAAAGCCCAAGCCATGCGGTTCATGGTCGTTATTGTGCGGACCGCGCTAGCTACCTCCGCGGTCGCAGTCCATTCTACGCGGTCCGCGGAGCCCAACTTTAGAGAGGTAAATTTTGAATTTCAAGAGCCTTGTAAGGTCGGGGTCCATTTTGTGCGGCCCGCACTGACCCCGCAGGGGTATTTTTGTCCAGTTTTTCCAGACTTAGTATAAATAGAACATTTTAACTTTTTTAGGTCATCTGTTATCTTCAGACTTGAGCTACGCCCGTGGGAACGTGTATTATAGCCATTTTTGGGACTTGAGCTTTAAATTAACGATAAATTCTTGTATTTTCATTTAGCAATTAATTAATATTCCTTGTTCTTCATCTATTTCTTCATTTTATCCCTCAAGCATGAGTAGCTAAACCCATTAGCTAGGGTTGTGGCTCAACCTTAGTGTGGGTAATTGATGGTTGTTGCCATCTAGGGTTAGATTGACTATGGGTATTTACTATTCAGGTTGATTTTATGTTTTAATCTATAAATTGGTGGTTGCAAACACTGATTTAAGCTTTGTAGATTTAACTCTTCTTGAGAAAGAGAGTCTATGTTTTCAAAATTGACCCAACAAGGAATTGGGATGGACTCTTGAGAAATGATAGTCCCAATTAACGGGTTAAACCTTGAGAGAGTAATCACCCTACTTGAGCCCTAGTTGCTTGATCTAATTTTCCTACCCATTTGGTCTCGAGAGATTCATTTAGGCAAAATCACTCTCTCTACCGAGAGGTGTGAGAGTGGGTTAAATTGTGCAACGGTTATAGTGAAAATCCAAATTATGTCAACTAACCTTAGTAACATTTACCTGTAAATTAGCCACCTAGGTGATATCACGACCCTAGTGCCCTTCTTCCCATTAGATAAAACTTTAGCAATCAACTTGTAGTATAATTTAGTTTCAATTAATAATTTGATAGTAGTAGTTATAATTGAAAACCCCAAAATATGTTAGAAGTGATATTTGAAGCAAACACACATCTCTAAGCTAGACAGATATTCCAACTCCATCACTAGCTCCCTGAGGAAATCGATTCCGATCCTCAAATCGGGTAAAAGCTATTGCGACCTGCTCTTCCTACCTTGGTGTAGTGTCGACTTGGCAGCGATCACTTTTTGGTGTCGTTGCTTGGCAGCTTACGGTGTTGACTATTTGTTTAGTTAGTTTTGTGTTTTGTTTCTCTTTCCTTCTTGTTTACTAATTTTGTTTATGTCGATTACTCAGGTACCAATGGATCTAAATGCTAATGACCCTCTTGGCAATGTCATGGGGGGGGGGGGGGGAGGTAGAATATATTTATTAAGATGAGGTTCCCTTACCTCAAGCCCCACGTATAGGTCGGCAGGCCAATGACAACAATCCTATTCCAGACCCTCCTTCGCCACCGCCAAGAGTGGCCCCAAGAGTTCTCCTAAATCAAGGCTAGCTATCTAAACTCGGGCTCCGCAGACCGCACAGAATTGACTACGGCCGCGGAGGCACCTAGTGCGGTCCGCACAGAATGGAATACAGACCGCATTGGCTTAAAGCTCTTTCCTAGCACTTCTCTGATTCTCAGCTCTGCGGACCGCACAAAATGGTAGTGCGACTGCTTTGCCTTCAGTGCGGATCGCACAAAACCTAGTGCAACCGCACTGCCTCTTAGTCTGAATTTTAGCCTCTTTGAATTCCTAGTGTAGACCGCACAAAGTGGTATGCGGCTGCACTTGGGTTGTTTGCCTGAGCTTCTCTTTTCTTTATCACTTGGCAAATTTCAGTCCTTTTGAGCAGATCTTTGACGTCTTGTCACTTTGTTGATCAAACCTATAATTAAGCACAACTTCTAAGCCTTTTGGGACTTTTTTGTAAGAATTTATAATCAATGCATAAATGAGAAGGAGTATAAAATATGTCAATATCCCTAGTTATCACGCCCTAGGGGGGTTCGATCCGGTGATGGTCAGGCCCGCTTCTATGCACTTCCAACTAGGCCTGATGTGATTGCTTTAAATGCGGTGATTACAAGTATTATCTCAGCCTGTCGCAGAGATTCTTCCATGTTATTTGACCCTGGTTATACTTTCTCTTATGTGTCGTCTTATTTTGCTATTATTTGGATATGCCATGCGAGTCCCTCGTTTCTTCTATTCATGTCTTTACGCTAGTGGATGATACTGTTATGGTAGACTGTGTGTACCAGTCATGTGTAGTGTCTATTGGGGGTCTGGAGACACGAGTGGATCTATTGTTATTATGTATGGTGGATTTCGACGTTATTTTGGGCATGGATTTGTTATCTCTTTGCCGGGCTATTCTAGATTGTCATGCCAAGACAGTGATTTTGGCTATGCCTGGTGTGCTACGAATTGAGTGGCGAGGTTCGACCGATTATGTTCCCAGCCAGGTGATTTCTTTTTTAAAGGCCCAGTATATGGTTGGGAAAGTTGTCTTTCATATCTAGCATTTCTGAGGGATGTCGGTGCAGAGACTCTGTTTCAGTTGTGAAAGATTTCCCAATGTATTTCCTATAGACCTTCCGAGCATGACATCGGACATGGATATTGATTTCGGTATTGACCTGGTGTCGGGCACTCAGCCCATTTCTATTCCTCCGTATCGTATGGTACCAACGAAGTTGAAGGAGTTAAATGAGAAGCTTTAGGAACTCTTGGATAAGGGGTTCATCATCCTACCGTGTCACCTTGGGGTGCGCCAGTTCTTTTTGTGAAGAAGAAGGATGACACAATGAGAATGTACATTGATTACAAATAGTTGAACAAAGTAACAAATAAGAACAAGTATCCTTTGCCTCGTATCGATGATTTGTTTGACTAGCTTCGGGGAGCGAGAGTGTTCTCTAAGATTGATCTCGTTCAGGTGATCACCAAGAGATTGAGAGAGGAGAAACTTTATGCAAAGTTCTCCAAATATGAGTTTTGGCTCAATTTAGTGGCTTTCTTGGGGCACGTGGTGTCCAGTGAGGGTATTCAGGTGGACCCAAAGAAGATAGAGGTAGTTCAGAGTTGGCCCAAATCATCCTTTGCCACAAAGATTCGATGTTTCCTTGGTTTGGTGGGTTATTATCATCGATTTCTTTAGGGATTTTAATCTATTGCATCGCCATTGACTAAGTTGACTCAGAAGGGTGTTTCATTTTAGTGGTCTAATGAGTGCAAGGAGAGCTTTCAGAAGCTCAAGACTGCCTTGACCACAACTCTAGTGTTAGTATTGCCATCAGCTTCAGGTTCTTATAGCATGTATTGTGATGCTTTGAGAGTTGGTATTAGGTATGTTCTGATTTAGATGGGTAGAGTTATTTCTTATTGTTCTCATAAGTTGAAGCCTCATGAGAAGAACTACCCTATTCATGATTTAGAGTTGGTTGCCATTGTTTACGCGTTGAAGATTTGGATTCATTATTTGTATGGTGTGTCTTGTGAGGTGTTTACTGATCCTCGTAGCCTCTAGCACTTGTTTAAGCATAAGGATCTCAATTTGAGGCAGTGGAGGTGGTTGTCGTTGCTTAAGGATTATGACATTACTATCTTGTATCACCTAGGAAAGGCCAATGTGGTGGCCGGCGCTTTGAGCTAAAAGGCGGTGATTATGGGGAGTTTGGCGTATTCCAGCTGGGGAAAGACCTCTTGTAGTTGATGTTCAGACTTTGGCTAAATCAGTTCGTGGGGTTGGATATTTCAAAGCCCAATAGGGTGTTGGCATGTGTGGTTTCTCGGTCTTCCTTATAGGAGCGCATCAGAGAGCGACAATGTGATGATCCTTATTTCTTTGTCCTTAAGGACATAGTTCAACATGATGATGCTAGAGATATGATTGTCGATGATGATGGGGTGTTGAGGATGCAGGGCCGGAATTGTGTGCCCAATGTGGATGGGGTTCGGGAGTTAGTTCTGGAGGAAGCCTATAGCTCGTGGTATTCCATTCATTCGGGTGCCGCGAAGATGTATCGGGATCTGAGACAACATTATTGGTGCAGGAGAATGAACAAAGACATTGTGGGATTTGTAGCTCAGTGTCTCAATTGTCAGCATATTAAAATATGAACACCGGAGGATGGGTGGCTTGCTTCAGCGAATGGATATTCTAGAGAGGAAGTGGGAGTGGATCACCATAGACTTTGTAGTTGTGCTCCCATGAACTTTGAAGATGTTTGATGCTATTTGGGTAATTGTGGATCGGCTGACCAAGTCCGCGTACTTCATTCCTGTGTATACCACTTATTGTTTAGAGCGGTTGGCAAAGATCTATATACGAAAGATTTTTCGTTTGCATGGTGTCCCAGTTTCCATCATTTTAGATAGGGACACTCAGTTTACTTCACAGTTTTGGAGGTCTGTACAGCGAGATTTGGGTACTCAAGTCGAGTTGAGCATATCTTTCCACCCTCAAACAAACGGGCAGTCCAAGTGTGCTATTCAGATATTGGATGACATGTTGTGCGCTTGTGTCATTGATTTTGGAGGGTCATGGGGATTAGTTTCTACCGCTCGCAGAGTTTGCTTATAACAATAGTTATCAGTCAACTATTCAGATGGCTCCATATGAGGCTTTGTACGGGAGACGGTGTAGATCTCCAGTTGGTTGGTTTGAGCCAGGCGAGGCCAATCTATTGGGTACAGATTTGGTGCAAGATGCTTTAGACAAGATGAAGGTGATTCAAGAGAGGCTTCGTACATCGCAGTCGAGACAAAAGAGCTATGCTGACAAGAAGATTCAGAATGTGTCCTACATAGTTGGTGAGAAGGTTTTGTTGAAGGTTTCACCCATGAAGGGTGTTATGAGATTTAGAAAGAAGGGTAAATTGATTCCACTGTTCATTGGGCCTTTTGAGGTACTTCGTAGGATTGGGGAGGTGGATTATAAGCTTGATTTTTCACCCGACTTGTTGAGTGTGCATCCGGTATTTCATGTTTCTATGATCTGGAAGTATATTGGGGATCCGTCTCATGTTTTAGATTTCAGCACGGTTCAGTTAGAGGGTGATTTGACCGATGAGGTGGAGACATTGACTATTCTGGAGCATCAGGTTCGGAAGTTGAGATCAAAAGATATAGCTTTAGTAAAAATGTAGTGGATAGGTCGACCCATGGATGAGGCTACTTGGGAGACCAAGCCGAAGATGCGTAGCAGATATCCTCACATGTTTGAGGATTCAGGTATGTTTCTTGACTCGTTCGAGGACAAACATTTATTTAAGAGGGGGAGGATGTACGACCCGGCAGGTCGTTTCATGATTTACCACTCCATTTCCCCTATTTCTGCTTCTTATTGCTTTGTTTGTCAGTTCTATTTGTGATCGGGCTAGTTGGCTCGGGTTCGAAAATGTTTTGGTAAGGTTTGAGACACTTAGTCTCTTTTAAGAAAGCTTAAGTTGGAAATTTTTTTCCTGATATGGACTTATGTGTTAGAAGGCTCACATGTGAATTTCAATAGCTCAAATAGCTTCGGGAGATGGTTTGGGACTTAGGAGCGTGATCAGAATGAGTTTTGGAGTTTCAGAGTAGATTTAGGCTTGAATTGGTGAAATTGAGTTTTTTTGCATTTTCCGGTTGATAGGTGAGATTTTGATATAGTGATTGAGGATTTGAAGGACCAATTATGGTCGAATTTTGGAACTTTTGATATGTATGAACTCGTGGAGAGATAAGAAATCCATTGATGTGAATTTTATCGACTTCCGAGACGTGGTCCAGGGGGTCGGGTTTTGGTTAATTTCGGAAATCTAATTGTTTTTCAAATTTTTTCGAGTGGGCTTTGTCCATTTAGCATAATTTGATGGTTATGTTCTTATTTTAATAGATTTGGAGCATCCGTAGGCGATTCGAGGGGCAAAGGCATTGCGAGCTAGATTTTGGGTGAGTAATGATTTTAAATGTTGTCCTGAAGGTATAAAACCCCGGATTACACAATGTTAGGCTATGTGAAGGTGACGCACATGCTAGATAACGGACGTGGGTCGTGCACCGTTGTGGATTGTGACTTAGTCCATCCCGTATGGTTGTTTTACTGCGTATTTGACTGCAAAATGTATGATTTTATCATGTTTTTGGCTAAATATCATATCTGGACTTTGTGCCAACTGTTTGGACCCTTAGGGGATATTTACTTCTATTTTCTTCATTGTTTATACTTGCACTTAGTCATACTATATTTTACCATTTTCATAACTCAGTCATGCTTACTCTATTTTAAACCCTTTAAATTATACTTAAAAAGATTTTTTGAGCTGAGCACCATGTTTACTGTTGCCCGAGAGGCTGATGAGATTCTGATTGAGTAAGGCCGATGACTTGTATTAAGAGGATACCTTTGGGTCAGGCTGCAAGCCGCAACAATGATATATTGCATGCTAATAAGGCTGAGGGCCTGAGATTATATGCCACGAGGTGGCTTATGATTAATATGAGGTCGAGAGCCCGTTTATTATGCCACGAGATGGTTTTATATTGCGCTTGGGCCGCAAGGGCCCCTCCAGGAGTCTGTACACCCCCAGTGAGCACGAGTATCCATTGTGATCTGAGATATAGCCCGAGGGGCTGGTATTGTTCTATGATATTGCACGAGGGGCTAATTCTGTTGTTGTTATTGAGCCCGAGGGGCAGTTCTTGTGTGTTTACCTTTCTAGTTGCTTTTACTTTATTTGTTTAACTGTTTAAAAGTTATTTTATGAGATTTCACATTGTGTTTATTGATTTTGATCTACCTCTTATAGTTTATTGTTGCGTTTAACGTGATTTTATATCGCCCAGTCTTCATTTATTATTATCTCATTCAGTTGGAGTACTCACTTTACTCTTTGCACTTCTGGGTACAGATTCGGGCACTACAGGTCCTTCCAGTGAGGGGTGAGAGCTGTCTAGCAGATTTTCAGAGATTCACTAGGTAGCTGCCTAGCAATTCTCAGCCCAGTGCATTCTCCTTCTATCTTATTTCTTTTATGATTCAGTTAAGTAGTAGTGGAGTAGACTTTCAGACTTGTAGTATTATTTTTAGATGCTCATGACTAATGAGATCTAGACCCCGATATAGGGATGTGTTGGTTTAAATTTCGCAAATTATACTGTTCACTGCTTATTTTGGAATTTCATCATGTTAAAGACTTAGTATTTATAATTTTAATTGCTTGAAGCAAATTAGAAATGTGTCGGCTGACCTTGCCTTCACGAGAGAAGTCATTATAATCGGATCCGGATTGGGTAATTAGGAAGCTCTTAGACTCAGTTGACTTTGGCTGACCGAACTAGCGTTGAAATGAGACGTATTGTCTAACTCAAACATTTGATTATATTATATTGTATTATTGTACGAAATGCTACAGTGCAACTCCTGTCTCCTGTTTTAGGTATTGGTTCGTCACAGATAAGTTTTCAATTGTATTTATGTTCTCACAAATGACTGAATTTTTCATGTATATTCCTTCGATTTTACCGTGTAGATAACATGAGCCATCACATAAATCTATCACAAACTATTTAATATGATAAGTTTGGCTCAGTATACATGAAAGCACTCTTCCCTTTTTAGGCAAAAAGAGCAAAACTAAATTGATTTTACCGCTATGGCTTAGCAAAGATGAAAGGAGTTGGTTAGCATTGTCGTTGATAATCAAATTGTGAGAGTCTGAGTGGCGGATCTAGGGTTTTCAAATCGTGGGCGTTCAACTGTTTTTAATCTGCAAATTCCTAGTGAAATTGGGTGCTCAATTAATGTATTTATATAAATTACTAGTTTTTTCATATAACTAAGTGTTTGGCTCTAAAGGTAATAGGTGCTTAACCAATAGAGTAGATATGCCATTGGTCTATCCCCATAATTATGGCCCATCAACTTCTTTCAAAATGCTTCCGACGAACTCAATGAAATAATAGCGCTTTCCTGGCTCGCATTTGAATATGATGATAACATGTTACCTTAAATGTTTAATGAATACTATAGACTTCTTTTCTGATTTTGGTTATGGTAATTTTATAATTCACGTTCTAAAAATAAAAGTTAATTTCATTTGTATACCTTGGTACGCAATTCTTTTGATCGGTTAAATTTGCTCTTTTAGGAAGTATATATGAAGAGCTTGACGTACTATATATGGAAAGGACAAAGAACGCTACAGGTAACACATTATTTTCTTGTCCACTCTAGTATTTTTGATACTTTTGATTTTGATATGATTTATTATTGAAGCTAGTGTTGGTGGTTCTAATGGATCTTGTAAGTGTGTGTTGAAACACATATATTGGATGTGTTAGAATATGCTATAAGCCATGCGTATTGTTATAATCTTTATGAACAATTATTTATTTATTTATTTTAATTTAATAAAGTTTTATTTTAAATAAATCATGTGTTGGTTTGTGCGTCCATTGCTTACATAGTAGATGATTTAGTGTATAGAGTTTAGCTTATACATGGAAGATTAAATTATCGGTTCTTGTAAGATATAAAAATTAATGTTCACAATCTAATGATGGAATTGGACAAATCATCGGTATGATTGTAGCACAAGATTAAATATAATTTATCTTGATTATGAAAATGGTTTAATTCCAACTTATTGTGCTACTACATTTTGTATGTATTGAACGGATCAAGTAGAGATGAGTATTATAAAATAATTTCTCTAGTCCATTTAATGTACTTATACTCTTAATCCTGATATAATTATTATTAGCTGTATATGTCACTTGTTGCTTTGATTTATTAAAAGGCGAGATTCTTTCGCGAGTCAATAAGCCTGGTAAATTGGATAACATTGATATACATTGGCGAAGTAATAATTAGTTGATGGAATCCATGTCTCGATTTTGAGATTGATGGTACTCCTTTATGAAAGCTTATAAATTTTCATGTGTAAACCCGGCCGGTGGATTTTGTATCCGACACATGAAATAAGTTAAGTGTAAGTCTAAAGGAAGTAATCGATAAATTAAATAGTCAGTAATTTAATTTGATTGATTAGTATCTGAATCTTAACATGGGGAGTTAAATAAGGTTTTATGGAAGAATTTTGAAATTGAACTAAGGAGTGCAATTACGAATTTTTAGTGAAATAATTCGTAATTTATTATGATGGAAATTAATTTCAGAATTTCGAAATTAATATCATAATAGGAAGCCTTGTTAATTAAATTCTATGGTCCATACTGTGCCTAAATAATAGGAAATAGTGGAAACTGTTACTGAGTGGGAAAGAAAATGTGGAAACTGGCCCTTAGTGGGAGAAGGAAACTTAACAGGTTTTGAAAACGGGTTTGACCTAAAATTCTACTAGAATTTTGCCCATCCAAACTTCTCTATTTTCGGTTATTATTTGGGAAATACAGTAGAAGACTGTGGAAAGCTGCTGGTGCTTTTTCACTTGAGGAACTGAAGAACGACATAGATTTGTTGTGTTTACGCTTCAAGAGGTAATTCTAAAATCTCTATATATACTAGTTGTTTAGTTTACACGTGAATAAGATTGGGTTATTGTTTTTGCTGTGCTATGTATTCCATCAGGATGATGAATCAAATTATAAATAACGTGAAAGCACTTGATAACGATATCTAACCTTTACCTTCTCTACTCTAATTCCTCAATACCTCATTGTCCCATGTCCTACCAAAATAATTGATTATTGTGTATGTCCATTTTCGAAAGAACACTCATAAAATGCAAATTATGTTGAAAAGATACTTGAATCTTCTTTTAAGGTTATAACTGATAAGCAAGGAAAGAAGATCCAAAATAGTAGGAACGACCCCTACAAAAGTTGCATTTTACGGTAAAACATGGGGCATCCTTTATCAACAAATGAATGCATCTCGCCGGTATATTCGTAGCTCTCACATTTGTTAATGTATATTTACGATTGTTAACTACATTATCCCCCTTTAGTCGATAATACTTTGCTTCGTAAAGCATCCTAGCAATAGCATTTGAAAAGGTTTGATCTTACAGCGGTTAGGCTCGTGAGTCGTACGGGCCAACTTCGCTAATGTATATCTATGCTAATATTTGCTAAAGTCAAATAAACAACATAACCAATTTAGGCACTTTTTAAGTTATCCATGTCCATGTTATTGGATGTTATATTTAAGGAATTTTGACATTCCTATATCATATAGGAAACCTTGTTACCTTCAATGTTTTAGGTTTATATAATTATATTTAGTACATCAAATTATCAATTCTATAGCATAGTGTATTTTAATGGTACAATTAATAAAACGTATATCCCTTTTTAATTCAAAGTACCGTATATCCCACCCCTCCCACATTTCTCTCTCCCAAACCCTCACCTTCATCCACACTATGTATTTTTATTAAACATAAAAGTATATTATTATGGAAACATAGATTTGCAACATATTGATGTAGAAACACTTAAATCTTATATTGCAATTAGGAGCAACAATCATTCAAGTTCCTCTTTACACTTGTTATTCAAAATCTTGCGAACTGCAGTCAATTACCAATATTTTATTTTCCAAAAAAAATAAAGACAAAGAAGCTCGTGTTTCAACTTCAATTAGCACCTGATTTGAATTTTCTGTTACTCTACATCGAGCTTTAACATGCATTCACCTGCCGCTAGCATTCAAATATATTCTGCCTTTTGACACGAAAGTATAAAACTAATCTGCTAGTGCATAGGATTGATGTTCAATTGTAGCTTGTAGCTTAATTGATATTTTGTCATTGGTACAATTTCTCATTCAATTGTAATTTAATTGGTATTTTCGACATAATTGCATTTTTTGCAGAAGATTTGTAGAAGTTTTAATCGTTTTTGATTTGTGAAAACAGAAAACAAAGCATCTACAATCAGAATACAAATAATCTATAATTTATCTACAAAATATCTACAAACTGGGTACGTTGAATTTTAATATCC
Source organism: Nicotiana benthamiana (assembly GCA_034376525.1). Lineage (NCBI taxonomy): Eukaryota > Viridiplantae > Streptophyta > Magnoliopsida > Solanales > Solanaceae > Nicotiana > Nicotiana benthamiana. The sequence continues at coordinate 3,853,637 of CM067326.1, forward strand.
CAATTCTCATTCAATTATAGCCTAATTGATATTTTCGAGATAATTACATTTTTTTCAGAAGATTTTGTAGAAGTTTTAGTCATTTTGGATTTGTGAAAACAGAAAATAATACATCTACAATTAGAATACAAATAATCTACAATATATTTACAAAATATCTACAAACTGGGTATACTGAATTTTAATATCCCAATCTCCATTTCAATTGTAGCATAATTGATATTTTTGACATAGTTGCATTTTTTGTAGAAGATTTGTAGAAGTTTTAGTCGTTTTTTGATTTGTGAAAACAGAAAACAAAGCATCTACAATGAGAATACAAATAATCTACAATTTATCTATAAAATGGGTACATCGAATTTTAGTATCCTAATTCTCATTCGATTGTAGTTTAATTGGAATTTTCGACATAATTATTTTTTTTTGCAAAAGATTTGTAGAAGTTTTAGTCGTTTTTGATTTGTGAAAACAAAAAATAAGGCATCCACAATTATAATACAAATAATCTACAATTCACCTACAAAATATCTACAAACTGGGTATATTAAAATTTAATATCTCAATTCCCATTGGATTATAGTTTAATTGGGATTTTCGACTAGATATAATCTTAAAGATACATTATAGTATTCTCAATTATAGATTGTGAAAATATATTAAAAAGCTACATCAACTACTTTATCGAGTTTGAAAAATACTACCTAGTGACAACAACTATTAGTTTTGTCAAATTATTATTTTTCATGAAAAAAAATATAATGATATTTTCAGCTACAAGTTTCAGTGAGACTATAAGCAGAAAGATTAGGTGAAAATAGGAACAATCTAAATAAGGAATTTTAATAATGATTCCTTATTTAATGAAATATCTGGAAGAATATTTACTTGCATAATTGTAGCGTGTCTAAATAGGAATATCTGGAAGAATATTTAGTTCTAGATTTGTAGCGCGTCTAATTAGGAAGGAATCAGCTCCAATAAATGATTTTTGATAAATGATATAATATTTGTAGAATAACTGTGAACATGACGAATAAATATAAAACTATATAATTTTTAATAATAAAATTTTATATATGGTATAGGAAGGTAAAAGTCCTATATTTAAATGACCAAGATTTTACCAAAGAATTTAATTGATACTTCAACTAGTTAGGTAAACGTTCAGCATACTAGCTGTAAAAATAGGTGAGTTTAGGATTTGTAGTACAATGAGTACACATGGAAATAAAACTTAGTCTCACATATAAAAATTAAAATCCAATCCAACTAGGATAAGATGTTTGTTATATAAAACTATAATCACACATGAAAAAAGTAAAATCCAATCTAGTTGTGCCAAATATCTTTCTATTATATGTATCAAATATATTTTTAATTCATAAAATATTTTATACTTAAAGTCTTGAAGAAACTAATCCATCAATATAAATTAAATATAAATGTCAATACAGTACATCAAATAGAGCCCAAATTCGATGACTTTGCCTCCCATATAATTATAATCGCTGCCTATATTTTCTACCGTTAACTTGCTCTTCCTCATCTCTTTTATCTTGTGAATATAATTCAATCGAATAAACCTATTCGACTAAAATATATTTTTTCATCTTTGATAAACTAAATTTTTAATTGAGATTTTAAAACTGTAAGTTTTGCAATTACATTTTGGTTGAACCTGACAACTCATAAATACAATCTAGCAGCTCGACAAGAATAATGTTTCCTGTAATTGCTTATATAATCTCTTTAATTGCCGTAAAATCTTTAAGCTAAGGATCGAAACCAAGTCAAGTATGATGTTCCTTGAATATATTAGTGAGATATGCGGAATTATGATTTAGACAATGATTGGCCTAATTAACAAAAATTAGCTCCAGCCATTATGTATTGGACAAAAGCAAAAGTCGCAGTGATCTGTCTTTATTAGTCATCACTATTTTTCATAAAGCAAAATTATTATGTACGAAAAAATCAAGACAAATATGCAAGACTCATGAAAAATGCATAAGTATTCTCTGAGCTATATTTGAAATTTTCAATTATACACTTTTTCTTTGGGGAATTCTATTACTCTCCTAAATTTATTTTAAATATAATTATTTGAACCTTTAATGCTAATAATCAAACTCTTGGCAAGTGATGAGCTACACGCGTCCCCACATATATTTTTTGTACTTTTTTTATTCTTTCTTCTTTTTCTTATCTTTTTTTTATTTCTTATTATTCTATTTTTTGTTATTATATTCTCTTTTTTTCGTTTTGGTCACCAGCGACGTAAAATAGTGATCGTCGGAATTTCATAAACACCATTTTTTCCAGCGATAGATTTTTATCTTGATCTAAGTGTGTTTTGTTTATATATATATATATATATATATATATATATATATATATATATATATATATATATATATATATATAACATTTTATTTATTCTTGAAAGCGTAATTTATGTGTGGGAGGAATAGCAAAAGAAATGAAAATGAATATAAGCTGAGAAAACTTTTTCCAATTAAAATTTCAATAAATTAATTTTTTCCGGCTGTGACGACTCGAACTGTCGTCTCTTGTGTTATCGTTTTGTTTTCCCTATTTTCTGCTTCTTTATGTTTCATTATCCATATCTTATGTGATCGAGTTGGTTTGGAGTGGTTTTGATAAGAAATGAGATGCTTAGTTTCGTTTAAGAATGCTTATGTTGAAAAAGTAAACCAAATATTGACTTATGAGTTAGAGGGCTCGAATGTGATTTTTGATGGTTCGGTTAGCTTCGAGGGATGATTTGTGACTTAGAAGTGTGATCGGAAGTTGTTTTGTCCGGAGTAGAATTAGGCTTGAATTGGCGAAGTTAGTATTTTGGCGATTTCCGGTTGATAGGTGAGATTTTGATCCGAGGGTCGGAATGGAATTCCAAGAGTACCTGCAGCTTTGTTATGTGATTTGGGATGTGTGCGTAGAATTTCAGGTCATTAATAGGTGATTTGGTTAGGTTTTTTATCAAATACGTGTTTCAGATGTATTAGAAGAACTTAGGTTTGAATTCGATGTAATTTGATGGTTTTGGTGTTGTTTGAGGTGTTTTTATGATTGAAACAAGTTTGAATGATGTTTTAGGATGCATTGCTGCCTTTGGTTGAGGCCCCGGGGCCTCGGGGTGGTTTCGGATAGCTAACGGGAAGTTTTAAGACCCTGGAAATTTGCAGAAATTGAGCAGTAGTTGCAGAAGATTTTAAGCCTTCGTGATTGTGTGGGGCTCCTTGCGATCGCGTGGAAGGAATATGAAGGTAGGTGTTTTTCCCTTCGCGTTCGCGGCTAAGGGTCCACGTTCGCGGAAGTTTATTTCGGTGCTTCGCATTCGCATGGGTTTGCTCGTGTTCGCGTATAAGGATTTGGGACCTAGTGGATTTACTCTTCGCGTTCGTATCAAGTAAGTCGCGTTCGTGTAGGTTTGGGAAATAAGACATCGTGTTCGCAATGTAGGTATCGTGTTCGCGTAAAGTTAAGTCTCGATAAAATAAAAATGTACTTCACGTTCGCGAGGCTTAGGTCGCGAATGTGATGAAGGATTATCAAAACTGGGCAGTGGGGTTTCTAAACATTTCATCCACAATTTTGAGCCATTATTCCACTATTGGTGAGCATTGTGAGAGCTATTTGGGCGAAATTGAAGAGGGATTCGAAGAGGATTGATTGGAGGTAAGATTTAGGAACCAAAAACGTGATCATATTGTGGAATCAACCTAAAAATTCATAGAAATTTAGCCAAAATGGAAGAACTAGGGCATGGATTTTTAGATTTTAAAATTGGGATTTGAGGGGCCATTTGCACTCCAATTTTGGTGTTCTTTATATGTATAGATTCGTGGTGAGATAAGGAATCCGTTTATGTAAAAATTTCAGAGATTCGAGAAGTGGGCCTGGGGATATGGTTTTGCTAATTTCGGAATTTTTGATTTTTTTAATTGTTTTCGCTTGGATTTTATTCCCTTGGCCTATTGTGACGAATTCGTTGTGGTTTTGGTTAGATTAGGCACACGAGGAGGCCGCTTTGAGAGGCAAGGGTATAGAGAGCTAGAGTTTTGGCTGGCTTGAGGTGCGTAATGAATGTAAATGATGTCTTGAGGGTTTGAAACCCTGAAATTTCACATCGTAGTGCTATATTGAGGTGAGACACGCGCTTGATAATGAGTGCGGGGTCATTTGTTATTGGGGATTGTGACTTGGTCAGTCCCGAGTGATATTTTTACCGTGTATTTGATTGAAGCTTATTTAATATCATCATTATTTTGATTAACTATCATGTTTGGGATTCATGCCAAATACTTGAACCCTTCAGGGAGTTTTTATCACCATATCCTCACTGTATGGATTTACTACTTGAACTCAGTCGTACCGTTTTCTAATATTTTACAACTCAGCCATCTTTACTCATATTTTTGAACTAAAAGATATATTAAATGATGTTTTAGGCTGAGAACCACTATTTTATTATTGCTTATGGGCCATGTGATTTTTGGTTTGAGTATGGGAACAAGCTGCGCACCGCATCGGTATTATATTGATATTGATATAAGGCTGATGGCCTAGTTGATGCCACGAGATGGCTTGATTTTGTGCTTGGGCCATAAGGGACCCCTCCCGGAGTCTGCACACCCCCAGTGAGCGCCATCATTGATAAATAAATGGGCCGGGCTGCACGCCGCAACGGGTACTATAGGGTACCGTTCAATGTGTTGCATTCCTTTATTTGGTTGTCATTTATTTGCTTATCTGTTGTAGTATTTTCATATTTTGATTTCATTAGTTTATCGCTTTCATATTACTTTTCTTAAAACTGCTGATGTATAGGTTACTTTGTATTTTTTTCTATCATTTCTTATTCTCAGCCATTATCTATGTTTATTACTCACTGGGTCGGAGTACTCACATTACTCCATGCACCTTGTGTGCAGATCCAGGTGCATCTAAGGCTGAGTGAGGATTTTCTGTTGAGCCGTGAATATCCGGGAGCATCAAGGTAGCTGCATGGTGTCCGCGACCCTGATTTATCCCTTCTATCCTTGTTTTTATTTCTTATTCCCTAGATGGACATGTATTAGGTTGATAAACCTGTATTAGAGGCTCAGACTTGTGACACCAGATCTTTAAGGGCTATATATTAGGATTATCATTTGAGATTTTGCATGTTTAACTCTTATTTCAGACTTTGAATATGTTGATTTGGTAATTTAATTGTGTTAGCTAATAATGAACTGTATAATGAAAGTTAAGATTATAATGGCCGGGCTTGCCTAGCAGAGTATTGGGCGTTATCACGATCGGTGTTGTGGTCGTGACAAGTTGGTATCAGAGCCTAGGTTACTTGATCTCGCAAGTCATGAGCCAGTTTAGTAGAGTCTCGCGGATTAGTACGGAGATGTCTGTATTTATCCTCGATAGGCTGCAGAACTTTTAGGAAACACTTCATATTCTTGATATTCTTGTTGTGCGACTTTGTTGATCTGAGAACTAAAATCTTGTTATTATATTCTCTCGCAGATGGCGAGGACTCGCGCTACCGGACGAGGTGGACGACCACCAGTGCCACCCACTAAGGCTACCAGAGGTCGTGGACGCGGTCGTGGCCGTGGTAGAGGCAGAGTAGCAAGGACAACACCTGTTGACTCACCAGCTGCCCCAGCTCTGGATCAAGCTCCATCAGCACTAGTTCAGGCACCAGCTATGGCCATCGTGATCCTAGGTCTTCAGGAGGCCTTGGCACTGATCTTATCAATTTGCACTGGCCTGGCTCAGGCAGTTTCAGCCACTACTGCAGCAGCTACTTCACAATCCGGGGGAGGCAATCAGACCCCCACTGCTCGCACACCTGAGCAGGTAGTGCAGGGGTTACAGACGTTAGAGGTACCTCCAGCTCAGCCGGTTTCACTAGTCTAGGACTTCGTAGGTCCAGCTATGCCAAACGATGAGCATCATCATCTCGAAAGGTTTGGTAGGCTCCACCCTCCGTCATTCAGTGGTGCTGAGGGCGAGGATACCAAGGGTTTTCTTGAAAAGTGTCTGCCGATGCTCCGTACAACAGGGATTCTTGAGTCGAGTGGTGTGGCATTTACCACCTTTCAGTTCTTAGGGGCTGCTTTTACTTGGTGGGAGGAATTTGAGAGGAATAGGCCTATTGGTGCAACACCTCTTACTTGGTAGCAGTTCTCAGCTCTATTCTTGGAGAAGTATGTACCGCAGTCTCGCAGAGAGAAGCTTCCAAGACAGATCGAGTGGTTAATACATGGGGATATGACCGTGACCCAGTACTAGATGAGGTTTTTGCAGTTGGACTATCATGCTATTTGGATGATCCCGACATATCGTGAGAGGATCAGGAGATCTATGGATGGCCTTAACTACCATCTCCGTATTCTGATGAATAAAGAGAGAGAGAGTATTGGGTGCTACGTTCAAAGAGGTGGTTGATATCACTCGTGAGATTGAGACTTTTCGCCGCAGGTAGCGAGACGAGAGGGAGGCCAAGAGGCCTTGAGGATCGGGCCGTTTCAGTGGTGCTTCGTCTTGAGCCCAGTTCCAACATGGTAGAGGTCGTTATTTCAGGCATGCTCAGTCGGCCCGTCCAGAGTATAGAGGGGCATCTTCAGGCCGTGGTCATCAGGGGTTCCAGCAGGGCCAGTCTTCACTTAGTGCCCTCCCAGCATAGGGTTCATCTCATTCCCCATCAGCTCAGGGTTCTTCTGTGCCGAGTGCATCTGCTAGTCATTTCGGTGTGAGGGGTTCCCTTCAGTCCCCATCTCTAGCACCGGGTAGTTGTTATAAGTGCGGAGAGTTTGGGCATATGAGGAGGCAGTGTCCTCGACTTCGTGGCGGTCAGTCTCAGCAGAGGGATCAACCCTCGACTTCTACTCCAGCTACTTCACCAACCGCCCAACCAACTAGGGGTGGGGGTCAGGCAGCAAGGGGCCGGCCCAAAGGGGGAGGCTGTTCAGGTGGTGGCCAGGCTCATTTTTATGCTCTGTCAGACAGGTCAGATGCCATTGCTTCAGATGCTTTCATTACAAATATTGTCTCAGTATGCCATAGAGATGCCTCCGTATTATTTGATCCCGGTTCCACCTATTCTTATGCGTCCTCATATTTTGCTTGCCATTTGGGTACGATGCGAGAGCTTCTTTCTTTGCCTATTCATGTGTCTACCCACCATGTGTACCGGTCATGTATTGTGACTATTGGGGGTCTGGAGACCCGAGTTGAGTTGAGCGTGGTGGACTTTGATGTGATTTTGGACATGGACTAGTTATCTCCCTGTCGTGCTATTCTAGACTGTCATGCTAAGACAGTCACTTTGGCTATGCCGAGTGTACCGCGGAACGAGTGGCATGGTGTGACTGATTATGTTCCCAGTAGAGTTATTTCTTTCTTGAAGGCCCAGTTATGGTTTGGAAGGGTTGTCTGTCATATTTAGCCTTTGTGCGGGATGTTGGAGCTGAGACTGCTAGCATTGATTCTGTTCCAGTCGTGAGGGATTTTCCCAATATATCTCCTGTAGACCTACCGGGCATGCCACCAGACATGGATATTGATTCTGGTATTGATCTGGTGTCGGGCACTTAGTCTATTTCTATTCTGCCCTATCGTATTGCACCAATAGAGTTGAAAGAATTGAAGGAGCAGCTTTAGGAACTCCTAGACAAGGGGTTCATTCGGCCTAGCGTGTCACCGTGGGGTGCGCCAGTGTTGTTTGTAAAGAAGAAGGATGAAACAATGAGAATGTGCATTGACTACATGCAATTGAACAAAGTAACAATGAAGAACAAGTATACTCTGCCTCGTATTGATGATTTATTCGACCAGCTCTATGGAGCGAGAGTGTTTTCCAAGATTGATCTCCGTTTGGGCTATCACCTGTTGAAGATCAGGGATTCAGATATTTCTAAGACTACTTTTAAGACTAGATATGGTCACTATGTTTTCCAAGATTGATCTCTGTTTGGGCTAGCAACGTTCATGCATCTGATGAACAATGTATTTTAGCCTTATCTTGATTTGTTCTTATTGTATTCATTGATGATATTCCAGTGTACTCGCATAGTCAAGAGGAGCACGTAGAGCATTTGCGAGTGGTATTGTAGAGATTGAGGGAGGAAAGGCTTTATGCAAAGTTCTCAAAGTGTGAGTTTTGGCTTGGGTCAGTGGCTTTCTTGGGACACGTGGTGTCCACTGAGGGTATTACAGTCGATCCAAAGAAAATAGAGGCGGTTCATAGTTTACCTAGACCATCATCAGCCATAGAGATTCGTAGTTTCCTCGGCTTGGAAGGTTATTATCGCCGGGTTTTTTAGGTTTTCTCTTTTATTGCATCGCTCTTGACTAGGTTGACTCAGAAGGGCATTTCATTTGTGTGGTCGGACGAGTGTGAGGAGAGTTTTTAGAAGCTTAAGACAGCTCTAACCACAACTCCAGTATTGGTTCTACTATCAGCTTTCGGTTCACATACCGTATGTTGCGATACTTCGAGAGTTGGGATTCGCGGTGTATTGACGCATGAGGGTAGAGTCATTGCTTATGCTTCTTGTCAGTTGAAGCCCCATGAGAAGAACTACCCTGTTCATGATTTGGAGTTGTTGATATAGTTCATGCATTGAAGATTTGGGGGCACTACTTGTATGGCGTATCCTGTGAGGTATTCACTGATCACCACAGCTTTCAGCATTTTTTCAAGCAAAAGGATCTTAATTTGAGGCAGCGGAGGTGGCTTGAGTTCCTTAAGGATTATGATATCACTATTATGTATCATCCGGGGAAGGCTAATGTAGTGGCCGATGCTTTGAGCCGAAAGGCAGTGAGTATGGGGAGCTTCGCGTACATTCCAGTTGGGGAGAGGCCATTTGCAGTTGATGTTCAGGCCTTGCCCAATCGACTTGTGAGATTAGATATTTCGGAGCCCAACTGAGTGTTAGATTGTGTGGTTTCTCGGTCTTCCTTATATGATCGCATCAGAGAGCGTTAGTATGATGATCTGCATTTCCTTGTCCTTAAGTACATAGTTCAACATGGAGATGCTAGGGATTTGACCATTGGTGACGATGGAGTGCTGAGGATGCAGGGCCAAATTTGCGTGCCTAATGTGGATGGGCTTCGGGTGTTGATATTGGAGGAGGACCATAGCTCGCGGCATGCCATTCATCCGGGTGCCGCGAAGATGTATCATGATTTTAGACAACGCTATTGGTAGAGAAGAATGAAGAAAGCTATTGTGGGATTTGTAGCCTGGTGTCTCAATTGTCAGCAGGTGAAATATGAACATCAGAGATCGGGTGGCTTGCTTAAGCAGATGGATATTCTTGAGGGGAAGTGGGAGAGGATTACTATGGACTTCATTGTCGGACTACCTCGGACTTTGAAGAGATTTGATGCTATTTGGGTGATTGTTTATTGGCTGACCAAGTCCGTGCATTTTATTCCCGTGTGCACTACCTATTTTTCAAAGCGTCTGGCAAGGATTCATATCCGGGAGATTGTTCGGTTGTATGGTGTTCCAGTTTACATCATCTCAGATAGAGGTACTCAGTTTACTTTGCAGTTTTGGAGAGCCGTGCAGAGAGAGTTGGGTTCTCAGGTGGAGTTGAGCACAACGTTTCATCCTCAGACGGGCGGATAGTCCGAGCGTACCATTCAGATATTGGAGGACATGTTGCGTGCTTGTGTAATTGATTTTAGAGGTTCTTGGGATGAGTTTTTGCCACTTGCAGAGTTTGCCTATAACAACAACTATCAGTCCAGCATTCAGATGGAACCATATGAGGCCTTGTATGGGAGGCGGTGTAGATCTCCAGTTGTTTGGTTCGAGCCTGGCGAGGCTAGGCTATTGGAGTCAGATTTAGTTCAGGATGCCTTAGAGAAGGTGAATGTGATTCAGGAGAGACTTCGTACAGCGCAATCGCGTTAGAAGAGTTATATGGACCAGAAGGTCCGAGATGTGTCCTACATGGTTGGTGAGAAGGTTTTGCTAAAGGTCTCGCCCATGAAAGGTTTTATATGGTTTGGAAAGAAAGGGAAGTTGAGACCGTGGTTCATTGGACCCTTTGAGGTATTTAGGAGGATTGAGGAGTTGGCTTATATGCTTGCTTTGCCACCCAGCATGTCGAGTGAGCATCCAGTGTTCCATGTTTCTATGCTCCGGAAGTATGTTGGGGACCCGTCTTAGTTGTTAGACTTCAGCACAGTTTAACTGGATGATGATTTGACCTATGATGTGGAGCCAGTGGCTATTTTGGGTCGTCAGGTTCGAAAGTTGAGATCAAAGGACGTAGCTTCAGTGAAGATACAGTGGAGAGGCCGGCCCGTTGGGAGCATGTGATTTTTCCCCTATATGAATCACTCCCATAATTCCAAATAAAATAATGTCTTTTCACTATTTTGATTGTTTTTTATTTTGTTGATTTTTGTGGCATTTTATATTAATTGTTTGCATTTTGTTTGTATATTTTAATTAATGAAAAATATACAAATACATGTGGCATGTGCATTTAGGAGTAATTTTGCATTTTTAAGCATTAGTAGGTATTTTGGTTCATTTTATGAAAAAGGAAATTCAAAAATAGTCTAAATTGCAATTTAATTCTAGTTTTGATTTTTAGGTGATTGCTTTATTTTTAATTTAACTTTAACTATTATGATAATTACTACTTAGGATTAATTAGCATCTTTTATGGAATTTTTTAGTCTAATTTTGGAAATGAAAAAAAAAGAAAGAAAAAAGAAAAACAAAAAGAGAAAGAAGAATAAAACCTGAAAATCAAGAATTTGGGCCAACTCTATTAATTCCAGTCCAAAAAACCCCTCCCCAAATCCGCGACCCATGAAACCCAGCACAGGCACCCATGACCCAAGACCCAGTCAGTCAATAAACCCTCAAAATGACATAGTATAAGAGTGAAACTACGTCGTTTCGAGTTCAAGAGTCAAAAGCTAATCCTAGACCTCCATTGAATCCCATCCAAAGGTCAACAATTGCCTCTACGTTTACCGTAGTATATCCAAATAACCATCCGTAAACCCAGGATCAAGTACAACCCCTCATCTTCTGTCGCCGCCGCCAGCCGCCGCCGGAGATCTCCAGCGGCGGCGATCGATCTCCAAACCTCCTCAAAATTTGACCCCATAATCCTTGTTGCTTTCCCATTCCAAACCCACCACTAGTTTTCTCCAAATGTTGCCTAATTCCCACGAATTTCAAATCTCGGAATGCAGAAAATCTGAGTTGGCTTCGTCTCCTCCGATTTCCTCTGTATTTTTCCGATATTCGCTTCTTTTGATACTAGCACGATGGATCAATCGGTTATTCAGTCAAATTCTAGACCCCTCATGGAAGCTAGTTTTAGCCAAGCAATCCATACTCCAAGTTCTAGTTCGTCTCATTTTAAAGATAAGAATCAAAGATTGTGATACAGAGCATTAGCCGTCGGAGAAATTCTGGTTAATGCTCGTATTACAATTCTCGTCGCTTATCGGATCCTCCTTAGTCGTTAATTTCTTTGAAGTCGTCAATTCGCTGTTAGAACATGGTACATTATTCCCCTCTTTATTGTATTTTTTAATTCTTTTTTGATTTTTTCTTTTGTTGTTTGCTATCTTGTTTTCAAACATTAGTTCTGGTGTGATAAATCACGCATCGATAGCTTATTAAAATCATTATTTGAAATATTTCTTGTTCCGTTTTATTTATAAGTGTCGTTGTTCATAGCTTCAATAGTATCGTAGTTTTGGTCATGCTTTACTGATTTATGAATTGCACCGGTTTTTTTGTATTAATCACGTTTGGGCTTTATTAAAAGGGAGCCAAAAGCGGGGTAGGGAATTCTGGTAGCCCACATGGTTTGGGACTGTATGTGCCTCACTTGAGCCCATACCTATTTTTCAGAGGAGGGTAAACAGTCATGGCTATGGGGGTGATTTGGGTAGTCTAGGTGGGGAATATTTTGTAACTAACCTAGAAGCTTCTAGCAGGGATCTTCTAGTAAATTTCAGGGTATAACTTGGGAAATAAGTCACAAAATAAGGGACTAAAAATGAAAACAAAGAAGCTGAAAGGCACCTTAAGGATTTGCCTATAAAGGCAATATAAAAAAGCCTGCTATTCGAAGGGTTTTTAGTAGTAAAAATTCCATAAAAACACACAAAAGAAAGGTTTTAGGACCTGAAAATTGCTAGAAACAAATCATGTAAAAAGACTACTGTTTCATTCAAATCTTGAGGATAAAAACACCAAAATACTACTGTTTTCATGAAAAACCCTTGAGAATCTCTGTAGCATTCATTCTCTGCCAATGTGTTGAGCAATTAAATGAGATGAATTGTGTGACGTTCAAGTTTGGGTCCATATTTGGGTTGGAATTTGGCTCTGAATTTGTGTGATATCATTTGAGGTTCAAAAATTGGTTTTATGTGATTTTCAGCCATTGCTGGATGCTGAGGTTACTGCTGTTGCTGTTACTGTCCCTCATTTCTTGTTTCTTCTCTCCAGGTATTTCATTCGAAACTTGAATGGAATTGAGATTTTTGCAAGGATGTAACTGCTGTTTGGAGAGGTATGTCTTGTTTGGCAATTTTCCCATTATGTTTCCAGATGACTTTAGCCCAAATTTATTTTTTGTCAATATGTAGCTCATCAATAATTAATACCGTATTTGTATCCTGAAACTAGTATTGGATATACTATGAGTGCTTTAAATTCAACATCATAGGTTAGATATATGTAGTCGGCTTAATAGGTATTAACTGAAGGACTCACTCGCTTGACTGTGAATTTATTTGGTTTTGAGTGTACTTGAAGGTCATATATTTGTTAGTTCAGGCTGCCTGCGTTGGATCTGGTTTTCTATTGAATCACATCTCCATGATCATTTTATGTATAGCTTGAGGTGTGATCCATTAGTCTCAAGCTTATTCACGTTATGCCTTTTCATTTGAATCTCAAATGAAACTCAAGTTTATAATCAGATTTACACCACTTTTCGTTCTCTTCGTTTGGTTTCAAGGTCTACTTTGGTTTGGGTCTGAATTCCAGCACACATAGTTTTATTAATATGTTGGTTGATTTACGTTGAAACTGTTTTGAAGTGGTCAGACAATTTTAAATGTGTGTGTCAATTTCTGAGAACAATTCATGTATTTGTTTAGATATTCATATTTGCTACGATAATAGAATGCTGAGTGCTTAGGGCGTTGTTGTTTCAGCTGAGCTTATTTTTTATGATTGGGCCTCAGGTCAGACCCAAGTTTGGGAGAAGAAAAGAAGATTAGACTTCCAGTCTCAAATCTTATTGGGTCATGTATTAGATTCAGTTTTTTCTTAAAAAAAAAGAAGAATTGGTTTTGATTGCTTTAGACCCTTTTTCATTGGTAATCCCTTTAATTAATTTGAGTTGTGACGGGCTGAACCAAAATGACGAATCCTATGGTCTTTGCGTTAAGATAGTTATAAAAACTTTGAGATAACATGACCATAATCCTAAATTAATTCAGAGTATGCGTTCGCGCAACTTCGCTCAATCCTTTCTTAACAATAAAATAGGTTACAAGCCAGTAATTATTTTAGTTCATAAGTTCATTAAGGCCACTCGTGACTTTTAGTAATTTCGTAGGCTACATAAAATAATATTTCGTAGAATATCCTTTAGGGCTGTTTAAAATACTAGTATAATTGCGTATACGTATGCGTAACACAATCACACTTATAAAAACAAAACTGGAGTATGCGTTCGCGCAACTTTAGCCCAAACTCTTCTTTATAATATTTAAGTGTTATTAATTGTGGACACGTTCGCGTGACATGATTCTTGACGCGCCAAACAAGTGGGTATACGTACGCATAACCCGTTTCAAGATAATTTTCTAATTAAAAGCGGTAAAAGGAAGCAAAGGCACATAGGTTTAAAAATCAGTAATTAAACAATTTAACAAGCCAAGTAGTTTAAAGCGACCATGCTAGAACCAGGGAATTCGGGAATGCCTAACACCTTCTCCCAAGTTAACAGAATTCCATACCCGGATTTCTGATTCACAGACTGTAACAACAGAATCATTCTTTCCTCGATTCGGGATTTTAAACCGGTGACTTAGGACACAATAAATTATCCCAAGTGGCGACTCTGACTTTTAATACATGCTAGAACCAGGGAATCCCAAGTGGAAAAAATCCCTTTATTATATCCTTTTCGGATGTAGTAATGGAAAAAAGGAGGTGTGGCAGCTCTAGCGACTCTGCTGGGGAACGAACCTAGAATCTCTGGTTCAGGGTTCAAGAATTCGAGTTTGTTTTATGATTTTTACTTGGCTTATTTATTGTTGATATTATTGTACTTTTGTGAACCTTTGTGCTAAAATTCTATATGTTTATCGCTTTAATATTGTTGAATTGTATATAATTGCACGGTTTTCTGTAGAAATTATACCAAATAGAGCGAGGCTGGTCAAGGGACAAGGCCGGGCAGACTTTAGTGCTCCCGGTACGTCGCCCTCTACTTTACCCCAGCTGTCCGCTCGGGTACCTCATGTCTAGATCAAAACCCTAGGATTTAAACCTAGTAAAACACAGCCTCATGCTGGATCCCTAGTAAGAGCGTTTGTTTGCATCACGTGCATTTTGACTTAGGCGACTCAACACAGGGGTTGGGTCCGTCTAGGACAGGTGTACCCAAAGTAACAGACCATCATGATGCATCCAATGTTCTACGTGAATATTAATTTATTTCGGCTTGCATGCTGACCGGCTAAATAAGAAAAAAAGAGGGAAAAATCAGAGGAAAATAAGAAAAAAAAAGTGAGAATGAGACCAAGAGGAGTAAACCCGGTTCTAAAAAAGAAACCCAATGCTTGAAAATACCTCGAAACTCTGCCGATTTTTTTAGAAAAATAAAAAAAAGGAAGAAAAGGGAAAAGAGTTTTGGTCGCCAACAAAAGAAAAACAAGTTTTGTTTTAAAACATAGCCAATAAAGAATTTTATTTTCAAAAATTAGTTTGTTCTATTTTCCAATGGAAAGAAAAGGAGTCTTGTGCTCAAATTAGATTGTTTATTTGCCTATGAATTGAAAAAAAAAAAGAGAAAAAAAGATTTTCAAAAGTAGTTGAATTTGCCAAACTACCGGGTGTGATTCCCATCGGATATGGGATATGTAGGCAACCTACATAAGGTCTGGCCTAATTTTTTTGAAAAATAGAAAAAGAAGAGAAGAAAAAGCGAGAAATAAGTCGATTTAGTGGCGGTAGTGTTTCAAAATCGTTCTTACCGAGATAGTCTTAGAATATTATCCTGTTATCGAAAGGCTATCTTCGTAAAAGAATGGACAAAATTGAGGAGTGTCACAGAATATACTCTCTACGGCCTCAAATTCATACGGAATTGGGAAGGGGTCATTTTTGCCAAAAGGCTATCCGGCTAACCTGGACATATCAAAGAGGGAATCATGATATTTTGTTTTTAAAACCAAAACTTGTTTTCAAAAGGGTCCTTAGAGTCAACCCTAACCCTACCTTTCTTCAGGAACAAATGAATATCATCCAAGACATACCAGAAGTGATCAGGAACCAGGTTCGAGTACATTTGCGCATGTGGTAGAATGACTTGGATCAAGAGGGTCAGAATGGGTAAGACAACAGTTGGGCACTCTGATAGACATTTGGGAGATCAGACCACGAGATGATTTGATCAAGGCCATGATAACTTTCTGGGACCCCGCTCATAATGTTTTTCGCTTCTCAGACTTCGAGGTTACCCCTACCTTGGAGAACATTGTTGGGTACATTGAGTTTGGACGAGATATGAGGAGGCAACAACTTATATTTCCAAGAACCCCGTTAGTGCACAAGTTTTTTGACCTCTTGAATATTAGCAAACAGACAAGCAAGAACTGCATAAGCAACGGGTGTTGTGACTTCCATTTCTTGTACTTCAGGTTTGTGCATTCATCCGGGTTCGAGACACATGAAAAGGGGTTGAGCAACAAGCAAAATAAGGGACTTTAGCAACTTCATTGTCGGTTCGCTTTTATTGTGGCATCCTTGGGGGTAATGGTGTTTCCATATGAGAAAGGGACACTGGATATTCGCATGGCCAGAATTGCACAAATCCTCACTACACATGAAAAATCATACACTTACCCCGTTGGTATTGGTAGATATCTACCGTGCATTGACTTTATGCCAAACTGGAGGTCAGTTCTTCGAAGGTTGCAATATACTCCTACAAATGTGGATGATCGAGCATCTTCGCCACCATCCTAGATTTATGAGTTATGGTTCGAGCCCAAGCAATTTCATCATCAACTATGAAGAGAGGGTAAAGTATTATAGCATGACAGAGGGGTTTGAGGCATGGGTGTCTCATTTGAAGACTGTCAAAGCAAGGCAAATCGAGTGGTTCATCGGATGGCTCCCGAAGACGGAAGCCATATACATGACTACTGCTAAGGGCTACTTGAGGATAATGAGTGTGAAAAGTATTCAACCATATGCACCATAGAGGGTCTTGAGACATTTGGGACGGTATCAAATTGTACCCGAAGATGAAGATTTGAGTATTCAAGTTATTGAGCTGCATCAGGAAGCTGCATGGCCCGAAGCTTTAGTTCAACAGGATTGGAATAGTTTGCGGTATCTTAAAAATGGCACCCAGATACCTGATGTTGCAAAAGGAGAGGTGGATCCACACTGTAATGCTTGGTTTGAGAAGAGGTCTTTCTTGAACACTAAGCTGTAACCCGAACCTAAAAGACCCACCAAAAGACCTCATGTTTAAGCCTTCAAAGATAAAATCCAAGAAAGATTAGTATGGGGAGAAAGGGAAAGAGCACATCAAGTTGAGATTCATGACTTGAAAGAAAAGCTGAGAAATATGGAATTCAACAATAATCTTCAGGTTCAGGAAGTCGAAGGTGAAAAAAGGAGATTGATTCAAGAAAATGAAGCTCCCGCAGCACATATCCGAAAAATGAAAATAGCAATTGACAACCCAGGCAGGAGTAGAAAGGATGAGAAGCTCATCTACAACCTTACCCAGAAGGCACAAGATTTCGAGGATGATTTACAGAAGTCTGAAAGGGAATTAGCAAGTGGTTGGGCCAAGATAACCAAGGATGTAAAGGAACGCACAAGTTTTGTTCGTCAGTTGAGGGAGAAATATGACAAGGGGATGGCGAGTATGAAGACAAAGGTCAAGATCGTTGAAAATGAAATGGCCAAGCGGGGAAGGGATTTTGAAGCCGAAAGGGAGCACTATTATTCTTTAATAGCACGGCTAGAGAGGGATTTGCACCACCTTAAAAAACAATGCCATGTATCCAAGCAAACTGTGGAAGCAAGAACTCGACAAATTGGGGATCTATTACGGGAGAAAGGTAGGATCGGCGAGAGGGTCACAACAATTGCAGAGTATATTGTGGTAAATGTCAAATATGTGAAGACATGACCCAAATCACTTTCCTCGCGACAGTCATGACATTCGTTCAGCAAGTGATGATAGATTTGGAAAGGCTCCAGTTGGATCTTACTGACGAGCCTGCAACAAAACCAAACAAAACCCCGAAAGCTTCAGGAGTGTTTAAGGCTGTAATGGATTAGTGATTATTGCTTTAGTCGATTTTTGCTTCGAGTCTGTTAAGTTGTTTTGGAGTTTGTTAGGTCTTTCAAATTGATCTTTTATAAGCTTGTTTAGTTTATTTTCGAGTCTGCGCGTCTTGAGTTTTCGTAGTCATGGTGTTTGGTTTTATCAAAAATTTCAAAAAATATATTTTGTTTTTATTTTCAATATGCTAGAACTACGCTCGGTTTGATTCATTCGGGGTCATGATACGTATGCAATCTACATTGGATTTGACCGTGACCGATTAAAGAAATAGAAAAAGAAAAAAAGGAAAAAAGAAATGAAAAGGGAAATAATAGGAGAGAAACTGAGGAAAATCACAAACTATAAGCTAAAGCACCAAATGACTGAGATGTACCAGGCATGGGCAAGAGGAAAGCCACCCTCGACCTATCCAACCTTCATCCCGCCACTGGCCCAAGCACCTGACCAGTCTACCACTGATCTGCCCTCGAGTTTTCCTATCTATTCACAACATCATGGCACGACATCTCAACCACCACTAGCTCCACTACCCAAAGTCACTCCTCACCCTCCTTTTTCAATTGCCCCCATCTATGTGGCACCTCTGCCTCCTACAATCCATAGGTCATAGAGCGAACCCCTGCTTCAAGCTTATGACCCTAAATACTATCCACCAGAACTTGCTTACAAGACCTATGAGCCTTATTCTTATGCTCTCGTCCTAAAATCCCGAGAGGAGTTAAAAAACCAATCAAAAATCCCGAGCAGAAAGAGATGCTTAGAAAGGTCCGAAGTCTGGAACAATCATTCAGGGACATGCGGGGATTGGGTGGCCAGGTGAGTGTGACATTCAAGGATCTTTGTCTATTTCCAGACGTGCAGTTGCCTCCAGGTTTCAAGATGCCTAAATTTAACTTATATGATGGGCATGGTGATCCGGTCGCGCATCTGAGGGGGTTTTGCAGCAAAATAAGAGGAGCAGGGGGAAAAGATGAATTTGTAATGGCATACTTTATCCAGAGTTAAAGTGGGTCGGCACTGGAATGGTACACCCGGCAGGATCACAATCGGTGGTATACTTGGGATGACTTGGCACAAGCATTTTCTTGCCACTTTCAATATAATCTTGAGATTGTCCCGGATCGTCTATCTATGACAAAGCTGGAGAAGAAACACAACAAGAGTTTCAGGGAATACGGTTTCTGGTGGAGGGAGCAAGATGCCAGAGTTGATCCTCCCATGAAGGAGAGTGAGATGGTTCATTATTTTCTACAGGCTCTGGAACCTACCTATTTTGGACATTTGGTGTCAGCAGTAGGAAAGTCTTACAACGAAGTAGTCAAGATGGGAAGTATGGTTGAGGAAGGCCTCAAATCCAATAAAATCATGAGCTACTATGCAATTAAGGCAACTATTCAGGCCATCCAGGGTGGAGCTGGGGGAACCTTCGGGAAAAAGAAGAAAGAGGAAGTAGCGACAGTGGAGGCGGGAACCTAGTTCAGACCTCGAACGCAATCGCATTATGCCCAACCGCGTCCTCACCACCAAACATACCCACATGCTCCATACATCCCACCACAACTTTACTACCCACCACCAGAGCCTCGCTTCTCAGTCCATCACGTGCAAGCATATATCCAACCTCCCGCTCACGCACAATGGTGTGCGCCACCCCCTCAAAACACCTACACAACTCCACAAAATCATTATCCACCCCAAGAGCTTACCAATAACCCCAGAGGCCCGCCTTCCGAGCCAATCCAGTCCTGAGAAATGAGAGGGTGCAGAAAAAGAAGACTTTCACTCCACTGGAAGAATCCTACACTAGCTTTTTCCACAGGATACGACAATTGGATATGCTAAGACAAATCGAAGCGAAACTACCAAATTCTTCCCTGAAGAATTTAGATTATTCAGTCAGATGTGAATACTGTTCCAGTGCACTCGGGCATGACACCGACAAGTGTTGGCATTTAAAGAACGCTATCCATGGACTTATTTATTCCCACAAGATTAAGGCGCAGACCCCGGAGGCGCCCAATATTAACCAGAACCCGCTGCCGGCCAATCAAGAAACAAACATGATTGAGATTGTGGAAAGAAAGAGGGAATCGAGAATGCCTTAGAAAATGGTAATGATGATCAGAGCCAGTGAGTGCAAGCAAAATGAGGTTGTAAGAAGTGAGAAGCTAGTATCTAGGGCAATAGAAAAAGATAGCAAACTTGTCATAGTCCAGGGGAGCTCAGTATCTGCGGTTGTGCCAAAGAAGGAACAAGCAAAAGTAACAGTACATGGGGTAGCTAGAGAACCTGTTGTGGTTGTGGAAGGTATTCGCATCGAGCCAATTATTGTAAAACCAGTGATCCAATCACCAATCATCAATAGCAAAGCCTTTCCTTGGAGATATGAGCAAGAACAGTGATGTACGAGGGGAAAGAAGTTAGAGAGCAAGTGTATGAGGCTTGAGGTTTAACTCGGTCAGGAAGGTACTTTGCCCCAGAAGAATTGAGGAAGGGCAGAATTTCTAAAGATAACCCAGAACTAGTGAAGAAACTTGTGTCAGAAGAAGAGGCAGAAAGGTTCTTGAAAAAATGAAAATACAGGACTAATTCATCATAGAGCAGTTGAGGAAGACACCAGCTCAGATATCTTTATTGTCCTTACTAATCTACTCAGATGAATATTGCATAGCATTGATGAAGATTATGAATGAATCTCATGTCCCAGACAAGATAACAGTGAACCATTTGGAAAAGATTACAAACAAGATATTTGAGGTGAATCGGGTCACATTCTCTGACGAGGAATTGCCCATGGAGGACACTGAACACAATAGGGCTCTTTATTTGACTGTGAAATTTGAAGATGACGTGGTCACCCGGGTTTTGGTCGACAACGGGTCCAATGCAAATATTTGTCCACTATCCACATTGACCAAGGTGAAGGTGGAAAATGAAAGAGTCTGCAAGAATAACATTTGTGTTCGAGACTTTGATGGGAAGGCAAAGACACCGTAGGGGATATAGTGCTGGAAGTGATTATAGGGTTCGTTAAGTTCACCATGGAATTCCAAGTGCTGGATGTTGCAGTCTCTTATAATTTGTTGTTGGGCAGGCCCTGGATTCATGCAGCCAAAGCAGTGCCATCTACACTACATTAGATGGTCAAATTTGAATGGGACAGGCAAGAAATTGTCGTGCATGGTGAAGATAATCAGTGTACTTCAGGTGAAGCGATCGTACCTTTCATTGAATCTTAGGATAGCAAAGGTCCATGGGTCTACCAGGTGTTTGATAACGGTGTCAGTGCAGAAAATCCCAGAATGTGAAGTTGTCATGACCCTAAAGATAGCAACTGCATCTGTCATGGTGGCATCAGAAATGTTGAAAAATGGTGTCAAGCCCCGCAAGGGGTTGGGGGCTTCTTTGGAAGGCATTGTGCAACCACTTTCCCTTCCCAAAAAATCCAGGCACGTTTGGCCTAGGGTTCAAGCCCACAGCCCCAGACATAAGGTGAGCCAGGAAGTTGAGACAAATAGGCTTGGGTTCTCCCAAAACCCATCCCAAGGTTGTCTAAATCAATTGTCAAATCCAGTGCTAGCAATGGCACTAGACAAAAGATTTCCGGCCCGCTGATCGACGCAGACGGAGATCTTGATAAGGGGTTAGAAAGGTTGTTCAATGGTGAATTTGGTCGAGGCAGGAGAAGCATCCAACAGGCAGACGTGCAGTTTGTGGGAGCATGCATAAAAGTCAACAATTGGGGAGTCACTCCTCTTCCCACTCGGAGGGAGTCATGGTAGTCGGCTTTGATTTTTTTCCAGTTTAGTTTGGATTAGCTTCAGAGTTGTTAATTCAGTTATTATTTCCGTCCGTTTGGATGTATAAATTCTATTATCTTCGATTCTAATGAAATGCAATTTCCTTTCCCATAATACTGATAGTGCCCATTTTTCTTTACTTCTCTTTCTTCTCTGTTTTGTACAGTTATTTGTGTGCTGGTTCCAATGATCTAACATGCATAAGGACTCTTCGGCCCTGTCTTAAAGATCGGTCTAGTTCAGAAATAATAATTCAGGAAATAGAGCATGAGGATGAACCAGAATACGACGAGAAAGGGGCATGGGATGAGACTAGAAAAGAGTTGAGCTAGTTTGAAGAGAAACCCAAACCAAACTTGAGCGATACCGAGGCAGTAAATTTAGGAAGTCCGGACAATGTCAGAGAAACAAAAAAAAGTGTCCATCTGAAGCCACAACTTAGGAAAGAAATAATTGAAGTACTGCTTGAATATAAAGATGTCCTTGCATGGTTCTACGATGATATTCCCGGATTGAGCACTGACTTGGTGGTTCACAAGTTTCCCATTGACCCAGCATGCATTCCCGTCAAACAAAAGTTGAGGAAGTTTAAAACTGACGTGAGCATGAAAATCAAAGAAGAAATGACCAAGCAGTTTGAGGCAAAAGTCATCCGAGTCACACGATATCCCACCTGGTTAGCTAATATTGTGCCCGTACCAAAGAAGGATGGTAAAAATAGGGTGTGTGTTGATTACTGTGACCTTAACAAAGCAAGTCCAAAAGACAACTTTCCCCTGCCGAACATCCACATATTGATTGGCAATTGTGCGAAGCATTAGATCGGGTTATTCGTGGATTGTTATGCAGGTTACCACCAGATCTTAATGGATAAAGAAGATGTGGAGAAAACAGCATTTATCACACCGTGAAGGACATAATGCTATAGGGTCATGCCTTTTGGTTTGAAAAATGCCGGGGCGAAATACATAAGGGCAATGACAACCATTTTCCACAATATGATGCATATAGAAATTGAGGTCTATGTGGATGATGTGATTGTAAAGTCTAGAAAGCAATCCCATCATGTCAAAGATCTGAGGAAATTCTTCCATAGGCTCCGCATGCATGATCTCAAACTCAATCCGGCAAAATGCGCATTTGGGGTCCCCTCAGAGAAGTTGATAGGGTTTATAGTCAGCCGACAAGGCATTGAGCTAGATCCATCAAAGGTCAAAGCTATACAGGAATTACCGCCACTGAGGAACAAAACAAAGGTGATGAGTCTATTAGGATGATTGAATTGCATCAGCCGGTTCATTGCTCATATCACAACCATATGTGAGCCCATCTTTAAGGTATTGAAAAAGGATGCTGCGGTAAAATGGACGGGAGAGTGTCAAGAGGATTTTGGTAAGATAAAGGAATATTTGTCGAACTCACCGATATTGGTCCCGTCGGAACCGGGAAGGCCCTTGATCTTATATTTGACAATCTTGGACAACTCATTTGGGTGCGTGATGGGTCAGCACAATGTTACCGGGAGAAAAGAGCAGGCCATATACTACCTCAACAAGAAATTTACGGCCTACGAGGTTAATTATACTCATCTTGAAAGGACATGCTGCGCCTTGACGTGGGTAGCCCAGAAGTTAAAACATTACTTTTCATCATATACCACTTATCTCATCTCATGTCTAGACCCCTTGAAATACATTTTCCAGAAACCCATGCCCAGAGGAAGGCGCGCGAAATGGCAAATCTTGCTCACGGATTTTGACATTATCTACGTGACTAGGGCTGCCATGAAAGCACAAGCATTAGCAGACCATTTAGCTGAGAATCCGATAAATGAAGAGTATGAGCCCTTCAACACATATTTCCTGGACGAGGAAGTGATGCATATCAATGAAATGTACGGGATGAGAAGTCAGGATAGAAATTATTCTTCGATGGGGCTGCCAACATGAAAGGCGTTGTGATAGGAGCGGTGCTCATTTCCGAAGAAAGAGCATCATTCCCCAGTCACAGCTCAACTCCGTTTTTATTTCACCGACAATATGGCAAAATACGAGGCATGCATTTTGGGTCTGAGATTAGCAGCAGACCTGGGTGTCCAGGAAGTCTTGGTCTTGGGAGACTCGGACCTTCTGGTACATCAGATTCAAGGGGAGTGGAAAACGAGGGATTTAAACTTAAACCATACCGGCAATGCTTGCATGATCTCTGTTAACGGTTCCAGTCAATAGAGTTCAGGCACATCCCCAAAATTCACAATGAGATTGCTGATGTCCTGACCACTTTGGCGTCAATGTTACATCATCCGGACAAGGCTTATGTTGACCCGATACATATCCGGGTCCATGATCAACATGCTTATTGCAACATGGTGGAAGAATAGATTTACAACGAGCCTTGGTTCCACGACATCAAGGAATATATCAGGAGAGGTGTGTACCCGATACAAGCCATGAGGGACCTGAAGAGAACAATCCATCATTTGTCAGGCGGGTTTTTCTTCAGTGGAGGAATATTATACAAAAGAACGCCAGATCGTGGTTTGCTAAGATGCGTAGATGTTGGACAGGCGACAACCATCATGAATGAGGTGCATGCTGGCGTCTGCGGGCCACATATGAGCGGATATGTTTTGGCAAAGAAGATTCTCCGGGAAGGATATTATTGGCTCACCATGGAGCAGGATTGTATTAGCTTTGTGCGCAAATGCCACCAATGTCAGGTGCATGGAGACTTAATTCACTCTCCGCCGTCTGAATTTCATACGATTTCTGCACCATGGCCTTTCGTTGCTTGGGGCATGGACGTCATCGGGACCATTGAGCCAGCAGCTTCTAACAGACACAGATTTATCCTGGTTGTTATTGACTATTTCACCAAATGGGTTGAAGCCAAAACCTTCAAGGCAGTGACCAAGAAGGCCGTGGTCGACTTTGTGAACACAAATATCATTTGTCGGTTTGCAATCCCCAAGACTCTCATCACTGACAATGGGGAAAATCTCAACAGTCACTTAATAAGAGAAGTATGTCAGCAGTTCAAGATCACACATCGCAATTCTACCCCATATCGCCCCAAGGCGAACGAAGCGGTTGAGGCAGCCAATAAGAACATAAAGAAGATACTACATAAAATGGTGGAAGGATCCAGTCAGTGGCATGAGAAGCTGCCTTTTGCTTTGATAGGCTATCGCACCACTTTTCGCACTTCAGTGGGGGCCACTCCGTACTTGTTGGTATATGGAACAGAGGCGGTAATCCCGGCTGAAATTGAAATCCCCTCTCTTCGAATCATGGCAAAGCAGGAATCGACAACAAAGAATGGGTCAAAGCTCATTTGGAACAATTGACTCTGATTGACGAGAAAAGATTGGTGGAGGTCTATCATTTCCATTTGTATCAACAAAGAATGGCCAGGGCATATAATAAGAAGGTGCGCCCCAGAAAGTTCGAAGTAGGTCAACTGGTACTAAAGCACATCAACCCTCACCAGGCCGAGGAAAAGGGAAACTTCGCTCCAAACTGGCAAGGGCCATTCATCGTATCAAGAGTATTGTTCACTGGAGCATTGTATCTGACAGATGTGGAAGGGAAATGTGCGGAAATTTCTATCAATTCGGATACTGTCAAAAGATATTATATATGATTTTCTTTAGATCATTGTCTGTACTCGACATTTGTTTGTACTTGGCATATTTTGAAAATTGGAATGACGAAGGCATCTTATTCGGCTAAAAACTTTATCCATTGCTAACCATTTTGATCTTTAGTTATTTTCTTTTCATACCACTCTTTCGAAATCAGTAACAAAAGTCGGAAGCGCGAATGTGAAAAGGCGGGAGAAGGCAATAAACAGAAAGGAAAAATGAAAAAGAAAAACTGAAAAGAAAGGAAAAAAATGAAAAGAAAAGAAAAGAAAAGAAAAGAAATAAGAAAGGAGAAAATAGAAGAGGTAAAGGAAAATAAAAGAAAAGAAAAAAAAGAAAAAGAAGAAAAAAAGAAAAGAAAATTAAACAAAGAATAGAAAATGAAGAAAAGAAAAATAGAAAGAAAAACAATAACAAAAACAAGGAATCATCATGAACTACGTTTGATGTGATTCCTTTTAAAATGATATGTAGGCAGCCTCACAGTTTGGTCTCATCAAAATAAAAATCCAAAAGTCCCCAAACAAGAAACTGGGACGGAAATTGTGGTTGTTGTAAGAAATCTGATTCCGAAAGATGTAATTTTGAACCCATGTGAATTACTTTGAGCATTTGATATCCATTATTTCTAACCCTATCCCAAAAGCCCACGTTACGGTCCAACGAACGACCTTCTGATCAGTCTTCAAAAGATGCCGAGTTGAGCAGGTAGAGGGAATTCATGTCAGGGACAGCACTCCGAGCCAGACAAGAGAGATAATAAATGAGAGAGTCTTATTGATGAAAACCCTCACGGGCACCATAAGGCGACGAGAGTTTGAGAGAGATATTAAATGAGAGAGTCTTATTGGTGAAAACCTTCACGGGCACCATAAGGCGATGAGAGTTTGAGAGAAAATAAAATGAGAGAGTATTATCAGTGAAAACCTTCATAGGCACCGTGAGGCGAAGGTATGGCAAAAGCAAAACTCAGAAAAGGGCTATTGATGGATGAACACTGCAGGGCAGGTCGAGCTAGGGTTTGGTTGAAATAAGTGGGTTAGAAGGGTCACGACAACAAAAGCACGACAATGGAAGGTCGGTCATCGAAACGGATTGGCTCGACTAAGCCGAAGTGCATGTTATGATCATGAAAACCAACTGTTCCTCTTCAGATAAATCTTCATTCTTTTCTTTTCAATAGTCAGCGAGTCTGGAATTCCACCCTAAATACGATTCGGAGTCTTTGCATTTCATCTTTCTTTCGAATCTATAGAGTTTTTGTTTAAGCAAGTGGGAGGAATTTCAAAGCCGATTATCAACTCCCAAAGGGACAAAGCGCATGACGCCCAAAAGAGTAGCAAAGAAGGGGAAGGATTCACAAAAAACTATTATTGATTGAAGAGACAAGAGTCGGCAGAGTAGAGGAACACCACGCAAGATGGGGATGTAAAGCAAAACCACAAAGATCGAGAGTCAGTCAAGCATCATAAATGGACCGGTTAATCCCAGGAAAGGGTGAAAAGGCTTTAGCAAAGGCTCGGAAATGTAACACCAAGAAGAGAAACAAAACAAAGCCACAAGGGTCAGAGGATCGCCAAGCATAACACCCTAACTCAGCAATCGTCAGAGAGAGGCATAAAGATTCTGGAAAAAGAGACAAAAGTGCAACACAAAGGTGGAAACGGTCATGAGGGTTGATCCAGCATGATATATCAACTCATCAATCGTCCGGAAGGGGCATAAATAATTCCAACAAAGGGTCGGCAGTGCAACACAAAGTAGGGAGCAGAGTAAAGGCACAAAGGGCAAGGTCCAACCAATCATCATAGACAGACCGGGTGCTTTCAAGAAAGGGTGCAAGTATTTTGGCAAAGGAGTGGAATTGTAACACAAAGATGAAGAACAAAGTGAATCCACAAGGTTCGGAGGTTTGACCAAAGCACAATACATTAATTCATCAATCATCGGGGAAAGACATAAAGAATTCTGGCAATGGATTAGAAAAGTAACACAATTATGGGGGGGGGGGGGGGAATAAATCCTAAAGGTTTCGAGGGGTCATCTGAGCAGTTCAAGTGACTGATCATCAACATGGGCAATGGAACATGACAGTGTGGAGGTCGTTTTCAACAAAACTGCCACAAGCTAACCACCACTTTTCAAACTGACCAGGTTTCTTTGATTGACACAAGGGCAGGAAAATTGCAGAAGATCCTAAGGGGGGCCACCCACAGGGGAAGGCAAGCACATGGTAGGTATGATCAAAATCTCAGGGCCCACCTGGAAGTGGGACTCAGTTAAAAATCAAAAGGGGCATAGTCCGTCATGAATATCCTCCCCAGCAAAGAGCACAGTGGGACAAACTTTAACTAGTAAACCCTAATAGAAACAACTGAAGGTTAAAAGAGGAATGGAAGTTGAGTTTAAAACTCAAATAGGTGCGGGTAACATGGGAATGCATCAACAACTTCTTTTAAGAGTCGCAGAAACCCTCCTGGACAATAATCACTAGCAGAAACAACCAGAATTTAGAACTGGCATTAATGTCGGAACCTTCAGGACCTTCCTGGAGAATGTGACTCATTTTAAAGATAGGAGTAATCATAGATAACAAATGGCATAAAATGACTTGCATGTCGAAGTAGGATTCAGTTAGAGTTGTCAGGACCCTTCTGGAAAATGGGACTTAGCTTAGGACACAAACAGTCGGGTGGCATGGTCAAACCCAAATACTTCCGCAACCAGAGTCAACAAGAGTCATCAGGACCCCCCTGAAAAATGGGACTTAGATTAGATATTTCCCCAACAAGAGACAATAAGAGTCATCAGGACCCTCCTGAAAATGGGACTTCCCCAGCAAGAGTCAACAAGAGTTGTCAGAACCCCTTGGCTAATGAGACGTAGCTCTAGATACTAATCCCCAATAGTCGCATTTTGTAATCAAATTAGGAGTTGTCAGGATCCCCTGGATAATGAGAAGTAGTTTTAGTCACCAGTCACCAACATATCCCTAGCTGATATAACTTATAACAAGACATAGGAAAAATAATACCTTTTGAGAAACATAACATAGTCTTAAAGTTGTTACCAGTTAAGAATTTCAGAGCCCTCATGGATAATGGGACTTAGCTTGGATTTAGGGGACATTTGGTAAGAGGATTTGATTAACACTCACGAATCTGCCTAGCACCAGATTGGGGAAGGAAGAATTTTTTGTGTTTTGTTTATTTTGTTGTGATCAGGTACACATGTAACAATCTTAGGGAATATTTTTCAAGATTCAAGCTTTGGTAATCAGGCGCCCACCAATTAGAACAAGGGAATATTTTTCAAGATTAAAGCTTTGGTAATCAAGCGCCCACTTGTTAGAATAAGGGAATATTATTCACGATTCAAGTATTAGTAATCAGGCGCCCACCTGTCAGAATAAGGGAATATTGTCAAGATTCAAGCTTTGGTAATCAGGCGCCCACCTAGTAGAACAAGGGAATATTTTTCAAGATTCAAGCTTTGGTAATCAGGCGCCCACCTGTCAGAACAAGAGAATATTTTTCAAGATTCAAGCTTTGGTAATCAGGAGCACACCTGTCAGAACAAGGGAATTTTTTTCAAGATTGAAGCTTTGGTAAACAGGCGCACACCTGTCAGAACAAGGAAATATTTTTCAAGATTCAAGTTTTGGTAATCAGGCGCCCATATGTTAGAACAAGGGAATATTATTGAATATTCACGTTTTGGTAATCAGGCGCCCACCTGTCAGAACAAGGGAATATTTTTCAAGATTCAAGTTTTGGTAATCATGCGCCCACCTGTCAGAACAAGGGAATATTTTTCATGATTCAAGTTTTGGTAATCAGGCACCCACCTGTCAGAACAAGAGAATATTTTTCAAGATTCAAGTTTTGGTAATCAGGCGCCCACCTGTCAGAGCAAGGGAATATTTTTCAAGATTCAAGCTTTGGTAATCAGGCGTCCACCTGTCAGAACAAGGGAATATTTTCAATATTCAAGCTTTGGTAATCATGCGTCCACCTGTTAGAACAAGGGAATATTTTTCAAGATTCAAGCTTTGGTAATCAGGCGCCCACCTGTCGGAACAAGGGAATATTTTTCAAGATTCAAGCTTTGGTAATCAGGCGCCCACCTGTTGAACAAGGGGATATTTTTCAAGATTCAAGTTTTGGTAATCAGGCGTCCACCTGTTAGAACAAGGGAATATTTTTCAAGATTCAAGTTTTAATAATCAGGCGCCAACCTGTCAGAACAAAGGAATTTTTTCAAGATTCAAGTTTTGGTAATCAAGTACCCACCTGTCAGAACAAGGGAATATTTTTTAAAATTCAAGTTTTGGTAATCAGGCGCCCACCTGTTTGAACAAGGTAATATTTTTCAAGATTCAAGCTTTGGTAATCAGGTGCCCACCTGTTAGAACAAGGGAATATTTTTCAAGATTCAAGCTTTAGCAATCAGGCGCCCACCTGTCAGAACAAGGGAATATTTTCAAGATTCAAGCTTTGGTAATCAGGCGCCCACCTATTAGAACAAGGGAATATTATTCAAGATTGAAGCTTTGGTAATCAGGCGCCCACCTGTCAGAACAAGGGAATATTTTTCAAGATTCATGTTTTGGTAATCAGGCGTCCACCTGTCAGAACAAGGGAATATTTTTCAAGATTCAAGTTTTGGTAATCAGGCGCCCACCTGATAGAAGAAGGGAATATTTTTCAAGATTCAAGTTTTGATAATCAGGCGTCCACTTGTTAGAACAAGGGAATATTTTTCAAGATTCAAGTTTTGGTAATCAGGCGCCCACCTGGAGAACAAGGGAATATTTTTCAAAATTCATGTCTTGGTAATCAGACCCTCACCTGTAGAACAAGGGAATATTTTTCAAAATTCAAGTTTTTGTAATCAGGCGCCGACCTTTTAGAACAAGGGAATATATTTAAAGTTTCTAGCGTTGATAATCAGACGCCCACATGTAGAACAACGGAATATTTTTCAAGATGCAAGTTTTGGTAACTAGGCGCCCACCTGTAGAAAAAGAGAATACATCTCAAGTCCAGCAATATCTTATTGATGGCTTGAGGGAGAAGGTGAGTGACTAAAATTTTGATTTAAACAAAGCAGAAAAGGAACTAGTCAAGAATAAAAAACAATTGGCTGAAAATACGGCAGAACGAGCACATCTGGTTAGGCAACTAAAAGAAGAGTTCGACGGTGAGGTGGCAGGGTTAAAGAAAAGGGCCGGCATCATAGAATAAAGTGCTCAAACAAGCAAAAGAGTTCAGAATTGAAAGGGAACATTATTACATAACATTGGCACAATTAGAAGTGGATGTGCAACAGCTTCAGAAGCAGAACCAAAGAGCCAAAAAAATTTTGGAAGCTAGAACTGAGCAGATTGGGCGATTATTGCATGATAAAGGTGTCATACAAGTGAGAATCAAAGGGATCGCCCATTATATCTCAATGAAATGTAACATTTGTGAGGATATTACTAGATCTATGTTGTTTGCCACCGCGATGCTTTTTGTTCGCCGCATAATGGAAGATCTTCACCACTTCAAGGGGAGCTAGTCGACCCACAACAAGGCCAAACAATGCCTCGCGGATCCAAAGAGCAATTGCAGCACTAATGTATTCATGATTTCTTGAGATTATATTTATTCATAAAGTCTATCAGTTTGTCTTGGAGTTTGTATTTTCTTTTGCACAAGGTTAGCTGTTCTTTGAGTCTGTAGTTCGTCTTTCATCAGAACTTATTAGTTTCTTGTTTAAATCTGTTAGTTTTTTGAGTCCTTGTAAATAAAGTTTGTTATATTGAAAATGGAAAATTTCAAAATTTTTATGCTTCACTTTTATTGGCAAGAACTACGCGCGGTCTATGGGGTCATGATACGTAGGCAATCTACATAGGATGCGACCATAACCGAATAAAGAAAAGGAAAAGAAAAAAAAGGCAAAATGCCATTGGAGAGTGATAAAATAAAGTCAATGGGGGGGGGGGGGGGCTTTGCAAACAAAGAAAATAAAAGCCGGGATGACGCAAGCAACCAATGGATGTAGTGACCAACTATTATTTAAGTGCATTCACACCCAATATGTGTCCGCTCTCGTGTTAGAACCTAACCATTAAGGAGTTTTTGGTGATTTGTTATTCCATACTAGACATGTGGTTAGTACTTGCGGCATTCTGGCAACCCATTCCTACAACACACGGTCTAAGATCAAGCAAGTCATGGCCAATCGGGAAGCTGATGTAAGCATTATTGACCCCTCGAAAGAAGTAGAGGAATTGGATATTAATGCCATGAAAGAGGAAATGTACAAGCTAAAGCACCAAATGGCTGGGATGTACCGGGCATGGGAAAGAGGACAGCCACCCCCGACCTATCCTGCTAATCCAACCTTCATCCCGCCACTGGCCCAAGCACCTGACCGGCCCACCGCTGACCCACCCTCAAGTTTTCCTATCTATTCACAACATCAGGGTACGACCACTCAACTACCACCAGCTCCATTACCCAAATTCGCTCCTCACCCCCTCCGCCAATTGCCCCTATCTATGTGGCACCTTCGCCTCCCGCAATCGATTGCTTTAAGCTTACGATCCACAATACTATTCACCAGAGCCTGCATATAAAACCCATGAGCCTTACCCTTATGCTCCCCGTCTCGAAATCCCGGTAGGAGTTGAAAAGCCAATCAAAAATCCCGAGCATGCTTAGAAAGGTTAGAAGTTTAGAACAATCATTCAGGGACATGCAGGGATTAGGTGACCAGGTGAGCGTGGCGTTGAAAGACCTTTGTCTATTTCCAGACGTGCAGTTGCCTCCAGGTTTCAAGATGCCTAAATTTGACTTATATGATGGACACGACGATCCGGTCGCGCATCTAAGGGGGTTTTGAAAAAAAATGAGAGGTGCAGGGGGAAAAGATGAATTTCTAATGGTGTACTTTGGCATGAGTTTAAGTGGGTCGGCACTGGAGTGGTACACTCGGCAGGATCACAATCGGTGGTATACTTGGGATGACCTGCCACAAGCATTTTCTTGTCACTTTCAATACAATCTCGAGATTGTTCCAGATCGGCTATCTCTGACAAAACTGGAGAAGAAATACAATGAGAGCTTTAGAGAATACAGTTTTTGGTGGAGAGAACAAGCGGCCAGAGTTGATCCTCCAATGAAGGAGAGTGAGATGGTTGACTATTTTCTACAGGCTCTAGAACCTACTAATTTTGGGTATCTGGTGTCAGCAATAGGTAAATCTTTCAATGAAGTAGTTAAGATTGGTAGTATGGTCGAGGAAGGCCTCAAATCCAATAAAATCATGAGCTACTATGCAATTAAGGCAACCACTCAGGCCATCCAGGGCGGAGCTGGGGGAGCACTTGGAAAGAAAAAGAAGGAGGAGGTAGCAATAGTGGAGTCAGGAACTTGGTTTAGGTATCGAACGCCATCACATTACACCCAACCTCGTCCTCACCACCAAATATACCCACATCCTCCATACAGCCCGCCACAATATTACTATCATCCATTAGAACCTCGCTTATCAGTCCATCACGCGCAAGCGTATACCCATCCCGCTCACGCATGATTGCGTGCGCAAGCCCCATAAAATACCTATCTAACTCCACAATATCATTACCCACTTCCAAGAGCATACCAACAACCCCCGAAACCCTATTTCCGAGACAATCTGGTCTTGAGGGTGCAAAAGAAAAAGATCTTCACTCCACTGGGAGAATCCTACACTAGTCTTTTCCACAGGTTGCGATAATTGGATATGTTGAGACCAATCGAAGCAAAGTTGCTAAATCCTCCCCCAAAGAATCTAAATTATTCTGTTAGTTAAGAATACTGTTCCGGTGCACCAGGACATGATACTGAAAAGTGTTGGCATTTGAAAATTGCTATCCAGTAACTCATCAACTCCCCCCAGATTGAGGTGCATACTCCAGAAGTACCCAATATTAACCAAAACCTGTTGCCGGCCCATTAGGAGACCAACATGATTGAGATCATGAAAAAAGGGAGAGAGTCCAAAAGGCCCATATAGATAGTAATGATGATCAAATCCAGTGAAGTTAAGCCAACTGAGAATGCAAGTAGTGAGAAGTTGGTGATCGAGGCAAAAGGAAGAAGCAACAAGCCTGTCGTAGTTCAAGGGGGCCCAGCATGTGCGGTTGCGCCAAAGCAGGAACATGCAAAAGTAACAGTACACGGGGCAGACACAGAACCTGTCGTGGTTGTGGAAGGTGTTTACATAGAGCTTGTCATTGTAAAACCAGTAATCCATCCACCAATCATCCAACAAAGCTGTTCCTTGGAGATATGAACAAGCAATAGTGATGTATAAAGGAAAGGAAGTTAGGGAAGAAGTGTGTGAGGCCCGGGGTTTAACTCGGTCGGGGAGGTACTTCGCCTCTGAAGAATTAAGGAAAGGCAGAATCTCTAAAGTTAACCCATAATCAGTGAAGAAAGCTGTGTCGGAAGAATAGGTAGAGGAATTCTTAAAGAAAATGAAAATGCAGGACTATTCCATCATAGAGCAGTTGAGAAAGACACCAACTCAGATCTCCTTATTGTCCTTACTAATCCATTCTGATGAACACTATCGGAAACTGATGAAGATTTTGAACGAAGCCCATGTCCCTGATAAAATAACAGTGAATCATTTGGAGAAGATTGCAGAAAAGATATTCGAGGAAAATCGGGTCACTTTCTACGATGACGAGCTGCCTATGGAGGGAACTGAGCACAATCGGGCCCTTTATCTAACCGTGAGATGAGAAGATACAGTGTTCACCCGAGTGTCTGGTCGATAACAGATCCAACACAAATATCCGTCTGCTCTCCACATTGAACAAGCTGAAGGCGGGGAAAGAAAAGGTCCACAACAATAACATTTGTGTTCGAGGTTTTGATGGAAGAGGCAAAGACTCGGTGGGAGACATACTGCTGGAAGTGAAAATAGGGCCCGTCGAGTTCACCATGGAATTTCAAGTGCTGGACGTGGTAGTCTCTTATAACTTGTTGTTGGGTAGACCCTGGATTCACGTAGCCAAGCCAGTGCCATCTACGGTGCATCAGATGATTAAATTTGAATGGTACAAGCGAGAGATTGTGGTGCACGGTGAAGTCAATCAGTGCGTTTCAGGTGATGCTATCGTACCTTTTATTGAATCTGAAGACAGCAAAAGGCCATGAGTCTACCATGTATTTGATACGGTGTTAGTTCAGAAAATCCTAGAAGGTAAGGTTGTCATGACTCTAAAGATAGCAACCACATCAGTCATGGTGGCTTCAAAAATGATGAAGAACGGTTTCACGCCCGGCAAGGGGTTGGGTGCTGCTCTGCTAGGCATTGTGCAACCAGTGTCCCTTCCCAAAAATCTGGACACTTTTGGTCTAGGGTTCAAGCCTACAACTGCAAACATAAGGCAAGCCAGGAAGCTAAGACAGAGGGCTTGGGATCTCCCAAAGCCCATCCCAAGGTTGTCGAAATTGTTCGTCAAGCCCAGTATTAGCAATGGCTTCGTACAAGGATTCCCGGGCCGCTGATCGACGCGGACGGGGATTTGGATAAAAGGGTTAGTAATTCTGTTCAATGAGGTAAATGTGGTCGAGGCAAAGGAAGGACCGAGTAGGGCAGATGTGCAGTTTGTGGGAGCATGCGCAATAGTCAACAAAAGGGAAGCCACTCCTCTTCCCAGTCGGACAGAGTTGTGGTAGTTGGCTTTGATTTTCCTTTCAGTCTAGTTTGGATTAGCTTCAGAGTTGTTAATTCAGTTGTTATTTCCGTCTGTTTGGATGTGTAAACTCTGTTATCTTTGATTCTAATGAAATGCAATTTCCCTTTTGGCAATGCTGATAGTTTCTATTCTCTTTACTTCTGTTTCTTTTCTCATTTGTATAGTTATTTTTAGGCTAGTTCCTGTGATCTAACATGCATAAGAACTCATCATCTCAGTATCCAAAATTGATCTAGTTCAGAAATAATAATTCAGGAAATGGAGCATGAGGATGAACCATGATACGATGAGGAAGGGGAATAGGATGAGATTAGTAAAGAGTTGAGCTAATTTGAAGAGAAACCCAAACCAAACCAAAGCGATATAGAGGCAGTCAATTTAGGAAGCCCGGATAATGTCAGAGAAACAAAAATAAGTGTCCATCTAGAGCCACAACTTAGGAAATAAATAATTAAAGTATTGCTTAAATAAAAAGATGTCTTTGCATGGTCCTACGATAATATGCTCGGATTGAGCACTGGCTCGGTGGTTCACAAGTTGCCCACTGACCCAGCCTGCCCTCCTGTCAAACAAAAGTTGAGAAAATTTAAAACTGACGTGAGCGTGAAAATCAAAGAAGAAGTGACCAAGCAGTTTGAGGCAAAAGTCATCTGAGTCACACTATATCCCACCTGGTTAGCTAATGTTGTGCCCGTACCAAAGAAGGATGGTAAAAACAAGGGTGTGTGTTGATTACCGTGACCTCAAGAAAGCAAGTCCAAAGGACAACTTCCCCCTACCGAACATCCACATATTGATTGACAATTGTGCGAAGCATGAGATCGGGTTGTACATGGATTCTTACACAGGCTACCACCAGATCTTAATGGATGAAGAAGACACGGAGAAAACAACATTCATCACGCCGTGGGGGACATATTGCTATAGGGTCATGCCTTTTGGTTTGAAGAATGCCGAGGCGACATACAATGAGGGCAATGACAACCATTTTTCACGATATGATACATAAGGTAATTAGGGTCTACGTGGATGATGTGATAGTGAAGTCCAGGAAGCAATCTGATCATGTCAAAGACTTGAGGAAATTCTTTCAAAGGCTCCGCAGGTATAACCTCAAACTCAATCCGGCAAAATGCGCATTTGGGGTCCCCTTAGGGAAGTTGCTAGGGATTATAGTCAGCCGACGAGGCATTGAGCTAGATCCATAAAAGATCAAAGCTATATAGGAATTACCACCACCAAGGAACAAAACAGAGGTGATGAGTCTATTAGGAAGATTCAATTACATCAGCCGGTTAATTTCTCAGCTCACAACCATCTGCGAACCCATCTTTAAGCTATTGAAAAATGATGCTGTGGTGAAATGTATGGGAGAGTGCCAAGAGGCTTTTGATAAGATAAAGGAGTATTTGTCGAACCCACCGGTATTGGTCCCACCAAAACCAGGAAGGCACTTGATCTTATATTTGACAGCCTTGGATAACTCATTTGGATGCGTGTTGGGCCAACACGATGTTACTGGAAAAAGGAGAAGGCCATATACTACCTCAACAAGAAATTTATGGCTTACGAGGTTAGGTATACTCATCTTGAAAGGACATTTTGCGCCTTGACATGGCTAGCCCAGAAGTTAAAGCATTACTTGTCCTCAGATACCACTTATCTCATCTCGCGTCTGGACACACTGAAGTACATTTTCCTGAAGCCCATGCCCACGGGAAGGCTCGCAAAATGGAAAATCTTGCTCACCGAGTTTGACATTATCTACTTGACTAGGACTTCTATAAAAGCACAAGCATTGGCAGATCATTTAGATGAGAATCCGATATATGAAGAATATGAGGCCTTTAACACATACTTCCTGAACAAGGAAGTGATAAATATTGGTGAGGTAGAACGGGATGAGAGGACGGGATGGAAATTGTTCTTTGATGGGGCTACCAACATGAAAGGCGTTGGGATAGGAGCAGTGTTCATTTCTGAAGAAGGGTATCATTACCCGATCTCAGATCAACTCTGCTTCTATTGCACCAACAACATGGCAGAATATGAGGCATGCATTTGGGTTTGAGATTAGCAGCAGACATGGGTGTCCAGGAAGTCTTGGCATTGGGATACTCGGACCTTCTGGTACACCAGATTCAAGGGGAGTGGGAAACAAGAGACTTAAAGCTCATACCCTACCGGCAATGCTTGCATGATCTTTGTCAACGATTCCGGTCAATAGAGTTTAAACATATCCTTAGAAGTCACAATGAAGTCGTGGATGCCTTGGCCACTCTGGCTTCAATGTTACGTCACCCGGACAAGGCTTATGTTGACCCGATACATATCCAGGTCCATGATCAACATGCTTATTGCAACATGGTGGAAGAAGAGCTTGATGGCGAGCCTTGGTTCCACAACATCAAGGAATATATCAGGAGAGATGTGTACCCGGTACAAGCCATGAGTGACCATAAGGGAACAATCCGTCGTTTGTCAAGAGGGTTTTTCTTCAGTGGAGGAATATTATACAAAATAATGCCAGTTCTAAGATGCATAGATGCTGGGTAGGCGATAACCATCATGAATGAGGTGCATGCTGGCATATGTAGGCCACACATGAGCAGATATGTTTTTGCAAAGAAGATTCTCCGGGCAGGATATTATTGGCTCACCATGGAGAGGGATTATATCAACTTTGTGCGCAAATGTCACGATGTAAGGTGCATGGAGGCTTAATTCACTCTCCGCCGTCTGAATTGCATATGATGTCTGCACCATGGCCTTTTGTTGCTTGGGTCATAGACGTCATCGGGCCTATCGAGCCAGCAGCTTCTAACAGACACAGATTTATCCTTGTTGCTATTGACTATTTAAACCAAATGGATTGAAGCCAAAACCTTCAAGGAAGTGACTAAGAAGGCCGTGGTTGACCTTTTGCATGCAAATATCATTTTTTGGTTCGGAATCCCCAAGACTCTCATCACGAACAATGGGTCAAATCTCAACAGTCACTTAATGGGAGAAGTGTGTCATCAATTCTAGATCACACATCGAAATTCTACCCCGTATCTCCCCAAGGTGAACGGAGCGGTTGAGGCGGCCAATAAGAACATAAAGAAGATACTTCGTAGAATGGTGGAAGGGTCCAGGTAGTGGCATGAGAGGTTAACTTTTGCATTGATAGGCTATCGCACTACCATTCGCACCTCGGTTGGGGCAACCCCATATTCGTTGGTGTATGGCTTAGAAGCAGTAATCTCAGCTGAAATCGAAATCCCTTCTCTTAGAATCGGATTTGAAGTAGGAATCGACGATGAAGAATGGGTTAAGACTCATTTGGAGCTATTGAGTATGATTGACGAGAAAAGATTGGCGGCAGTGTGTCACGGCTAGTTGTATCAACAGAGGATGGCCAGAGCATATAACAAGAAATGTGCGTCCAAGAAAGTTTGACGTGGACCAATTAGTGTTAAAACGCATCCATCCTCACCAGGACGAGGCAAAGGGCAAGTTTGCTCCAAACTGGCAAGGACCGTTTGTCCTGCCAAGAGTGTTGTCCAATGGGGCATTGTATCTAACAGATATGGAAGGAAAATGTGTAGAAATGGCTATTAATTCAGATGTAGTTAAAAGATATTATGTATGATTTTCTTTTGTTGAAATCATTGTCTACACTTGGCGTTTGTTTGTACTTTGCATGTTTTAGAGACTAAAATGATGAAGGCATTTTATTCAGCTATCTAAACACTTTACCCTTTGTTAACCCTCTTGAGCTTCAATTATTTTCTTGCATACCCCTCTTTCGAAATCAGTAATGAAAGTTAGAAGCCAAGCATAAGAAGGCAATGAAAGGGCAAGAAGGAAAGGAGAAAAGGAAGCAAAACAAAGGAAGAAGATAAAGGAGAAAAGAAAGAAAGAAAAGAAAGGAAACAAAAAGAAAAAAAGAATAAAAAGAAAATAAAAGAAATGAAAAAGAAAAAGAAAGACAAAGAACAAAAAAAAAGAAAAAGAAAAATAAAGGTGAGAAAAGAACAACAAAAAGAAAGGAGGAAAAGGAAAACAAACAATAGTGAAAGTAAGGAATCAGTAGGAACTACGTTTGACCTGATTCCTTCTTAGGATACGTAGGCAGCCTCACCACTCTACCATATTTAAATAAAATCCAAAGGCCCCAAGAAAGAAACTGGGTCAGAAATTGCACTGGTTTGGATTCCGAAAGTGGTAGAGTTTTGAACCTATAAAAGCGATTTTTGAGCCTCTCACATCCCTACTTTCTAACCTTGTCCAAAAGCCTACATTACAGTCCAAGGAAAGACCTTCTGATCAACCTATAAGAAATATCGGGGCAAGCAAGGAGAGGTGGCCTATACCTGGGGGCGACACTCTAGTTCCTACAGAAAATAATAAAAATGAGAGAGTCTTATTGGTGAAAACCCTCACGGGAACCATAATGCGATAAGAGCTTGAGAGAAATAAAATGAGAGAGTCTTATTGGTGAAAACCCTCACGGGCACCATAAGGCGATTAGAGTTGAGAGAAATAAAAAATGAGAGAGCCTCATTGGTAAAAACCCTCATGGGCACTGTGAGGCGAAGATAAGGCAAGAAGCGATTACCAGAAAGGGGCTGTTGGCAGAAATTCGCTCAGAATACCGTAAGACAAGCAAAGCTAGGGTTTGTTTGAAGGAATTGGGTTAGAAATGGTCACAACAATGAAAGCATGGCAACAAAAGGCTGGCCATCAGAATAGACTGGATCGACCAGGCCGAAGTGCATGT
This sequence comes from Nicotiana benthamiana, assembly GCA_034376525.1. Taxonomy (NCBI): domain Eukaryota; kingdom Viridiplantae; phylum Streptophyta; class Magnoliopsida; order Solanales; family Solanaceae; genus Nicotiana; species Nicotiana benthamiana. Next base: position 3,893,220 of record CM067326.1, read on the forward strand.
CATGATCACGAAAGACCAGTTACTCCTTCTCAGATAAGTTCTCTTTCTCTTCCCTTTACCCCAACCTCCACTCGGAGTCATTGCATTTCATTCTTCTTTCGATTCTCTAGAGTCATTTGTTTAAGCAAACGAGAGAAATTTCAGAGCCTATTATCAGCTCCCAAAGGGACAAAGCGCATGACACCTAAAAACGTTACAAAGATAACAAAGTCTGAAACAGCAAGGGGAAGGATTCACAAGAGCTTCAATTGATGAAAGAGACAAGAGTTGGCAAAGTAAAAGAGAACCACACAGAGATGCGGATGCAAAGTGAAACCACAAAGGTTCTAGGGTCAGCCGAGCATAATACACCGACCGAGCAATCTCAGAAGGGATGCAAGGTTAGCACAACACAAGATGGGAAAGGTCACAAGGGTTGACCAAGCACAATACATTAACTCATCAGTCGTCGGGGAAAAACATAAATAATTCCGGCAAAGGGTCAGAGATGCAATACAAAGTGGGGAGCAAAGTAAAGACACAAAGGTCAAGGATCAACCAAACATTGTAGACTGACCGGGTAATCTCAGGAAAGGATGTAAGAATTTTAGCAAAGGCTTAGAAATGCAACGCAAAAATGAGGAACAGAGTAAAGTTACAAGGGTCAGAAGGCCAGCCAAGCATAATACATTGACTTGTTCATCTCGGGAAAGGTGCAAGAATTTTGGCAAAGGGGCCAGGAGTGTAACACAATAATGGGGAGAAAAGCAAAATCATGAAGGTTCGGGGTTAGCCAACCAACTCAGGCCACTCATCATCAACAAGGAAAATTGAACACAACGGAACACGACAATGGGCAGGCCGCTTCCAACAAGAATTCCGCAAGCTAACCACCACTTTTCAAAATAACTTGTTTTCTTTAATTGACAAAGGGACAGAAAAATTGCAGAAGACCCTAAGGGAGACCGTCCACAGGGGAAAGTAGGCACATCGTAGGTATGATCAAAATCTCAGGGCCCACCTTGAAGTGGGGCTCAGTTCAAACTCAAAAGGGACATTGTCCGTCATAAATATCCTCCTCAGCAATGAGCACAAGGGGTTAAACTTTAACTAGCAAACCTAACAGGAACAACTGAGGGTTAAAAAAGGCATGGAAGTTGAGATGGAACATAGTTTAAAACTCAAACAGGTGCGGGTAACATGGGCAAGCACCTACACCTTCCCTAGTAAGAGTCGCAGAAACCCTCCTGGACAACAATCACTAGCAGAAACAACCAGAAATTAGAATTAGTATATAAGAACCCTCAGGACCCTCATGGAAAATGGGACTCATTTTAAGGTTAGGTGTAATCAGGGGTAACAAAGAGCAAAAAGCGACTTGCATAGGATTCAGTTAGAGGTTGTCAGGACCCTCCTGAAAAATGAGACTTAGCCTAGAACACAGACAGTCGGGTGGCATGGTCAAACCAAAATACTTCCCCAACAAGAGTCATCAAGATCCGCCTGGATAATGAGAGTTAATCGTGGGAGTTGTCAGGACCCCCCTTGATAATGGGACGTAGCTGTAAATACAAGCCATCATCAGACACATTTGGTAATCTAATTATGAGTTTTCAGGACCCCACTGGATAATGGGAAGTAGTTTTAATAATCAGTCACCAACAGATCCCTAGCAGATATAACCCATAACAAGACATAGTGGAAAATAATACCGTTTGGGAAACATAACATAATATTAAGGTTGTCACCAATTAAGAATAGTCAGGACCCTCATGGATAATGGGACTTACCTTTAGAAATAATCGGTAAGGGAATTTGATTAACACTCACAGATCCGCCCAGCATCAAACTGGGGCAGAAAGAATTTCTTGTGTTTTGCTTGTTTTACTGCGATCAAGTACACATGCAGCAGTTTCAGGAATATATTTCAAGTTTCAAGTGATAGTAATCAGGCGCCCACCTGTAGAACAAGAGAATATTTTTCAAGTTAGAAGTTTTCGTAATCAGGCGCCCACCTGTAGAACAAGGAAATATTTTTCAAGTTACAAATTTTCGTAATCAGGCGCTCACCTGTAGAACAAGGGAATACTTTACAAGTTTTTAAGGTTTGGTAATCAGGCGCCCACCTGTAGAACAAGGGAATACTTTCCAAGTTTTCAAGTTTTTGTAATCAGGAACCCACCTGTAGAACAAGGGAATACTTTCCGAGTTTTCAAGTATCGGAAATCAGGCACCCACCTGGAGAACAAGGGAATACTATTCAAATTTCAAGTTTGGTAATCAGGCGCCCACCTGTAGAACAAGGGAATACTTTCTAAGTTTTCAAGTTTCGAAAATTAGGTATCCACCTGCAGAACAAGGGAATACTATTCAAATTTCAAGTTTGGTAATCAGGCGCCACATGTAAAATAAGAGAATATATTTCAAATTTCAAGTTTTGGTAATCAGGTGTCTGCCTTGAGAACAAGGGAATACATTTCCAAGTTTTCAAAGCTTTGGTATTCAGGCACCCACCTGCAGAACAAGGGAATATTTTTCAATTTCAAGTTCGGGAATCAGGCGCCCACCTGGAAAACAAGCGAATAATTTTCAAGGATTAAAGTTCGGGTAATCAGGCACCCACGTGTAGAACACGGGAATAAATTTCAAGACTCACACTTTGGTAATCAGGCACCCACCTGCAGAATAAGGGAATTATTTTCAATATCTCAAGTCTCAGTAATCAGGCGCCCAACTGGAACAAGGGAAAATTTTTCAAGTTTTCAAGCTTTGGTAATCAGGCGTCCACCTTCAAAACAAGGGAATATTTTTAAATTTCAAGTTCAGAATCAGGCTCCCACCTGGAAAACAAGGGAATAATTTTCAAGGATTCAAGTTCGGGTAATCAAGCACCCACCTGTAGAACAAGGGGATACATTTCAAGGCTCAAACTTTGGTATCAGGCGCCCATCTACAGAATAAAGGAACATTTTTTAAAATCTCAAGTCTTAGTAATCAGGCGCCCACCTTGAAAACAAGGGAATAATTTTCAAGTTTTTTAAGCTTTGGTAATCAGGCGCTCACCTGCAGAACAATGGAATATTTTTCAATTTCAAGTTCGAGAATCAGGCGCCCACCTGGAAAATAACGGAATAATTTGTAAGGATTCAAGTTCGGGTAGTCAGGCACCTACCTGTAGAATAGGGAATACATTTCAAGACTCCAACTTTGGTAATCAGGTTCCCACCTGCAGAATAAGGGAATATTTTTCAAAATTTCAAGACTCAGTAATAAGACGTCCACCTAGAAAATAAGGGAATAATTTTCAAGGATTCAAGTTTGGTAATCAGGCGCCCACCTGCAGAACAAGGGAGTATTTTTTTTTATTTCAAGTTTGGTAATCAGGCACCCACCTGGAAAACAAGGGAATACTTTTAAAGATTCAAGTTTGATAATTAGGCGCCCACCTGTCAGAACAAGGAAATATTTTTTAAGTTGCAAGATTTGGTTATCAGGCACCCACCAGCAGAACAAAGGAATATTTTTCAAAGGATTCAAGTTTGGTAATTAGGCACCCCCTGGAAAACAAGGGAATACTTTTAAAGATTCAAGTTTGGTAAGCAGGCGCCCACCTGTCAGAACGAGGGAATATATTTCAAGTTGCAAGATTTGGTAATCAGGCGCCCATCTGTAGAACAAGGGAATATTTTTCAAGATCCAAGTTTTGGAAATTAGGCACCCACTTGTAGAACAAGGGAATATTTTTTCAGGTTACAAGTTTTGGTAGTCAGGAGCCCATCTGTAGAACAAGGGAATATTTTTCATGATTCAAGTTTAGTAATCAGGAACCCACATGTAGAACAAGGGAATAATTTACAAGTTGCAAAGTTTTTGTAATCAAGCGCCCAACAAGGGAATACAAGTCAAGTCCAACAATTCGGCAACAAAGATAGAAGAAGAAAAAACAACAAGGCAACAAGGAGTTTACAGGAAGAAATGCCAGTCAACAAGGCAACAAGGAGTTCACAGGAAGAAATACAAGGCAACAAAGCAACAAGGATCAAGATAAAGATTGAAGAATTATACATGGGAATCTTGTAACTCATAGTTGATAGGTATAGCTAGCATAGTTTTGATTTCCTTTTGGTGTAATAAGGGGTCTAGCAGCAGCAACGGCAACAGTGAAATCACAGCTCCTGGTAGTCCCAACTGCCAAGCACTCCAGAACGATACTGACCTGATTCCTTTATAGCCAAGGATATGTAGGAAACCTTTGAAGTAGGGTTCGGTCAAAATGCTTTCCAGGGAATTCAAAACAGGCAAAAATCTCGTAGTTGCTCATTTATCCTTTCCTAGAAACCCTTCGTGTCTCCGAGCAAAGAGGGGCAGCTGTGAGCACGTGATTTTTTCCTCGCTAAAAATGTTCCTATAAAAGTCACTAAAATTAGAATCTCTCATTTATTATTTCAATTTGTAGGAATTAATTGCGTGATTTTATGGTTTTTGCATTTTTCTTTTTACTATTTGAATTTTTTTAGGAATTAATTGCGTGATTTGAATTTTTAGGAATTAATTGCATAATTTTGTGTTTATTTGCATGTTGCACATTTTAATTAAACATAATTTATAAAAATACAAAAAAGGGCATGTTTGCATTTAGGATTTAATTTATACATTTTTCTTTTGGGTTATTAGTTAATTAATATTGAAAATAAAAAAAATTGTTATTCTTACATTTGTTCAATTTTCTTTTTAAATTTAGAATTTAGGATTTCATTTAGTCTATTTTGTAGAAGTTAAATTTTCTTTGTTTTATTTTTATTTTATTACTAAAATATGAAAATATAATTAAAACAAAAAAAGAGTGAATAAATAAATGAATATAACTTGGGTCTTTCATAAAAGACCATGATTTGGGTTATTTTCTAGCAACAAACGTGGCCCAAAAACCACCAGACCCACCAAATTTGACCCAAACCTAAAGCCCCCACCCGGTCCAAAGTGCCTGGTCCAAAACGACGTTTCACGCCAAAGAAATCTGAGCCATTTGACCAATCTTGATCGAACGGTCGAGATGCGGGGGGTGATACACTATATAAGTGTCTTATTACACCCCCCGCCAGACAATGTCGTACCCTGTCCAAACCTAACCCTAAAATTCTTCGGTGTAACACCATGTGACACCACCCTCCCTACGCTGTCCGCCGCCGGCCACAAATCATCGCTGCCGACGGCGTAACTCCAAATCCGTCCAAAACTACACCACATAATCACCTCACCCTCCACTTTCCAACCCCACCACTGGTTGCCCTCAAATAATCCCACACCTCGTCGAATATCCGTTTGAAACTCGACAACCCCGCCGTCCACGGCGGCGACTATCCACCAAACACCCATAATTTTACACCCTACCCTCATCACAGATCTGAAACAATCATCCCTGAAATCACACCACATCTGTTCGAATATTGATTTGAATAGCCCGGCCAAAACCTAACCATCTCCAAAATTCGCCAAACCAATATTGTGCACTCTCCTCACAGCCCTCAACCCAAATCCATGGCTCATGGCCCTCGAATTTCCCTCGTCCGGTTCAAATGCTAAATCAAAATTAGCCAAAACCTGTTTAGTGCTGCATGTGGTCTCTGAAGACATAATCTTAAGCTATGTTTTCTAACTTTGTTTATTTTAGTAGAATATCGTTGTAGAGGTCCTCTTCTGCTTCTCTCAGTATATTCTTAGTCTTCATGCTCTCTTCTCTTTCTTTCTCTTATGTTTGGTTTAATTCATGGTTCATTTGTTTGATAGGCTTATAGCATAGTGGGCATAATTATTCCTTTGTTCTCCTCCTGAATGTCTTCATTTTGGGTCCATTATTCTATTTTTGGCCGACCTTATTATTTGGAGGGGGGGGGGGAGTCTGTATATGAAAAGTCAATTGGTGTTTGTTCTTTGATTCTAATTTCTTATCTTTGTATCTTTTGGGTAAATGTATACGCTTACTGATATGTTCTTCTCTTAAGTGTCCTTTATTTTTGTTCAATTTTGTCTAACCTTGTTAGTTAGGGTATGTTTATTAAAAGTCAATTGGGGTTTGTTCTTTGATTTTGGATTTCTTATCTTTGGATCTTTGGATAAATATACATGCTCATTGATCTGTTTCCTCTCTTGAATGACTTTTTATTTTGGTTCATTATTTCCATCATGGACTGATTGGATTAGTTGAGTCTGTTATTGGAAGGCAACCCTTGCTTATATCTTGAGTTTTGCCCAAGATGATCTTGTTTTGATTTTTGTAATTTGCTTTGGTTGGACCTGTGTTGCTGCATAATTGTAGTTGATTTAGACCTTGGTCAATTAATTCAAATATTTAGGATGATTTGGGTCCTGTGGTTCAGACTCTAGGGCATTTGATTGTAGTAGAGTTAAGATTGGGGTAGAGATGTGCTAGGGTTAATAATTGTAGGAACAATGCAAGGATAATTTAGGTAATGTAACAAGGAATCTTTGGCAGTTAAGTTAAGAAACTTCTGGAATAGGGAGTAATTGCAATTCCGATTTCTATTTTGTGGTAACTTGGGTAGCAAGCTAGGAAATGGGGGACTAAGGTAGTAAATAAAATAAGGACTACAGGGCAACTAAAATCTGAAGGTAGCCTTATGTGTGAGGATATAGATACTAGCACTCAAAGATAAAAAGGGGGGATAGAGAAAAGGAGCTGAAAAATCAGGGAGCTGCTACTTCAATCAATTCTCTGAGCTTAAAACTTCACAAATTTGATCAAAAACTAATTTTGATTTCTTTTTCTTCTTATCATGGACTAAAAGTTTAATTGTTGAGTTGTTTGTTTGGCTGAAGTTTGAGTTAGTTTGGCTATTTAAAATTGGTATTGGTTGTGTGACTTGCATCTCTTGGGTTTTAAAAGTACTAAGTCTACTGTTCCATTGATTTGGGGGTCTACTCATTGATTTTCTCGTTAAATCTGGGTTATTTATAACTATTGTTACTGTTTTGCTTTATGACTGCCTGCTCATAGGTTTCTTCTTCATTCCAGATACACACTCAAAGTTCCCTAATGCAATCCTTCGAATTAAATGGAAAGGAAGCCTGGCTTTTCTATTTGGAGTCTACTTGGATTGTATAACTGATTAGGAAGTAGTATACTTTATGTAGTGTAATTTGTACATTTATGTAATTCATCCTCATTCACCTGGTTTGTATGTGGACTGTATAAGGATTGACTGAAAGATTTACTCTAATTTTGTTATGGTTCGTAGTAGAACTATCGCCTAGTATAGTGTTAGATAAGGTAAATCTATTTAAAAGTTTACCAATCATCAATAGGGTCATCGATGTGGTATTTATTGTATTTCAGTAGCATGAAATTGGAAATCAGGTGTTCATTCATGTAAGTTCATACATACCAATTTTAAATAAGGGAGTTTTCTTTATAATTAGTGTCGTTTGAATTTGTTGGCCCTGAGTCTAAACTTCGTGCGTTAATAAGTTGTTATGTCATTTTCCCTGAATCATGTGAGTACTAATTGAATAATCAGCAGCCTGCTCTCATATATAATATATATTTTCTATCGTTGTAAATTTTGTTAGAGATAATTGTGCAAGTTTTCATGCAAATGAGGATATCGATCCACCAAGGATAAGCGCTCAACAGCCCGTCTATGGTGAGCTGGGCCTCAGCCAGGGCTACTGCGTAGCCCAGTGTGGTTTTACTTCACTGAGATTCTTCAATGACTGGTTTGACAAGGTTGGATAAAGAATCCACCACCCTTGGGCTCACTTAAGAGCCCAATGGCTTGGAATTGAAGTCTAAGTTATGAAATGCCCATTAATCAGCTTTAATAGAGACAAACTTAGAAGAAAACTACAGTTTGCTTTAGAGCTTCCCTTTAAAATAATAAATCGAGATGAGCAGTGCTGAATAAACTAAAAATTGCACGGCTATCGCTTGTTTAATCTTGAATCAATCCTTAGATCCCGAGGCGTGCCGTTTAGCGAATTCCATGGCCCTCGCAAATTGCGAACATATAATTGTTTTAGGGGCACTAGCTTAATAATTTACCTTTCTTAAACTCGGGTGCACTTTTATGTGACCCAAATCCAAATCTCAACGAAGTTGAAATGTGCCAAAACCACAGGTACATTTATGTGACGTGGTTCAAGACACGTTTTAAAGATGTTGCATTTCTTTTTTAAACATAATAATAATAAAAGTGGTTAAAAGATTTAATATACACATAGGTTCATAGTGGTACAGAGTCGGATAATTTAAGTCAAATATAACAGTTAAGCGACCGTGCTAGAACCACGGAACTCGGGAATGCCGAACACCTTCTTCCGGGTTAACATAATTTGTTACCTAAAATTCTGGTTCGCGGACTGTTAAACAGAGTCATTCTTTCGATTGTCCTTTAATTGGAAAAACTCCCTTATCTACGCCCTTTGCAGGGAGGTAGTAGCCGAAAAGAGGTGTGACAATCACAAGCTAAGATAAATACTCTATAGCTCTAACTCCGGAATGTCTAACAAAACAGAAAAGTACAGAAGGGCTAAACACTAAAGGCCGGAATAGAAAGGGACTTATTAGTCTGCGGACGCAGCAGATGTACCTCAGAGTCTCTAAGCAGTCGCCTTCCTCAAGGATGGTAAGCCTAATCAGTATTACCCAGATCTACACATGAAAAACATGCACAGAAGGGGCAGATCTGCACATGAAAAACATGCACAGAAGGGGCATTAGTACACCACAACGGTACTTAGTAATTTCCAAGCCTAACCTCGGTCTTGTAGTGACGAGGAAGGTGAGAGCCCTACTGAGGTTAAACAAATAATCAAATGATAGGATAAAATAAGCAGTGAAATTGAGAATCTAAAGTAAGTACCTATACAACATAATAAGAGTACGATAACATCAATAGAGATAAAAACAAAAACACAAGGAAATACCACTCATATCAAGGATGATAACCGGGGATCTCTTGGTATTTCGAGGATCTCTTCGTATCTTCAGTGTATACAAGGGATACTGGTATCCCGAGGATCTCTTAGTATCCTCAATATATGCCAAGGATCTCTTAGTATCCCGAGGATCACCTGGTGTCCCCAATGTATGCCAGGGATCTCTTGGTATCTCGAGGAACTCTTGGTATCCTCAATATACGTGCTAGGATCTCTTGGTATCCTGCACCTCAGTCCAGGTCACAAATACGTACAAGGGATCTCTGGGATGCCTTCCTGTATTCCCAAATTAAGACATTCAGAAGTAACACAAAATACTGAAAGTAAGGCTAATATTATACCCAGTCAATAGTTAATTCTAGCCTAATATGTTTCATGTAATGCAATTAAGGAAGTTTAAACAAATAGGCTAATAAGTCAGCTAAACATGCTTTTCTAATCTAAAAATAGGCTAAATTCACAAGTAGGGTAAAGCAGGGAAAAAGGAACTCAATTGGAATCCTTAAAGAAAAATCAGATTTTTCAACAATTAGCTCAAGTACGCACTCGTCACCTCACGTACAAGGAATTTCAATTATCAAATATGTCATGTACTAAGGGGAAAGTCCCCCACACAAGTTAGGCAAGTCACTTACCTTGAACTAGCTCAAAATCAACCTGAAACCACGTCTTTGCCACGAGTACTCGACTCCAAATGGCCCAAATCTATTCAATGAATTTGTATAATGTAAATAACACTTCAAGTTACTGATTCTACAGCTAAATTCTAAGCTAAGACGCAAAATTGTGTAAAATAAAAAAAATGCCCCTCGATCCCATGTCTTGGAATCGAGTAAAAATTATATATTCTAGATGCTCATTAATTCACGAGTCTAACTATATAAGAATCTATCAAATTAGATGTCAAAAACCCAAGCAAAACTCAATAATTCGGCCTATGAAGTTTATCCAATTTTCTCCCAAAATTTCCACCAAAATTTGAAATTTTAAAACTAAATTTAAGTTAGGAATCATGGAAATTGACCTAAGTTGGGTAGAGATCACATACCCAAGTTACCCAGGTGTGAAAGTCGACAAATATCGCCCCTCCCGAGCTTTCAAATTCGAAAATGTGCAAATAGGCTTAAACCCTCGAATTGGGATTTTAAGAAATCTGCCCAGGTACTTTGTACATCGCAATCGCGAAAGGGAACCGGCGATCACAAAGAGTAAAATTTGATGGCTCTTGAACTGGGTGACGCAAAGGCGAGATTGGTCACGCGAACGCTGAGAAGGAAAAGGTAGGCTTACGCGAACGCGGACAAAGCAATGCGAATGCAAAGGAGGAAGGGACAGACTTCCATAATCGCGAGCCAATTAATGCGATCACGAAGAACAATATAATCACCCCCAGGAATTACACTAAGCGAACACGGAGGAAAGGTTGCGAACGCGATGAAGGAAACTCGATACCAGATTGTATTTGCAACTCTACAAGTTCCAAAATGACCCGTTGAGCATCCGAAACACATCGAAGGCCCCCGAGACCTCAACCAAACCTGCCAACCAATCCCAAAACATAATTCAAACTTGTCCAAACCTTTGGAACGCTAAAAAAATATATCAAAACACCTATTTTTTATTGGATTCAAGCTTAAATTTCCAAAAACTTTAAAACAACACTTGCGATCAAAAAGTCCACCAAACCTCGTTCGAATAACCTAAAATTTTGCGCACTCATCCCAAATGACATAATGGAACTACTAAAACTCTCGCAATTCCACTCCGACCCTCGGATAAAAATCTCACTATCGAACCGGAAAACTTCGAAATTCAACTTTCGGCATTTCAAGCCTAAATTAGCTACGAACCTCTAAAACACAATCCGAACATGCCCCTATACCCAAAATCACCTATCAAAGCTAACAGAACCATCAAATTTCAATTTTGAGGCCGTATTTACATTGTTCCGACTACAATCAACTTTCCAACACTTAAGTATCATTCAGGAACTAAGTGTCCCAAAACTCTCTGAAACTTAAAATCGAACATCCCGCCAAATCAAAATAGCAAAATTAAACATCGAGAGAAGCAGTTAATACGGGATCGAGGCATTAATTATTAAGATGACCCGCCGGGTTGTCACATCCTCCTACACTTAAACATCCGTTATTCCTTAAACGAGCATAGAGACATACCTGAAGTAGTGAAAAGATAATGGTAACAGCTGCATATATCCTACTTAGTCTCCTAGGTTGCCTCCTCGACCGGGTGACCTCGCCACTGAACCTTCACTGATGCAATGTTCTTTGACCCCAGCTTTCTAACCTGCATGTCCAATATTGCCACTAGCTCCTCAACAAAAGATATATCCTTGTCCAACTGGACTAAAATGAAATCAAACACGCACGACGGATCACCGTGATACCTCCGGAGCATCGAAACATGAAATACCAAATGAACTCCTGCCAGGATGGGAGGTAAGGCAAGCTTATAAGCAACCTCCCCAACTCACCTCAATATATCAAAAGTGCCAATAAATCTGGGACTCAACTTACCTTTCTTCCCAATTCTCATAACGCCCTTCATAGGTTAAACCCAAAATAGAACCCGGTCTCCAACCATATAGGAAATATCACGAACCTTCCGGTCCCCATGGCTCTTCTGTTTGGACTAGGCTGTACAGAGTCTATCTTGAATCACCTTAACCTTCTTCAAGGTATCCTGAACTAAGTGTGTGCCCAATAACCTAGCCTCTCCTGGCTCATACCAACCTGCCGGATATCTACACCACCTACCATCTAAAGCCTCATACAACGCCATCTGAATGCTGGACTGATAACTGTTGCTGTAGGAAAACTCCGCCAATGATAAGAACTCATCCCAAGACCCTCCAAACTCAATCACACACGCACAGAGCATATCCTCAAGAATCTGAATAGTGCAGTCGAACTGTCCATCCGTCTAAGGATGAAATGCTCTACTCAACTCTACCCGAGTACCCAACTCACGCTGAACGAACCTCAAAATTCGTGATGTAAACTAATTACCTCTACCTGAAATAATAGAAACTGGAATACCATGCAGACGAACAATCTCTCGGATATAAATCTCCGTCAACTGCTCCAAAGAATAAGTAGTACACATAGGAATGAAATGAGAGGACCTGGTGAGCCGATCCACAATCACCCAAATAGCATCAATGTTCTTCAAAGTCTGTGAGAGTCCAACTACAAAGTCCATGGTGATCCGCTCCCACTTCCACTTCGGAATCTCTATTTTTTGAAACAACCCACCCCGCCTCTAGTGCTTATTCTTCACTTGCTGACAGTTGAGGCACCGAGCTACAAGTCCAACTATATCTTTCTTCATCCGCCTTTACCAGTAGTGCTACTTCAAATCCTGATACATCTTTGCAACACCCGGTTTGATGGAATACCGTGAACTATGGGCCTCCTCCAGAATCATATCTCAGAGCCCATCAACATTGGGTATACAAGTCCGACCCTGCATCCTCAATACCCCGTCATCACCAATAGTCACATCTCTGGAATCACCGTGCTGAACCTTGTCCTTGAAGACAAGCAAATGAGGTTCATCATATTGCTGCTCCCTGATACGATCAAAGAAGGAAGACCGAGAAACCATGCAAGCTAGAACCCGACTGGCCTCCGAAAGATCCAATATCACAAACTGGCTGGCTAAGGCCTAAACATCCATCTCCATAAGCCTCTCTACTGTTGGTAAATAAGCCAGACTCCCCAAACTCTCTCTCGATGGCTCAAGGCATCGACCACCACATTGGCCTTGCCCGGGTGATACAGAATAGTGATATCATAATCCTTCTATATCTCTAGCCATCTCCTCTGACTCAAATTAAGTTCCTTATACTTGAACAGATGCTGCAAACTCCAGTGATCAGTATATATTTTCATAGGGTACGCCGTACAAGTAATCACACCAGATCTTCAAGGAATGGAGAATGGCAGATAACTCAAGATCATGGACATGATAATTCTTCTCATGTATATTCAACTGTCTAGACACGTAGGTAATCACCCTACCGTCTTGCATCAATACCGCTCCAAGGCCAACTCTCGAGGTATCACAATAGACAGTATAAGATATGAACCTATAGGCAATATCAAAATTGGGGCCGTAGTCAAAGTTGTCTTGAGCTTCTGAAAGCTCGCCTCACACTCTTCCATCCACTAGAATGGAGCACCCTTCTGGGTCAGTCTAGTCATAGGGTCTACAATCGATGAAAACCCCTCAACAAAACAACAGTAGTAACCCGCCAAACCAAGGAGACTACAGATCTCTATTGCTAAGAATGGTCTAGGCCAACTCTATACTACCTCTACCTTCTTCGGATCCACCTGAATACCCTCACTCGATACCATGTGGCCTAAGAATGCCATAGAGTCCAACCAAAACTCACATTTTGAAAACTTTGCATATAACTTCTTTTCCCTCATAGTTTGAAGCACTTCTCTCATGTGTTGCTCATGATTCTCCCGACTCCGGTAATACACCAGAATGTCATCAATAAAGACAATGACAACAAATTCGAGATATGGCCGGAATACACTGTGCATCAAATGCATAAAAGCTGCTGGGGCATTGGTCAACCCAAATGACGTAACAAGAAACTCAAATTACCATGCCGAGTCCTGAAAGTAGTCTTCGGGATATCTTGCTCTCGAATCTTCAACTAATGGTTAACTAAGCGCAAGACAATATTTTAAAACACTCGTGTGCCTTGAAGCTGGTCAAATAGATCATCAATACGAGGCAAAGAATAACAGTTCTTCACTATAGCCTTGTTCAACTGGAGATAATAAATACACCTACGCATAGAACCATCCCTTTTCTTCACATACAAGACAGGAGCACCCCAAGGTGATACACCGGGTCGAATAAAACCCTTATCAAGTAATTTCTTGCAGCTCATCCTTCAACTCGTTCAACTAAGGAGGAGTCATACGATACGGAGTGGAAATAGGCTGAGTACCCGGAAACAAATCAACACCAAAATCAATATCTCTATCAGGAGGCATGCTTGGGAGATCAGCCGGAAATGCATCAGAAAAGTCCCGTACTATTGGAATTGAATCAACTGAAGAGGTATCAATACTGACATCTCTCACATAGGCTAGATACGCTTTACACCCCTTTTGAGCCATACACTGAGCTTTAAGGAAAGAAATAACTCTACTGGGAGTGTGATCTAAAGCACCCCTCCACTCAACACACGGTACACCTAGCAAAGCCAGCGTCATAGTCTTGGTGTGACAATCAAGAATAGAAAAATGGGGCAACAATCAGTTCATGCCCAAGATAATATCAAAGTCTAACATGCTGAGCAATAATAGATCGGCTTTGGTCTCAAAATCATTAAGAGCAACAAAAAACGACCGATAAATGTGGTCCACAATAAAAGAATCTCCCACATGAGTAGAAATATAAATAGGGAAACTCAAAAAATCACGAGATACACTCAAATAAGGAGACAAATAAGAATAAGTGGAGCCTGGATCGAATAGAACTGATGCATCCTATGACAGACCAGTATAATACATGTGATGATAAAATCAGAGGCGATACCGTTGGTATGGGTAGAAAGGGTATAATATTGGGCCTGACCTCCCCCTCTAGGGCGACGTCTACCTCCATGACCTCCACTTCTAGCTGGCTGAGCAGGTGGGGTAGCAACTGGAACTGTAATCATAGCCTAAAAACTATGCATGGCAAGTTGTGGCTGAGAAGTCTGTGGAGGTGCACTCCTCCCTAAAATAGAGAAATCCCTCACCATGTGGCGGGTGTCACCACACTCAAAACAAGCTCTGGGAGGACATGGTGTCTGTGACTGGCTCAGGCTAAGTCTGCTGGATTGACCTCTAAAAGCACCCCGTGCATGAGGCACACTAGAAACTGGAGGTGCACAACAAGGCTCCTGAGTCCTAGGAGGAACTGGAGCACTACTGGCTGCTGGAAGAGCTGAATGAACAGGGTGACTCTTATAACCCCTACTATGACGACCTGAAACTGAGGTACGAGCACTAGAATAACGGCTTGATTTTTGAGACCTCTTGGCGTCCCTCTCAGCTGTCTCCCTAACATGCATACCCCCAATCCTCCTAGCAGTGCTCACCACCTGCTAATAAGGAATATCTGTCTATACCTAGTGCTGGGAATAAGCCCCTCAATAAACTGGTGAACCCTCTCGGGAACAGTAGAAACGAAGGCCGGTGCATGCCTAGCCAAGCTAGTATAACGAACAATATACTCTGAGATAGTCATTGCACCCTGCACAAATGCTCAAAATCGGCCCACCATGTATCTCTGAGGCTCTGAGGAACAAACTCTCTCAGAAATAGGTTTGAGAATTGTATCCTAGTTAGCGAAATGGCCTCGTTCGGACTGTCTAACTCATAGGTGGCTACTCGAAGTTGGAAAGTAGTGAATGAAACCCCGCTCGATTCTGATATACCCATAGTACGGAGGATATGGTAGCAATCCTCTAGAAATCGCAAGGCATCCCCTGATGCTAACCCACTGAATACAGGAGGATTATATTTCTTGAACCTCTCAAGTCTCCGGTGCTCATACTTTGAAGTTGTTGCGCTATCCTCGGGCTGAACTGGCACTGTAGGAGAAACATGAATAATCTTTGGGACTTGATCAATATGCACTCACTGCTCAAGAGTGTGGGCGATGGTAGTCTGTACTAGTCCCCTGGCCTGGGATATGGCTGCAGCAAGGGGAAGCAACTCTACCTGAGCCAAAGTGGTGTACATGCTCATAAACTGTGCCAAAGTCTCCTAAAATGCTGGCGTGATAGTAGCACTAGGTGTCAAGTGCCTGGACCCCAAATGGAACTACTTGTGACTCCTCGGTGGAAGCTCCTGCAGGTGCTCTGGCTGCACCACGTGTGCGTCCTCAATCTCTACCCGACCCCAGCCTCTGATGACTGCAGTAGGGGACGCGAGTACGTGATCATCTCATGTAGCACGTGTGGTCACCATCTATGAAAGAATAGGAACACATAAGTTTATAATTGTGACATCCAAAATCTCGCACGACAAGGAAATCAAATGAAGTGGAATTTCCTAATAGTTACAAAGCCTCTCGTAGATAAGAATAGACGTCTCTTAACCTATAAGTGAGACTTTAATAAACTGGCTTTTGATCCATGAATCCTATGAACCTAGAGCTCTAATACCAACTTGTCACAACCCTGGTTCACCCTCCATGAACCATCGTCACGGCTTCTAGTCTCTACGACTAGGTAAGCCAAAATAACGGAAGATAACCAAAACGTGGGGAAATAAAACGATTTTAAACAGAAATAAAGAAATAATAGTGCTTAAATATTCCACTCGGTGTACACCATATATATAAGTCTCTAAACCAATATCTAAATCCAAGACCCGTAATCCCAAAAATCACAAGCTAAGATAAATACTACATAGCTCTAACACTGAAATGTCTAACAAAATAGAAAAATACAGAAAGGCTAAATACTAAAAGGAGGAATAAAAAGGGACTCCTTGGTCTACAGACGCGGCAAATGTACCTCGGAGTCTCTAAGCAATCGCCTCCCTTAAAGATGGTAGGCCTAATCAGCGGTACCTAGATCTGCACATGAAAAATATGTGCAGAAGGGCCATGAGTACACAATAACGGTACTCAATAAGTGCCAAGTCTAACCTCAGTTGGGTAGTGGCAAGGAAGGTCAGGCCTTACGAAGGTTAAATAAATAATCAAATGACAAGATAAAATTTGCCGTGAAATTGAGAATATAAAGTAAGAACCTATACAACATAATAAGATTACGATAACGTAAATAGAGATAAAAGCAAAAACATAAGGAAATACCACTCGTAGTAAGGATAATAATCGGGGATCTCTTGGTATCCCAAGGATCTCTTGGTATCCTCCATGTATACAAGGTATCTCCTGGTATTCTTAATATATGCAGGGATCTCTTGGTATCCCGAGGATCTATTGATATCCTTAATATATTATAAGGATCTCTTGGTATCCTCAGTATACGTGCCAGGTATCTCTTGGTATCCCGCAACTTAGTCCAAGTCACAAATACATATAAGGGATCTCTCGGGATGCCATCCTGTAGTCCCAAATTAAGACACTCACAAGTAACACAAAATATGCAAAGTAAAAGCCAATCTTATAGCAACAAGTAATTCTAGCCTAACATGTTTCACATAATGCAATTAAGGCAGTTTAAACAAATAGGCAATTAAGTTAGCTAAACATGATTTTCTAGACTAACAACAGGCTAAATTCACAAGTAGAGTAAAATAGGGAAAGAGGAACTCATTTGGATTCCTAAAAGAAAAACAAGATTTTTCAATAATTAGCTCAAGTACGCACTCGTCACCTCACGTACAACGCATTTCAATTATCAAATATGTCATGTCATAAGGGGAAAGTCCCCCACACAAGGTTAGGCAAGCCACTTACCTCGAGCCAACTCAAAATTAACCCGACATCACGTCTTTTCCACGAGTACTCGACTCCAAATTGCCCAAATCTATTTAATTCATTTCCATAATGTATATAACACTTCAACTAATTGATTCTATAGTTAACTTCTAAGCTAATACGTGAAATTGTGTAAAATGACCAAAACGCCTCTCGGACCCATGTTTCGGAATCATGTATAAATTATATATTCCTAATTCTCATCACTCACGAGGCTAAAAATATAAGAATCTCTCAAATTGGATGTCAAAAATCCAAGCAAAACTCAATAATTCGGTCTATGAAGTTTATCAAAATTTCTCCAAAAATTTCCACCAAAAATCAAAATTTAAAGAATAAATATAAGTTAGGAATAATGGAAACTGACCTAAGTTGGGTAGAGATCCATTACCCAAGTTAACTAGGTGTAAAAGTATTCAAAAATCGCCCCTCCTGAGCTCTCAAAATTCGAAAATGTGAATATAGGCTTAAACCCCCGAATTGGGATTTTAAGGAATCTACCCAGGTATTTTGTATATCGCAATCGCGAAAGGAAACATGCGATCATGAAGAATAAAATTTGAAGTCTCCTGAACCGGGCTACATGAATGCGAGATGGGTTACACGAACACGAAGAAGGAAAAGGTAGGCTTACACATTCACGGACAAAGCTATGCGAACGCGAAGGAAGAAGGGGCAGACTTCCGCGATCGCGAGCCAAATAATAACAAAGAACAATTTAATCACCCTCAAGAATTAAACTATGCAACATGAAGGAAAGGTTGCGAACGCGATGAAGGAATCTAGATACCAGATTTTTTGTCACAGCAAAAGAACCAATAGAATCACCTAACCTAGCTGACCACGTAGAACATAAAGGTAGAGACATGGATGAGGAATCCACTGCATAAAATTTCATTAATGTTGCCAAGCATTGGGATCTGTTACCAAGGCATATTGAACCTGTAATATCTGCAACAAAAGGAAAAAAGAAACAGTCAAAAGAGCTCTCCATTGTACATATCAGTAGAGTACAAACAAGGAGTACACTGTCCAAACCCAAAAACATTTAATGGATGCCATTATATGGAATGTGAGGTCAGTTAACACAATGCAAGCATTTGAAAGGCTGATTACAATGCATAGAAAACATCACTTTCAGTTCATAGGAATCATTGAGCCTATGCAACAGTCTCACAAAATGGAGAGGTATAGAACAAGAATTGGTTTGGCACAGGTTGTGGTGAATGAGTCAAACAAGATTTTGGATTTTATTGATGTAATTTTGCATTTACTATTCTGTATAACATGACTGAACAACTGAGTCTGAAATTGATGCACACTGAAACTCATGCTGAGCTCATCCTTACGCTAGTCTATGCAAAATGTGATCGCATTGAAAGAATTGATCTATGGGATTCTTTGTATGCAATGGCATCAGATATGAGAGTACCATGGCTAGTTGGAGGTGACTTTAATGTGATATGGGTTGAGGAAGAGAAGTATGGAGGATTGCCAGTTTCTCTCCTCAAAGTAGATAACTTTAGACACTACATAAATACCTGCAACTTGACAGCTTTGGGTTTTAATGGAATCATATTTACTTGGTGGAATGGAAGAGCAGAGGAGGAATGTATTTTAAAAGATTTAATAGATGTTTTGGCAATGACGAATTGCAACAGACTTTTCCTGGATTGGAGGTAACTATCTTGTCCAAAATTGGTTTCGATCATTGCCCGATGCTGCTGAAATGTGATGTAAAAACTCCCCCAATTAAGAAGTCGTTTATATTTCTTAACTTCTGGACAAAGCATGAAACATTCAAAGATGTAGTGAATTGGAATGCTGATTTAGTGCTAAACCTTTCTACATTTTTATCTACAAGTTAAAGAAACTTAATCATGCACTATCTATCTAGAGCAGAGCCACATATGGGGACATATTCCAGAAGATTGCAAGTCTTGAGGAGGTGGTCCTGGTTCATGAAAGACAATTTGAAGTTAATCTTACATAGACAAACAGACAGAGATTACGACATGTCCAAGCTGAAAAGAATAAATATCTTGCATTATAAGAAGATATTTGGAGACAAAAAGCAGGCATGTTATGGTTCAAAGATGTCGATTGAAACACTAAATATTTCCATGCTCAAGTTAATGGGAGAAGGAAGAGACTGAAATTATCAAGGATCCAGAATAGCCTTGGTAACTGGATTGAAGAAGATCACTTAATAGCACAAGAAGGAGTAAAATACTACAAGGATCAATTTACTGAGAGTACAATTGCTAATGCTTTTGACATTCTAAATCAAGTACCTTCAGTGGTTGATAATGATCCACATGAGAGATTGATGGCTTTGCCTTCTAATGACGAATTGAAGAGAGCAGTTATGGCACTGAATGGGGACTCAACAGGCGGACTGGATGGTTTCACTTGAGCCTTTTACCAAACATGCTGGGAAATCATTGAAGAAGATGTAGTCAGCATGGTCAAGTCTTTCTTTTGTAGTCAGCAGCTTCCAAAGAGTGTGACGCATAAAAACCTGGTTTTATTACCAAAGAAAAAAGAAGTGACTACCTTTGCAGACTTGAGACCAATCAGTCTTAGCAACTTCGTATAAGTATTTTCTCGTGGGTCATTCATGAAAGGTTGGTTGAATTTTTATCGAGCATAACCTCAGACGAACAGGCGGGTTTTGTAAAGGGAAGAAGCATCGTTGAGACTGTACTGTTGACTCAAGAAATCATTAAGTATATCAGGTTAAGAACAAAATCAGGTCCAAACGTCGTGATTAAGCTAGACATGACAAAAGCTTACCTATCATGGCTATTCCTGACTAAAATGTTAAGGAAGATGGGATTTCCTGAAGATTTTATTGGCTTGATATTTGATTTGATTGGGAATAATTGGTACTATATTCTTATAAATGGTAAGCCAAATGGTATTTTCAAATCATCAACGGGAGTTAAGTAGGGAGACCCTCTGTCATCAACCCTATTTATTCTAGCAGCAGAAGCACTGTCGGTTTGAACTCACTGCATACTAACCTGTATTTCCGTGGATTTGGACTCCCAAAATAGAGCCCAAAAATAAACCATCTAGCATATGCAGATGATACAATAATTTTATGCTCATCATATGCAACTTCATTGAGACTTGTAATGGAGGTTCTGCAAGCTTATGAATCATCATCTGGTCAACTGGTGAACAAAGCCAAAACAGCCGTATATCTGCATCAGTTAACGAGTAATGGGGTGATTAACAAGGTGGAAAGGATTACTGGTATAGGAAGACAATGTTTCCCTATGACCTATCTTGGATGTCCTATTTTTTATGCCAGAAGGAGGAGTGATTATTACCTGGGATTAATTACTAAGGTTATGGACAAACTGCAGTCGTGGAAAGCCAAACTCCAATCTGTAGGAGGCAGGGCTGTATTGATCGCAAATGTCCTGCAGAGTATCCCAATTCATATGTTGTCAGCAGTTAATCCGCCAAGCTATGTGATCAACAAATTACATAAACATTTTTGCCAAATTTTTCTGGAGCAGCAATGTGGGAGGAAGGTCATCATGGACTAATATTTGTATGCCTTACGAGGAAGGGGGTATAGGTTTCAGATCCCTTCATGATGTATCCAAGGAACATTTCTGCAAATTGTGGTGGAATTTCAGGACAAAACCCAGCTTATGGTATGCATTTATGTGTCAAAAGTATTGGAAGAAATTATATCCTGTAATTGTACCGTGGAAGGGTGGATCCCATGTGTGGAGAAAAATGCTTGAATGTAGGGACTTGATTGAGCATCAAATCTTCTGGAAATTGAGAATGGGATCGGCTCAATTCTGGTTCGACAATTGGACCAAGATGGGAGCCTTATATTTCCTAGTGCCTGCACAGTTTGTCGTTGATGAAGATATTCAAAATGTCAATGATATGGTTGAAAATGGTATGTGGAATTTTGAAAAATTATTTCAAACTCTACATGATGTTTTGGCAAACCACATTGTGCAGAATATTAGACCACCAAAACAATGTGCAGATTTAGAAACTCTTTTCTGGATGCTTGAAACAAGAGGACATTTTTCAGTGAAATCTGCATGGGATTACCTGCGAAGAAGAGACCTTCCAAGGATATCTTTCAAGATGATATGGGTCAAAGGCTTACCATTGAAGATATCCTTTTTCATGTGGAAGGTGTGGAAATCCAAACTGCCACTTGATGATTTCTTGCGCAGAATAGGATACTACATGGCATCTAAATGTTGGTGCTGTGCTGATCATAAGGAGGAGTCTGTGGTACATTTGTTCTTCACATCCAATGCAGTTAGGAGTGTTTGGAGTTACTTCCTGAGGAGAGCAGGAATTGCATTAGAAGGGTTGTCTTTACAACAAGCAATTTTGTACCTAGATTGAAGCCAGTCTTGCAAGGTTTACCAGCCTGCATCGTATGGGAGTTATGGAAGAGAAGACACGGTTTGAAATATGGAGAAACAGTGTCAGTAAGCAGAGTGATTTACCAGGTGTTATCTATGCTGCAAGCTCTAATCCAACTGAAAAAGCCAGGACTACATGTGCCTCACAAGTGGTTGGACTTACTGACAATGATGGAGAAATACACACCTCGATTGAAATATGATAAAGTGTTATGGGAATTTCCTTCAAGAGGGTGGATCAAAGTGAATACTGATGGAGCTTGCAGAGGGAACCCATGGAGAAGTTCAATTGGATTCTGTTTAAGAGATGAGATAGGTGATTTGATATATGCAGAAGGAAGAGAAATTAACGAGGGATCCAATAATGAATCAGAAGCAGTAGATATTGTGGAGGCACTGAAGACGTGCAAAAATCTTAATTTGTTTCCAGATATGGCTGCAGACAGATTCCTTGCTTTTAAGGAACATTATTGAGGAATCGTGGAATCCTGTATTACTGAACATGTAGAGGATATTTTAAAACTAAAAGATCAAAGTATCATCAAAGTCACACACATATTCAGAGAAAGGAATTCATTAGCAGACCACCTTTCTAACTATGCTCTAGATGAAGGAAATATTGAATGTCATGGTTTCTGGGATATGGACTCAAAAGGAAGGAGGATTATTAATGAAGATAAGATGCGATGTCCATACATAAGAGTGAAAGTGTCAAGGAATTAGGAGGAAAAGTGGTCACAATGCTCAATGCTGGAGCACGCCTAACAAAAGGCAACGCTTGGGGTACAGTGGCAAAGAGTTTCAAGAATTTAGACAAGGGAAGTGAAGAAACAAATGCAATCGACATTAATACAACATGCAGTCACCATGAACGACCAGAGGATAACAAGGGGATATCTTTTTTCATTAACATTTGTTTTCGTTTTTGCAAGGCTGAACTTGCTAACATATACCGAGAAAACTGCATGTTGAGTTTCGAAGGTCAAAAGAATCAGGGATTCTACATGGATTTGAACGTTTTGGTCAATCAAGGGACAAAGATGCAAGGTCCCGGACACAATTGGCATGCTATATTAA
Organism: Nicotiana benthamiana; assembly: GCA_034376525.1. Classification (NCBI taxonomy): domain Eukaryota; kingdom Viridiplantae; phylum Streptophyta; class Magnoliopsida; order Solanales; family Solanaceae; genus Nicotiana; species Nicotiana benthamiana. The sequence continues at coordinate 3,916,136 of CM067326.1, forward strand.
ATCAATACAAAGCATGCTTCGGATTTTCATGCATGACAGCACATGGGAGTGCAAAATCATGCCATTCCTTTGTGAATATGTGCATTGGTTGTCAGCTAAGCATGCTAATTAAATCCATAAACAATGCAAAAAGTTGTGATGGTTGCCATTCACATGTGGTGCTCCACAGCTTTTTCAATTTTAAATTGAAGCTTGGTGAATTTTTAATTGTGGCGTGGGGAAAAGTGCACATAAGAGCTTGCTTTTTAAGCTTTCAATTTTAAAATGAAAGCATGAGACAGACGCATGCTTCTCGATTCACGCTAGGGAAACACTGGGACAGCATGTCAAAAAATTGCTCGAAAAAAACTAGAGCAGTCACGCATGCTGCTTGATCGAGGATTTATTTGGGACAACGTGTTGATTCTTGAGGAGTTGGCGTGCATGCTCCTGGGAATTTCGTGAAAATAGGAACAAAACAGAGTTTTGAAGTTTGGATCTGTGTAGTCTTGGCGCAAGCTCGAACGTGCAAGTAACGATATGCTTCAAACAAATGCCCCTTTCGATTCAAGTGTTATGGCAATAGGTGCAGTCAGGCTCATTAAGCAGTAATGAATACTGTACATTGATGCACGCCTAGGCAATTTAGGGTGCTGGCGAGTTAGCCAGTGGCTATATCAATACCTGCACCACTACTGCATTTTCTACAATTCAAATACATAGGTCGCAATAGTGTAATAATGCGATGCCACTCAATACGACTTCTATGGGTGGTATTAGCACGTTCTGCTCATTCCCTTGAGGAAGGAAATGTGAAATTGCACGGGCATGACGGCAAGTTATGGAGCTAATTCCAATTACGTGAATTGGCATCACATTTTCAATTATAGTTTGCATTTTGTGATACCAAGTTTAAGTATAACACTTAACTTTGGTAATAGGAAGAATGTAACTATCAAATTTTAGTTCCTCATTATGTACGACTTTCGGACCATGTACTTTCATTCTATTTTGTTTATTTTATAATATAAAATCTAGCCCTAGGCGCTTGCCTAGCGGTTTGCCAAAAAAAAAGATACCAGTTTTTTTTTTGAAATTCTACAAGTTCCAAAATGACCCGTTGAGCATCCGAAACACGCCCAAGTCCCCCGAGGTCCCCGGGAACTCAACCAAACCTTCCAAGTAGTCGCAAAACATCATTTAAACTTGTTCTAACCTTCAGAATTCTAAAAACAACATCAAAAAACCTATTTTCATCGGATTCTAGCTTAAAATTTCCAAAAACCCTAAAAACACACGTTCTATCAAAAAGTCTACCAAACCTCGTCCGAATGACATAAAATTCTGCACACATATCCCAAATGATATAAAAATCTACTGAACTGTCGAAATTCCATTTCGACCCTTGGATCAAAATCTCACAATCAATCCGGAAACTTCAAAAATTAACTTCTATATTTCAAGCCTAAATTAGCTACAGACCTCCAAAACACAATCTGAATACGCCCCTAAGCCCCAAATCTCCTAATGGATCTAACAAAACCATCAGATTTGCATTCCGAGGCCATGTTCATACTTTTTCGACTACGGTCAACTTTCCAACACTTAAGCTCTCATTCAGGGACTAAGTGTCCCAAAACTCTCCGAAACTTAAACTGAATATCCCGACAAATCAAAGTAGCAAAAATAAAGTGGGGGGAAGCGGTTAATAGGGTATCATGGCGTTAATTCTTAAGACGACCAGCCAAGTCTTCAGAATTCCAATACCTATATCAAAATTTCCACTACCAATCGAAAAATGCCAAAACTTTATTTTTGTCAATTCAAGCCTAATCTACTACGGACCTGCAAAATACATTCTAATGCCGCTCCTAAGTCCCATATCACTAACAAAGCTACCCAAACCATTGGAGTTCACATCCAAGACCTTTTTGTATGAGTAAATATTCAATTGAATTTTCCAACTGAAGCTTACTAAAAAAAGACTAGGTGTCTCATTTCTCTACAAAACCACTCCGAACCCAAAATAACCAACACTATATCACATTGTACAACTGAATAAGACATAAAGAAGTAGAAACGGAGGAAATGGAGCGGTAACTTATGAAATGACCGGCCGGGATGCTACACAACTGACCTAATATATCATAATATAGATGAAGAACAAAAAAGGAAGCAAAAATTGGAAATGAGGTTATAACTCTCGAAACGACTGGCCAGATTGTTACAGTCAGTCAGTACGTTTGATTTTCTAGGAATTTATATGAACATTCCCGACTAAAGTCGGTCGGTTTTCTAGGTAATGTTTTGCTAGAAAATAGTTATTTTATGCTACACCACCTGCCATCAACCAATCACCTATAATGGCAGCCATACATTGCTTCCATTCAACCAATAATAATAATAACAATAATAATAACAATAGTAACAACAATAACAACTATCAAAACTATATTAACAAAATATTATCACTATCTCCATCTCCACAAAATATTATCACTACCCAACAATAAAATGTTTCACAAATTAAAAGTTCAAACATCATTCAATGAGTGTTTTTTACTACATCATCTTCATCTCCACCATTATAGCATTCATCGTCAGCGTGGTGCGAAGGATTAGCATCTGGGGAAGGCTCACGAGATTGGGGAAGCGGGAAAGCACCACTAGCAAGAACATTGGTTAATTGACCTTAAGGCTGGCATACGGGCTGGGTCGAGCCTAAGTGGGCTTCATAGTCCAGTCCTAAGTGGGCGTGCTCCCAACTTAAATGATCTTCATGAGCTTTTTATAGGAACCGACCCGGGACCGAGCCCACAAACTAATGATCCAGGGCTAAGCGGGCTGGTTTTGGGACTTAGTGAGCCCAAATAGACCTAAGCAGGCCCAATGGATAATTTCTATTTTTTTTAAAAATATTATAGAAGTTAGAGAAAATGGTAATAAAAATATCTAAGGCAATTCCTAGTAAATTATATTATAAAATTGTAAAATAAAATTTTAATTCAAATTTAAAGATAAAAATATTGTAAAGAGATATTCAAAGTAATGCGTTATAATTTTATTATAGTATTAAAAAAATATGACAATATCTTTCTTAGTCTTCCTTCCCCCTATATAATGAGCAGAACAAGGTGCTAATACCACAATTGAGAAGAAAAAGAAACTAATCAAGATATGCCAAAATACAAGTTACATATTTATTTTTTGTTCATACAAGTTTCATGGTATCTCTTACAAATATCATAAATCCTTCAAGGCCCCTAGGAATTTCGTTGGTGTTGGTGAAAAAGAAGCTTGGTCATCACCACTTCCGGGCAAAGCAGCATCCTCGCAAGTTCAACTAGAATTTCTTCCTAAGTTTTATCTACCTCTAGTTTTGATTTAGCAAGTCAAAAAATTCTTCTTTTCAAATAGATACAATCTTGGAAAAGTATTGATTTTTTCAAGATTTCCCCTGTAGACACCCTATAATCACCGAGTTGAGGTCTTGCTTGACTGAAAGCGCTCTTCAATGCCACTATTGAAGCTTGAATAGTTAAAATGTCTCGGTCCATCCTTGAAATAATCGAAAAGTATTTTTGTTTTTCCTTCCTCCATTCCTAAATATTAAAGGAGTTGTCGGAATTCACTTCCTTAATTCCCTGTGACAAATAAACGTTAGGCTCATTTAGGTTTGAAAATCACTAGTAGTAGAACCTTGAGAACCGCTGAACCTGGCCCAAGCACTAAGTGCTCTTACTCTCGCAGTTCTTTTAGATGATTGAGAATCGGAAGAAAAAGGAGTTGGAACATTTGGTCTAGCCTGATTTAATGAAACTTGATAAACATTTTGAGCATTTATTTTAATTGAGGCCATTGCTTCAAGAAGTTTAGACAACTCCTCTTCTTCAAGTGCTAAACCATTATAAATATTTTTATTCAAAAATTGAGGACATCCAAATTTCATAGTAGGAGTTAAAAAGGCAACAACACCATAAATCGAGGGAATAGGGAAAAATATTTTTTAAACTCTCTTCTCATAGAATCAATAGCAAGTTGCTAAATTTTTCCACTCTCTAAAAAATGAGCAAACAAATTTGCAAGTTCTGCAGTACACACTAAATAGTTAGAAATAGTAGGATAATATTGTCAAGAAACTTCATTTATAGCAATATGATACTATTCTAAATAATCTACAAGCAGTTTAACATTAACCCAATCCCATTGTAAGATGCTCATCATCATCACTTACATGGGCATTAAACGTTGGTTTATGGGGTTTCTATATTAATATGTAACAATTAATCTTTCATGCTTGTAATTCCATCTAGTTGGACAAGCTTTAGGAACCTTTCTTTCTCTTAGGTCAAATTCATCGTATCTTTTAAAATATTCTCTCAGTCTAATTATACGGTTTGAGTAAAAACCCAGTTACGAGCCAACCTTTTCAATTTCAATATTTAATATTCTCACACTGTCACCCACATAAATGGTAAATATGACAAATACATCTAACATGAAAAATATTACTAAATATAGTACTTAGTGTAGTGGTAGACAAAGCTACATCATTTGTGTTAGTACAATCATTATCTATTAAAACATACATGGTTTTATCAATAATGCCAAGATATCTACAAATATCCGTAACCGTGCGAGCAATAAACTGCCTTATGTGACATGAATTCATTATTCTATAAGCAATAATACACTTTTACATAATCTGATCCTCATCAATCAAGTGATTGGTAACAGTAAGATAATCACAGTCATTTCCATTTATACCAATATCAGTTGTAATAGTAACACGATAATTTATATGAGTAAATAAACAGCGAAAATATCGTTTACATTCATGTTTATATTTATAATTATCGCTCTTTTGTGCGAGGATAACATTTATAAGTAGGATTCCAAAGTTTTCTAATGTAATGCACAAAGTGAGGGTTAGAAGGAAAACAATAGGGTAAGTACATAGCAATGATCATTTTTTCCACTTCTTCCCGATCTTTTTTTGTATCATAATATAAATATACCACCAATAATAGTGTTAATTCCAAGTTAAAATTGATTTGACCCGGTACTAAGGTCAGCCTGACTAGGTACACTTGTACCCTCGGACAAAGCTTTCATACAAAGATAACTAACTTTATCTTGATGGTGTAGCAATATGTGTCTAGTCAAACTTCCCGTTGCATCATCCAATCCTCATCAATCCAATGACTAGTAACAGTAAGGTAATCATAGTCATTACTATTTCTACTAATATCAGTTGCAATAACAACACGATAATTAATATAAGTAAGTAAATAGAACAACTATTATTCACATTCATGTTTATATTTATAAATATTACTTTTTACGATTGTGCAAGGAAAACCTTTATAAGTAGGATTCCAAACTTTTCTAATATAATGCACAGAGTGAGGGTTAGAAGCTATAGGGCAAGCACATAACAGGGACCATTTTTGCCAATTCTTGCCGATCTTTTTTTGGATCATAATGTAAAATACCACTGGTAACAATGTTAATTCCTGGTCGAAATTAATTTGACCCAGTACTAAGGTTAGCCTGACTAGGTACACTTGCCCCCTCGGCCAAAGCTTTCATACGAAGATAACTAACTTTATCTTGAGGATGTAGCAATATGTGTTTAGTCAAACTTCCCCCGACCTCCAACATATTTAAAAGATAATTCTTTGCCAAATGTTTTACACTTAGCCTTTTTTATTTCTCTTAATTGAGTAAAAGTATCCAAACAACAGATGTTTCTGTCCGTTTAAAGACTCTCTAGATAAAGTTGGAGCAGTAACATGAGGATCAGATGGGGCATCATTAGGATTATTACTAGTTGGGTTAACTTCAGGAGTGGGACTAGTGGGTGTATCGTCATCCAGTTGCGTTTCATCCATATCTATTTCTTCATAATCATTTTCATAAATAGTTGGATTACCATAAAGAGCTCTCATATATTCATGGTTTAACTATTCACCGGGTGAAATATTATGGTAACATTGACTCTCAGTAAATTGTACTACACTATTATCTCTATAGAGAATAGCAGGTGAAGGACGGGTAACGTGTTTGGGTTGGGGAGCCCGGGGAAGTGTAGGAGGAATAGATTGACCACTGGATTCGACACTCTTGGATTTTTCCTATTTTTACTAAACATTTTTTTAAGGAATAAACCATTTTAATTAATCAAGTAATACAAAGTAAATAAAACAAACAAAACAAACAAAAAACTATAATATAAAAACTTAAGAGTTGGAACGAGTTTACCTAATTGACGAATAATTTGTTAAGAATTAATTATTGTTTAAGGCTTGAAAAATTCAATTCACTAGATTCACAAATTGAAACAATAAAGGAAGCAGTTATAGAACAAAACTAGAGAGATATTAATGATTTTGTGAGAAAATTGTTACACCATATGTTTTCATACGTAAAAGCGCATTGTAAGCAAACTAACGTAGGACAAAAAGTGAGAGAATATTTGAAATATATAAAGTAAGTTAATAATATTACCTCAGAGGCTACAAATATTGAATATCAAAAACAACAAGTACAAAGAGGGTTAGAACGTTTCAGAAGCTAAAGAAATTGAATAAAACAATATTTTGTCGAAAGTCGACAAGTTGGGAATGTTATAACATGTAATTTTAGGGAGAGACTAGGGTGTTTAACATGATAAGGAGGTTATGTTATGAATTAGGTGTCACGACCCCAGTTCGACCTCCGTGAACATGTCGTGATGGCACCTAGTCCCTATAACTAGGTAAGCCTAACAATGCGGAAAAATAACATAACTTGCGAAATAATTAATCAAAACTGAGCAATTAAAATAAACTGTACATTAAGGCCGCTCGGCATATACAACTCAAAATACGGAAGTCTAGCATATCACCCCAAAACCCAGAAACTAACGGGAACACAAGCTAAAAGAAGTACTGTAAAACGCTCTAATCTCTAGAATTGTCTACAATAAGAGTATGATAGAAGGCAAAATACTACATATAGAGTAAAGAAGGAGACTCTTCGGTCTGCGGACGCAGCAGATATATCTCAAAGTCTTCGTAGCTCTCCCTGCCTCAAGGATAGTGTGCCTGAGATGAAGTACCTGGATCAACACATGAAAAACATGCATAGGAGGGGCATGAGTACACCACAACAGTACTCAGTAAGTGCCAAGCCTAACCTTTGTTGGGTGGTGACGAGGAAAGATCAGGGCCCTACTGAGATATAACATATTAAATAATACGATAAGGGAAAAAAATATAGATAAAGTATACATTGAGAATCTAAACAATATAAATACGAAAAACGTAATAGAAAGTAGAAAAAACAGCACAATACTAGCAAATACTACTCACAACAGGAATTACAGCCGGGGATCTCTTGGTACCCTGAGGATCTCTTGGTATCCTCAAAACTTACAATTTCATATTCCAGGGATCTCTTGGTATCCCGAGGATCCCTTGGTATCCTCAAAACATACAATTTCATGTGCCAGGGATCTCTTGCTATCCCGAGGATCTCTTAATATCCTCAAAACTTACAAATTCATGTGCCAGGGATCTCTTGGTATCCCGAGGATCTCTTGGTATCCTTAAAACTTACAAATTTCATGTGCCAGGTATCTCTTGGTATCCCACCCTCAGTCCAAAACATATCAAGTGCAGGGGGTCTGCTGGGAGGCCAAGCCGTAGACCCAATTTAAAAACACATAATAGCAACCCAAACATTAGGATAGATACTAATCTCAGGACAAGGAATAGAAAATCCTAGCCAAACATACTACACGGAGCACAAAATAGACAGTTTATGCGCTTAGGCAAGCAAGTCAAATAAACATGCTTCTCTAAACTAGCATAGAATAAACTAGCATTTTATGATAAACAGGTAAGCAAGAAAACTAAATTTTAAAAACTTCAAGTAAAAACGGGTTTCCAACAATTTGCTCAAGTACATGCTCGTCACCTCACTTACGAAGCCTTCAAATACCAAATATCATGTCCTAAAGGGAAGAAGTCTCCCACACAAGGTTAGACAAGCCACTTACCTCAAATCGGTTCCAAAATCAACTCGAAACCACACCTTTGCCACGAGTATCCAACTCTAAATGGTCCAAATATATCCATTTCAATTTCATCTCATAAATAACATCTCAAGAAACTGATTCTACTATTTGATTTAAAGCTAAGACGCAAATTTATATAAAATGACCAAAAAGCCATCAGTCTAACGTGGTCAAAACCCTTGATTCAAACCAAAACACGGTTACCCACTCCCCCACGAGCCCAAATATATGATTTGTTTTGAAATCTGACCTCAAATAGAGGTCGAATCCCCCAATTTTAGCAAAGCCTAGGTTCTACCCAACATACCCAAATTTTCCCATTAAAATATTTTATTTGATGATGAAATCATGTTAAAATATGTTAAGGAGCGAAGAAAATAAGTTAAAAATCACTTACCAATTGTTTTGAAGAAGGATAATCGTTTGAAAAATCGCCTCTTATGTTTTGGGTTTTTGAAAAGTGAAAATAACTGAGTTTCCTGTTTATTTATACGCCTCTAAAGTCCCCACTGCGGACCGCGACCACGCCCTCCTGCCTGAAAACCTACGGGTTCTAACCCTATGCAGACCGCACGAAGCCGACCTCGGCCGCACAGCACCTACCGCTGATCGCGTAAAGGCGACTGCGGCCGTACACGATTTCTCGGGGACCACGCTGGAGGGTTCAAAGTCTGCGACATTTTCCCTTAACCTGCAACAACTGATATTTTATATCTAAAGCATTGCAGAACCTACTAAAAACTCAGCCCAAGTCCTCGAGGCTCCGAACCAAACATACACACAACCTCAAAAACATCTTACGAACTTATCCGTGCGATCAAATTGCCAAATAAAATGATATACATCGAATCAAGCCTCAAAACTTGTGATTTCTTCCAAATTTTCATAAAACATCGAATTCCCATTTTAAGTCCAAAACACATCAAACGATGTCCATCTTACAATAAACTTTAAGAAAAGTGCATAAACCATATATAAGACTTGTAGAGGGCACCAGAACCAAAACACAGGCCTGATACCATAATCTTTTGATCAAATTCCACTTCCCATTTTCTTAATTATTTCTAGAAAACAATTTCACACAAAAATTCATTTCTCGGGCTTGGGGCCTTGGAATTCGATTCCGGGCATATGCCCAAGTCCCATATTTTTGTACGGACCCTCTGGGTCCATCAAATCATGGGTTCGTTACCCAAAATGTTGACCAGAGTCAACTTTATTCAATTTTATATCAAAATTTAGCATTTTCCTCATAGAATCCATATCTACCTCCAGAGCGTGGATTCATGAAAAACTGGATGCACGGCTGATAAGCTAGGCGGCAATACAATCCTATAAGCCACCTCTCCCACTTGATCAAGAATCTCAAACGAACCAATGTACCTAGGGCTAAGCTTGCCCTTCTTCCCAAATCTCATCACGCCCTTCATAGGCGACACTCGGAGCAATACCTGTTCACCAACCATGAATGCTACATATAGAACCTTGCGATCTGCATAACTTTTCTGCCTAGAGTGAGCTGAACGAAGCCTATCCTAAATGATCTTGACCTTGTCCAAGGCCTCCTGAACCAAATTCGTACCTAACAACCGATCCTCCCCTGGCTCAAATCATCCAACTGGAGATCGACACCGTCTACCATATAAAGCCTCATAAGGAGCCATCTGGATGCTTGACTGGTAGCTGTTGTTATAGGCAAACTTCATTAAGGGTAAAAACTGATTCAAAGACACTTCTAACTCAATCACACACGCACAGAGCATATCCTCAAGAATCTGAATAGTGCGCTCAGACTGTCCATCCGTCTGGGTGTGAAAAGCAGTGCTCAACTCTACCCGAGTACCTAACTCCTGCTCCACGGCTTTCTAGAACCGTGACGTAAACTAAGTACATCTGTTTGAAATAATGGAAACTGGAATACCTTACAGATGGACGATCTACCGGATATAAATATCTGTCAATCCTCTGAAGAATAAGTGGTACACACAGGAACGAAATAAGCGGACTTGGTCAGCCGATCCACAATAACCCTAATAGCGTCAAACTTCTTCATGGTCCGTGGGAGACCAACTATGAAATCCATGGTAATCCTCTCCCATTTCCATTCCAGAATATCTATCTGCTGGAGCAATCCACTCGGTCTCTAGTGCTCATACTTCACCTGTTGACAATTGAGTCATCTAGCTACATATCCAATTATATCCTTCTTAATCCACCTCCAGCAATAGTGCTGCCTCAAGTTCTGATACATCTTCGCGGCACCCGGATGGATGGAATACCGCAAATTATGGGCCTCTACTAGAATCAACTCCCGTAGCCCATCAACATTGGGCACACAAACACGGTCTTGCTTCCTCAAAACCCCTTCATCTCCAATGGTCACATCTCTGGCATTACTGCGCTGAACCTTGTCCTTATGGACAAGCAAATTAGGGACATCATACTGCCGCTCCCTAATACGATCAAATAGGGAAGAGCGTGAAACCACACAAGCTAGAACCCGACTAGGCTCCGAAAGGTCCAATTTCACAAACTAAATGGCTAAGGCCTGAACATCCATCGCTATAGGCCTATCTGAAGTTGTTAAATATGCCAAACTCCCCAAACTCTCCACCCGGCGACTCAAGGCATCCGCTACCACGTTGGCCTTGCCCGGGTGATACAGAATAGTAATATCATAATCTTTCAGCAACTCTAACTACCTCCTCTTGTGCAAATTTAGATCATTTTGCTTGACCAAGTGCTACAACCTCGATGGTCAGTATAGATCTCACAAGGAACACTGTACAAATAATGATGCAGATCTTCAAGGCATGAACAATAGTAGCTAACTCAAGGTCGTGGACAGGGTAGTTCTTCTCATATATCTTCAACTGCCTGGATGCGTAGGCAATCACCCTACTGTCCTGCATTAACACCGCTTCGAGGCCAACTCTTAGGGCATCACAGTAGATAGTATAAGACCCCGAACCGGTAGGCGATATCAAAACTGGGTCTGCAGTCAAAGTTGTCTTGATCTTCTGAAAGGTCACCTCACACTCCTCTATCCACTGAAATAAGGCACCCTTCTGGGTCAATCTAGTCATAGGGGCCGCAATTGATGAAAAACCCCTCCACGAAACGATACTAGTAGCACTCCAAACCAAGGAAACAACAAATCTCTATAGTTGAGGATGGCCTGGGCCAACTCTGCACGACCTCTATCTTCCCCGGATCTACTCAAACGCCCTCACTCGAAATCACGTGGCCTAAGAATGCGACTGAATCCAACCAAAACTCACATTTTGAGAACTTCTCATATAACTTCTTATCTCTCAGGATCTGAAGCACGGTCCTCAAGTGCTGCTTATGATCTTCCCGACTCCAGGAATACACCAAATATCATCAATAAAAACAATAGAGAACGAGTTGAGATATGGCTTGAAGACACTGTGCATCAAATGCATAAGAGATGCTAGGGCATTGGTCAGCCATATGACATAACAAGGAACTCGTAATGACCATACCGAGTCCTGAAGGCAGTCTTCAGGATATCTGGCTCCCGAATCTTCAACTGATGGTAACCTGAGCACAAGTCAATCTTAAAAAGAACATGTGCGCCCTGAAGCTGGTCAAACAGATCATCAATATGAGGCAAATGATAACGGTTCTTCACTATAACCTTGTTCCACTGGCGATAATCAATGCACATACGCATAGAACCATCATTCTTCTTTACAAAAAAACCAGGAGCACCCCACGGTGAAACACTAGTCGAATAAAACCCTTATCAAGCAATTCCTGCAACCGATCCTTCAATTTCTTCAACTTAGGAGGATCCATACGATACAGAGGAATAGAAATAGGCTGAGTGACCAGCAACAAGTCAATGCCAAAATCAATGTCTCTATCAGGCGGCATGCCTAGAATATCAGCTGCAAACACATTGGGATAATCCCGTAACACTGGAACTGAATCAACAGAAAGGGTCAACACAAACATCTCTCACATAAGCTAAATACTCCGCACACCCCTTCTCAACCATACACTGAGCCTTAAAAAAAGAGATAACTCTACTGGGAGTGTGATCTAAAGTACCTCTCCACTCAACACGTGGAATACCGGGCGTGGACAGCATTACGGTATTGGCGTTACAATCAAGAATATAAAAATGGGGCAACAACCAGTCCATGCCCAAAATAATGACAAAATCAACAATACCGAGTAACAATAAATCTTCTCTGGTCTCAAAACCATGAATAGGAACTGAACATGACCAATAGATGCGGTCCACAACAAGAGAATATACCACATGAGTAGAAATATAAATGAGGCCACTCAAAGAATCCCGAGGCACACCCAAATATGGAGCAAAGTAAAAAGACACATAAGAATAAGTAGAGCAGGGATCGAATAGAACCGATGCCTCTCTGTGACAAACCAGTATAATACCTTTGATTACAGAATCAGAGGCAACAACCTCGGCATGAGTGGGAATGGCATAATATCTGGCATGGCCTCCCCCTCGAGGGCAACCTTTACCTCCACGGCCTCTACCTCTAGCTGGTTGAGCGGGTGCGGTGACAAGTGGAGCTGTGATCATGGCCTGAGAAATCTGCTGAGCACGTTGTGATTGAGAAGTATGTGGGGGGTGCACTTCTCCTAAGTCTAGGGCAATCCTTCACCATATGGCGGGTGTCGTTACACTAAAAACAAGCTATGGGAGGGCGCGATGGTTGTGACTAACTAGGGCTAGGTCTACTGGGCTGACCTCTGGAAACACCCCGTGCAGGAGGCACGCTAGAAATTGGAGGTGCATAGTAAGGATCCTGAGGTATAGGCGGAGCTGGAGCACTGCTGGCTGCTGAAACAGCTGAATGAATGGGGTGACCCACAAAACCCCTACCATGTCAACCTGCTGCTAGGGTACAGGCACCAGAGTAGTAGCTCGACTCTCGAGACCTTTTGGCCTCTCTCTCCACTCTCTCTCTGGCGAGAATACTCTCGATCCTCCTAGCAATGCTCACTACCTGCTGATAAGGAATGTTCATCTCCAACTCTCGAGCCATGCTAGATTTGATGTGTGGGATAAGACCCTCGATGAACATAAGACCCTCGATGAACCTGCAAACGCTGTCGGGGACTATAGCAACCAGGGCTGGTACATGCCTGGCCAATATGGTATAAAGAATAGCATACTCCGAAACGGTCATAGCACCCTGGCGTAAATGCTCAAACTCTGCGCACCATGTGTCCCTGAGACTCTAGGGGACAAACTCACTCATAAAAATATATGAGAACTGGGTCCAAGTTAGTGAAGCATCATCGATTGGACTGTTTATCTCATTAGTGCACCACCAATCATAGGCGGCTCCCCAAAGCTGAAAAGTAGTAAAAGATACCCCACTGGACTCTAATATGCCCATAGTGCGAAGAATGCGGTGTAACTCCTCTATAAATCCCAAGGCATTGTTTGATTCTAATCCAGTGAACACAGGTGGATCATACTTCTTGGATCTCTTATGTCTCCGTTGCTCGTTCTCTGAAGCAGCTGACCCGCCCTAGGGCTGAACTAGCACTGCTGGCGGTGCGGGAATAATATCGAGAGCCTGCTCAAACTGCACTCGCTGCTCAGGAGTACAGATGGCGGGAGTCTGTGCTCCTCTCCCGGCTTGGGATGTGGCTGCAGCAAAGGGGAAGCAACCCTGCCTGAGCCAATGTCGTATACACACTCATAAACTGAGCCAAAGTCTACTGAACAAAAAGAGTAGTAGTGGTAGTAGTAGGCGTGCTAGGTTACTGGGCTCCGTCTGGATCTACTGGTGGTGCCTCGATAGCAGCTCGCACAGGTGCTCTGGCTGCACCACGTGCGCATCCTCGACCTTTGCCCCGGCCCCGGCCTCTGACGGCTGCAGTCGAGGTCGTGTGTGCCTAATCATCCCGAGTAGTGCGCGTCCTCACCATCTGTGAAAGAATGGAAGGAAGAAGTTTAGAATTTTTCTGTGATGTCAAAATATCGCACGACAAGGAAATCAAATGAAGTGGAAATTTTCCTAGCAGATACATAGCCTCTCGTAGATAAGTACAGACGTCTCCGTACCGATCAGCGAGACTCTAATAAATCGTCATGTGTCCCGTGACTCCTATAAACCTAGAGCTCTAATACCAACTTGTCACGACCCCAGTTCTCCCTTCGTGATTATGTCGTGATGGCACCTAGTCCCTATAACTAGGTAAGCCTAATAATGCGAAAAAACAACATAACTTGCGAAATAATTAATCAAAACTGAGCAATTAAAAGAAACTATATATTAAGGGTGCTCAGCGTATACAACTCGAAATGCGAAAGTCTACAATATCACCTCAAAACCTGGAAACTCACGGGAACACAAGCTAAAAGAAGTATTGTAAAACGCTCTAATCTCCAGAAGTCTCTACAGCAAGAGTACCATAGAAGGCTAAATACTACAGATAGAGTAAAGAAGGAGACTCTTCAGTCTGCGGAGGCAACAGATATACCTCAAAGTATCCGTGACTCTTCCTCCCTCAAGGATAATGTTCCTCAGATGAAGTACCTAGATCTGCACATGAAAAATATGCGCAGGAAGGGCATGAGTACACCACAACGGTACTCAATAAGTTTCAAGCCTAACCTCGATTGGGTAGTGACGAGGAAAGGTCACGGCCCTACAGAGATATAACATAATAAATAATAAGATGAGGGAAAAATAGTATAGATAAAGTGTACAACGAGAATCTAAACAAGATGAATACTGAAAACATAATAGAAAGCAGAAAAAATAGGACAATACTAGTAAATACTACTCATAACAGGAAACACAACCGGGGAACTCTTGTTACACCGAGGATCTCTTGGTATCCGCAGAACTTACAATTTCATGTGCCAATGATCTCTTGGTATCACGAGGATCTCTTGGTATCCTCAGAACTTATAATTTCATGTGCCAGGGATCTCTTGGTATCCCGATGATCTCTTGATATCCTCAAAACTTACAATTTCATGTGCTAGGGATCTCTTGATATCCCGAGAATCTCTTGGTATCCTCAAAACTTACAAATTTCATGTCCAGGGATCTCTTGGTATCACGCACCCTCAGTCCAGAACATATCAAGTGCAGGGGGATCTCCTAGGAGGCCAACCCGTAGTCCCTATTTAAAAACACACAATAGCAGCTTAGGATAGATACTAAACTCAGGATAAGAAATAGAAAGTCATAGCCAAACATACTATACGGAGCACAAACAAGACAGTTTAAGCACTTAGACTAGTAAGTCAAATAAACATGCTTCTCTAAACTAGCATAGAATAAATTGGCAACTTAAGAAAAATAGGTAAGCAAGAAAACTCAATTTTAAAAACTTCAAGTAAAAATGGGTTTCCCACAATTTGCTCAAGTATGCGCTCGTCACCTCACGTACGAAGCATTCAAATACCAAATATCATGTATCCAACTCGAAATGGCCCAAATTTTATATAAGGGGAAGAAGTCTCCCACACAAGAAAAGACAAGCCACTTACCTCAAATCGGTTCCAAAATCAACTCGAAACCACACCTTTGCCACAAGTATCCAACTCGAAATGGCCCAAATCTATCCATTTCAATTTCATCTCGTAAATAACATCTCAAACAATTGATTTTACTATTTGATTTAAAGCTAAGACGCAAATTTAGGTAAAATAACCAAAATGCCCCTCAGGCCAACGTAGTAAAAACCCGAGGTTCAAACCAAAACCCAGTTACCCATTCACTCATGAGCACAAATACATGATTTGTTTTGAAATCGGACCTCAAATGGAGGTCCAATCCCCCAATTTTAGCAAAACCTAGGTTCTACCCAACATACCCAAATTTTCCCATTAAACTCTTTGATTTGAAGTTGAAATCATGTTAAAAGATATTAAGGAGTAAAGAAAATAATTGAAAAATCACTTACCAATCGTTTTGAAGAAGAAGAATCGTTTGGAAAATTGCCTCTTATGTTTTGGGTTTTTGAAAAGTGAAAAATAACTGGTTTCCCATTTATTTATACCCCTCTGAAGTCCCCAGCGCGGACCGCGGAAAAAGGGCCGCAGTCGCTCCGACCTGCCTTAAAAGCTGCAGGTTCTAGCCCTGCACGGAACCCGCAAAGCCGACCAGGCGACCGCGGCCGTGCCGGCGCCTCCACGGCCCTAGAGGGTTCAGAGTCTGCTACATTTTCCTGAACTTGCAACAACTGATATTTTAAATCTAACGCGTTCCGGAACTTACTCAAAACTCACCTAAGCCCTCGGGGCTCCAAACCAAATATACACACAACCTCAAAAACATCCTAAAGACTTATCCGTGCGATCAAATCGCCAAAATAACATCATATGCATTGAACCAAACCTCAAAACTTGTGATTTCTTCCAAAATTTCATAAAACATCGAATTCCCATTTTAATTCTGAAACACGTCAAACAACGTCCGTTTTTAACCAAACTTTACAGAAAGTTCTTAAACCATATATAAGACTTGTACCGAGCATCGGAACCAAAATACGGTCCTGATATCATAGCTAGGGTTTTGGCTTAACCCTAGTATGGATATTTAATGCATATTCCATGTTAGGGCTTATATGTTTATGGGTGAATCATATTTGGTCTGATTTGTGCTTTAAATATTGAATTGGGGGCTGAAAACACTAATTTGTGCCTTTTTAATTTAGTCTCTTCATGAAAAGAGAGCCCAAGTTTACGAAATTTAGACCAACAAGGAGTTAGGGTGCATTCTATCTCATTCAAGAGATTGATAGCCCCAATTAAAGGGTTAAACCCAGAGAGAGTAATATCCGACTTGAGCCAATTTTGCCTGCACTATTTGACACCCAATTAGGCTTGAGAAAGCCAATTAGGGTAAAGTCACTCAAACTACCGAGAGATATAGAGTGAGTTGCGTGCAATGGCTATATCATGATCTCAATTATAATAAATTTGCGCTAAGTTTTTGATACCTTTAGATACTCACCTAGGAGTAAGTCACATCCGTAGTGCCTTTCTACTAATTAAAAAAACCCCATGCAATAATATCATACTTAGATTATTTTCTTGCATTATTAGTATCAACATAGAATAGTGAACAAACAAAGAATGATTGGAAGTGGAATTAAGAACATCGCACATTGCTAGATTAGATAGGAACCTAATTCCAAACCTTTCTTAGCTCGTTGTGGATTCGATCCTGACTTTTTGGGTAAAAGCTACATCGATTGCTCTTGCCACTTTTTAGTGGTGTAGGGTTAGTTCCGATAAACTTTTTGGCACCATTACCAGAGAGCTAAACAGTTTTTGCTATCTATCTAACTAGTTCTGTGTCTTGTTTTTCTTTCCTTCTATTTTACTAATTTGTGTGAGTTAATCAATTCAGGTACAACATGGCAAATAATGATCCTATTGGAAATGTTTCGGGGCAGGAGGTTGGTGATAATGGTGAAGATGAGGTGCCTCTAGTACCTTAAGGTCAAAGAAAAGGCTAGGGCAATGACAACATTTTAGAACCTCCCCCGCCTCCTCCAAGAGTCGCTCCTCAGGTGCTCCCAAATGAGGGCTACAAAGTGAACTTGTCCCACCACGGATCCGGGCGAGCAATTTTCAAATTACAAATGTGATATTGACTTTATTGGAGCAACGAGGGTACTTCACAGGCGCTCCCCATCCGAATTCATATAAACACCTTAAAGGCTTTACAGATACCTGTTGTGGAAGCAAGCATACGAATATGTTAGAGGATGACTTAAGATTGAGATTGTTCCTTTTCTCACTTTGAGGGAAAGCTTTGTATTGGCTTGAAATACTTCCCAACCATTCCATCCATACATGGGATGAGTTGGCAGACAAGTTTATAGCTAACTGTTTCTCGTCGGGGCATATGGTGACTTTGAGAGATGAAACAGGAACATACCACTTCATGAAATCTGGGAAAGGTATCGGATAATGGTCAAATAATATCCGAACAATGATATAACCGAAGCAATGATCCATCAGACTTTCTATTGTGGCATTAACATGACCAATCAGTGTGCGGTGAACCGGCTAGCAGGGGAAAATTTTATTAACATACCTTATGCCAAGGCATGTGAGATTTTGGGTGAGATGGCAGATACTTCCTTAGCTTAGCAAAGTTGTGCTAATGTGCCACAAGGTGATACCACAGTCATTCACCTACACAAAGAGCTCCATAACCATGGTCAAACAATAGCAGAGTTAACTACAACAATGAACTAGTTGGCAAAAGCTTTACTGCAGCAAGTTCATGCGCCACAACAAGTAAATGCTATGTAAGGTGTCAATATATTGGTCAACAAGAGGCGACAAAGAGGTCAACAAGGTAATGGTGGTTTCAACCAATATGATGGGTATGGTGAGCAAAGTGAACAAGTGTAGTACGTGAACAATTATCAAGGACAAAGGGGCAATGCTCCTTACCAACAAGAACAATGGAGATTCCAACCATTCCAAGGCAATTTGGGGAATTAAAACCTACAAGGAAATATTAACTGGGGGGAACAAAAATCAGGATTGGGGCAACTAGGACAACTAGAACAACCAGGGCAACTGGAGTGGCAACAACAACAATTGGGTAGGAAACAACAATCAGGGTGGTTGGAATAATGGCAATCAAAGAAATCAGGGTTAAGGCTTCCAAAAGCCCCCGATGTATCAACAACCAAACAACCCACCTCTATTTCTGTCCCAAGGACCTAGCTCATCAAATAATGAGATGGGTAGGATTGAGATGATATTTGAACAAATGACGAAAAAGAACGCCGACTCTAATGCCTAGCTGGTATCCCACAAAACTTCAATCCAAAACTTGGAGGTTCAACTTGGCCAGATTTTGCAATCTTTGAATACTCACCCTAATGAGGCTCTACGTAGTGATATAGTAGTAAACCCAAAGGGCGGGAACAATATCGGGCGTGCAATGGCAGTGATTACAAGAAGCGGTCGAGGTAGTGATGTGAATGCCTCTATGCAAAAGGAAATTGTGAGTGATGAAGTTGAGGTTCAAGATAATGATATCCCTATAGTTGATGAGAATGTGAGTGAAGAGAACTTGAATACAGAAGTGAGAATTATTATTCATGATAATGAGGTGGAGACCCAGAATAATGTGATCTAGGGAACACATAATAGACATGCCGGAAACGGATATGCCTAAAGCCAAAGCTCTTTTTCCAAGGTCTCCTCCACCTTACCCTCAAAGACCTGCAAAGCACAAGAGTGAAACCAATTTAAGAAGTTTATTGAGATGACGAAAAGCTTGTCAATGAATCTTCCTTGGGTGGAAGCTCTTGATCAAATACCAGGTTACGCCAAGTACATGAAAGACTTGGTGACTAAAAGAGATCTATGTATTGTGAGACCATTAAAATATTTCACCAAGTAAGTGCAATTGTGCACTTGGTGGCTCCAAAGCTTGAATATCCTGATGTTTTCACCATACTATGTACTATTGGGAGTGCGAATTTTGCAAAGGCCTTGTGCAATTTGGGAGCAAGTATCAACTTGATGCCTTACTCCGTGCTCAAAACTTTGGGTATTGGTCAACCGAGAGCTACTTCAATGATATTGCAAATGGGGGATAGAACTATGAAGAGGCCGCTGGGTATTATCAATGATATTGTTGTTCGGGTGGGCAACTTTATCTTGCTTTCTGATTTTACGATTCTCGATTACAAAGTCGACTGAGGTGCCTATTATTTTGGGAAGACCTTTCCTTGAAACTGGGAAGGTATTGATTGATGTGGAGGATCCTTTAGAAGAGGTATTATTGAACCTTGATGTGAATGAGGATGAAGGAAGGGTGGAGTGTGTCAATGCTTTGTATGAAATGGGCTCTTATTCTTATGAGCCTCGGAAGCTCTCTTTGGATCTTGAGAATAGCAAGACTCCGCCAGCAAAGCACTCAATTGAGGAACCTCTTGTGTTGGAGTTGAATCTTTTTCCTTCACTTCTTGGGTATGATTTCTTGGGCCCTATTTCAACTTTACATGTTATTCTTTCCTATTGTCTTACTAGCATGCATGTAGATGCCACATTGGCGGTGCTCCAAGGATAAAAGAAGGAAATTGGATGGACCCTACCTGATATTCAAGGAATAAGATGATGCCAAGCCCGCCGTGGAACATCAACGGAACGTTGGACGAGGCTATGCAAGAGGTTGTCAAAAAGGAGGTGATCAAGTGGCTTGATACATGGGTTGTGTACCCCATCTCGGATAGTTCTTGGACTTCACCAAGCAATGTGCGACGTTGAAGGGTGGTACGAATGTAGTTACCAATGATCAAAATATGTTGATTCCCACCAGGACTATCACCGGATGGAGGGTGTGCATGGACTATCAAAAGCTGAATAAAATGACGACAATGATCATTTTCCATTACCCTTTCTTGACCAAATGCTAGATAGACTTGCTGGGCGTGCCTTCTACTATTTTTTGGATGGGTACTCAGGTTACAACCAGATTTTGATTGCTCTAGAAGATCGAGAGAAAACCACTTTCACATGCCCATACGAGAGCTTTGCGTTTTCAGGATGCTTTTCGGTTTTTGTAATGCACCGGCAACCTTCCAACGGTGTGTGATGGCTATATTTACTGACATGGTAGAGGATTTCTTAGAGTGTTAATAGATGATTTCAGTGCTGCGGGTGACTCCTTTTATGAGTGTTTGAAGAAACTTGACAAAATGTTGGCTCGGCATGAAAAGACAATTTTATGCTCAACTGGGAAAAATGCCACTTCATGGTCGAGGAGGGAATTCTCTTCGGCCATAAGATCTCAAAGAATAGAATAGAGGTTGACAAGGCTGAGATTGAGGTGATTTCAAAGCTTCCTCCTTCTACTTCAGTCAACAGGGTTAGGAGTTTTTTTGGGCATTGGAGGTTCTAAAGATTCATCAAAGACTTTTCTAAGGTGGTGAAGCCTTTGTGCAAACTATTGGAAAAAAGGATGCAAAGATTGTGTTTCATAAGGAATGCATGAATGATTTTGAACTTCACAAGTAAAAATTGAGAGCCACTTCAATCTGCACCCAATTGGAGCTTACCTTTTGAGCTCATGCAAGTGTTTTTGCTCGGATGGTCTTGGGTCAAAGGACAAACAAGATGTATCACTTGCTGTATTATGCAAGCAAATGATGAATGATGCTCAAGTTAATTACACGGTGATGAAAAAAGAGTTGTTAGCAATTGCGTTTGCATTGGAGAAATTTAGGCCCCATCTCATGGGGGCCAAGGTGATAGTTCATACTGACCATGTAGCACTCTGCTACTTGATGACAAAGAAGGATTCCAAAGCTCGGTTGATGAGATGGGTTTTATTTCTCCATGAGTTTGACCTGGAGATTGTTGATTGGAAAGGGTGTAAAAACCTATGGGCGAACCACTTGTACCGTTTGGAGGAGGAAGGGAGGCCCCTTGGTGGCCTTGATATTAATGATTTATTCCCTGATGAGCAACTCCTATCTATATCTATGAATGACATGCCTTGGTTTTCGGATGTTGCTAACTTTCTTGTGACTGGTATTTACCCATGTGAGCTCTCTTCTAACCAAAGGATGAAGCTTAGATGGGATATCTTTGACTACTGTTGGGACGAGCCTTATTTGTTCAAAGTCTGTAATGATGGTGTGATCCGGAAATGTGTGAAAAAAGAGGAGCTAATGAGTATTCTGGATACTTCTCATTCACCCCCTACGGTGGCCATTATGGTGGGGCGAGGACAGCTTCAGAAGTGCTTAGTTGTTGTTTTCATTGGCCTATAGTATACAAGGATGCAAGTGATCTTGTGAAGAAATGTGATGAGTGTCAGATAGCAGGTGGAATTTGAAAGAAGATTGAGATGCCTCTCACCACTATTCTTGAGGCTGCCATATTTGATGTTTAGGGCATTGATTTCATGGGTCCCTTTGTGAGTTCTTGTGGAAACACATACATTGTGATGGCAGTTGATTATGTTTCAAAGTGGGTTGAGGCCATAACTTTACCCACAATGAGGCCCGAAGTGTAGTGGATTTTCTTAAGAAGAGTATCTTTACTTGGTTTGGCACTCCTAAAGCAATCATCCGTGATGGGGAGGGGGGGGGGGTATCATTTCTGCAATAAGGAATTTGACACCTTGCTTACAAAGTATGCTGTTAATCACAAAGTTTCTACCCCCTACCATCCTCAAGCTAGTGGACAAGTTGAGGTCTCCAATAGGGAGATAAAGAACATCTAGTCAAAGACGGTTAATGCAAGTAGGACTGATTGGTAAAAGACACTGGTTGATGCTTTGTGGGCTTACAGGACTGCTTACAAGACTCTGATTGGTATGTCTCCGTACCGATTGGTGTTCAGGAAATCTTGCCATCTCCTAGTTGAGTTAGAGCATAAGGCCATGTGGGCTTTGAGAAAGTTAAATCTTGAATGAAATGTTGCAACAAATCTCTGTGTGGATCAACTCAATGAGCTTGATAAGTTTTGGTTTCATGCCTACTCTAGCTCGTCCTTGTATAAGGATAAGATGAAGTACTTACATGACAATATGCTCGTGGCAAGGAGTTCAAAGTGGGTGATTTGGTTCTCTTGTTCAACTCCTGGTTACGACTATTTTCGAGAAAGCTCGAGTCAAAATGGAGTGGGCCTTTTGAGGTGGTGCTTGTGACTTCGTTTGGTGCTCTTAATTTGAAAAACAAAAATGGTGAAATCTTAAGAGTTAATGGGCACAGAGTCAAGCACTATCTTGGAAAGTTTGATGACAACCACGTGGGAGCAATGGTCTATGTCAAGTGATCAAAGGTAACCTGCATCGTGCCACGACGTTAAATCAATCGTTTTTTGGGAGGCAACCCATGTGTTTTTCGTGAGTGTAGGATTTTTTTTGAACTAACTCGTTGTGAGCTATATGTAGGGATATTTGATGCAGTGCAGGACTAAGCTTGAAAACTTTTGCACTCTCTGAAGTAGGACCGCTGACAGCGCTCCATTTCTCATGGTCAGTAGTGGCCTTATCGCGGAGGTGTAATTTGATGTGGAGCAGGATTAAAAGTCTGAAATAAGACTTCTGTTGAAGTTTCAACTGTGTCCACTATGCTTTCATTTCCATCAGCGGTGCCTTACCACGACCATGATCGATTTTTCGCTCGCCGCGATTATTTCAATCATATAGACCTTCTGTACATCACAAGCACAGACCGCGGTAGTTTATCGCGGCCGCACTAGGTAAGATTGTGTGGGTCCTAGGGTATTTTCTATGTGATAGAATTTTAGGGATGCTTTTACACTTTCCGCTCATTTCACTCTCAAACAAAAATCACCATTGTTCATCCACGCCCTAGTCTGCACAAACACAAAGAATTATAATCTATTTTCATCACCCATTATACATCTAGTAATTTCACTCCTTATTATTCTTTAATTGTGTATTTGTTTTTCTTTTAGTTGTTAGTCTTTACTTTTTCTTCCCCTTTCTTTTAATTTTGACCTAGGGCTACTTAATGTTAATTAGGTATTGCATAAAATTAGTTAGGATTTAGTGATAAATACTTAATGGGTTCTATAATGTAGATGAGATTTCTAAGTGCATGAACATCTGAAACCCTAGGTTTGCTGAGCATGATTTTTACTTCCACGACCGCGGTTGATTTTCTGTTGTTCATGTTCATAAGTTTTATTTGAGATTGGAAGTCCTGATAACCGGAGTCAGCAGTGGAAAATTCTGCTAATAGCGGCGCCTCTCCGCGGCCCTGATGTTTTACTTACGCGCCGTGATATTTTTCTCGCAGTCTGCGGTGCTCAAGTTTAAAGAGGTATAAATAAAGGTCCGTGACCGCGATTGATTTTCCGCAGACAGTGGTGCAACTACAGCGACTGCACTCAACTTACCATGCTTAGTAGTGTAGTAGAATTAGAGGGTAGGTGGTCTGATCCCCACACCTCCGCGGCCATAATGAATTTTTTGCAATCTGCATACAGCCTCCGCGGACACACTCCTTCTTTCGTGCTCTCCTGTCTACAATTTATTCCAGCATTGTCAACTGTTTTTCTACTTTTCTGTACTGCTTCTTCTTACATTAGTAGTAAGTATTTTCCACCAATTATTTTTGCAAACAATGGTAAAATCTAGAGGAGGTGGTGCGAAACAAAATGGGAAAACAAAGTCCTCCGGGGTAAGGGACGAGAACCAATTAAGATAACCCCAGCAATAATGAAATTAATTGGGCAAATGCAGAAGAACAATAGAGCTGCTGAAAAAGCTGCTTCCCACTCAGAGGGGAGTGAGTATCCCTCCTGGGAGGCATCAGAGACTAACCCAGTGCCAGTATATGTACCAGACTTCCCGGAGAGACTTAGTTTGAGAGATGAGACTACACACCCAGCCTCTCCCACTTCTCCTTCTTCTTCTGAGTTGTCTGATGGCTCAGCAGAGAGTGGTGAGTCCTTAGCATTAGCCTCACCTACAACTTCGTCACCTAGATAAGATCCCGTAGGTGTAGATAATGAGGTACCTGATGACAAGAGAGAGGGTGAGACCCAAACTAGGGGTGTGGAAAGGACAAGAAACCCTAAATTCTAGCAACATAGGTTTGTCAATGAGATGGACTATCACTAATTCAGGGAGTGGTGGCCTCAAAAGTCACTCACACATAATTTCAAGTTCATATAGTGGGATCTTCTGCCTCACATATTGAAAGGGGCACAAAAGTGCGTAAGATGTGGATTCTGAAGGTCAAGTTCGACGGGAAGACAATCAATGGTTACCTAGGATTCAATGATGAAAATGAGGCTCTATACTTAGAAAAGGTGGCGATGGATAAGGCAACTTTCTCGTGGTTGGCATCACTTCTGGCTCTCCCGGATACTACTTCAGTATGGTTGACAGCAAGGTTCCTATCTTAAGGAACACCCTGAACTTTGAGGCAAATGATTGGGAGACCTTTGTGTGCGGCAGACTAGACCCCACTACTTAGGAAAACTATGCCGATTTCCTAGGCAATTGTAATGGCAGCTATCATAGCGGGGTTCCTAATCAATATCGGGAATATCATGTCTATGGTGATCACCAAGGTAGTCAACGAGGGTGATAGATCTTAGCCCTTTCTAAATTTTCTCACCATGTACTTGGAGGATCAGGAGAGAGAGAGAGAGAGAGAGAGAGAGAGAGAGAGAGAGAGAGAGAGAGAGAGAGAGAGAGAGATAAAAGAGACTTTGATATCAAAGTGAAGCCTTTCTCATGGTACAACCTTTAGGGTCTAGACAACCCCAAATCCAAGGGATCCAATGGCAAAGTCACTACTTCTACTAGCCAGTTTGAAGAGCCAGTTATGGTAGTTACTACTTCTGAGTCTCCCATTATCATACCGGATTCTGCCTCCGGACCTTCAACTTCCATGCCGTCCTCACTGCCCTCCTCCTCAGCATACACATTGACTGCTCACAGGTTGAACTAAACACTCCAATATCAATAAATAGATGTAGGTAGTAACGTTTAAGTTGTCTGTGCTATCCAGTTCAATGACATCCCAGTCAGTTCCCGCACAGCCCTAGGTGCTAGCTTTAGTGGAGGAGTCCCTTGAGGAGCTTTTGGACAACCATAAGAAGCTCCTGGACAATCAAAAGCTTATCATAGATGCTCTTGCAGTTTAAGAAAAATCAATTCAGAAGCTGAGCGAGTAGACAAAGAAGCTGAAAAAGACTCGGGCCTCGAAGGAGTCAGTGAAGCAATTGAGGGGAGAGATGGAGAAAAGATGAGGTTAGTTGGAGACCTACCATTGGAGTTACTATTACAGGACCAGCCTCCAGCAGCTCAGACAGAGCAGGTTCAGGAGAAGGAGACTGAGGGAGAGACAGAAGGAGGAAAGTGATGCTCCGGGTTGATGATGTAGAGATTAAGCTGGAGGATCCTGAGGGACGTGCCTCTTGCCAGCCACAGGCCCCCAAGCCAAGTGATCCAGGGACCCAGCCACATGACTCCCTGTAGACAGAGGACCCATAAAGAGTTTTATTTACTCTCTAACCCTCTCTTTTTTATCTTGGTTTTAGTTAGTTAGCATTACGGACAATACTAGTTTTCATTTGACGGGGTGGTCCTACTTTGATGATTTGGTAATTGGTTTGTAATGATGATACTTTTCTTGTCCTTTATGCTTATTTTGCACTTTTGGTATGTATAATACTTTACCATTTGATTCACTTTTTGTTATTTTTCAATTTTGGTATGTATATAAAGTTACTTTTTATGTATGTATTCATCCCTCTTATGTATATTCGTCTAAATCCCCTATTGTACATTTTACTTCATAACTTCTTTTGCGTCTTCCCTTAATAGAATAGCTTCTTATTTTATTTAGTAGCCTCTTTTTCAGTTCGTAGATTCTTATTTTACAAGTTTTTGTTATCAATAAGCCTTTGTCTTTCTTAATGCCACGGTTCTATCCAAAGGTGGAGTTTGTGTGAATCGGGTGGCTCTTCTTGATGATGGATGGCATGACAGCCTTCTTAATGGTTTGAGTCTATTTTTTTTCATTTTCTTTTGTTTAAATAGTAGGTAGTGAGTAATAATGCCTCAGGAAAAGCTTAACTTGGGCCTAACACATTTATCTTTGACCTTATGGTTAGAAACAAATTGGTATGTATAGGATGGTGATAGTTGTGACCTTGAGACTCTTGTGTTGATTAAACAATCATCAAGTGGTTTTCAGAACCATTTGTGTTGCTCAAATCTTAGCTAAGGTTGTTGTGGGCCCCCGAGTCTGTCTCTTTAGCAATCCTAAAGCTTGTGTGGCGAGGATTGATTTGCAAGTCTAAGGCTCATGCCAATGAGTTTATAACTTGACCTGAATTTTTGTTGAGGTGAAATCCTAAGCGTAGCTCGACTTGAGAAGTGATTATAGGCTCTCCTTGATCCTACTTGAGACTTGAAAACATCCATAGCCCACCAATGATGATATTCCCAGTCAACCCCGTTGAGCCATAGCCCTTTTTCTTTAAAAAAACCATGATACAAGCCTTTATGAAATCTAAAATGATCCTCTTTTGGCACCGGATCTTTCCTTAGCACAAGGCAAAAACATAAGTTTGGGGGAGAGACCAGGAATGCAAAAGTGATAAAATGTACAAAAAGGAATAAAAGGGAAGTAAAAAAAAGGAGAAAGAAAAAGCCAAAAAGTAAAAAAGAAAGCGAACAATGAAGAATAAATAAAGGGATTCAATAAAAGAAAAATGAAAGGATTAGAAAGACTAGAAAAGAGAAAAAGGATTGACATGAACAAGAAAGAGTGACAGTGTGTCTCTATAACCCGTAAGAAAGAAGTAAATGACTCAAAGAGTCAAGAAAATGTAATCCAAAATGAAGCAAATGAAGTGCTTAAGGAAAGATGAGACCTTCATAAACCAATAAATCCTACACTGAACCAAAATCCTTCATTACATTCCCACAAAAGCCCTATATGATCTTCAGTTGAGTGAGATTACATTAGTGGTGGCTCACATGAGGGGCAAGCTTAAGGTACTTAGAGCCGGACTTGTGACCTTCCTTTGAGAGAATGAGTGTGTTTTCCACAGTCCATGTTCTCAGTGCTACAATCTAAAAGTGAGGTTTTGCTTACGGAGAGTTGTGGAGTATGAATTTGGGTTCCACAATGACCAAAGTAGTAGAAAGAGTTTCCTTCATGAGTTGAGTCACCTCTTTATGCTTTTGTGTTGCACTAAAACCATAGCGCTTAAAAAGGTTGAGTGTTGTAAATGACGCATTTGATTTAGGGAAATCGTTAGTCCCAATTGATGATACATGAGGTCACTTTAAGACAGCTGGATTTTCTTTTCCTTTATCTTGAAGAGGTGGGAATTTCTTTGTTTGATTGAGGACAAGCAAAAGCTTAAGTTTTGGGAAGTTGATAACTAGGGATTCTAGTCTATTTTACGTAAGTTTTTGCTTAAAAGTTTATACAAGTAATCTCGAAAGCTAACATGTTGTGCCTGTTTGTAGTGTTTGGTCAAAAAGATACAAGGAAGTAAAAACCAACTCAAAAATGAGTGAAACCTACACAAGTGCAAAGTTGAGTCAAAAGAAGTGCTTACAGCAGAAAATCGAACGTGGTCGCAGAGGATCCACCAATGAGGTGGTCTTATTTCTGTGCTCAGCAGCGGCAAAGTTCAGAGAGTATGTCTTAGGGCTTGCAAGTTACCGCTACCCATGGTGCTTTTGTATGGCAGTGGTTTTTTTACAATTGTACCGGTCCTTTTATCGCGGTCCATGCTCATATTTTTTTACCAGGGTTAGAGAAGCACTACAACAGTCGTTTTTCCTTTCCAAGCGGTCCTAAGCTCAGAACAAGCTAAAAGTTGAAGACCCGGTCCGCACTTGATTTTACGCCGCCATGATAGTCCAAGCGCTGCAGCGGTCCATTTTTCGCTATCAGCGATACCTCTGTAGAGGTTGTGTATAAATACTTCTTTCTTAGATATTTAGGTCATCTTATCTTTGGTAGAGCACATGAACAATCATTTCAAGCCATTTTGAGTAATTTTATGATTTTTTTAAAAATTAATCTTAGATTCCTATCATGTAATTACTTTTTATGGGTTATTCTTCATTTAAATCTTTGATTTCTGTAGTTATTATGCGCAGCTAGACCCATTAGCAAGGGTAGTGGCTCAACCCAAGTGTGTGTATTTAAGTGGTCTTCTATTTTGGGGCTTCAATATTTATGGGTGAATGATATTTTGTCTAATTTGTGCTTTAAATATTGAATTGGTGGTTGCAAATACTAATTTGTGCATTTTGACTTAGGCTCTTCTTGAGAATGAAAGCACATGTTTAGGAAATTCAGGCCAACATGGAATTGGGGTGCATTCTAACTTATTCAAGAGATTGATAGCCCCAATAAAAGGGTTAAACCTAGAGATAGTAATACCCGAATTGAGCCAAGTTTACCGGCACTGTTTGAACACCCAATTGGGCTTGAGAAAGCCAATTAGGCAAAGTCACTCAAACTATGAGTGGTATAAAGTGAGTAGTTACGTGAAATGGCTATATCATGATCTCAATAATAACAAATTTGCCTTAAGTTTTGGATCCTATTAGATACTTACCTAGGAGTAAGTTACATCCATGGTTCTTTTCTACCAATTAAGAAAACCACGTACAAAAATATCATTAGATTATTTCTTGCATTATTAGTATAAACATAGAATAGTGAACAAACAAAGAATAATTGAAAGTGCAATTAAGAACATCTCACATTGATAAATTAGATAGGAACCCAATTCCAAGAATTTCTTAGCTCTCTATAGATTCAATCCCGACTTCTTGAGTAAAAGCTACATCGACCGCTCTTGCCACTTTATAGTGGTGTATGTTTGGATCCAATTAGTAAGATCCACGTCCTTCATAGTTATCGGGTCTAGAATTTTGTGTACATCTTATGTATATATGTAATGGGTAGGTCAGGCCCAATTTTGATCACAGTACATTCATCAGTAGAGACTTGTAGACATATCCTGTCAGTTAGTGTAGTATGTTGGTTTTGTAGGCCTTATATGTATATTTTGTTGGTTTGTTAGCTATAGCAGTTATGACATCCTTGTCAGCCCAACACCATAATTATGTTTAGTCAGCATTAGTTGTCTATTCAGTTTTATACATTTCTTCACAAATTATCTTGTAATGTGGCCCCATGGCCAAAGTATGACATTATATGTTCAGAGTCCATTAGTCGCAAGTTGATATGCAAAGTTAGGTGAGGCACCGGGTGCTGGTCTCACCCCTATGTTTGGGGCTTGGCAAACTTTGTATCGGAGTATTTTTCTCCTTGGGAGTGTAGAAGCTGTCTTGTAGGGTCTTGTTTGTAGATGTGTTGTGCACCACATTATATAAGCAGGAAATTGCAGGAGATTTAAGAGTTGGTTACCTTTCTTTCAAATCTATATCGTGCTATAGAACTGAATTAAAGGAAATTTGAGTTAAACTTACGTGTTGGTGTTTGCACGCACATATGACGGTGACTAGGAAGGCTACGGCTAACCGGAAGAGAGATACACAAGTAGGTGAAGGGACCAGCAGGGTACCCTCAGTAGATAGGGCCCAGTTTAAGGCCCAAGGCGAGACCCCTACTCAGCTATTACTGGATCCTCTACCGCCTGAGGAGATTCCTAGGGATACTACACATCTAGTTCCCCCTCCACTTCTATCAGATCAGGACTTGAGAAGTTCGGTGCAATTGATAACATAGTTGGTAGCTACCCAGCAACAGGCTAGGGTGTCAACTAGTGCAGAATCTTTTTAGGGGTCCAGGAGTTCAAGAGTCAGAGAGTTTATTGCTTTGAGTCCCCCGGAGTTCACGTTGATAGGTAAGATTTCATAGATCAGCTTCTAGGATCTTTCGGGTTATGCATGCCACGAAGAAAGAGGCAATTGAGCTATCAGCTTCTCGACTCTAAGATATATCTATCCTTTGGTATGAAGAATGGGAGAGCTCTATGGGAGGAGATGCACCTCTAGCTATTTGGGAGAATTTTCTAGATGCCTTCCTTGACCATACTTACCACTGTCACACCTCCTTTTTTACACACCTACCCCGAAGGGTAAACATATAAGGGAATTTTTCCACTTAAAGTGACATTATTTGAAATGAGATTATTTATTTATTGGAGTCGCCACTTGGGATAGGGTTGGCTTTTTGTGTCCCAAGTCACCGGTTTATTTGGAATCCCAAATCGAGGAAATTTTTTGACTGCCCAAATGAAGTCTGCGAAACATAAATTTTGAGTAAGGAATTTTGTTGATCCGAGGGAAGGTGTTAGGCACCCTCGGATCCCGTGTTCTAGCATGGTCGCTTAAACTATTATAATTGGATAAAATTATGATTTTATACATGTTCGTCCTATAGTGTAATATTAAATTATTTTTACCGCTTTTAATATGTTTTTAAAGAAAATTGCAATATCGTTGAAACATGCTACAAACCATGTCACATAAATGCACCTCCGGTTTTTGACATATTTCAACTTCATTGAGATTTGGATTTAGGTCACATAAATGTGCACTTGTACTTACAAAGAGGAAAAAACACGCCTAAAGCGACTAACATGTTATTATCTTTGCAGGAATCCGTGAAGTTCGTTAAATGGCATGTCCCAAATTCTTAAGTATTTTAATATAAATATTTAAAGAGGGCCGCACAATTTATGGGTTCCGTACGGCGTGGCGCACCCTATTTTATTATTCAAAGGTCGGCCCAAAGTAAACTAGGATTCTACAAGATGTGTATCGAAAAGACTTAATCGATTGTTATGAAATCCAAGTCTCAAGTTCGAAGCTAGATCCGAAATTATTCAAATTAATCACTGGGCTTTTAGATCAGCCCAATGAGGAGGAATCTCAATGAAGATCATTAGCAAATTGCACCTATTATTCCAAATGTATGCATTTGATCAAATTAACATCCAATAAACTGATTCGGACTTTTTAGGAAGTAAAATGCATTGATAAAATTAGCGTCCAATAAACTGCTACAAAATTTTAGGAAACAAAAAGCATTGATCAAATTAATGTAACTAATGATTATACATGAGGTATTATACTCAAAACAAACCCCTATCATCATGCTGAAATGTTATTTCCACAACTCAAACACCTTCAATGCTAAGATTGAACTGACACTCAGCTGTTAAATTGTACAGTGACAAACTACTCGATACAGTACTCATAATGCCAAGGCAGATTACCCCATTAACAGATCATACTCTTGTGGATGAATGCTAACCTAAGTCACGTTAGAACTAATCACATTCAGCTCCAATGAAAGTCCATACAATCTAAGTGTTCATTATTACAAAACAAGTTCATTGATTATGTACTGCAGCTATTGCTGAAACTAACAACATTTATGTCGACCATTTCAATACAACAAAAAATGAATGTTCCTTCATTATTGAGGTATGAAACTGTGCATACACATATATTTGTACTTCCAGACCTCCTGAGTTAAGATAAATACCTAGAATTTGTAATGAAACAAGGATAAAATCAGCAGCAGTTTAAGCCACCAACAATTGAAAACAAACTAGCAGTAATCACTCTCAAAAACACCCAGGGATTGATTATCACGTAAATCAGGAGAGAATTTTCATCAATCGACACCAGTAACAAACCAAAACAACCTTGTTTGAACTCCAAACACACTCGAAATTGAACCTATCCAAACTTGTACAATTTTACACCACCTCAATTACATGTGTTTCAGGTCATTTTCCTCCTAACGATTCAAATTAATGGCTGTAGATTGAAATTAATCTGCGGAAATATTCAAATAAAATAGTAGAGTTTTAGAACTCTGAACTTACGGGAATTTTTGGATTTCTGAATTTTTTTTTAGGAATTTTAAGGATTTTTTTATACTTCAAAAACTTTGATAAATTTTTAGGGACTTCAGACTGTTCAACCTTGTGAATGAAGGCACTAGGGTTCCCTTTAGCCATTAGTCCCCCTTATAATTTAAGATTTTATTCAACTAGTCCCTCATTTCTTAACTTGCTAGCTAAGTCATTGCATTGTAGGTTTCAAAAAATCTGACTATGGCCCTATTTTGTAAGATTCTAGAAGGTCCTAGTTTTAACTATAGCATTCCTTTGTAATTCTGAATAACTAAATTAACCCTGGACTTAACCTGAAACTACTAACCTAAACCACAGCCCCTTTTAGTAACCAAGGTTAAGTAAAGTCTAGATTAATCAGCTATAACCAAAAAAGTTTTAAAAAACTCTAAGATTGAATTATCAATTGTTGAACAAAATCTAAAATTTATCTCAATTCACACGTCCATCACAATATCAGTTAAATAAAACAAAACTCAGAATGATACTTGGTTTATGAATTGACTTACTCACATTGGACCAAGCAATTGAAAGAAAGCAAAAAAACAAACTAACATAGGATTAACTAATCAGAATTATCGACCAAAAGGAGAACACAAACAAAATCATCAAATAACAAGAAGAAGAGAGAGCAGAATCATTGATTAAAAATAAACGAATACAAATAAGCAAGCAAGAAAAAAAACAAAAAAAATCAATGAGCATGAGTAAAAGTCATGGATAAAACCAAAATACGAATAAAACCAAGCAAAGTTTAAACAAAGCAAAAATTACGATCAAATAGAAACAAGGACTCACTTTTTTTGTGTTTTTTCAGTCTTCCTCTTGATTGCCTTTTCGAAATTGATTTTTAGTTAATGTTATATGCTTATTTTGTTAAAATAAGATATATTACATTAATCAAAAATCATTCGAGTTCTTTGAAATTCCAGAAATAGATTAAAATTTAACGACCAACCCTAGATCTAAAAATTTGAGGGGCTCGGGCAGGATTCGAATGGTTTTGGCTTGGGATTTGGTAAGAGGGGGTTGAGTGGGTTGTATGGTGTAAGCGGCGGAGGCGGCATCCACGATTTTACATATTTGACGAGGTGGGCCAACATTTGAGGGATGATGGGCTCGAATTTGGGAAGAGGAGGTCAAGGGGGACCGGCAGTGTTAATTTTGGACGGTTTGGAATATTGCCGGCGGCGGCGATGATTTTCGGCCGACGGCGAGGAGTGGAGGGGCGGAGGTACGAGGAGGAAGGACTTTGTCTCTAGGGTTTGTGAGCAGATTAGGACATTTTTGTTAAAACATGAGATCAAATATGGGCCGTGGGATAAGGAGAGATGAACAGCTGAGATTATGTTCCCCAAAACGACGTCGTTTTGGGGCGTCTCTGATGAGAGACCGGGATGGGGGATGGGGGATGGGTTCTTTTTGAAGTGGGTTTGGGGTTTTGAACTGGATTTATTTGAAGAATGGCCCAAATTTACACCTCTTTCTTTTCCTCTTCTTTAATTTCTTTTTTATTTTACTTTTCTAGCTTTTATAATTGTAAAAATATAAATAGAGAAAACCAACTTTAAATTCTACAAGATAAACTAATTAACTTCAATAATAACCTAAATCCCAAATTTAAAAATAAAATTAAACAAATGTAAAAATGACCATTTTTGTTATTATTTATTTTTTCTTTTATTTTCCATATTAATTAACTAATAAACATAAATAATGTAAAATTAAGTCCTGAATGCAACATGCTATGTTTTGTATTTTTTATGAATTATATTAAATAAAAATAAACAAAAATGCAAACAAACACAAAGACATGCAATTAATTCCTAGAAATTCAAATAATAAAAGAACAATCCTGATTTTAATGAATTCTATAGGAATATTTCGAGCGAGGCAAAAATCACGTGCTCACAACCGCTGGAGATCCGACAAGCTCAATATGATTAATTTCTAGCCCTTAAACAGGGCAATATAAGTGTTCGAGAGTATAGTCTCTGTTTTGACTAATTGGCTAGATATGGACCATCCACAATTGCTACTATGCGGGACATAATTCACAGGTTTATAGCAGGGTTCGCCCCAAATTTTACACAGGCAAGTGCCACTGCTGCATTGAAGGATAGTATGGATATCGGCCGAATTCAAGCATTCACCCATAATAGAGAATGGGGTAGGCATCGGCAGTAGGGTATAGAGAGGACTGAGAAAGGGCAGCATAAGAGGATGAGATTTCCCATGTCGCAAGAGCAATCTCAGGATAGTTATAAGCCCATATACTTTGGACGACCACCTAGGCCTTTGCCACCTTAGTTATATGGTTACAAGTATGGATGCTATGCTCAGTTAGGACCAGGTGAGAGCTCACGGGCATTAGGTTTGCAGCGACAATAAGGTTATGTGCACACATGGTCTTTTGCATCGCGGTGTGACATCTGTGGTATATGACACTTGGGCCAATACCGAGCAGGTTTTGATGCTTGTTATTCATATGGGCGTCGGGGGTATATGATGCGAGATTGCCTAAATAGAGATTCTAGGGGAATGGCACAACCAACGTTTTCAGCAATATGATCATCTATGTCCGTGCATCATTTAGGGAACGAGTCTCAGTCTTCGGCTGATATAGGTCGAGGTCGAGATAGAGGTTCCAATTCAGGTGGTAATCAGAACCATATCTATGCTTTAGCGGGTCAACAGGACCAGGAGTCTTCACCAGACATTGTGATAGGTATATTGACCATTTTCTCTCACAATACTTATGCCTTGATAGACCCAAGATCTACTTATTGCATATTACCCAAGTTTGGTACAGTGCCTGAAGTACTAAGTGACCCTTTTGCGATATCTACACCAGTTGTAGAACCGATTATTGCTAAACGAATTTACTGAGGTTGTACAGTGACAACTTGTAGTCATCAGACCTCAACTGACCTAGTTGAGCTAGAGATGATGGATTTTGATGCTATTTGGGAATGTACTGGTTGACAGCTTGCTATGCCATAGTTGATTGCCGAGCAAAGGCATCTAGATTTCATTTTTCGGGTGAGTCAGTCCTTGAATGAGTAAGTAATATAGTGACACCTAGAGGTGGGTTTATTTTGTATCTAAAGGCGAGGAAAATGATTGCAAAAGGGTTCATTTATCATATTGTGCAAGTTAGAGGTGCAGACGCTAATATACCCACAGTTGAGTCTATTTTCATAGTCAAAGAGTATACTGATGTGTTTCCAGATGAGCTTTCAGGCATTCCTCTGGAGTGAGAGATTGATTTTAGCATCGATTTTCTTTGAGGGACTCAACCAATATCCATCCCTCCGTATAGAATGGCGTCTGCCGAATCGAAGGAGTTGAAGGAGTAGTTAAAAGATTAGGTAGAGAAAGGTTTCATCAAGCCCAATAACTCACCTTAGGGTGTGCCGGTACTATTTGTGCGGAAGAAAGATAGCTCGTTGAGGATGTGTATCGATTATAGGCAGTTGAGCAAGGTAACTATTAAGAATAAGTATCCACTTCCAAGGATGGATGGATTGTTTGATTAGTTGCAGGGGGCTAGATGCTTTTCAAATATTCATTTGAGGTTGGGGTACCGCTAGGTTAGAGTTTGGGAGAAAGATATTCCGAAGACAGCCTTCAGGACCTGATATGGCCATTTTGAGTTCCTTGACATGGCATTTGGGTAGACAAATGCACCCACCCTATTTGTGGACTTGATGAATAGCCTATTCCGTCCATTTTTAGATCTGTGCATGATAATATTTATTGATGATATTCTAGTCTATTCCCATTCAGAGGATGAGCATGCTGACCACTTGCGAGCAGTACTCGGAACCCTCCGTGATCGTAAGTTGTATGCTAAGTTTTCTAAATGTGAGTTCTAGTTGAAGTCTGTAGCATTATTGGGGCATATTATATCAGGTGAAAGTATAAAGGTAAACTCTCAGAAGATTGAGGCCGTGAAATCTTGGCCTAGACCTGCCACTCCAATAGAGGTTCGTAGATTTCTAGGCTTAGAAAGATACTACCAGAGGTTCGTAGAGAGGTTTTCTTCCCTTTTGGCACCATTGACGAAGTTGACATAGAAAGAAACTAAGTGCCAATGGATGGAGGCTTGCAAGCTGAGTTTCCAAGAGCTTAAGAACAAGTTGACCTCATCGCCAGTTCTAACACTTCCAGAGGATCCAGAGGTTTATGTCGTGTATTGTGATACCATAAGTGTCGGGTTGGGATGTGTCCTGATGAAATATGGAAAGGTAATTGCATATGCTTCAAGGCAGTTGAGGAAGCACGAGAGGAATTGTAAGCACATGATTTTTGCTCAATATGAAATACTCTTATAAAATCCAAGAATATAGATTTTTTCTTAATTATTTTCCATTTTTAGGAATTTTTATAGATTTTTATTAATTGTTTGCATTTTGTGCATATTTGAGTTTTATTTAAATCGGAAAAAAATATACCAAAATATCTTGCATTGCATTTAGGATTTGTTTTTATATTTTTAGAATTAATCAGTAATTATTTTTTTATAAAAATTAAAAATCACAAAGAAATGCTTCATTTTTATACTTTTTCCTTTTATTAATTTTTTTCCTCTTTTAATTTAGGATTAAGTAGCTTTTATAATTTTTGTAATTAGTTAATTAATTTAATTTTTCATTTTTAGATAATTTAGAATTTTAATTTTAGGATTTTAGTGAAAAAGAAAAAAATAAAAGATAAAAAAAGTATTTGAAGAAAAGTTTTGATGGGGCATTGAACTAGTTCTTGTACTAAAATTAAGCCCAAGTTTTCCTACCTAGCCCAAATACTCATACTCTTCCAACTAAAACCTAGATCTATACATATATAGGGAGGATTAGGCTACACAACTAGGGGTGTACTGCGGCCCGGGCCTGAACCGGGACCGGACCGGGCCCGCGGTCCTGGCTGTGCCGGGCCTGGCGGTCCTATAGGCCCGCGACGGGATGGTCTAAAACTGAAGAACCATGAGCCCGGGAGCGCCAGGCAGGCCTGGGCCGGTCCTGGCGAGCCTGGCGGGCCCAACGGCTTTTTAAAAAAAAAAATTTTAAAAATCAGTAACGGCTCTTATGTAAAAATAGCCGTCTGGAACTTTGTAAAATAGCAATTTTCCCCCCAAACTTTATATAATTATAATTTTTCCCATATCTCAACTATAAATACCCCCTCATTCTTTCATTTTTATTCACCGATTCATCAATATCTCTCAATCTCTCTTTCATTCTACTACAATTGCTTAATTTATTGTTGAAAATTCGTGAAAAATTATGAAGTTGTTGAATTGAAGTTTTCAAGTGTTCAACGATTTTCAATTTTCAAGAAGTTGTTCGGCAATCCGGTAAGTCGTTTCAACTCTTACGTATTAATAATATATTTTTATGTGGTTTAGTTTGCATAATTATAATTAGTATGGCATTTTCTTTGAAAAAATTGTTCGGTAAAGGAAAAGGTAAAACCGGTGAAAATAGTGGCCATAATACTACCCTTCCCTCGGCTCCCCGACCTACAAAAGATAAGCAAGTTGAAAGTAGTCGCCAACCTAGACGTCCAACTCCGCCTCCCGTAATGCTTGATAGTGATCACCCTTGTTTTCAATTTACCATAGTGATTTTCTACATGATGTTGCAGTAGGTAATAGATTAGACGATGAAATTATGAATGCTCTTTATCCTAATGAACCTATCTTAGAGGAAAATGAGAATGATGATGGAACTCAAGCACCATATTTAGATGATAGACCTACTAGTGCTGTTCATAACTCGAGTAATGCACCGGCACACCTACATGTGGAAACTCCAACTTTTAGTAGACAACCTGCTAAACGTACAGAAACATCATTAGTTTGGAATTTTTTTACTCAAGTAATAAAACAATAAGGCTAAGTGTAAAACTTGTGTGAAATTACTGGTTCATAAATTTACTGGAGATCGTAGCGGCACGGGTAGTTTGACTAGGCACATAAAAACACACCCTACAGATAGGGCTAGATTTTTAAAAATGCAAGCGCAGCAACATGGGACAAGTGTAGATTCTGCGATTAACCCTAATACAGGTTCAAATCTAGTTCAACCAGGAATTAACACTGCCACCGGAGGTATTTTATATTACAATCCACATAGAAATCGTGAAGAATTAGCAAAAATGATTACTGTTATGTGCTTACCTTATACTTTTGCTTCTAATCCTAATTGGGTTCATTATATTAGAAGAGTTTTTAATCTTACTTATAAAGGTTGGTCTCGCGCAACAGTTAAGACCGATATTTATAAATTCAAACATGAATATGAACAATATTTGCGCTATTTATTTACTCATATACCTAATCGGATTTCTATTACTACTGATATTGGTAGAAGTAATTATGACTATGATTATCTAACTGTTACAAGTCATTGGATATATGAGGACTGGACAATGCAAAAACGTATAATTGCGTATAGAATAATTAATTCACGTCACACAGGTAAGTTTATTGCTAACACTGTTTCAGATATTTGTAGATATTTTTGCTTTAGCGATAAAATAATGGCAATTTCTATGCTATAGGCATGCTTACAAAAACACTAAATCCTGCATTTAGTAATATTTTCCATGTTAGATGTATTTGTCATATTTATCATTTAATTATCGGTGATGGTATGCGAATTTTAAACATAGAAATTGAAAAGGTTCGAATGGCTCTTAATTGGCTTTTTATTCAAACCGTAGAACTAGACTTAGAGAGTATTTTAAAAAATATGAAGAATATGGCATTAGAGAAAGAAAGGTTCATAAACCTTGCCCGACTAGATGGAATTGTATGTACGAAAGTTTAGTAGTTGCATATGAATTTAAAGACCCAATTAATGCAACGTTTAATTCTCGGGTAGGTGGTGAGGATGATGAGATGATATGCTTACTACCCAAGATTGGACGAATGTTAAAATTCTTTTAGATTTTTTAGAACATTTTCAAGTTGCTACAAATGCATTTTCTGGGCAATATTATCCTACTATTTCAAACTGTTTAGTTTATATTGCCGCACTAGCTGATTTGTTTGTTGAATTTGGCGAGGATGGAGATATTTATGAACTTGCTATAAATGAAATGAAACAAAAATTTAAAAATATTTTTTTCCATATCCCTCTTATTTTTTGTGTTGCTGCAATGTTAAATCCTACAATGAAATTGGGAGGACCTCATTTTTGGTATTCAAATATTTATAAGACTTTAGATCTTTCAAACGAGAAAGTTGCTACACTTGCAGATGCAAAAGCATCAATTAAAATTAATGCTCAAACAGTTTATAATGCATACAAAGTTGCCTTAGAGCATGCTAGGCCAAATATTCCAACCCCTACTTCGTCTAGCTCACAATCGTCTAAAAGAGCTGTCGGCTTAACAACTCTTAAATCTTGGACGGAGTTCCGGGGTTCTCAAGGTGAAATTATGATGAATCTTCATATCTAAATGAGCTTCAAGTTTACTTGTCTCAGGGACTTGAAAAGGAGAATCCAGACGTCTCTTTCGATCTTTTAGAATGGTGGAAGTCAAGGGAAAAATATTTTTCGGTTCTTGCAAGGATGGCTCGGGATGTTTTATCAATCTAATCTTCAACTGTTGCATCGGAGACCGCTTTGAGTCAAGCAAGACTACAAATCGGTGATCATAGAGCGACGGCAAGGGATAGCTTGGAAAAATCGGTACTTTTTAGAGATTGGATCCGCAAGAAACTTTCGAATTGCAGAATCACAACCTACGATAGATGAAGTTTATGAAGAAATGATAGCGGAACTTTCGGAGGATTCGGCTTCGCCCGAAAGTGGTGATGAACAAGCTTCGTTTCCACAACCACCAACACAACCTCCTCCTAACCTTGACGGATTTATGAGATTTTTTAGAGATACAATGTAGATTATGATGTAACTTGTACATTGGTACATCTTTTTTTAGTTTTTTTTCCTTTTAATGGTGGTATTAGTACCTTGTTGAGCTCATTCCATTGGGGAAGGAAGACTAAGAAAGATATGACATTTTGGGTAATAAAAATTATAAGACATATCCTTGAATATGTCTATGGAGGTACAATGGAGGCGAAAAACGTGCCGGAAGCCTACATCAGAGTAATCAAGGACATGTACAATGGAGCTAAGACTAGGGTTAGGACGGTGGGTGGCGAATCAGACCATTTTCCAGTGGTTATGGGGCTCCATCAAGGATCGGCACTGAGCCCCCTCTTGTTTTCCGTAGTGATAGATGCTCTAACCCGACATATTCAAGGGGATGTGCCTTGGTGTATGCTATTTGCTGATGATATAGTATTGATAGATGGGACGAGGGTCGGTGTTATGGAAAGGTTAGAGGTATGGAGATAGACTCTCGAGTCTAAAGGTTTCAAAATAAGCAGATCTAAGACAGAATACCTGGAGTGCAAGTTTAGCGCCGAGCCGAGCGAAGTAGGCAGGGATGTGATGATTGGTTCTCAGGCCATCGCCAAGAGGGACAGTGTCTGATATCTTGGGTCTATGATTCAGGGGGACGAAGAAATTGACGGGGACGTCACTCATCGTATAGGAGCGGGGTGGTCAAAGTGGAGGCTTGCATCAGGAGTCCTGTGTGACAAGAAAATTCCACACAAACTCAAAGGGAAATTCTATAGAGCCGTGGTTAGACCTGCGATGTTGTATGGGGCGGAGTGCTGGCCCGTGAAGAACTCTCATGTTCAGAGAATGAAGGTTGCGAAGATGAGGATGCTTAGGTGGATGTGCGGGCACACCAGGCTAGATAAGATTAAGAATGAAGTTATTCGAGAGAAGGTGGGGGTCGCCCCTGTGGATGAGAAGATGCGAGAAGCGAGGCTGAGGTTGTTCGGGCATGTGTGGAGGAGAAGTCCCGATGCCCGGTGAGGAGCTGCGAGCGGCTGGAGATTGTTGGCGGTCGGCGAGGCAGAGGGAGGCCTAAGAAGTATTGGGGAGAGGTGATTAGGCAGGACATGGCTAGAATGCAGGTTTCCGAGGACATGACCCTTGATAGGAAAGTCAAGAGGTCTAGAATCAGGGTTGTAGGATAGGGGCTCCTAGAGTTTTTCGTACGCCTCATCCGGGGTTGGGTGTGGGTGAGCAGGGTTACCCATAGATGATTTGTGTTTTAGCTTAGCTTATGTCCCCCCTATGGCTGTTAGTTATGGTAGTTACTGTATGATATTATTGCATGCGATTGTATTTATGTTTCTTATGTTTAGATAATTATTTACGCTATTTCTGCTGGAGTTACTAATGCTCTATTGTTTTTGTTGTTTTTGTCTTTGTTTTTGTTTTACTGCTGTTTTTCCTTTTATCCTATGAGCCGAGGGTCGATTGGAAACAGCCTCTCTTCCCTTTCGGGTAGGGGTAATGCTCGTCTACATATTACCCTCCCCAGACCCCACCTGGTGGGAGTATACTGGGTAGTTGTTGTTGTTATCCTTGAATATCTTTTTTTCTCAATATTTCTTTGTCTTTATTTCGAATTATTTATACGCTACAATATACAACATACAATATATACTACAAGAAAATATATACGAGAATATATATATACATAACATACAACCTAAACTACAAGAAAATATATAAGTAATAACATATATACATAAGATACAATATATATAAAAGAATATATATATATATATATATATATATATATATATATATATATATATATATATATATATATATATATATATATATATATATATATATGTATATATATATATATGTATATATATATTATACATAAGAGATACAATATATATACTACAACAAAATATATAACTATATATGTTATAATATATATACATAATATACAATATATATACTACATGAAATTATATAAGAGAATAAATAGATATATAATATACAATATATACTACAAGAAAATATATAAGGGAATATATATATATATATATATACTAATTAGTACAACACAATGTACTAATTACTAGTATCACCATTAGCACATCTTCTTTTCCTTTTAATGTGGTATTAGCACCTTGTTGTGCTCATTCTATTGGGGGAAGGAAGACTAAGAAATATATGCCATTTTATGTAATAATATATACATAATATACAATATATACTAATTACTACAACACAATATATAATGAAATATATATTATACTAATAACTTAGTATACTATTATAAAATATATTTTATACTATACTAATAACTACTATACAAGATATTATCTTAAAAAAAACCCGCCAAGTCTGCCGGGCCCGAACCGCTAAGCCCAAGACCAGTGTGGGCTTAGGCCCTACACGGGTTAGTCTCACCCGCCAGGACCGCTAGGCCCGCTAGGCCTGACACACAAAGTTTAGTATCGCGAAGCCCGACCGATAAGGCCCGGGCCCGGGCCACAGTAGAACCCTACACAACAAGAATCCTACACCCCTGCACAACATAAAAAAACGGCGAATTTGACCCCTCCATTTTCTTCTTCTCCAATCTGATTTCTCTTCTCACTCCCTCATTTCTCTAATTTTACCCACAATAACAGAAGCTTCCCCTTGAAAAGAGGACATATCCCCCTTTCCTTCAAATGGGTTTGGACCGAGAATAAATTGACTCCGAAAAGGAGAATCCTGATTGTATAATAAATCGTACCCCCATTGTTTTATTCGGCGAGTTGAGGTCAAAATCCGGCGGCTGCTTTTCTTAATCTTCTTCTCCAGCGAACTCATTTGAGAAATCGAGTTGATGACTAATAGGGAGATCCGGCTGAATACTTATGGGTACCACAAAAATTGAGGAATCGGACTCGGGATTTTATTGGTTTCTTTATTGCCTTCTCGCTGCTATCTGTTGCTCGTTTACTGCTGAAGCTCCATTTTAGACCATTTCAAGCTTTTATTTGGCTTTCCACATTGATCTTTCACTTTCAATAGGTATGTCCTGACTACTAATGTATCCATATTTTCTCTTTGAATGCAAAAAATAATAATAATGTTTTCATGGCTCGATTTGTTGAATGTTTGCGTATTGATATGGCGATAAACTGATTTGCGGTTTGTATTACTCGAGATGAACTTAAATTGATTGTGAAACCATGATTTTGTCAATAAGAATTGAAAACTTTCTCTTGGGTGGATTTTGTAAAATGTCCTAAATTATTTTCTGATTTTTTTTATAGCTGTGACCGAAATCTGGTGAACTTGCATAACCAGCAATTTAGCATGTTTATTCATCTTAACCTTACAAGTGTGGATGATTAAGATATATATATATGTATATATATAACTCTTATACTTTCGATTGTGAGAACTAAGAACTAGCTTGAGGAGGAGTAATATTTATATTATTTTTAGATGGTTTATTGATACATGCTTCATGCCGAAAGAATTTGGAACCATTAATTTTCAGCATAATAGCTCGTAAATCTTTCGAAAATTTGGTACTTGATTAGTGCAGTACTCTAATTGTTTACAAAATGTGGTTGTAGATTTGGGTCAGAATCATGTCATATGTGCTCATCCACTTTCCAAAAGGTAATTTGAGACCACATTTAAAAGTACATGAATGAGCTTCGGTTTTGGCAGGGTGGGTGGTGTTTTAAGCATAGAAAACAGATTTGTGATTGGTATTAGAATATGGATTACCAATGTGTCTTGTAGCTTGGAATCTTGCTTCTCTCATTTTCTAAGTGTACTTTACATATGAGAATTGTGATTCATTGTTTCTTTTTGTTGTATTTTCTTTAAGATTTTAGTTCCAGAAGTTATGATTTTTTAGATTTTCTTTTCTTTAGTACAGAAAAGGTACTACTGTGATATCTTTTAAGGGAGTATTATTTTCTTGAAAAATATTAGTTGAATACAAATCTTTGCTTTAAATAATTTGAGGCTTGTCATGCCAAATAAAATTCCTAAGCTCATAGCTATTAGAAAACTAGTTAGCTTTTATTGAAAAGTTGAGGTGTGCCATTTTTATTAAATAACACATGGCCCTTATGTAATTAATTTTAACTTTTTAGAAATCGAGATGCGCCATTAGTTGAATCTTCCATTGCCCTCGTAAACTTGAAAGTGCGTAGTTTGCTTTAGGCTCAATATAGATTAGTTTTGTGATTATATATATGTTCGTGTAACATAATTGCAGATTTAATTCTAAAAAAGACTCCAGGGATGCATTCGCGTAAATTAAACCAAACTTTCCTTAATAAAATAAACAAAGCGTTATTAATTATGGACACATTCGCGTGACATAATTTTTGATGCGCCAAAAGAAAAGAGTATACATATGCGTAACTCAATTCTTTAATTACGAATAAATCAAGTGATTAAAAGCGGTTAAAAAGTAAATGCACATAGGTCTAAAAAATAAGCAGTTGAACAATAAGCCAAGTATAAATAGCTAAGCGACCGTGCTAAAACCATGGAACCCGGGAATGCCTAACACCTTCTCTTGGGTTAACAGAATTCCTTATCTAGAATTTATGGTTAGCAGACTTCAAAAGGAAAGCCAAAATTTTCTCGATTTGGGATTTAAAATTAAGCGATGACTTGGGACACCAATTAAAATATTCCAAGTGA
The DNA here is from genome assembly GCA_034376525.1 of Nicotiana benthamiana. NCBI lineage: Eukaryota > Viridiplantae > Streptophyta > Magnoliopsida > Solanales > Solanaceae > Nicotiana > Nicotiana benthamiana. Next base: position 3,961,119 of record CM067326.1, read on the forward strand.
TGACTCTAAAAATTAAATAAATAATCCCATTTCAAAAATGTCTCTTAAATTGAAAAAACTCCCTTATATACCTTCATGTGTGTAAATAGAAGGTGTGACAGCTTTGGCGACTCCGCTAGGGATAAGAACCCACAACTTTCGGTTCAGGGTTCTAGAATTCGAACTTATTAATGTGATTTTTATTTGGTTTTATTGTTAATATTACTGTATTTTGTGGCTTAATATGGTGATTAGCATTCATTTACCGTTTTGATATTACTTGAACTGTATTTAAATGTCTTCTTATGCCACCCATCTGAGTCTTCTGAAAATGGTGCACACGTTCGCGTGGCCTGCTTTTTCTGTAGGAATTATACCAAACAAAATGGGGCTGGACAAGCAACAAGACCGGAAAGACTTCCGTGCTCCCGGTACGTTGCCCTCTCCTCGACCCCAGTTGTTCGCTCGGGTAACTCAAGTCTAGTCCACAAGCCTCAAGTTTTAAACCTAGAATAATACAGCCTCATGCCGGATCCCTAGTAGGAATGATTATTTGCATTATGTGGATTTGACTTAGGGGACTCAACATACCCCAAAATAAAGACAATCATGATGCAACCTACATGCTGTGTGAATATTTATCTGTTTCCGCTTGCATGTTGACCAGCTAAGAAAAGAAAATAAAGAGAAAAACCAAGAGTGAGGTACGATATAAAATTTATTCGGTTTCAAAAATTCCCAGTATTAGGAGATATCTCGAAACTTTGTCGAATTTTGAAAAAAAGAAGAGAAAAGAAAATGTATTTCAAGAAGAGTGAGTCAAATATTATTGTTTTTATGATAAGACTGACCGAACTATGCTGGTCTGATTCTCACCGAATGTTAGATAATAGACAAACCTTATCGGTTTTGGCTCCAATTTTCAAACAAATCCAAAAATATTCCTTTAGTCCTTTTTTTTAAAATCTCTCTTTAGAAAAATAAAAAAAGTAGTTTTAAACTCAAAAAATAGTTTCCTTCTTTCTAATGTCTTTCATACGGGAAAAGAAAAATCAAAATTCAAAATACGGGTTCCCTTCATTTTGAAGTAACTCTGTCAAGAAAAAAAAATCCAAAAAAAAATCCTTAGATGTTCTTTTTTTTCATAAATGTTAATAAAAAAAATTTGTAAAAAATTGAAGTAAAAAAAAACATATTTTTGCTTTTCTTTCGAAGTACTTTTGTAAATAAATAAAAAGCTCAAAAATTCAAAATATTTTTCTTAAAAGTACTTTTTTTTAAAAATTAGGAGGCGATATCCAAAATCCAAAAATATTTCCTTTTTTCTTTAGAAAAAGAGAAATAAAAAAAAATAAAAAAAAAGTATATTTGCTTTTACTTCTAACATTCCCAAAGTTCAAATCAAAAGCAAATAATTTTATTTAAAGTCTTTCTTTCAAAAACAAAACAAAAATCAAAATAAAAAATCAGAAAAAAATTAAATATTTTCTTTATTCTTTTAAAGTATTTTTCTTTCAAAAATCCCAATAGAAATACAAAAAATAATAATTTTCTTTTGTTTTAAAGCTTTCAAGGTCTGAGTTTTACTAAAAGTAAAAAAAAAATTAGCTTATTTACTCTATTATCGATCTTCCGAAACTGCGCAAGATCTGAATCATGCGGGGTCTTGATACGTAGGCAATCCACATCGGATTTGATCATAGCTATAAATAAATTGAGTGAAGAATAAACTGGAAAAAAAAAGAGAGAAAAAATTGAGTGAAAAAGGAAAAAAAATAAAAGAAAAAAGAGAAGGCAAAAATAAAAGAAAACAGGTACATACTGAAAGGATTAGCTAAGGCCGGGATGAAACTTGCAACCGTTCAAACACATGGTAGAAATGTTTAACTGTTTAGGTGCATTGCATCCAAATATGCGATTTTCTACCTGTTAAGCGTCTCAAAACTAACAAGGTTGTTACGTGTGCAAAAGCCAGGTTTTGGTGGTTGGTTTTGTTGGTAGTCTAGCCTCCCCTCCTTCACGAGATCCAAAGACACATATGGCTTCGCATGCAATCTACCAATCATCGGTAGCCACTACCGTGACTAGAAATACCTGGATCTGCACAAAAGGTGTAGGGGGTAACGTGAGTACATCAACTCAGTAGGTAACAAGTCCAAACAACGGACTGACAGGTAGTGATGAACTAACCTCAAGAGGTGTATAGAGTTTAACTGTCACTACAAAAAAATGGGCAAATAGCGGAGGTTAAAATTTTAATTTGCGGAGGTTATAAACCTCCGTTATTTACTGTCAAGGTGGTTGAGCACACCCCCACAGTAAGCATCACTACTATTATTTGCGGCAAGATAAATGCGGGAGTTTTCCGAACTGCCGTGACAACAATAGCGAAGGTTTCTAACCTCCACAAACTGCAATTTTAACCTCCGCAATTTCATGTGCGAAAGTAGATTATTATTTTGAAAATTTAATATTTTTTCGAGTGTGGGGGTTGTAAACCCCGGAAATTTCTTATGGGTACACCCTAGGATCCGATCAATTTATCTTTTGGGGTTTTAATTATCCACATCTATTTTTAAATATATTATAGAATTGATTTTTATCATTATTTGTCATACTCTTTCCCTAATATCAATCGAAATATTTATGCTTAGATCAAAATATTAAAATTAAGAAACATCAATATATCATTAACCGTAAAAAATACTATGATAGAGTAGTATCATGTCATCAGGCTAAATTAGAACATAGTTACCATCTGTATTAGCAAGCTATTAAACATTTCTTAATACATCCACTTCAATTAAAATAAATCTTAATGATTACTGGAATTACTAGTCCCTTGTATCCGTCGGTGAAATGACTCCATCACTTGGCTGCAGCAAAAAGTATTATAAAAGCATAAGTATTAAGAGGAGTATACAAGTTATTGAGATAAAATATATGTTGTCTGCGTCAAGCAGTTGCAGTGAGTATAGAAGCTAATACACATAAACTCTTGAAAGGAAAACAGAAGTGCAAAATTGGAAAAAAATCGTCATTGTTGATGACACCATATAGTCTTAACAAGTTGAGTCCTTTTTCTATTATCCATCATATCAACACTATAATGCTTTCTTCTTCCTGCCTAAAGCAAATACACTCACTGTGTTACCCAATTCAGTAGGCCAAATTAGTGGCAGCATAGACCTTTGTACAATTCTAAATGGACAATAAGTTTACGAGGCGAGAAACAACAAGCACGTACACACAGAATATTGCAAAAAATAAAGCTAGCAGCAAGCTATTCTCACGAGAAAATGCAGATAAAGAAGTTCAGAATTTCTCTTAGAATGGAAGGGTGAAAACAATATAAACGTAGAAGTATGAAGCTTAAAATAACAAAGAATAATGTATTAATTGTTCTTAGCCTGGAGATTTATGGTACCGAGGAGCTGTTGTTTAAAACACAATCATATTCCCCTATTATACATGTAATATTTACAGAAGACTTCAACCAAAGGAAATCAGCTAATCCACCATGCCTTAGACCAAGCATTTTCAAGGAATGTAAGAAATAGGGGAAGAAAGCAGTGGCTTGTTGAGCCTGTCTTTTGAGGAATGGTTGATCGATCGATGAAACTTGACACTTAGTTTTTGAATTTTCACTATAACGCCCATCCATCAAAGTATGTTGTTAAGGCTAGATAAAAGAAAAAATTGTAAACCTGTCCAAAACTATGTATAGAGTATATAAAGGCGCAGTGAAGTAACCGGCAAACATCTTTCTTAGCTATATGATCCCTAACTTCAGCTGCTGAAACGGGATTTGTACAACAACCAGTCATACAGACTAACAACAACAGAAAAAGGGCATTATCTTTTGGAGGACGAAGGAGGGGACAAATTACTCAACAATAGTACTATAGTTCCAAGGAGGATATAATACTATAGTTTTCTATGAAGATTGTTTCTTTTGAGAAGCATCTAAAGATTGTTTTTCCAGAACGTGTTTTAAGGAAATAAAGGTATGGAACAGCTTAACTAGAGGAAATTTTAAAAAGATATATGAAGAAGTAAATAAAATGATCAACACCAATTCAACATAAGAACTGTGAATGACTGTGTCACGACCCGGATCTCCTACCTTTGGGGTCGTGATAGCGCCTACTCGTGGAAGCTAGGCAAGCCAAGAACATTTGCAAACATTAACCCATCTCGTTCTGTATATGATTAAACAATTAAATTATTAATGAATAAATAATTAAAATCAACAAAAAGTAAAACTTAGCAGAAGTCTGAACTAAATATAGAAACAACATCTAAAAAAATCAATACAAGTATCTATCCAGCACCTGATGTCACAACAATATATTGACTGTCTAAGATTTACTATAAATAAGAGTTTGAAATAAAAGACATAGTCTGTCTCGAATACAAATGTCAATAGAACATGGAAAGTGAAAGAAGAGACACCGGGCCTGCAGACGCCAACAAGGCTACCTCGGAGTCTTGTGGACTGAAGGTCGGCTTCCTGACTACTGCTTTGCACCGTAAGCTACTCCGACACTTGGATCTGTGCAAAAGAGCATAGAGTGTAGCATCAGCACAACTGACCCCATGTGCTGGTAAGTGCCTAGCTTAACCCCGGCGAAATAGTGACGAGACTAGACCGGACTACCACATAAACCTGTGCAGTTATATATAAATATACAGCAGAATAGAAATACAAAGACAAGTAATTAATGTGGGAGGGGGAGCATGCTATGGGGGAAATAACAATTTCAAGTAAAACTTGTCTAGTAACGAAGGAAACAACATAACCGAGACATTAATAAAGAAACAGAAAGCAATAAGTGCAGGGCACCACCCTCCATACTTTTACTCTCATTCTCACCAAGCAATGATACAATAAAACGTGCACGACATCACCCTAATCGAATTAATTCAAAATAGATCGAACAGAACCAAATTAGTTCAAAATGGATCAAACCAACAAAACATACACCCTAATTCATTCTCTTTCACTAATGACAAGTTTGTACTAAAAAATGGCTGAAACGACCCGACCAGTCGTTTTGAGCTCTAGCACGTCATTCAGCATTTTGAGGTCATGAAAAGTTTCACTTCAGGTATTATGACTTATATGTATGGCCCAAATCAAAATTCGGGAGGTTCTGATTGAATTTGGAAAGAAAATTCCCACTTCAAAAGCTTGAAATTGGAAAAATTGACTAAGATTAAATTTTTGAGTAAACAACCTCGAAATCAGGATTTAAAGGTTCTAGTAGGTACGTATGATGATTATGAACTTGGGCGTAAGTTTGAATCGGATTTTGGATGACCGAGGAGCATTTTGGCACATATTGTGGAGGCTAGCATTTTGAAAGAATTTCATAAATTTTGGTTGAACTCCAGGATAGCTCTGCATGGTGATTCTGATAGTGGTAGCGTTATCGAAATTGGATTTGGAGGTCCTATAGGTCATTTTGGAGTCATTTAGCTAAAGTTAAAAATTTGAAGGTCTTTGAGAAGTTTGACTGGAAGTGGACTGCTTAGATATCGGGGTCGGATTTTGATCCGGAAGTTGGAGTAGGTTTGTAACGTCGAATGTGACTTATGTGTAAAATTTGAGGTCAATCAGATGTGATTTGATAAGGTTCCACATCAAATGTAGAAGTTGAAAATTCTAATGTTCATTAAGTTTGAATTGGAGCACAATTCATGTATTTGGCGTTGTTTGATGTGATTTGAAGTCTCGACAAATCCACATTATATTTTGGGATTGGTCGGTATGATTGGATGGGGTCCCGGGGGCCTTGGTTAGATTCTAGGTGATTAATGGATCAAAATTTGGAGTTGAGGAAGAGCTGAAGCAGCTGGTCACCTGGTGTAACTTCACCTGCGCGGCTAGGGCCGCAAGTGCGGGAGATGGCTCGCAGAAGAGGAAAGTCCAGGCTACTGAGAAACTGTCACTACAAAAAAAAACTCAATTACCAACAAAAAAAAAATGTTGGTAAATTGATCAAATTGGTTGGTATTTTGACTTACTAACCGATTACCAACGGAAATTGGCCTGTTGCTAAAAGGCTCGATGGTAAATTTTACCAACCAGATTGAATTGGTTGGCAAACTTACCAACTAAAAATTCGTTAGTAAACACCAAATAAATATGTTGGCAAATTTTGAATCTTGAGTCCAAGATTTTCGTTGGTAAATTTACTAACAAAAATTCAGTTGGAAGTTCGTTAGTAAATTTACTAACATATAGAAATTGAGTTAGTAAAATTGGTTTTTGATTATTTAAATTGTGTTTGTAATTGGTTGGTAAATATAGTAACAAGAAAATTTTCATTAGTACTATGTTAGCAACTATACTAATGGATACCAATTTGGTTGGTAAATCCGATAGTATAATTTTAAAAATACATTGGCAATCAGTTGGTAATTTTGTCTATAGAAAAGTTCTATTTAGTAAATTGTAGGCAATTTACAAACAAATTTCAAATTCATTAACAAATATGGTTATAATAATTGTATTAATATTCATTTAAAGCTTTAAAAGATCCCAAAAAAACGAAAACAAAATAAAAAACATACTAAAACTTTATAAATAATAATATCTATCATGAAGTTGAAAGCAGAATCCAAGATGTGTCTAACATAAAAGAAGCTAACATAAATCTAAATGTGACTCGTGTCATTTGGCGACGAGTCGTGTCTACGAGAAGGCGGTGTAGGTAAGCCACCTATGAGGACCGATAGACGGTTTTGGAGTAGTTGATCAACTTGCTCGCGCACCTCTTGCTGCATTTCTTGTCTCATTTCTTCACGCATTTCTTCTCTCATTTCTTGTCTAATCTCTTCTCTGATCTCAGATCTCATCTCATGCTTCATCTCTTCCTTAATTTCTTGCAAACGATGTCCTACACATTCACTCACCCGTGTATTGAAGTCTAGATCTTGAGGTGGAGATATCGAGCTGGAGGAAGCACCAACATGCCCATAGAAAGGAGCTTGAGAACCAAGACCATAAATGCGCGTCTTCTTAACACCAACTTCCTCCAAATATATTTGTGAGAAATCAACTTCAGGAGGCTCACCGGACCCATCTTCAGGCTGAGACGCAGATAGAATTTTAGACATTATGGCGTCCTGGACAAAAAAAAAAGATATAAGCTCTATAATAATAACTTTGACAGAGAAAACATCAAGAACACAGTCATAAAATGTAACAAAACTGAACAGTGACGCAGGACATGCTGGGTAAATTAAGAGGTGACGCTAGAGATTTTTTGAATGCAAAAAATGCAAGTCGTCGAATGGAAGAGGATCTACCTAGTAGAGCAGCTGCTCCTATTCTGTCAGAATCACAAATGCAAATAACGAAAGCCAAAGAAAAAGCTGTCCAAGCAGGTAATAAGCATAAAAATGGAGTGTGGAAGATTGTTGTTAGAGATAATGCAGCTGCTTCAAAAGATGCTCATGAAGCTGAGTCAGGTTGTGAATATGATCGATCAGCAAAAGAGGTTGTGAAACTGATTCTCATGAAGCTGATATTGATGGTCATTCAGCAAAGGAGGTTGTGAATATGATCGATCGACCACACATTACTGTTGTATCGTCTGTCATAGCTGGAGTTACGGAAAGCATTAACTTATCAGCTGATCTTGCAAATATTTCAGCAAAGGAAATGCCTGCAGATGTCTATTGTCAACAAACTGAGAATGTTGAAGCTGCCAAAAATAAAATTTCTGTCACAAATGATGATGCTGCAGAATTTTTATTAGGAACATCTCAAGTTGTTATCCGAGCTGATCAACAACTGTCAACAGTTGAATCCTCTAAAGTTGTTAAGAATAGTACTCTGTTGGGGGAATCAGGTTGTGAGGACAGGGGAAATTTGAATGCGATTAGTGCAAGTCGACGAATTGAAAACAGTCAACAAATTGAGAAGGGAGATACTGCCAATGCTGCAGAAATTGTTTCAGGGACATTTCAATCAGTTCCTCGAGTTGACCATCTTGCTGATCAACTTGAATCGGTTAGGAAATCTGTTCAGATGTCTAATGCAACTGCTAAATCAATTCAACGGTGTGGAAGAGGGAACGAAGGCTCTACTTTTATATTGGTGCAGCAAGCCAACAAGTTGGTAAGTTCAAATCCAACATTTTCAGTCACAATGCCTAATTCAAATGAAGATGAGGAAGCTATAACTGATGCTACACATAACAATGAGCCTCTATCTGATCGAGGCCATAAGAATGCTCAGACTGATGCTTCTAAAACAGCCTGCTCAAAAGACAAATTTGCAACTGATAGGGGGAAAAAATCCATGTCTTCTGTTTCTTTAAAGCCAATAAGCATGAAAGAATTTGAACTCTCAATAGCAAACAGCTCATGTGATATAGGCTCAGTGTCAGGTACCAAATATGACCACTCGCAGCAGCAGTTGTATGATCAAACTGGACAATGCTTCAGTGGCAAGGCCAATTTTGTGAATAAGCAAAACAGTGACAACATTCCAACTGCATTTGGTTCAGCTTGGTTTTCAAAGCATAATGGCTGGAATAAATCAATGCAGTCCAGTATTCAAGCTGTGAGTGATGGTGTGCATGACACTGGACAAATTGCCATTTCTGAATCAGATGGACAGAACCATTTCGATGACCAACAAATTGCAAGAACTTCTGATTCATCGAAGACCAAAACAGAGAAAACTGTCCAGAAAAACAATAACCAGATAGTAACATCATCCTCTAAAACAGTTCTTGTGATGGAAAAGATGGAAAATCTTAATGGAAACAAGATTGGAGGAGTGATTAAGAAGGTGAACAGTATTACACCCATGTCAATTTCAAGTGCATACAGCGGGGAAGATATCATCGACAATGAAGATATTTCAAGCTTTGAAGAAACGAGTAAACACGTAATTATATCTACCATGAAAGAATCGGTCATAAAATCAAAACTCTGGGATCAAAGACCTTTCGATGATGACGAGAGTTGGGACGAAGGCTCTGGTGGAGGGTCGTCTACAGAAGAAGAGAATCAACAGGAGGGTTATAGCTCAGGAGAGGAAAGTGATACCACGACCAAACCATCTGCTCATCCGAGTCAAGTTAAAAGGAACGGAATCTCAAAACCAGTAGCTTCAGCTAGTGTTTTGAACCCAAACAAGACTGCAACATCATATCCTCTGATGGACCCACAAACAAGTATCACACAAAAAGAACAAGAACAGAATGTTATCATCTCCTCTGCTGACAAATCAACTACTGAATACGGATAAAAGAATTGCATTTTTTCGGAAAACAAGGCGATAACAGTATCGCATCAGTCCTTGGAATGTTCATATCCTCAGAGCAAGCTCCTATCCAAAATGAAACGGAAGGAAGGCACATATATGAAGAAGGAGAAGAAGAGGATATTCTAACGCAATGCCGAATAAATGCTACAAGGCGGGAGGATTTATCTCCAATGCACAGTAATCCTAATAAAAAGAATCACCGAAGGGAAAGAAGTTGGGACGACAGATCGGTTGAACACGCAGTAGTAAGAAAGCTCCCAATGAGAATGGCAAAGCAAAAACACGCAGTAGCAAGTAAAAGGTGGTATATATAACCTGTAGTTGGGACCCTTAGACAGAATATTGAAGATTCGCAAAATCAGAAGAATGCTTTCCACTGGAAAATAACATTCAATTATCATCAATTCTTTGACTCTTAAGTAACATCTTGCATGCTTTGTGCTAATCCTATAAATTGTGACGATGACTACTATAGATATATATGTTAAAATTAAATGGCCATCGCAATCAAAGTAGCAAACGTCACAGAAAAAATGGGAGAAGTAACTTACGTAGGTGCTCTTAGATTTCTGGTCCACAAACTCCTTGTTCGCCTTGACATGTGTCTTCTTCAGAAGCTCATGTGGATGAGCTGGTCTTCCCAGTTCTTTAGCCTAGAATTGAAAACCGCGTTCACTATATTAATACATAATCACTAGCTTTGGAGATATTATAACTAGGCTAATAAAAAAGGAATATACCATTTGTCTTGCATGTTCTCGGTGACTTCTGGAGCCTCCTGTGTGGCGCGAGGGACCAGAACCTTCACTACCTTTTTCACTTAGCCGATTCCTTGAGCATTGTGCAGACTTGGCTTTAAAAGCCTCAGTCTCCCAGTGAGGCTTCCAGCTGTCCCAAATAGATACTGGAATAGTTTTGCGCTTCTTCTCACAACTTCTTGCTTCAGATAACATACCCTTGTATCGTTTTGCACATTTGCTCATAAACTTATCCTTTATGGAACCTTCATTTGCAGCGTCCCACTGAAATCGTTTCTGTTTGAGAACATCAAATGAAAATAACACAAGATATTGATAATAACAACAAAAACAACTTATACCGAGTATAGTAAATCCCTTGCTCAAGAAAGATAAAGGAACTCCAAATATTATTGATCTTATAATGCTATAACTTTACCTTAAACTCTTCCCAATAGAAGTCTTTTGTCTCTGGTGTAATAGACTTCCAATTATGTCCTTCAGGATCCAGTTTCTCCTTGAAGATTTTTGTGACAGACCGAGCGACGTCATTGCCCCGGTCCAGTTGGCTAAAGTAAATAAGAAATGAATTATGTTGTTACTCTATTCCATTTAAGCCTTTCATATTCTTTCAAGAAGCATTTGAGATGCACTAATGCATACCAGATAAGCAAGAAACAAAATATTAAAAAATATAAACAAGTGACACTGTTACTCTTACCCTCCAGGGACGATTGTAATTGGGATACGGTTACCGCCAATTGTGTTGGACGAACTTGCTGATCGGATTTCATCTGCAGGTGTACCAAGATCAGAAGAAGAAGATGGTAAGGATCTGCTTAGAGTTGCATCCAAATGTGGTGTTTCTGTAACTGGAGGTTCAGGTGACTGATCAGCTTCGGGTGACTGATCAGATGTGGGACTCAACATCTCACGAGATCTCGGTGTGTTTGAATTCCTATTTTCAGCATATCTACGTGCTCCACCTCCCCTAGGTGCCATATCTGCGATCCCAAAGCCAGATGCAGATGAACAAATAACATATTTAATGAATCATGGTCAAATCTAATTGGATACAATAATTGATATATTATTCCAAGAGTAATTAAATGATATATTACTCCAAGAACAAAATGCTTTGAAAAAATAAGGCATACAAGTATTAATCTAGAGATGGCAGATTCAAAAGACAAACATCTAAAAATGAACAAATTTACTTTATAAAGTATTTCAAAAGACAAACTTACTTAAGTTAAAAAAACAAGAAACCATAAAATCTGAAATCCAGGAACTTTTTCTTAAAAACTAAAAACTAAAAATAAATTATATACTATGTTTCATTCATTCAGACTCTATATTTGAAGAGATTGAAGCACTTTGACTCTATTCACTGTCATTTTCATCATATAGCTCTTCATTCTCATTATCCTCATCCTTATCTTCATCTTCGTCCGATCCAAATTCAACATGAAGTTCTACCTCATCATCTAAATCATCATCCTCTTCTCTTATGTTTATGAATCCACCATTTGGATCATTAAGGAGAATAATGTCATCGTTAGGTACCACATCAAATGTTAAACCAACTTCCTCAGATTGAAATGGCTCAACACCATCTGTCGGAGTTGACTGTGAAGATGATGGAGGCATGTCCACCAAACCCCGTGCTTTTACTTTGCACACAGCCCACCACTCACTCTTATCATGTCGTAAGCTAGGATAAGTTGTATAATACACTTGAGCCGCTTGCATTGCCAAAACAAATGGTTCATACTTCTTTAACTTCTTTTCATGGTTGATATCCACAAGTTTATATTGTGGGTGAATCTTCATTCCTGCCTTTGGTGTGGGATCAAACCACTCACACTTAAATAAAACAGTTCTCTTTATATACTCACTACCCTTGTACTCCAATTCAAGGATATCAGTTAGCACGCCATAGTAGTCACTATCATCTGCACTATAATTAGTTCCTTTTATGCATACACCGCTGTTGTTAGATGATCTAGAAGAACTTCGGCTTTTAGTGTGAAATTTAAAGCCGTTGACTGTATAACCAGTCCATGGTTGTGCTGTTCGACATGGACCTTCTGCAAGGGCTTTGATGAACTGATTATCTATATGGACGCGTGCCTATAAAAGAAAAATAATTAGAGTTTCTTATAAGTGAGGTAAGTATAAGTGGAAGGATATTGTACAAGTACTCACATATGTTTTAAACCATGATGCAAATTCTTCATCAAGTTTCTTATCCACTTCCTTCTCCGTAATTTGTAGGAAATTTTGACGAAGGGAGTCAATAAAAATCCTTTGAATCACATCCAAGAAAATATTTTATTAAGGTTTTGATGATTTTGTTAATCTACAAATGAAAACAAAAGCTTGAAGTCTTACTCGATATATGGGTGTACTTCTGGGCAATTTAATAAAACATAAATATGAGCTGCATCAAGTTCTTCTTCAGTCATATATCTTGGTTTACATCTCCCAAATGCTTTACCTGGATAGGTAAATATAGAAAGATTACCATCGCGCTCATCTTTTTCCCTTGTACCACCATCATCATTCCGTGGAACTTTTCTATGCCTTGTGTAAACATGAGGTTCAAAGTAGTGTGAACAAAACGATGAAGCTTCCTCAACTAAATACGCGTTGCATATCGATCCTTCAACTTGTGCCTTATTTCGAACATTATTTTTCAATTTCCGAAGGTTCCTGGAAATAACACATAAGCTCAAATAACAAATCTGAATTAAAAGAGTTCCTGGGAGCAGAAGATTACAATAAACTACTGCTACATCTTCTGTAGTAGCAGATGACTGTATGCAGAATAAAAAAATTGAGCAGCACCTTCTGGTACATAACAGTAAGATTCATTTCAGTACATTATGGAGAATACAGAGCTTAGTTAGTTCTTCACAGTATAGAATTCATTAGTTACAATACTCCTGTTACTCCTGTTTCTTTATGTCATTCAAAACAAGTTAATGAATCTGTTGCTGAGGATATCTCAAAACCAACAAATGATCTATCAATCTGCAACAATCTTATTAGCACTGTTCCATCGAAGTTGTTAGATGAGAATGAGGATGATGCTGATTGTAATCCTTCAGATGTAAGGGATTATCATCACGCTCTTAATGAAGGTAATCAAGATGAGTATGTCAAAGACAAGAAGGATCCACGTGATGAAGGAATCAATGGGGATGATGAGAAAGCTAATTTTTCAGCTGAGATTTCTGCCTCAATAATTAAAGATGTGTCTGCTTAAGGACAAATGATCGAGAGGAAGAAGCAAAGCAGTTAGATGAAGTTTTTCAGGCGCGAGCTAATGATGCTTTGATGGAAAAAAAATCCTCTGGAGAAAACACTCAAAAACAGCTGCAGCATTCTCCAGTTCAGATATCGAGCTCAACTGGTCTATTTGATCATAACCAATTCACTGCTCGGAATGTGATTAATAATCAATCTGAATTGGATGTGAAGGAGAAGGTGGACGATGATGGTCTGGACTCAAATCCAATTTCCATCGATGCAGACACTAAAGATTCTACTGATCAGTTGGATAATGCAGTTCAAAGCAGCAATGTACCAATGCAGATGGAATGCTCAGCTGCTCAAATTGAATTAGAGCACACAGAATCAAATGGCCAAGTGAAGTTAGTTAAAGAAAGGAAGAAAACTGACAGTAACAAGGAGGATTCAGATGTTGTGGAGTTAAGTCCAAATTTTGAAGATGCTGAACATCATGAGCTTTATAAACAGAAGGATTTGGCTAATCAGTGCAGTCATTCTCCAGTTCAGATATCGAGCTCAACTGGTCTATTTGATCATAACCAATTCAATGCTCGGAATTTGATTAATAATCAATCTGAATTGGATGTGAAGGAGAAGGTGGACGATGATGGTCTGGACTCAAATCCAATTTCCATCGATGCAGACACTGTAGATTCTACTGATCAGTTGGATAATGCAGTTCAAAACAGCAATGTACCAATGCAGATGGAATGCTCAGCTGCTAAAATTGAATTAGAGCACACAAAATCAAATGGCCAAGTATCAGCTGATCAATACTCTATGGGTAAACCACGGGAAAATGATTGCAAAAAAGATGCAATAAAGGTCAATACTGTTACATTGAATAACAGGAATTCAAACAAGTCTCCAGAAAGAACCACAATTTTAGAAGATCAATACTGCAATACATTGCCTAAAAATGCAGCATCCTCGTTGAATCAAAACAGGCAGATTGTGAAGACATATCAAATTATTGAGCAAGTAAAAGGTAGTATATACAAGTATTAACATCAACTATAAAGATACAACTATAAACAGCAACTACAAAGATACAACTATAAATAGAAACTATAAAGATACAAGCAGAAAGATGAAATTTTACCTCTCAAATGGGTACATCCATCGATATTGCACCGGACCTGCTATCATTGCTTCGTAAGCAAGATGCATGGGGAGATGCTCCATTGAATCAAAGAAGCTGGGAGGGAATATACGCTCCAATTTACAAAGAATTTCAGGTATTTCTTGTTGAAGTCTAACCATATCCTCTTCCCGAATTGTTGTTGAAGTGAGATCCCTAAAGAAAAGGCTCATCTCAGCAAGTGGTTCCCAAACTTTTTGTGGTAATAGCTCACGAAACGCGATAGGGACCAATCTTTGCATGAATACATGACAATCGTGGCTTTTCATACCAAACAGTATATGTTTTTTCATGTCCACACACCTTCCCATATTTGAGACATATCCATCTGGAAATTTCAGATTCTCCACCCATTCACACAACACTTTTTTCGACTTCTTGTCTAGTGTATAACAAGCTTTCGGATATTCGTCACCAACAGTATGTAATTCAGGGCGTCGGCAGAACTCTTTCAAGTCTTCTCTAGATTTGGCATTATCTTTTGTTTTACCATCTACGTCCAGCACTGTGTTGAACACATTCTCGAAAAAGTTTTTTTCTATGTGCATAACATCTAGATTGTGTCGGATCAGATTTGTACTCCAATACGGCAAATCCCAAAATATGCTTCTTTTCTTCCAACCCGAAAACTTACTAATTTTGCCATTAACAATATCAGCCCCAAGCTCTGTCACCTTTTTCAACCCCAATTCATTTATCTCCTTCAATATATCATCACCTGACCGTATCGGGGGAGGATGCGTTCGGACCACTTTATTTTTTCTAAATGATATTCTGTTATTTCTGTATGGATGATCCAGTGGTAGGAACTTACGATGATTGTCAAACCATGACTGTTTGCCACCTTTAGTCAAAGTAAAAGAATCTGTATTCTCCATACAATATGGACATGCTAGCTTACCCGCAGTACCCCATCCAGACAACATCGAATATGCAGGAAAATCACTAACTGTCCACATCAAAGCAGCTCGCATGTTAAAATTTTGCTTTTTGGAGATATCATATGTGTCCACACCTGTACTCCACAATTGTTTTAGTTCTGCAATCAAAGGCTGCAAGAAAACATCAAGCTTTTGCTTAGGGTTATTCGGTCCAGGAACTATAACCGACAAAAATAAATAGGACTCTTTCATACACATCCAAGGCGGCAAGTTGTATGGTGTCACAACTATTGGCCAAGATGAATATTGTTGACCTGTTTGTCCAAATGGTTGAAAACCATCTGTGCATAGCCCTAATCTGACATTACGACTTTCTGCTGCATAAGATGGATGCATCTTATCAAAGTGTTTCCATGCGGGCGCATCTAAACAGTGACGCATCACATTTTCCTCAACTTCATGCTCGGCATGCCATCGCATATGTGCAGCAGTCATGTCGGAAGCATATAACCGTTGTAATCGTGGAGTGAGGGGAAAATAGTACATATGTTTGAAAGGTACAAGATTTCTCTTTGAACTCGATATTTGCCTAGTAGGCTTGTACCTGGGATGGCGACAAAACTTGCAATGGTTGAGTTCGCTGTCTTCTCCCCAATAAATCATACAGGCATTTACACAACTGTGGATTTTTTCTACTGGCATGTTCATTCCCTGCATTAACTTCTTAGTTTCATAGAAATTATTTGGCATTAAGTTATCCGGAGGAATCATCTCATTCACATATTGACAAATATCATCAAAACATCTATCAGATAGATGGTGTTCAGACTTGATGTGCAATAAGCGTGCAACAGCTGACAATTGAGAATGTGTTTCACAGCCAGGCCACACCTCTTGATTTGCAGAATCTACCAGATCATAAAATTTCTGCGCAACAGGATTCGGTAATTCATCCCTATCAATCGGATCAAATGAGGGGCCAGCGGCGTCAAGGACCATTCTGTGGTATGAAGTAGGTGATCCATGCTCATCAATTGCACCCACATTTACGGATTTTGTATTCATAGACTGATCCCAATTTCGCATCTCTTCATGTTGATTTATATTTCTCGTAACCTTATTTTCTCCATGCAAGTACCATATATGATATCCAGGTACAAAGCCATCGCGCAATAAATGCTCGTGGACAGTAAGAACATCTTTAAAAATTCTATTCTGACACTTTTTTCGGTTACATGGGCACCTTAGTCTCTCACCATCCCTCCCTTCACGATGATTTTTTGCAAACTCGATAAATTGCTCAACACCCCTTATGAATTCGGGATTATACAAACCTCTCGTTAGCCTTTTGTACATCCACTCGCGATTTGAAGTCATTTTTCTGACAAACTTTCTTTCCTGATAATGTAAAAGTATTACAGTAGCATTTATTGATTACAAAAAATCTTTGGACAATAAAAAAGAGTACTAATAATTAAATTAGGTCTAAAATCCCCGTATATTGAGCAAGAGCTTTCAAATATTTAGCAAAAAACTGGCAGAATAAAAGTTCAAATAGGGCGTCGGCAGAGATAGTTACATACCATAGCAAAGGACTAAAAAACAATCAAGTGAAGCTCACAAGCATATCAATTCATATCGACAATATACTGAAAAAATAAGATTGATAAAAAAAAACACTCGCCACTTAGCCGAGTGGGTTGTGGAATTGAGAAGAATCCAAATAATAGCTTGTGAGAGACTTACCACTTTGCCGAATCTATTTTGCAATTGATCAGAAGAATCCAACTGATATCTTGTGATGAGAGGCTGCTTGAGATAATCTTTCAGTTGGGAAAAAAAATGGACGAACTTGCTGATCGTGGCTGGAACTGTCGGAGTCGTCGTGAAACTGAATGGAAAAAAAAACGCGGGGTTTTTTCAGAAACAGAGGAACTGGTTTGGCGGCTTTTTTTTGTTTAACATATCTTCTTTTTTTGTTTGTTTAATTTTTCTTCTTTTTTGCGCCAGTTCTTCTTCTTTTTGTTTAATTTCTTTTCTTTTTTGTTTAATTTCTTCTTCTTTTTTGTTTAATTTCTCTTCTATTTTATTTTATTTCTTCTTATTTTTTGTTTAATTTCTTCTTCTTTTTATTTAATTCTCCCGCATTCCATTTTTTTTGGGAGTATTTTAGTTTTTTTATTTTATTAGACTCTTCTACTATATTAATCAGTCACATGGCATATATAAGAGTCTTTGGTTATTAAATTATCATATAAAATAATAAATTTTAATTGCACCAAACTATATATGTGTATAAAAAATTAAAAAATAATTGCATTCATGTTTAAATTACAAAATATAAACTAAGTCCACAAATAACTTACAGCTTGTTTGGATAGTTGTACCTATTGTATTGTATCGTATTGTTACATTAAATACAATATTTTTTATTGTTACTAAACTTGTATCTTATCGTATCGTTAAATATGTCGTTACATAACGACGAAATGTGCCACTTTATATAACGATCGATTTGGTGTGGTCGCGTCGTTACCTTGTATTTTTCTCTCAATTTCACCCTTCATTATTATTAAATAATTTTATTTTATCATTTACCCTACCTTTTACAATCAACTTCTTTTAATATTTTTTCTCTAATTTATAATATAACCAATTTATTTGATTATTCTTGAGATATTGTTGATCTTAGGTAAAGTTTTATTAATTTTGTTTAAAAAAAACACTTCCCGTTGGAGGAAATATCTTCATGTTTTTTTATGAGCAATATATTTTTTCATATAGGCATGTGAAATTAATAAGAATTAGTAAATCTTTTATTTCATTGAGTATATTTGTTAATTAGAATATTATTTTCTACTTGTAAAAGTTTTTCGTAGTATAGTTATTACAAAATTAGTCAAAAAATCAATATCGAGCCAATTATCTCAAGGTATTTACTGAATCCACTGTAAAGTGAAAATTCATCCAAGTTGAAGAGAATAGGAGGAATGAAGTGGAAAATTATTTAATTAAGTACATATCATTTATTTGTTATAGCTCAACACCCCTTATGAATTCAGGATTATACAAACCTCTCGTTAACCTTCTGTATATCCACTCGCGATTTAAAGTCATTTTTCAAACAAACTTTCTTTCCTGATAATGTAAAGGATTACAGTAGCATTATTGATTTCTAAACATCGTCAGATAGTAGTACAAAAAGAGTACTAATAATCAAATTAGGCCTCAAATCTCAATTATAATGAGCAAAAGCTTTCAACATATATCTACAATACACTGGATAAATTAGATTGATAGAAAATACTTACCACTTACCCGCCGAATATTGAATTGTGGAATTGCGAATATTCCAAACGATAACTTGTGAGAGACTGTTGTGAGATTATCTATCAGTTGGGAAGATAATGGAAAGGATTAGCCATACTGTGATCGTGGGTACAGAGAAGAAGCTAAAATGGCGCCAGTTCTCTGTAATTTTAGGAGAGTGGGGATGGTAGGCGGTACCCTCTATGCGCACCTGAAATTTGTGTAATTGGGGGTAATTAATTAGGCGGTACACTCGATGTAATTTTCTTTGAGAATTATTACTTTAATTTGGTGTTTCATTAATTATATATATATATATATGGATATATATGGTGGCAAAATATTTTTTTTCCTTACTCTTATTTTCTGTCTTTTAATTTGTTTGCGTAGACTTATTTAAAAAATCTTAATTGTTAGAAATTTAAAATCCATAAAATCTTCAAATATTAATTTGAGTTTCGTAATTTTATTTTTGATTCTTAATAAAACTATGTTAATACTAACTAATCACATGAATTATACATGTATCGTTTGGTTACTATATTATCATACAAAATAATAAATTTTAATTGCACCAAACTATATGTATAAAATAATAAAATTTTAATTGCACTCATATTTTAAATTAAATATAAACTAGGTCCAAACATAATTTATAGCTAATTACTTAATGTTCGAATATGCAATGAAATTATTTCTAATTAATATTAGAACGAGTATTATTATCCACGCCGATATGCGCGTACACTGACCATGTCAAATATTAGAGTTGTTTAGAATTATACAAAAGGTCCAGACTTGCTGTCGAAAGAATCCTCACTGAAGAATGCTACAGAATTTTCAATGACAAACTCGACTACTGCTCATCTTTGTAAAGACTATTACAATTTTGCACAGAAGTCAAATGAAAATGCTGCATTAACTGTTGCCACTAATCAATCTACTGTCAAGCTAAAGAGGCTCATTCAATGCCAAAGTTTGATATAACACAACTGACTAAATATATTATTTCATCAAAGTACATTGTTCCATGTGATCAATTCTTCATATACAACTACTGATGCTATATCTAATGCTGCCTTAGCTCAACCAAATTCTGCTTTACAGTCTGCTGATAATCGACAACACACAAGAGAATATGGACAATGGTCATCGATGGCCAACAAATAAGTAACACCAAAATCCAACAATAAAACTCCGCAGGAAAGTGTTGCGCAAATTTGAAAAGGGAGCAGGAAAATAGACTTAAACAACGTTTCCATTTTAAAAATCATCGAGTAGAAAGAGTAATCAAGGATGCAATTCAAACTCCAGTTTTTTAAAACACTATAGTTGGAAAATTAAAGACCAAGTGGGAGGCTCCTGATTTCATTCCAAGTAAGCCTCCTTGTCGCACATGTATTCACTTCCTAGATACACCACCAAACAATGTGGTCGACCACATTGGAACAAGTAAGTCAGGTGCTATTTTGATGAAAATTGCAACATGGGCAGACAAGAAATCAAATGTTAATTAGGCAAATTCCAATGAGAGCGGTCAAACAAAAGCAGGCTGCTACAAATACGTCATCGAAATCCAACCGTTCAAAAAATAAAAGATGTTTTTGAATACCTTTTGAACAAAGTGGAGGACATAGAAGTACAACTTCAACATTATACAAGTTTGGAAAATAAGGGACAACAATCAATTGGGTACTATACATTTTACTCTACGACTTCATTAGTATCCTCAATTGTAATCTCATCACATAGTATGTTATAAACTCTGTGATGATCATAAAATATTTAGTCATGTCAAGTTCTTATTTTATGCATGCTTGTTAATAAGTGAGGTTGTCAAACCTCAATTAATAGGATTAGTACGGTAAGGATAGCCCGGTTTCACTACCGGTCTACTGTCCCTTATTTGAACTTTTCCTATTTGTTGTAATGTTATTTTCAATTATTAATAAAAAACTAGCCCTAGGCTCTTGCCTAGTGGATTAAAAAAAAAGATCTATTAATAAAATTTTCCAACCGATAAAGTATTAGTTGGCAAGTTTACTAACAGATACCAATCGGTTGGTAATTTACAAACGCATTTTAAATTAGTTGGTAAAATTAGCAACAAAATCTTTCTGTTGGTAAATAATTGGTTGGTAATTCGTTACTAATCTGTTAATAAATAATAATTCATTTTTTACAACATATTTAACAACGGATATGTACTCCGTTGGTAATATTACCAACGAAAAATATTTGTTGGTAATATTTGAGTTGGTAATCCATTAGTACGCAGTTGCTATATTAGCCGCCTATTTTTCCCGCCATATTTACCAACTGAATTATTTAGTTAGTAACATTTTGGTTGGCAATTCGTTAGAAATCTGTTACTAAATTATGAAAAATAAATTAGTTACCATTTGGTTAGCAATTTGTTGCTAATACACCAACAAATTCGGGGCGTTGGTAAAATCCGTAAGCAATTGGAGTTTTTTTTGTAGTGTGTAGAAGCGGAAATGCTTTCTCACTTGCGATGGCACAGGTGTAGTCATAGTGGATGTAGAAGCGGGAAGAGCTGCCGGTGCAGAAGAGGATGCCGCAAAAGCGGAAGCGCGGATGCGGCCAAGGAGCCGCAGGTGTAGAAATCACTAGGGTAGTGAGGGTTTTTATAAATGGGAAATTGGCCATTTTTCTCCCATTTTCGTTTGGTGTGGGAGATTTGGGGAGCTTCAAGGGGAGATATTTTTCATGTATCACAAGATAAGTTGTTCCCGCTCATTACAAGTTAAATACATGATTTAGATACGGATTAAAGTATGGAAATTTTTAGAAATTTAGAATTTTGAAGAAAAATATAGAAATTGGTATTCTTTGGACTTTGACCACAATTTTGGGCATGGAATTGAGAATAAATTATATATTTGAGTTCATGAGGGTATAAAGTTTATCTTCGAAAAACTTTAGAATTCGGGTGCGTGGGACCGATGATGGTTTATACCGAGTTTTCGATCACCGTTAGAAATTGTTATAAATTGGATTATTATGAGTAATTGAGCATAAATTGATGGGTTTAAATAATTATTGGCAAGTTTTGGAGCATTGTGCATCAATTTGAGTCCTCAGAAGGGCGTGGAATGCCAGTTATGAAACTTCGGAGCAAGGTGAGGCTCTTTTCTAACTTTGTAAGAGGGAATTGTCCTCATAGGTGAATTAATTAAATATGTACTTCTATTTGTGGGGGCTACTTACGCACGATGTGATGGGAGTCTGTGCATAGCTACTACTATGCTTAAGTCCGGGTAGCATAGGCCTCAATAACATGTTGCACTTGTAATATTTGCAATCATATTGTTAATTTAAAATGCTTAAAACATATCGAATATGTAAATGAATTTCTAAAAGACTAGACATCATTTCTTGACTTTTAAGAAATGAGAAATTTGCCTTTTATTGGATAATTGTTTCCCTAATGAATTCTTGATTGACTGTTTGGTGTGTTTATTTATATTTGATCGCGCCGCATGTATGATTCGTGAGCAGGGCAATAGATGCATCTATGGTATGGTCATTCAACCCTCTAGCAATGCACGATTTATATATTATTGGATCGGTCCGTATGACCTCCGAATGATTTTCACATACTTGTATTACTTGCCTTGAAATTCATAGATGTCGATATTTATTCTCCCTGGCCTCAGATAAATTTATAAATGATGAAGATGAATTTGGGAATTTCCTATAAACGAAAGAATTGTTACTTGCCACATGCTATTGAGTTACAACCATTTTTATGAAAATTCTTGATTTACTACATTATTGAAATGTTATTATTTGACCACTAGTAAGTGTCGAAGTCGACCTCTCGTTTCTACTTCTTCAAGATTAGACGGGATACTTACTAAGTACACATCATTTTTGTTCTCATGCTACACATGATGTGCATTTTTGTTGCACAGGAACATGTACCTGTAGTGGCCTAATAGGCGTAGCAGCATGGATGATACGGAGACTTTGGTGTTGCCTTGTGTGACAGTGGTGTCTGGAGCCATCAAGATCTTTAATAGATTTTGGGTCGTGACAGCACCTGTAACCATCAAATCTTGAATCTACCTCTGCTTAATTTGTAGCATCAACTATATATATATATTTATATATATATATATATATATATATATATATATATATATATATATATATATATATATATATATATATATATATATATATATATATATATATATATATATATATATATATATATATATATATATATATATATATATATATTATAACGACCCGGCCGGTTGTTTTGAGATTTATAGCCCCGTTTCCCTATTTATGCTTCTTTTTGTGTCCTTCCGATATATTATAATATGTTGGGGTTGTTGCTTTTGGTCTGGAGTGGATTCGGAGAGGATTTGAGACATTTAGTCTCTTTTGTGAAGGCTTAAGTTTGGAAAGTTGACAAGATGTTGACTTATTTATAAACAATCTCAGATGTGAATTGTAATGGTACCGTTAGCTCCGTTAGGTGATTTTGGACTTAGGAGCGCGTCTGGGATGTAATTTGGAGGTCCTGGTAGAATTTGACTTGAATTGGCAAAATTGGGAGTTTGACGATGTTTGGTCGGTAGTGGAAAATTTGATGTCATGGTTGGAATGGAATTCCAGAAGTTGAAAGAGGTTCGTAGTGCCATTTGTGATGTGTGTGTAAAATTTGAGGTCTTTGGATGAGGTTTGATGGGGTTCGGCGTCATTTGTGGAAATTGGAAGTTAGAAGTTCTTAAGCTTGAATTTGTTTTGCATTATCTGAATGTTCGACTAATTTTGAATGATGTTATGGCATGTGTTGGTATGTTTGGTTGAGGTCCTAAGGGCCTTGTGTGAGTTTCGGGTGGTTATTGGATCATTAGTTGCCTCTGGAAGTTGGCACATCTCTCATACATGGTATCCGGTCTTGGGAGTGCGATCCGCACCAGCCGTAGAGAAAATTACACGGACCGCGGAGGTGTTATTCAAACGTGACAAAATTGCATGGACCATGGTAAGGAGGTGTGCAACCACATTGAGTTTTATGCGGACTGCGAAAGGAAATGGCTCAGGACTCGTGAACGCGGCAGAATTTCACGGACAACACTATGAAGGTTCAGAGAGTACTATATAAGCGAGGCTTAGGGTTTTATTTCTCATCTTGGACTTTGGGAGCTCGGTTTAAGGTTATTATCATCATTCTATTCGTGATTTGGGTCGCAATTTGGGGAAAATTGGTGGAGTTTCATAAAAAGAACTTTTTTGATTTGAAAGCCGATTCAAAGTCGGATTTGAGTGAAAATAGTATGGTTAGTCTCATAATCGAATAGGTTGTTAGATTTTGCGACGTTTGTCGGATTTCGAGGGATGAATCTTCCCTGGACATGGATCTTTTCCGGAGTATTTATACCTGAAGATGGATCTTCTCCATAGGGTTGAAATGGCCTTCGTCAGTACTGAGTGACTGCTGTCAGTGATGTGTATATATTCTGGGATGGATCTTGTTTAGGTTGGATTCCATATGCAGTACCGAGTGGTGGAGCACTTGAGAGTTGAGGTACATGGTACATGTTCATGCATTCTGTGCATTAGCACATAGAGATTAGTTGAGCTTTATACTTCACATTATCCAGACTTGTATTTACTTTACTGCTTGAGCTGAATACATGAATTGAAAGCATGTCTACTTTACTGCACACACTATAAAAAATGGGTAAATTGCGGAGGTTTATGTGCGAAGGATATAAGTAACCTCCGCAAACGGGTAAATTCCAGAGATTTATTTGCGAAAAATATGAGTAACATCCGCAATTTGTATAATTTCACAACCCTAAGATAATAACTGCTAATTTATTTCACACTTCCTCTAATTTTTCCCCAATCATTTTCACCCTAGAAACTTCCGTCTCAAAAAAATACTCGCACCGCTTCTTCATTAATTAAGTTCTTCAACAACATACTCACACCTCCAACTTGAAGAATACAGTGGTTCTTCCCCATCATATGGAAGTGTTTCACTTGATTCAATAGTCTAATTCGACTTTTATTTAGGAGATCGATTACGAGATTCCCAGCTGCGAAAGCGCAAAATATTGATTGATTTTCAGGTATTTTAATTGATAAATTTGCATTTTTCTACAAGCCTACTTGAATTTCCACTTGAAGGCGAAAAATGTGTTGCATGAATGTGCCGTTAACATCTAGTCGGTTGCTGGTATTGTTTATAGAATTAGGCGCAACCAATATATTTTATTTTCTGATGTTTTCATTCTTCAGGGGGTAAGAATAGGTAATAATGTAGTTGTGTCAAACTGGAGACATTTTAGTGAATACAGTTTAGCTTCTTGAGCTTAAACTGTAATTTATATTATATAGGTAAAAAGAATTAATTGAATTTTGGTGAGCATTTCTTTGAATCATTCAAAATTCTTTACTTTCTTCATTTTTAGTTCTATCTGGTTGTGAAAGTGAATGAGATCTTTGATTTCTGTATGGTTTTCATACCAGATTTTTCTTATTTTAAGTCCAGAAATTTATAGTATCTTTTCTTTATGTATAGTGTACATTTCTTTCCAGAAATCTTTTGGTTTTAAGTCCAAAAGTTTATGCCATTTTCCAAGAATCACACACTTTTGGTAAACTGAGACTGCTGCATTGGTGTTGTCCAAATGTCCAAGGTGTCTCGCTCAGAATTCAGGCACTTATGAAATTTGTACTTCTTATTGGTTAGTTTTTCAAAATTGTTGTTGTTCATGGCAATAAGCACCTTGTTATATGTGGAGTGTTTGTATCAAAAGCTTACTACTTTATAAAACAGTATTTCTTGATTTCAATCCTGAACAGTCCCTTCAATAACTTCTGCAATTTTGACAGCTAGTTTTTGACTCTACTTCAGGGAAATTGTTGGTAATATATTGGCGTTAAGTAAATAGTTGTCTACTCACTCTATATTTTTGTTGGTTTAGTTGCTATATACTTACATATAAGTTGATATGACATCTGTATGGTAGGGTGAAGGTTTTAGAAAACACAACTACTGCAAAAATTTTGTAGCAGAAAATTTATTGTATAAGTTAATATTTAATAATATTGACGTAGATTATATGGTATTCTGTCATTATTAATCGTAGAAACTGGCATTACCCTTAGTTGCTAAACAAATGTATTTTTGTTGAAACAACGCCAAAAAATACAAAAAAAACGTTTAACGCAAGCAACTAAAAACAAGCAAAGAGATATTTTCATGTTTCTTGTTTTGACAGTTATTCCCCAACTAAATCAGGAAGCGAAATAACTAGTTCGACAATAACAACAACAACCCAGTATAATCCCACTTAGTGGAGTCTGGGGAGGGTAGTATGTACGAAAACCTTACCCCTACCTTTGGGTAGAGAGGCTGTTTCCAAATAGACCCCCAGCATCCTTCCCTCCAAGAACTTCCCACCTTGCTCTTGGGGAGACTCGAAATAACTTGTTCGACATGAACCTTAAAAGTCAGGACTCGTGTTTAGAAAGGTCTAAGTGTATGACTTGGCTATGAATTTAGACAGAAGAGTTTATGTTTTATATTGTCATATTTCCACAATTTGACATTATAAATGTTTAGATTATATACATAGACAATATGTACAAACTGTTATTCTGCGATAAACAAATAAACTACACTGATAAAAGGGTTAGAAATAGTATCATAGCCTTCTATTCCTGTTTAACACATTCTGATGAAAGGGTTAAGCCTTCTATTCCTGTGGGCCGGGCCTGGCGGTCTCTGGTCTGGCGGTCCTGACGGGTGAGACCAGCCCGTGACGGGTCTAAGCCCATCGTGGTCCTGGGCTTAGCGGGCCGGGCTTGGCGGGTTTTTTTAAGGCAATATCCTGTATAGTAGTTATTAGTATAATATAGAATATATTTATATAGTATACTAGTTATTAGTATAGTATATATAATATATATTTCATTGCATATTGTGTTGTAGTAATTAGTATTTATTGTATATTATGTATATATTATGTTGTAGTAATTAGTATATATTGTATATTATGCATATATTATTACCCAAAATGGCATACCTTTCTTAGTCTTCCTTCCCCCAATGGAATGAGCACAACAAGGTACTACTACCACTATTAAAAGGAAAAAAAACTGAAAGAAGATGTGCCGTTGGTGGCACTAGCAATTAGTATATTGTGTTGTAGTAATTAGTATATATTGTATATTTTGTATATATATATATATTCTCTTATATATTTTCATGTACTATATATATTGTATATTATGCATATATATTATAACGTATATAGTTATATATTTTGTTGTAGTACATATATTGTATCTCTTATGTATAATATATATATATATATATATATATATATATATTGTAGCTTATAAATATTTCGAAGTAAAGACAAAGAAATATTGAGAAATAAGATGTTCAAGGATATGTCTTATAATTTTTATTACCCAAAATGCATATCTTTCTTAGTCTTCCTTCCCGCAATGGAATGAGCACAACAAGGTACTAATACCACCATTAAAAGGAAAAAAAAACTAAAAGAAGATGTGCCAATGTACAAGTTACATCATAATCTACATTGTATCTCTAACATAGGTTCATTAGGATAAAGAGCACTCATAATTTCATCAACTAATTTATCACCTACTACAACATCATGTAGAAATCCACTATCGGTAAATTGAAAACAAGGGTGATCACTATCAAGCATTACGGGAGGCGGAGGAGGACGTCTAGGTTGGCGACTACTTTCAACTTGCTTATCTTTTGTAGGTCGGGGAGCCGGGGGAAGGGTAGTATTATGGCCACTACTTTCACCGGTTTTACTTTTCCTTTTCCGAATATTTTTTTCAAAGAAAATGCCATACTAACTATAATTATGCAAACTAATGCACAAAAAATATATTATTAAAACGTAAGAGTAGAAACGAGTTTACCGGATTGCCGAACAACTTCTTGAAAATTGAAAATTGTTGAACACTTGAAAACTTCAATTAAAAAACTTTACAATTTTTCACGAGTTTTCAACAATAAATTAAGCAATTGTAGTAGAAAGATTGAAAGATAGATTGAGAGAAATTGAGTGATATTGATGAATTGGTGAATAAAAATGAAAGAATGAGGGGGTATTTATAGTTGAGATATGGGAAAAAGTGTAATTATATAAAGTTTGGGGGCCAAATGGCTATTTTACAAAGTTCCATACGGCTATTTTTGAATTGGAGCTGTTACTGATTTTTTTTAAAAAAGATCTTTTTTTTTAAAAAAAAGAGTCGTTGGGCCCGCCAGGCCCGGCTGGCGGTCCTGGGCCTAGCGGTCCCGGGATCACGTGCCATTTTACGAAGACCGGCCCGTCGCGGGCCTATAGGTAGCACCAGGCCCAGGCCCACCAAGACCGACCCACCAGGCCCGTCATGCCCCCCAGGACCGTGGTCCCGGTCCGGTCAGGTTCAAGCCTGGGCCACAGTACACTTTTAGTTGTACCTTTCATGCCTTAATGATGATTTCTATACGTTGTAAAGAGCATGTGAAAGAAATTGTGATCTTTGAACTTCGAGGAGCATTGTCTTGAGTTGTGATGCGAATTGTGAAAGTATATGAGATAATTGAACCTTTTGGAGCATTGACTCAGGTGGTAAAGTGAGATACATAGTAAAAGTGAAAGAAAGAGAAAGATTATTTAAATTGTACCCTTGCCGGGATATTATTGCTTATTGATTATTTTCCCTTGCCGGGACATTGAGATTATTGATGTTGTACCCTTGCCGGGATTTAATTGCTTAATTGTGTTCCCTAGCGGGGATTTCTATTATTGTTTTGTTTACTCCCTTGCCCCTTGTTTGTAACTATTATTTGGGTGAGGAAGAATGTTAAAGCACGAAGGGTAATGCCGTGTATTATTTGCTATTGTGAGGAAAGAGTGTTAGAGCACAAAGGGTGGTGCCGTGCCGTACGATTTACCATTTCATGACAATTCTATTGATTATATGTGAGGAAAGAGAGTAAAAGAACGAAGGGTGATGCCGTGCTCGTTTTATTATATCATTGCTTGGTGAGGATGAGAGTAAAAGCATGAAGGGTGATGCTGTGCACGTTTTATTATATCATTACTTGGTGAGGATGAGAGTAAAAGCAACTTATTCCGGTTGAGGCGGGAAAGAATTATTTCAAATGTACAGACCGAATTCGGTCGGTATATTTGAAAATTTTTAATTAAAAATTATTTTTGTAGATAATATACAAGTATGACCAAGTCTTGGACAATTAACTAATTTTCGGCCGAAATCGGTTGGAATTTTTATATATATGATATGGGACCACTATTTCCGTTGTTAAAAATATTTTCTTTGACTTTTGCGATCAATTTACTTAATTTTCGACCGATTTTGATCGGTTTTTTCCACTGATTGCAATCGGTATTCTGTGGACGAATTTTGACACTTTTCTAGTAATGGGGTCTTCAGCTCACTTTTCATTTGTTATTCCTTGTTACTTTTACAAATATATATTCTTACGGTAGTACAAGTACTACTATTTGTTGATTCTAAAGGAAATTAAGGGGAAAAGATAAAGAGAAAGAGGACTCAAAAGCAACAAGAAGTATCTATATCTCTAGAGTAAAGCATACAAAAAAAAATATTGGTAATAGAAAACGGAAACTAAAAAGAAAAAAAGAAAGTTTAGATCATAATTTCATGAGCTAGCCTCCCACAATGAGTTTTCCATTCGCTTGACATCAATTGGATTACAATTACCTATAAATATTTAAAAATAAATTGTTAATGTAGAAAAATATAGATTGTGTTTAATTAAAAACATGTACAAAAGAACAAATAAGTATTTCAAGATATCTACCTGCGGTAAGATAATAGTGGTTAGTATAACCATCAATTGCTTGCTGTGGCACAATATTAGTGGAACCATTACTGTCACTTCTTAACTTCTCCATATTTTGGACATGTTGTAGATGAATGTTATTGCTACACGGCCAAGACTCCATTATAGAATTGGCTCTGTTATTATATCCATTATTCAACCCTTGTGCTGCATTATACATCAGACCAGTTGCCCCTTGGCTTGGAATTTGAAGAATTTGCTGATATTGGCTTTTGTACAACTTGAGTTCCTCAGCAACTCTTCTATATTCTCCATATGAACCGAGCACAGGATCCCTCTGCCGGCAAAACGCATCCCAAACAAGTGAATCCGCGGCTTTTTTCCGATCTTCTTCGTTGAGAGCTTTTATTAGTTTTGTGACGTTACTGACACCAAATATCTTGTGTACTGCTTGAAATTCTTGGTTTTTATCTGCTGGGAAATAAGGTGCTAATATGCATGTGTCCGCACACTTTTTTCGTTGATATTTACACGATGCACATGCAGCTGTATCTCTACTCTTCTGCATCTTAAATCTAACTCAAATTTGATCCATCAAAGAAAAAAAATAATCAATAAACTTGTTTATTAGTGTGATGATTTGATTATATGTGACATGATCAGGAAAACATACAAGGAAAAAGATTGCTTTACACTAGTAAATAACTTGCTTACATAATATAAATCGAGAACATGAAAAGATGATTATTGTA
This sequence comes from Nicotiana benthamiana, assembly GCA_034376525.1. Classification (NCBI taxonomy): domain Eukaryota; kingdom Viridiplantae; phylum Streptophyta; class Magnoliopsida; order Solanales; family Solanaceae; genus Nicotiana; species Nicotiana benthamiana. The sequence goes on from CM067326.1 coordinate 3,991,365, forward strand.
AAAGAAAAGACACCATTATAATAAAGGATAATTGGTTGATTAATTGCTTTTAGGTAAATCACATGAATGTTATGCGGCATAATTAATTTATTTATTGGATGTAAACATACTAGTCTTATTGTGCACACATACACATAGAGTAATTACTTTGTAAACAAGATTCACAGTTTGGAGCTTTCGTTTGCATGAGATCTTATGCAACGTAACGTACCACTACTTGATTTTCGAAGTTTCTAGACGGCCACTATTGGGTTCTCACGAGGTGTTATATATAGAGGGCCAGTTGAATATTCCTAATAATTAAGGAGACGTAATTTTTAATCGAATCAATTGGAATTTGTTATTTGGACAACTTATTATATTATTAGTATTGTTGCAGAAGGACAACAATTATTGGAATTCGTTATTTGGACAACTTATTATTTCATTAGTATTGTTGTAGAAGGACAACAATTATTGGAATTTGTTATTTGGACAACTTATAATTTTATTAGTGTTGTTGTAAAAGGAAAACAATTCCTTAGACGTAACATTTGATATTTAATAACTATGTTATGTATGATAAAACTTCATTGGTTAAATTTTGAATAGAACATGAATACCTTCTCATCTATCTATCTATCTATCTATCTATCTATCTATCTATCTATATGTATAGACCCGGCGGGTTGTTTCGAGAGTTACAACTTCGTTCCTTATTTTTCTACTTTATTTGTGTTCTTCAGCTGTATTATGTCTTACCGGGTCAATTGGTTCGGTTCCGGAGTAGTTTTGGAGTAAATTGAGACACATAATCTCTTAGGAAAAAGTTTAAGTTGGAAAAGTTGGCCGGATGTTGACTTATGTGTAAACGATCTTGGATTTGAATTTTGATGGTTCTGTTAGCTCCGTTTGGTGATTTTGCACTTAGGAGAGCGTTCAAAAAGTATTTTGGAGGTCAATAGTACAATTAGGCTTGAATTGGCGAAAGTTGAAAATTTTGCAATTTCGGTCGGCAGTGAAAAATTTGATATCGGGGTGGGAATGGAATTTCGGAAGTCGGAATAGGTTCTTGTTGTCATTTGTGGCGTACGTGTAAACTTTGAGATCATGTGGATGTGGTTTGGTAGGTTTCAACGTCGTTTGTGGAATTTGGAAGTTTATAAGTTCTTAGGCTTGAATCCGAGGGTAATTTGTTATTTCGATATTGTTTTGAGTGATTCAAAGGCTCGACTAAGTTTGTATGTTGGTATATGACTTGTTGGTATGCTTGGTTGAGGTCTCGAGAGCCTCAGATGTGTTTCATGTGGTTAATGATCCAGTTGAAGTTTGGAAAATTGCTAAAGTTGGAACTCAACTGTCATAACCGCATCTGCGGAGTGGGAGCTGCAGAAATAGGAATGTCACCGCATAAGAGAAAGGAAGAGGGGCTGACAAAGTTCACAGGTGCGAGGGCATTGCCACACTTGCGATAGTCGCAAAAGTGGAAGAGAGGGCGCATGTGTCACACCTTCTTTTTACACGGCTACCCCCCAGGATAAACGTATAAGGGAGTTTTTTCAATTAAAGTGACATTATTCGAAATGTAATTATTTATTTATTTAGAGTGACCACTTGAGATAGGCTTGGCTTTTGGTGTCCCAAGTCACCGGTTTGTTTTGAATCCCAAATCGAGGAAAATTTCAACTGCCAAATGGAGTATTCGAACCAGAAATTCTAAGTAAGTAATTTTGTTGACCCGAGGGAATGTGTTAGGCACCCTCGGATCCCGTGGTTCTAGCATGATCGCTTAAACCATTATATTTGGCTAAAATGTTTATTTTATACATGTTCACCCTATAGTGCAATTTTAATTATTTACTGCTTTTAATTGAATTTTAAGGATTGTGAACATCGTTTAAAATATGTCTTTGGATCGCGTCACATGAAATGCACCCAGATCCAAAATACATTTTATCCAACATTTTGGGGTTTGGATTTGGGTCACTTGAAATGCACACCCATAATTAGGAAGGTAAAATTATTAAAGACGCACCTAAAGCAATAACGTATTATTATCTTTGCGGGAAGCCGTGGAGTTCGCTAAACGGCATGTCCCGAATTTCTAAGTATTTTAGTATGAGCATTTAAAGAGGGCCACACAATTCATGAATTTTATTTGGCGCGGCGCACCTCGTTTTATTATTGAAAGGCCAATATAGAGCAACTTATTGGAATTCGTTATTTGGACAACTTATTATTTCATTAGTATTGTTGTAGAAGGACAACAATTATTGGAATTTGTTATTTGGACAACTTATAATTTTATTAGTGTTGTTGTAAAAGGAAAACAATTCCTTAGACGTAACCTTTGATATTTAATAACTATGTTATGTATGATAAAACTTCATTGGTTAAATTTTGCATAGTACATGAATACCTTCTCATCGATATATCTATCTATCTATCTATCTATCTATATGTAAAGACCCGGTCGGTTATTTCGAGAGTTACAGCTTCGTTCCTTATTTTTCTGCTTTATTTGTGTTATTCAGCTGTATTATGTCTTACCGGGTCAGTTGGTTCGAGCCGGAGTAGTTTGGGAGTAAATTGAGACACATAATCTCTTAGGAAAAAGTTTAAGTTGGAAAAGTTGACCGAATGTTGATTTATGTGTAAACGATCTTGGATTTGAATTTTGATGGTTTTGTTAGCTCCGTTAGGTGATTCTGTACTTAGGAGAGCATTCAAAAAGTATTTTGGAGGTCTATAGTACAATTAGGCTTGAATTGGCGAAAGTTGAAAATTTTGCAATTTCAGTTGGCAGTGAAAAATTTGATATCGGGGTCGGAATAGAATTTGGGAAGTCAGAATAGGTTCGTGGTGTCATTTGTGGCGTACATGTAAACTTTGAGATTATGTGGATGTGGTTTGGTAGGTTTCAACGTCGTTTCTGGAATTTGGAAAATTAGAAGTTCTTAGGTTTGAGTCCGAGGGTAATTTGTTGTTTCGATATTGTTTTGAGTGATTCAAAGGCTCGACTATGTTTGTATGTTGGTATGTGACTTGTTGGTATATTTGGTTGAGGTCTCGAGAGCCTCAGATGTGTTTCAGGTGGTTAAAGATCCAGTTGAAGTTTGGAAAATTGCAAAAGTTGGAACTCAACTGTCATAACCGCACCTGCGTAGTGGGAGCGCTGAAATAGGAATGTCACCGCATAAGAGAAAGTAAGAGGGGCTGACAAAGTTCGCAGGTGCGAGGGCTTTGCCACACCTGCGATAGTCGCAAAGGCGGAAGAGAGGGCGCATGTGTCATACCTTCTTTTTACACGGCTACCCCCCGGAATAAACGTATAAGGGAGTTTTTTCAATTAAAGTTAAATTATTCGAAATGGGGTTATTTATTTATTTAGAGTGACCACTTGGGATATGCTTGGCTTTTGGTGTCCAAGTCACCGGTTTGTTTTGAATCCCAAATCGAGGAAAATTTCGACTGCCCAAATGGAGTCTTCGAACATAAGGAATTTTGTTGACCGAGGGAATGTGTTAGGCACCCTCGGATCCCGTGGTTCTAGCATGGTCACTTAAGCCATTATATTTGGCTAAAATATTGATTTTATACATGTTCACCCTATAGTGAAATTTTAATTATTTACCGCATTTAATTGAATTTTAAGGAATGTGAACACTGTTTAAAACGTGTCTTTGGATCGTGTCACATGAAATACACCCGGATTTGAAATACATTTTATCCAACGTTTTGAGATTTGGATGTGGGTCACATGAAATGCAAACCCGTATTTAGGAAGGTAAAATTATTAAAGACGCGCCTAGTGCGATTAACGTATTATTATCTTTGTGGGAAACCGTGAAGTTCGCTAAACGGCATGTCCCAAATTTCTATGTATTTTAGTATGAGCATTTAAAGAGGGCCACACATATCATGGATTTTATTTGGCGCGGCGCACCTCGTTTTATTATTGAAAGGCCAATATAGAGCAAACTAGAATTTTCTATTGAATTTGTCTTTAATTGGGCCTAATAAATGACATTCAAGCCTTTGATTCAAGTCCGAATTTAAACCAGAGGACAACCTCCTAATTTAAATTTGCTACTTAATACGGAAGGCCCAACACGTGAGTAGCGAATTTGCATTAATGGTCTAAAATGAGAAATCATAATGCGACAATTAACTAAATCCGATCTAATGAACTGAATTGTCGAATTTTCAACTCTAAAATTGATTCTGTTGGTCAGTGCTAATAATGACTATTTCATGAACACTAAATTATGAGGTGAAACTAAGAGCTGTAAATTCTCACACACAATATTCACAGAATAATTGCAGAAATAATTATTTTTAAAGGATAAAACTCTCCGACTTAACAATTTGACTTATATAGCCATTAAGTTTATCTTCAGAAATCATTGTATGTTGAAATTAATTTTTTAAAACCAATGTGAGATCATGCAGCACGTCAACATGCTATCGAATGTGTCAATTAAAATGCTAACAAGGTCTCAAACTTTAAATAAATTTAAACTAACCTAGAGTTGTATTAAACAGCTATACTAATACAAGCTATAACAAAATCGAAAGCTAATTATACAGTCTATGTATAGTCCAGTTTAGCAGTCCTATTACATACAATTAACATCAAATACTACTACTATATAATCCAACATGTGAACTACAGGCATGGGAAGAATTTAAATTTGAGATCAACAGGAGGAATCGATCGTTCATTTAGCAATTTGAATACAAATGTGGATTTGGCCTTTCACATATTCAAAGTTGAAGAATACGTAGAATTACAATGAACCAAGGAGAAGAAAGAGATCAACAATAGTTCAGCAGTAGTATAACAGCAATGACTCAGAAAACACAGTGTAAACCACCCAGGATCCACTTCAACCAATGAATAACCAAAAATCAGTTCAAATAATTCCAAAAATGGCTTGAATTTGAACCCAAGCAACTTCTAAAGCCTCAGCAGCTACAAGTCTAAGTGGAAATTTTAGGAAATTTTTTCAGGATTTTTCAGACTGCCAAACTTGTAAATTTTTTAGGGATTTTACAACTTTTGGGAATTTTTAAATTTCTGGGAATTTTCAGAGTTCCAAAAATCTGTTTAACAAGGCAATGACATGCCTTTTTATAGGCAAAACTTAGGGCAACCTTTCTATTATATTTTACCCATTAGTACCCCCGCCCCCTTTATTTTCAGATTTTGTTAGTCAGTCCTTAAAAGACTAACTTGTGCCTCAAGTTACTGCTCTAGGGTTCCTAAAACTGCAGTTGACCCCCCATCTAGAACATTCTAGGGGTTTCCACTTCAGTAACTACAAGATCCTATTGTTGAACTACTCTAATTGCCCTTGTACTAAGTCTTAAATTACTAACTAAATTTACTAATCCCCAACCCTGTAAACCATGGTCAAAACTGACCACAAATAAACAAAAGATGCTGGGTATTTTGAAAGGAAATCAAACAAACACCTAAAATTGAGTTTTGGTAAGAGGGGGTCGAAGGGGGTGTATGGTGTAAACTTGCAGAGTTTGGGAGTGGTGGTGTTTTGGTGGATTTTTGAGATTAATATTCGAGAACTTCTACTAGGAATTGAGGGACGGCTTTTGGGGATTTAGGGAGAGGAGGGTAGGATATGGGGGTGTAAATTTGGGGTTGTTTGGAGACCGGCGCCACTATGGACGGCGGATTTGCCACTCCTTTGATCATAGATTCGATACGAATGGTTGAGAATCGAGGGCTGGGACTTGGGGCATTAGAAAGAGGAGGAGGAGTAGATTCAGAGGTGTTAATTTGTAGCTGATCGGAGACTGGCCGTCGACGGAGGCGATTTCCGGCCAGCGGCGGAGGCGGGGGGACGATGATCTTATGGTGGTGTTACACCGGTATAATTTAGGGTTTCATGAGACAAGGTACGAGGTTTTGGGTCTGGGGGGTTTGGAACATTTATATACGCATTACAACCTCACTCTTCGATCGTCCGATCAAAACAAATTGACGGCTCAGATTGATTGGAGCCATACGGCATCGTTTCAGGCGTTATAAGGCTGGACCAGGTATGGGGTGTTTGGGTTTGGGTTTGGGTTTTGAAATGGGTTTGGAGGGTTTGGGCTGGTAGTTTGTATCCAAAACTATCCCAATTTTCTTCTTTTATTTATTTTCTAATTAATTCTTCAAATACAAAAATTAGATTTAAATTATATAATTAAAATTAATTAATTTGTAAATAAAAACCTAAATCCTAGTTTTAAAAAAGAAAACTAAGCACATGTAAACATGAGAACTATTTTTATTATTTTCTCTTATTTTTATAATGTATAATACAAAATCCAAAGAGAAAAATGTAAAAATTGGGCCCTAAATGCAAGTGTACTATTTTTGTATTTTTATGAGTTATATCAATTTAAAATGAATAAAATGAAAACAAACACAAAGTCATGCAACTAATTCCTAAAAATTCAGTAATAAAGGAAAAAGTCTAAATTTAATGAATTCAATTGCAATATCTCAAGCGAGGCAAAAATCACATGCTCACAGTTGCCCCTCTTTGCTCGGAGATACGAAGGGTTTCTGGGCAAAGATAAATAAGCAACCGAGAGATTTTTGCCTGCTCGGCATTCCATGAGAAGAATTTTTAAAAACTGTCTGACCGAACCCTGTATCAAAGATTTCCTACATATCCGTGGCTACAAATGAATCAGGTCAGTGTAGTTCTGGAAGTTTTGGTAGCTGGGACTACCAGGAGCTGTGATTTCACTGTTGATGCTGTTGCTACTGCTTGCTGACCTCCTTATTACACCAAAAAGTAAAATCAAAAGCTAAGCTAGTCAAGCCTATCAAGTATGAGTTACAAGATTCCTATCTATAAATCTTTTGTGACTTCATCTTGAGTCTTAGCTGGAGTTGCTGTGGACCCCGACCTGAATCTTGATGCTCGTAAGTTGTAGGTTTCGGTTCTTTCTTCAGCATTGAAGCCAAGCGGTACATGCGCGACTTATGATTTTGAATCAAATTTGAGCAGTCTGCATCTTTTCTTTTCAATTATCCTGGATTTGTTTCTTTTTGTTCTTTTCTGATTTTCCTTTATTCTGGATTCATATTTGCTCTTCCAGTCATCTCGAACCTTGCGCGTTGAGGTAAAACGTGTTTGGACACCAAAACAAATAAACGAACGAAATTTTTTGCCCTAGTTTTCATTGGGAAAATTTCATGAGTTATTTTTTAGCACGCATATGAGCTATTTTTATTGAAAGCAATAAAGTCAGGATTGTTTATCTTTTGGAAAGAGTGCCAGATTATGCTAGCAGATGGCCAGATTTGCCAGGAAAGAAAACGGGACCTTGCTGGGGAAAAGAGGAGGATCCACGGGTTATGCCGGGAATGGAATAAAAGAGTCCCTGCTGGGGATGAAGAGGAAAATCCGCGGGTTATGCCGGGGTGAAATAGAAAAGATTCCTGGGTTATTCCATGGAGATCTGCGGGTTATGCCGAGATGGAAAAAGGCTCCTGGGTTATGCTAGGGAGATCCACGGGTTATGCCGGGATAGAAAGAAAAGACTCCTGGGTTATGCCAGGGATATCCGTGGGTTATGCCGGGATTTGGGAAAGGAAAAGATCATGGGTTTATGCTAGGGAGATCCACGGGTTATGCTAGGATTTGGAAGAAAAGACTCTTGGGTTATGCTAGGGGGATCTGCAGGTTATGTCAGGATAAGAATAAAGACTCCCGCGTTATGCCGGGATAGGAAGAAAATACTCCCGAGTTATGCCAGGGAGATCCACAGATTATGCCGGGAATTGGGAAAGGAAAAGACTCCTGGGTTATGCTAGGGAATCCGTGGGTTATGCCTGGATTTGAAAGAAAAGACTCCTGGGTTGTGCCAGGGGGATCCGCTGGTTATGTTAGGATATGAAGAAAGGCTCCTGAGTTATGCCAGGGGAATCCGCGGGTTATGCAAGGATAGAAAGACAAGGCTCCTGGGTTATGCCAGGGGATCCACGGGTTACGTTGGGATAGGAAGAAAACGCTCCTGGGTTATGCCAGGGGATCCACATGCTATGCCGGGATATGAAACAGAATCTACTAAGGTGGAAAGAAGATGTTCCTCAGGTTATGCCGGGGAAGAAAAGAAAAAGCCTCCAGGTTATGCTGGGGATAAAAAGGAAAATGACCCTCGGGTTATACCAGGGAAAGAAGGAAAAGGGTCCTCAGGTTATGATGGGGATAAAGGGAAAAGACCCTCAAGTTATGCTAGGGAGAGAAAGAAAAAAACCCTCGGGTTATGTAGGGGAATGAAAGAAAGAAAAGACCCTCAGGTTATACTGGGGATAAAAACAACTGATCCTAGGGTTATGCCGGGGAGGTCCATAGGTTATGCTGGGAGAAAAGGAAACCATCCTCGGGTTATGCTGGGGAAGGGAAGAAAAAGACCTCCAGGTTATGCTGGGGAGAAAGGAAAATGATCCTCGGGTTATGCCAGGGAGGTCCACAGGTTATGTTGGGGACAGCCAGGTAATATGTCCTAGATTTGGAGGGATGGAGTTAAGGATTGGAGCCCTATGCTACTATGATTTGTGTCATTCTACTTTTCTTCTTTTCTTTTATTAGAACCGTGGGAAAGGATTTAAAGAGAACTTCCCTTTTTGTTGATCATTTTTGCAAAGCTATTCCTAGCCCCTGCGCATTTCCTTTGGTTGCGTATGCTATTTGTCCAATTGCTTTGGATTACACATGTTTAAGATTTCAAACAAAGCACGATTGTTAGTTCGAAATGATGGTTGGTTTTATGGCCTTGATTGCTTGATCCCGGCCTCATTTCTGCTGAAGAGATCTTTAATTTTCTGGACTTTGCCTTGTTGGTTGGCCAGGAGAACTCATCTTTCAAATTTATTTCGCCTTTGTAGGCCTTTCGGTTGTGATTTCTTTGCCCCAACTTCCATTTTCAGAATCTTTGGGTACCCTTGGAGATACAATTAGCCCACCGGGACTCAACTTTTCTAACTTTATTTTGCCTTCGTGGGCATTTTGACTTCGGTTTACTTTCTTTCAAACCTTTTGCTTCCAAAGAATTAGCCATCATGGCCAGCCGGGATCTGCTAGATGTGCCCGCTGAGCCTGGGTATTTTCTTTTGTCCTTGTCAGGCAAGCCCTATAAAACCAGTCTTGCCATATTTTCTTTTAGAATAGTCATGGAATCATAGTTAAGCTGAAAGTGATTTAAAGAAGCAGTATACAAAAGCAATCATATGGGTTTAAAGAGAAACATCCCTTTTGAGGGAAGAGAGAATGACTTATCTGGGGTTGCATGCTGACATCAAATGGACATGACATGGTTCTCAGATAGGATGCTGACCCTTACAACATTTCCAGCTTCTTGTGAACCGTATTTCAACACTTCGAAACCAGGGAACCTTGCCTGAACTTTTTATGGTGATATATCTTCTTTTTAGCCGACAGTGCCCTTTGCGGGTTTTCGCCAATCGACCTCTCCCATTTCTCTTCTCATCGTCGCTCGATAGTGCTCTTTACAAGTTTTCACTAATCAGACTCTCTCATTTTTATTTTCTCGAATCACCATCGCCTTATGGTGCCCTAAGGTTTTCACCGATAACACTCTCTCATTTTTATTTCTCTCAATTTGAATGGTATCAAATCCCAACAATGGCGTTTGTCGCTCCCCTGCCTTTGCCAATCGATCGGAAGGACTTGGGCTAGGTTTTGGGTAAAAGGAGTTTGGATGGAATTACAACTTTGGAACCGTGTTTCATGGCCGAACCATTACATCATCTGCCCCCAGTTTTAAATTTTTGGGAAATTGAGATTTTTGTTTTGGTGTGACTGAACCTCAGGGAGAGGCTGCCTACATATCCTTTCGTAATCAAGTCAGACGTAGTTCAGGAAGTGTTTCCTAAACTAATTTTTGTTTTGTCGATGCTGTTGTGTTTTTTTCATTTTTATCATTTTTTCTATTTTTTTTAATAGCACTTCCGGGTTCCAGAGAGGGTGGTTAAAGAAACGTAACTAGCTCAAAGGGTTTGCGAAGGATTGATAGTGTTTGGGGTAGCGGGAAATAAAAGCCTTCATCATTTGGAAAAGACTGGATCATTGCTACAGGGGTTTAGACATAGTACCTTTTTACTGCATCTGCATTCACAGCTACCTCGGCATCATCTCCTTCGATGTCACCCAGATATAATGCTCCTTTAGGCAGTATATTTGTGATAATGTACGGGCCTTTCCTGTTGGGAGCAAATTTCCCTTTAGATTCCTGATAGCCTCAATACAAGTTGTCCAACCTCAAAGTTCTTGGGGCGCACCTTTTTTATGTAAGCACGTGCCATTCTTTGTTTATACAACTGCCCGTGACAAACTGCGGCAATTTGTTTTTTGTCAATTAATGACAACTGCTCCAGCCGAGTCTTATCCCACTCACTATCCTCAATTTAAGCTTCAACGATTATCCAGAGCTAATGAATTTCTACCGCTGCGGGTATAACAGCTTCGGTTCAATAGACAAATAAGTATGGGGTTGCTCCTATCGATGTGCGCACCATGGTGCGATATCCAAGTAATGCAAAATGCATCTTTTCATGCCATTGTCTAGAGCGTTGAATCATTTTTCTGAGAATTTTCTTGATTTTCTTGTTAGCTGCTTCGACGGCACCATTGACTTTGGGCCGGTAGGGAGTGGAGTTTCTATGTGTTATCTTGAATTGTTCGCGTATTTCTCCCATCAAACGACTATTCAGGTTGGCAACATTTTCTGTGATGATGGTTGCAGGAATACCGAAGTGGCAAATGAGGTTGGAATGCACAAAGTCTACCACAACTTTCTTGGTGACTGACTTAAGAGTGATGGCTTCAATCCACTTCGTGAAGTAGTCAATAGCAACCAATATGAATCTATGTCCATTTGAGGCTTTTGGCTTGATTGGCCCAAAAATGTCCATGCCCCAGGCAGCGAATGGCCACATTACTGACATAGGATGCAGTTCAGTTGGTGGTGCATGAATCAAATCACCGTGCACCTGACATTGATGCCATTTCCGGAGGAAGCTGAAGCAGTCCTTCTCCATGGTTATCCAGTACTACCCTGCCCCAATTATTTTCTTTGCTAATACATACCCGTTCATATGGGGCCCGCACACTCCCTCGTGTACTTCATGCATTATTTTTCCGGCTTCCTCGGCATCAACACATCTTAGCAATTTGAGATCCGGGGTCCTTTTATACAAGAAATCACCGCTCAGGAAAAAACCACTCGCAGGCCGTCTAATGGTTCTCTTTTGATTTACAGGGGCCTGCTCAAGATATTCTTGTGTTTTCATAAATCTCTTGATATCATAATACATGGCTGAGTGTTGGGTTCTGGCTCGGTCGCATTGCAATACCCATGCCTTTCCCTGATTTGGATTTCCAAGGGATCGATGTAGGCATTTCCTGGATACCAGAGTAGCGAGTGCGCCGGCAAACTCATTGTGACAGAGGATGTACTGAACTGTACCGACTTGAACCTTTTGATGAGATCCTCTAAATTCTGGCGATAAGGGATGAGTTTGATATCTCACGTTTCCCACTCCCCTTGGGTTTTCCGTATAATTAGATCTAAATCGCACATGATCAATAGTTCCTCGACGTCTTGGTCGATAGCCATATTCATGCCCATGATGCAGGCTTCATATTCGGCTTTGTTGTTTGTGCAGAAGAACCGAAGGCAAGCCGTGGATGGGTAGTGTTGACCGGTGTGTGAAATTAAGATTTCCATAATTCCTACACCTTTTGCATTTACCGCTCCATTGAAGAACATTTTCCAAGCAGTGGTGTCCTCAGCCGTTACCTCCACTGAATTCACCTCTTCATCTGGGAAATAGGTATTCAGGGGTTGGTATTTGTCATCAATCGGGTTCTCGGCTAAATGATCTGCTAGCGCTTGGGCCTTCATTTCCGTGTGATTGATGTAGACTATGTCGAACTCGGTAAGCACGATTTTCCATTTTGCCAATCTCCCTGTAGGCATCAGTTTTTGAAATCTGTACTTCAACGGATCCAACCTGGTAATGAGGTAGGTGGTGTGGGCTTGTGGGTAATGCCTCAGTGTTTGAGCGACCCAAGTTAAGGCACAGCAGGTTCATTCTAACAGGGTGTATTTAGCCTTGTAACTGGTAAGATTCTTGCTCAGATAATAGCTGGCTTGTTCCTTCTTTCCAATGACATCATATTGTCCGAGAATGCAACCAAAAGAGTTTTCTAGGACCGTCAAATATAGAAATAATGGCCTTCGTGGTTCCGGAAGGACGAAGGCTGGTGGATTAGACAAATAATCTTTAATCTTGTGAAAAGCCTCTTGACACTCATCCGTCCATTTGATTGCTTCATCCTTTTTTTAGTAACTTGAATATGGGCTCTCATGTATAATTCAACTAGGCTATGAATCGGCTAATGTAATTCAGTCTCCCCAGCAAGTTCATAACATCCTTCTTGGTTTTAGGAGGAGGTAGATCTCAAATGGATGTTATCTTTGTTGGATCCAACTCAATACCCCTCCAGCTGACTATGAACCCCAAGAGCTTGCATAACGAGACCCCAAACGCGCATTTGGCTAGTTTTAATTTCAAATCCTACTTGCGCTGCCTTTCAAATAACTTTCTTAGGTCCCGCTCATGATCACCTTGAGTCATGGACTTGATAATCATGTCATCCACATATTCTTCTATCTCCTGATGCATCGTGTTGTGGAAGATAGTGGTCATAGCCCTCATATACATTGCCCCAGAATTCTTTAAACCCAAAAGGCATAACCCTATAGCAATAAGTACCCCAAGGTGTGGTGAAGGCAGTTTTCTTGGCATCTTCATTATCTATCAACACCTAGTGATATCCAGCGTAGAAATCCATGAAAGACTGTATCTCGTGTTTGGCGCAATTATCAACAAGGATGTGGATATTGGGCAAAGGGAAATTATCTTTGGGACTTACCTTGTTTAAATCTCTGTAATCCACACATACTCGGGTTTTCCCATCCTTCTTCAGTACCGGGACTACATTGGCCAGCCATGTGGTGTACCGGACCACTTGGATTACTCCAGCCGCCAACTGTTTTGCCATCTCTTCTTTGATCTTATCACTGATGTCAGGCTTGAACTTTCTCTGTTTTTGTTGGACTGGAGGGCATTAGGGGTAAGTAGGCAACTTATGAACCACCAAATCAACACTTAGCCTTGGCATATCATCATATGACCAAGAAAACACGTCTTTGAATTCAAAAAGGAGTTGGATCAATGCATCCCAGATTTTCTCATTTGCATAGATGCTTATTTTGGTTTCCCTGGTTTCGGCGGGACCACCCAAGTTAACAGGTTCGGTATCATTTAGATTTGGCTTAGGTTTTATTTCGAAATGTTCACATTCTCGATTGATTTTCTTATAACCCTCTTCTTCATCATACTCCGGTTCTTGGTTCATTATTTCACAATTAGGCGGCATGTTTGGATCGGGGCACGAAGTCCGCGAGCATGTCATGTTATTTAAAGCCGCATTATTAGAACTGAAAGAAAAGAATAAAAGGAAAACAACAAGAATAAGAAAGAATACATGAATATAGATGATGAAATATTGATTCCATTTCTTTGGAATTGTAAGATAACAGGGTTTACATTTGGAAAATTAAAAGGACGAAACACTTAAAAAAACCCGAGTTAATCTCTGAGATAACTCGTGACATAGAATAGATGGCAAGACAGGACTACCGGGCCTTTTGCCATCTCGGGAATGGCGTAGCCTTCCAATTTTACAATTTAGCATCTGGTCCCATGTATAACACCTCAGCGGTGCTCGAACCTTCTCCCAGCTGGACCATGTGGGTTTCATACAATAGTTTTCTCATTGCCCCACATATTTCCTCAATTTCTTCTGCTGTGAAGGTCTCATCTTCTTCTTCCTCACTGTACTTTGGCTTCACAAATGTTTCATACATGTGGGTCAGGGGTCGAGGCAAATCCCATCCATCACCTTTTCTGCGGTTCGCCCATATTATATCCTGTGGCACCGGGTGGAAACCTGACCCGAAAAACTTCTCTGCTATCGGCAAAGCAATCGGTTAGCTATACCTTGTAAAGACTTTTCGAGTCCCTTGCCTAGTTTGAATCCTTGTCGTATCATCTCTCTAGCCACCATGATTGAGGCATTGGAGAGGAAAGGTTGGGGACAGGGTTTGCCTTCTTCATGCTGATCAGCCACCACAATTTCGAAAGCCTGATAGACTATATGCTCACTACCTTCTTTAGCTTCGAGGCAGGGGATGGAGGGATCGCGATAAATTGACTGTTCGTCTTCACCATAAACCATGATTTCATGGTTTTCATGTTCAAATTTCAATATCTGGTCCAGAGTAGAAGGCACAGGTCCCGCTACGTTAATCCATGGCCTTCCCAGAAGGTAATTGTAGGATGTGTCCATATATAACACTTGAAAGGTTAACTAGAAATCAACTGGGCCAATGGTTAAGACCAGATCAATCTCTCTGATTGTGTCTCTTTTAATTCCATCGAAAGCTCGAACACATACATTATTGGGACGAATCCTCTTCGTCCTGATTTCCATTCTCTGTAATGTTGAAAGTGGGCATATGTCCACCGTAGAGCCTCCATCTACCATTACCCATTTGACATAGTAGCCTTCGCATTTAACAGTCAGATGCAAGGCTTTGTTGTGGGCGACTCCTTCTAGAGGCAAGTCATTTTTACTGAATGTGATCTGATAGCCAGTGAAGAATCTTTCCTCCATCCTCTCCAATTATTCCAAAGAGGTTTGAGCTAGCACGTAGGCCTCATTAAGAGTTTTGGCTAGTACCTTCTGGTGTTCAGGAGATTCCATCAGCAAGGATAGTAAAGAGACTTGTTCTGGGGACTTTCGAAGCTGGTCCACTACTTCATAGTCTAGCATTTTCATGTTTCGAAAGAAAACTTCTGCTTCCTCGGCGCTCACTGGCTTCTTAGGTAGGAATCACTTCTTGGCGACACTGTTCACCTCCTCCAAGTCGGAGTATTTCTTTATAGGGTAGCTTTCTTGAGTTTATCCAGTGATTTCTTGATCTTTATATGTCACCACCGTTTCTTGATTGTTCCAAGGGACTGCAGAAGGGTCTGTCTTAGGCCTCTGAGGTGCGCTACCAACCACCACGGGCTCACTCAGCCTTGGCGGATTATTTTGCCACCGCACCAAATAAGTTCCTTTGGGTACATACATAGTCTTGTTCAACTCAAATCTCTTTGGGGGACTCATAGTCAACTATTTTCCCGACGACCCCGTGGGACATAAAGGACAATTTCTTTGACAGGGGTCGCCTCAGTTTTCACCTCGACCTTCTTTTCAATTTCAGGGTTCGTGGTTTCATTCTTCTTTTTCTCTGCAGCTTTCTTGGAGGCAGCTCTTGGCTTTTTATCTGCGCCGGCAATGGTGATTATGGATTTCAAATACGGGTCGAATTCTTTGTCCTCGCAGATCATCCTGATTACCAGTCCATTGTTGTGAGCTGGTAATGAGTTGTTAGTCACATTTGTGACATCTTCATCCCTCAACATCATTTTCCTTTGCTGTATTAAATCTTCCACAGCTCATTTTAGAGTCCAAAAATTCTCTGTGTCATGTCCTTCAACCCCCGAATTATAAGCATAGCGGATACCCCGTTGGTAAGAAGACGATATTGGGTTTTGTCTGTTTGGAGGTACATGCTATCATAGACCCAACTGGACAAGTTTAGGGAACAAGATGGAATATGACTCCCCGATTGGTGTAAATTTTTTGCCTTCTGGGGGGGCTCCTTGGGACCGAAATTTATTTGAAGAGGGCGAGGAATATAGTGGTTTTGACGGGGAGGCTGGTATCTCGGAGCCCGGTTCCTGTTGAGCTACTGCTGAGGTCGTGCAAATGGTTAAGCGTTCACAACCGCATAAGGTTGGGGAGCATAAGGCATGTATTAGGGAGGATAATAGTGTTGAGGGGTTCTTCCCGAGAACATGGGCCTAGGAGCATGATGCCTTCTCATGCCTGACGCTACCATCGAGGTTTCTTCTTTCTTTTTATTCCTTGTGACTCCTCCTGCCCCGCCTTGGATGGCTTGGGAGGTTGCTCATATGGCATCCTGACTCAAAACCCTTCCTATCTTCAAACCATTTTCTACCATTTCACCAATCTTGATTGCTTCTGCAAAAGGCTTGCCCATGGCCGATATCATGTTTTGAAAGTAATCTACTTCCTGTGCCTGAAGGAAAACAATGACCATTTCTATTTCATCCATGGGCGGCTTCACCCTGGAAGCCTGTTCGCACTACTTAATAGCATATTCTCTAAAACTCTCTGAACGCTTCTTCTTCAAATTTTCCAAAGAATTCCTGTGAGGTGCGATGTTGATGTTGTATTGAAATTGCCTTACAAAGTCCCTGGCAAGATTGTCCCAAATGTACCATCGTGAGACGTCTTGGTCCATATGCCACTATGAAGCAATGCCTACTAAGCTTTCTCCGAAGTATGCCATCAACAACTCTTCTTTTCCGCTCGCCCTGCACAATTGGTTGCAATACTTCTTTAGGTTAGCAATGAGGTCGCCATGACCATCATACTTTTTGAATTTTGGCATTTTAAATCCCATGGGTAAGTGCACATGTGGTAACATGCATAGATCTGTATAAGAAACACTCCTTTGCCCACTCAAGCCTTGCATATTCTTTAAGCTCTGCTCAAAGCTCCTCATTTTTTTTTCCATCTCAACTTGTTCAGGAACTTTGGGGGTTTTATCTTGTACTGGTGTAAGATCATATGGTGGTTGAGGATAGGTGTAGGTAGGGTATGGAGGAGGCTCAGTTTGATAAGTGGGGGTTTGAAATGTGAAGGCCGATGGGTCAAACGTAGGTCTTGGCACTGCGCCTGTGTGGTGGCTGCACATGGGGGAGCAGTAGAGATATTACGGACTATGCCAGAAGGGAATACCTGAGGGCGGGCTCTTTTCTAGGGATGGCGCTTGGAGGCTCTTTTCCATTCATCCATGTATCCCACATCTCCATGACCCTATGACGTAGGATCCTATTTTCCTTGGCTGCTACAGACTCTAATGATAGGATACCTGAAATTGAGCTATCTTCTGAGATGGGAATTGCCGGCAAGGTCATTTCAGACGACATTTCTATATTTCCTTTTGATCTGGTAAAATACCGATGTGATGCTAGCTTACCACAAACCAACCACCGTTTCTAAAACCTGGGCTGGAATTACGACAGCAACAAATGGTTAGTTTGAGACAAATAATATATAGGGAATCACACATTGGGGTGTGATGCACCTATACAGTTAACGGATGTCTACATGTTTGCAATGGCTGCATGTGTCGTCCCGGCTTTTATTCCATTTTTCATCTTTTGATTTTCCACTCTTGGTTTTTCTTTATTTCCTTTTCTTTTTGGTTTTTCTTCCTCTCTGGTTCTTCTTTTGTTTCCTTCCTCTTTTTGTTTAGGTTTTCTCTCTTTTCTTTCTTCCTTTTTTCTCTTTTTTTTGCTTCTTCTTCATTTTTTGGGGTTACGGTCGAATCCTATAAAGACTGTCTACGTATCATGCCCCCGCATCAATCAGACCGAGCATAGTTCATGAAAATAAAAGCAAAAGTAAGGAGACAATTTTTGGTATGTTCAAATTTTCATTAATCAAACTCCGATTACAGAAGTGCTAGACTACTTGCTTTTCTTGAAAGGAAAATTACAAAACAGACTCAAAATGACAAAAAATACAGACTCGAGGACTGAACTAGGTCTGGAGTACATTAAAGTTTCAAATCCTTGGGCCCCCGGGGCGTCATATGGCATCGCCGCGGGCCTATGTGCAAGACCCCTTTGTAAATGCTCCAAATCATTCATCACCTGACGAACAAATACCATTACCATTACAAAGAAGGTGGCACGACCCATTTGTTCACTTACCTGAGATTTCATGATAATTAATCTGTGATGCCTCTAATTCATTCCCTGATCCGGCCCTTTTCTTGGAGTAACCATCTTATCTGTTGGTTACGGGCTTCTATCACCTGGGAGTCACGAAAGTGATGATCTCACAACTATATTATTTCCTTTTCCATATCGACGATTAGCCTATAGCATTGGTCCCTCTCTGCCTGAAATTCTTTATCTTGTCGGGTTGCTTTATCTTCAGAGGCATTCATATTTCTTCTCATGCTAGCAATAGTCCCCTCATATTTCCTTTTCATTTGCTGCATGAACTGGGCTCTTTCCTCTGTCTTCTTTGCCCATTGTACCTAAAGCTTTGCCACGTTCCCTTCAGATTTCTCCAATTCGTCCTGACACTCTATGATTTGTTTCTTTAGCCCTTTTATCAATCTCTCGGACCTACTTCTCTCTTGGTTTTTAGAATCTATTCTCATTTGATGGATTTGGCCTTGAGGGATTCTTTCTCTTGGGTCAACTTCTTTTTTTCACCTTCATCGACCGCAACTTGCAAGCTATTTTCAAACGGGAGATCCTGAACCTGTTTTTCCGATTCTCCTATTCGGGACCTGTACTCCTTTTCTTTAGCTAACCAATCCCATTTCACATGTGCTCATCAGTGAACTGTTGAACATGCGGTTTCTTGAGGGGACTTTCAGGAAATT